>OX401969.1:21508493-22708493 GCA_947859335.1 Tortricodes alternella
TATAGTGAGAGGGACTGGGCAGCAGTCCCAACGCGGATTAAGTGTTGCCATGACGCTTATTGTGATCCAATTCTGCAAAAACGTTCAGTATGGAAACAGATTTTTAATTGTTACTTATTAATGTATGAAGACTTTTAATTAAAAGCATTTACTTATTTTTATTCACTTCACCGTTTACCCCTCAAGCAGACTTCCTAATGCATCTGCCTCGGTCTGCGGTGCAAATAATCCGGAGGTGTTAAACGCGTACACATGTTAGCGCCATTAGCTGCCCACAGACTAGCATTCTAGCTATAGCTCGTATATATACGCGCACACACTAGTGTCTTTCTTGTATACGTTAATATTTAAAATGTTTTTAATCAACTTCACTCGATTCTTTCTTTTTAGAGTTCCGTACCCAAAGGGTAGAACGGGGCCCCATTACTCAGACTCCGCTGTCCATCTGTCTGTCTGTCCGTCTATCACCAGGCTGTATCTCATGAACTGTGATAGTTAGATAGTTGACATTTTCACAGATGATGTATTTCTGTTGTCGCTATATCAACAAATACTAAAAAAACAAAATAAAATAAATATTTAAGGGGGCTCCCATACAACAAACGTGCTCGTTTCTGCTCGATATTGATAACGGCAACAGGTAGACGCTTGAAATATTCACAGAATATTTAGTTATATACTTTAAAACGTACTATCCATAGTAGGTAATTATATTTTATATAAATGTAAAAAAATTATAATAATAATAAAAAAAACATTTATTTCAGGCACCATTGGCCCAAATACAAATACCTTACAGACTAACATACATATTAAACATACATATTACGTACATATTATATCGTTCCATTCTGTTCCATAATTGGCGAAAACTTGTAATTGGCTTAGATTGTACTACTATTGTTACCCAAAACTGTAAATGTAGCTGTAAGTTTTCCTGAAATAAATAAATAAAATTAAAATAAATAATAAAAATAAAACAAATATTTAAGGGGGGGCCCATACAACAAACGTGTTTTTTTTTGGTTGATTATAGAACGTTTTGGTGGTACGGAACCCTTCGTGCGCGAGTCCAACTTGCACTTGTTTCAAATTCACCTCTAACTTTCATATTTATCTTTGGCGCTGCTAGACGATGCGTCTTTCATGGTGATTTTAGTTTTACAAAATAGTAATTATTTTCTAAACGTTCAGGTAGCCCACTTTTAAAACTTCTTCCTTGGTTACTTCCTTGCAGACATTTAAAGGGATTGGCGCTTACGTTAATAATGGCTACGCTATCCCTTTTATGCGCGGGACTTATATAATCAATCCATCACTATCTTACGTGCCCACTCGGGAATAAGGGCGTGGTTTGCAAATCGCGATGCAGGGCCAACTAAAACCTGGCTGTGATGTTTTTAAATTACTATTTCCTTACTGCCCTCCCACTTTACTGTGACTTAGGATCTCTGAGTTTTATTGGTATCCTTTTACTGCGAGAATTTTATAAGCCCTCACCATTATTTAAAATGCTAAGTTATTATAATTTCTTCTTTTAAAGATAATATTTAAGTTACGGTTTTTTGATTCTCATTTTTTTACTTTTGCTGATGAGTTCGTAATTAAATGAACGAATTCATTCGTGGAAAATATAACTGTAATCATGTTGTTTTCTTTTTATGAAATGAAACTGCTTTTGTCTCGTTTGTAAATGAATAAATTTAGTGACGTCACGTTTAATTATAACTTGTACACTAAGTATAGGAAAGTAAACATGTAAACTGATACGCACGCACCCAACATAGTAATGAAAATTTTATTTTGCTTGTAGGTCATATGGCTCTTTCACATATCTGAATCTAGCAGCGCTTCGAAAGGTGACATCTGCTGAGAAAAAACGCCGCAAGTAACTCGGCAGTAGTAATTCAATTTTAACATTACAGTTTTACCTATAACTAAATGTTACTGTTACTTTAGTCCTTTAGAGGAGTGTGAACCAATGGCAAAAATCAACTTTTTCATACAAAAGGCGATAACGATTTTCACCCCATAAATGGCCTAGACTAGACCTAGATTTTGTTCTGACTGACAAACCTAACAAAAATTGGTCCACATTGGTTAACATTCAAGGGGTGGAAATCGTTATCGCCTTTTGTATGAAAAGCCGTAGGTTCGCACTTCTCTTAAGTTAGATTATATATTTTAAGTTACTAAGTCGGTTCTTGACATGATTGCAATCATCAATCATCATTATCACTGATTTATTGAGGTGATACACTGCAGACTGTAACCCAGGAAACCTAGCTCATGCTCAAGAGCGACCGTTTCTCTTTGTCAGTATTTTATGCAATAAATATCTCTAAATCTCTAAATATGTATTGTCTCTCTGTAATCATCGCATTTCCGAATACAAACGAATGCAACTGGTAGAACAACAATATATCAACTCCTTCCATTTGACTGCATACAACGTAGAGCTGCTCGAATTGTTAATGACCGGTCGCTTTCCAATCGGCTTGACCCATTGGCCCTGCGGAGGGATGTTGCATCTCTTTGCATCCTGTACCGCATTTATTATGGGGAGTGTTCCGAGGAATTGTTCGGGTTATTACCTGCTGCCAAGTTCCACCATCGAACTACTCGCAACAAACTAACCTCACCACCTAGATCGGTGGCAGTCAACTACCGTACGTTTTTTGCGGCAGTTTTTGCCACGTACGGTAGGAATTTGGAATGAGCTTGCAGCGGCAACGTTCCCGGACCGATACAACCTAGGGATCTTCAAAAAAAGAGCCTACTCCTTTCTCAAAGGGCCGGCAACGCATCCGTGATTCCCCTGGTGTTGCGGGTGTCCATGGGTGGCGGTGATTGCTTACCATCAGGCAACTCGCCTGCTCGTTTGCCCCCCTCTTAATATAAAAAAAAAAAAAAAGAAATCCGACGACCGACGAAACACGAAGTTTGCCGGGAGACATTAAGAAAATAGATGCACAGTACGTACGTGAATGAAATTGTGTTAGTGGGTTTCTATATGGGTGTGGTTGTATGTTGTTGAAAATTAAGATCGATTATATTCTTCTTCTTTAGAGTACTGAAAATCAACAGTGTGATCTTTTTAATATTTTCTTTAATTTACATATTACACAAATACCTTTCTCGCCAAACTGACACAACAGTTGGAATGATCGCGCTCGGCACACATGCTTTTTTTGTTTCTTTTTATTTAATCACTGTGAATCTTTTTATTTACATCAGTGTCAATAAATGCTTCTGTTCATTTTTAAAATTTGTGACTGAATAAGCATTTTCTTGGTTAGCCTGACCCACCTTAGACTAGCGGCCCTAACATGAATGACGCAAAGATAAATTAAACCCGTTTATCTCTATGACTACCTCTTTCGTCGGCACTAGTGTGAGAGAGACGCACTTAGAGATATGACGGTCTATCTAATCTCTGTGTCATTCATGTTAGGGCCGCAGGGGAGCGGTTTGTTAGACCATTTTCACATATCATATTTTCATAGTAGCGAATTTTCACATGGCATTTTTTTCATAGTTGCGAATTTTCGAATTCGGTTTTCTTTATGCAGCGTTTTTACATATAGCGTTATTTAATGTTCGCGTTTATTTTAATCGCCTAAATTATTAGACGCAAATATTTCCAGTAGCATTTCATCCCAATCTTGATTTTTTTTTACGTTGATATTTTCCTATCAGGTGGGTCAAGTTAATAAGAGCTACCTTATCGTAGGTACCAAATAGTTTAGTGCATACCTATCAGAAATACAACCTTGTAATTTATTATGCAATCGTGCCAAGCTTTTCAATCAAACTTCCTCATAAGCGTTTAAATCTATATCATTAATTGTAATTTGTAATGATATTCCCTGGTCTGAAATAACTAAAATTATTCCACAAGTCAAATTAAATTGACCACGTAGAAATGTCACTCGGAATATGTTAAACCATTAAAAAGAGTTTATCTCAATAGACAGGGTTATAGCGGGAATACAAATAATATTATAAAGGTAATAACCATGAGAGGTACACCAAATTTATTAGGGTCGCAAGCGGAAAAAACGGCAGATTAAGGTAAAATACCTCTCAAAAAGCATTTACTTATCTCAGAAAAAAAGGTGGAACACTTGCTCTCTTGTTAATAAAACCACGTCAGTCAAAATAAGTATACATTGCAATTCAAGCCTTGAGTTGGGTAAATAAAGTCAATTTTTTTTTTTAAAAACATTGCGTTAAAATTTCTGTACTCTTACTTATTCCGACATAATTACATCGAAATAGTAGTTTATGCAACGGTTGCATAATGATAGGCCTTAAAACACTAGTGCGGTTTTCATGAAACGAGCTTTAGCGAGTTTCATAATAAGATCGCACGTGTGTTTTAAGGCCAAATTATGCAGAGTTGCATACATAAGTTTATCTACACACATATTATAAATCCTCCATGATGGGTTCAGAAACAATATTTTCTGGCACCAAGTTCTTTGTTGCAATCGTGGCTGCATATTTCTGATATCCGGCGTATTTTCACATCACACACACTCCGAGAAGACTACTATTCATATTTTCAACTAAAATGTAAATTACAAACAACTTTTTCTATTCAATTCAACAACAATTCTACTTTCGTTCAGCAAAACACCAACATAATAGCGGCAATTACATCCTCCGTCAAGACCATTTTTTTTTAATCATAGACAAACGAATGAAATCTCTATTCTCATGTCACTCGAGATCTAATGTTGTGCAGTTTATATTAAAAAAACATACTGAATTGACGCTTTGTATCAATAACTGTTTTAATATCTATGGATACTAGAATAGAGACCCACTTGAGTTTTGACAGCTGTTCTAAATTTAACCTCATTTCTATACTAAAATCGATACGGGAATAACATTGCAGCACTCGTTTTACCTAATTGGTTGTCAAAATGGTGGTCATTTCCTACGGTTTTTGATTACACTATGGAGGTTTTATGACATGGGTGTAGATAAACACTGTTACACACACATAGACGTAAAACATTATGCTTATGTAGTGTGATAATGAGATTATTGTGTGCCAGTGTGCTATTACACTAACTCGTAGCCGCTACGACCGTAGCTACGCCAACTCGTAGACCGTCTACGAGCTTAGTTTCAACACGAAAACTTTCAAGGTAAATTTCCACTATCAATAGCTTTCCAGAGACCGTGCTGAAGAGACTTTCACCGGCTCATTTTAAAGCCGTCCACAAAAACTTAACATCTTCTTTTTAAACTCGGACATCTTTAAAGTCTTTTGCGAAATATTAAAAGGACATTACACGGAAAAGCTTCTAAAGCTTTTGTTTGCGTAAAGAAACGTCAGTGAATCATGGAAAGGGCTTGCGGTGTTATCTCGCGGCACAATGGTTTGATAGCGGCGGAAAAACTATTCAACCTTTATCAAAACGCCGGGCACAGCGACACCTGTTGTGGGCACACAAAACGTCTTATCTGGCACCACTGCCCCGGTTCTTAGAGCCCATTTAACGTCACAGATAACGCTAACGAACAGGGTTGCCGGCCCAAAAACATGTTTATGTTTCTGGCATTAATTAAATTCAAGACAGGTTTGAGAGGGGCTGCCATTAGAAATAAAATTATTGGCTTGCTGAATGTACGAGTGTGGTTTTTATTTAATTTTGAAAAAAAATGCTTGATTTAAAGAGTCGATGAATGAATGATGAGTCGGATACTCGTTATGTAAAAGTTTTACTCTCGTACAGATTCATACTAATATTATAAATGCGAAAGACTGTTTGTTTGTTCCGTTTAAACAGAACTGCAAAAAATTTGGCAAAAATGTGGCCTTGTTATGGAGATGGACAAAGTGATTAGAAAACCGACTGGTTCCAACATGGTTTTGTTAGAAAAAGAAAAACACTTGTCAAATAGACGAATAAAAAACCAATCGCGCAAGCTGCGCTGAGATTTCCCCAGAAAAATAAACATTGCAATCCAAACAAAACCTGACACGCGTTTAAATCACAACGCAAACCCCGAAATTCATGAAATCAGTGATTTAAAAACATTCATAAAACCCTGTAAGCGACTGCGTATTGTATAAACCGCAATTCATTTTTGATCTTCCGTGCGTTGTTTATCGAGCGCGCTTCAAAACGTTTAAGCGGAATTCTGTTCTGTTGAATTCTGTTCTGTAAATGAGGATAGCTTGCACAGGCGACGATCAGATCATGTTATTCTCTAACAAATCTCGCTCGTTTTGTCTCTCATTTACTCATTTACATCTGACAATCATAAATTGACCCGCACTCTGGTAGGCATTATGCGCAGTTAGGTATCTACAACCGTTGACGCTTGCGTCAAAAAACGACCAAGGTCGCAGAGACGCACGAATTGTAGTTGATCTGCGCCTCTATTCGGGAACGCTAAGTGATTCTGTAGCGACTCGTAAGCGAGATTTCTCATCACACTCTTCCGCACGACGCGTAATGCGTAAGATTGAGATGCGGGTCGATTTAGGCTCGCTGGCGAGTTCATCAACGAAGTATTATTTTAGAGAATCCTTACGTTATAGGGTTCCATACGTAAAAGGTAATAAGCTTTATTAAAACTGCATTTTTATATGCAAGCTTTTTTTCCATTGCACTTTAATATTGCAATAAAGTGCGTACACAAAATGTCGTGTCCCTGCTGTTAACCGTTGAAGAGTTCCTTCATCTGGGGCAAACCCTGGATGTCCATTCATGTCACACCTACCATAAAAATGCAATGTCATCGGAACTAAACCAATATGTAAAAATTCAGCTCCGTAGGATAAGAGGAAGTGGTTCTAATTCAGCTTGCAAGATTTGACCCGTACATACAAACATTGTAAGTTAAATAAAAGCTTTTAAAAAAGGAACCCTTATTGTGAGACGTCATTGTCGGTCTATCTGTATGTCACAGCCATTTACCTCGGCAACTAATGTTGAAATTGTTTCCCAATTAACCGGTTGAAATAAGGGTAATCAAAACAGACAACGCTAACATTTTGAAATTAAAAAAATATATCTTTCACATGTCTGAATCTACCAGCGCTTCGAAAGGTGACATCTGCTGAGAAGAAACGCCGCAAGAAACTCAGCAAGTCTTTTTTCAGCGTTAACATTAGAGTTAGTTAGTTAGTTTAGTTTTTCGAAGAAATAAACTATTTCCGAGCCCAAATAGAAAATCAGTTTGCGCTATTACGGCTCGACGTTGAGCCTTCGCCGGAGAACTACAGTGGATTCATCCATGCTTTTCTATTTTGGTAAACAAGTTTCTAACCTCAAAATGTGGCATTTTTGGGTGAAACAGCTGTATTATCCTAGACAAAACAGACCTAGCCTAAAAATTGGCAAATTGACGTCTAAAATAGTGTCTCCGGTTCCTTTACTTGCAAGGAAACAGCTGTTTTAGCCAAAAAAAGGGTGCATTTTGAGGTTAGAAACTTGTTTACCAAATAAGACAAGTATGGATGAATCTACTTTAGAGTCTCACCCCGGGTTAACGCGATAACTGAAAACCGGTTAACCATACCGCCATCGCTCATGCTCAACCCAGCCAGTAACCAGAATTTAACGTATTAATTCACCATAACCGAGCGATAAATCGCGTGCAAGCCATTATTATTTTATCTACGTTGAAATAATGAAGATCGCAAAATCCTTGCCAACAGTGAGTTATAATACACCAATAATTCAACTATCCCTACGAATATTATAAACGTGGAAGTGTGTATGTTCGTTTGTCCTTCTTTTACACAGCAACGAAGCAACGGATCGACTTATTTTTCTGCTTAGAGATATTTTACGGACTGGAGAGTAACATAGGATTTATCGCGAAAAATGCACAGTTCCCACGGGAATTCCACGCGGGCAGAATCGTGAACAAAAAATTAATAATAAAATAAATTTGACAGTATGTTAAACATGGAGCTAGTTTGCAAGCAAGCCTAAAATTGTTTTGTTGCAAGTACGAAAATTCAAAAAAAGGTTGCTTTAATGTGTAGGGATACTACGTAAACATGGTGTATTTTGAAACGCCTTTATAAATTATTTAGAAAAGATTTTGGAAGGAAAGTATTTTTTCTTTTATTTAAAGATAACTATGGTACCTCATCAAACTGGGTTTGTACGAGGGTTGGTATTGCGCCAGTCCCTCAGAGAGAAAAAAACAGAAAACCAGTAAGCAATAAAGAAAAATTCGAATAAATTTTCGCAATTATAACCGGCCAGTGCAGACGAACCGGTCAAAGGACAATTGGCCGCACTTATTAATAGCGCAAATGGGTTTGCGAACGCCTGCGGGCGCGCCTAATTGTCCCTTTGTCTTGCCGCTCGTTAATTCCCCTAAAATATTTTTTTATGGCGTTTTTAGGGTTCCGTACCTCAAAAGGAAAAAAATGGGAACCGTGCAGGTCTGTCTGTGCGTCTGTCACAGCCAATTTGCGCCGAACCTACTGGACCGATTGAGTTGAAATTTGGTACACATATGTAAGCCGGCGACAGCAATACGGACGTGTATCGTAAATAAATGAATTTTAAACACGAGGGCCACATTTGTGGGTAATTTAAAAGAAATAAAAAAGAAATGGTTTTGCAAACTATATCGTCTGACATACCAAATAAAGAGTACATTATGAGTTTTTTTTATTTTATTTTAAGGTAAATATTTTGTAAGTTATTTAGGAAAATAGGCGAAAATTTACCATTCCCCACCTTATCTCCGAAACTACTGGGTCTAAAATTTAAAAAAAATATATATAAAATAATTCTTTACCTATAGATTACAGGAAAACCTATAAGAAGTCTATCGTATTTAAAGTAACATAGGAAATTTCAGATAATCATGTACGGAACGGAACCCTCTCTACGCGAGTTTAACTCGCACTTATCCGGTTTTTTATTATAAAAGTACATCATATCGGAAAGGACTATCGTATAGAGAACCATACACTTTATTCGAGCCGTCGTATAGCCTTGATTTACTCAGTGAAGTCTATTGTTAATTCGATAGATGTCATTATACAATGACCTAGTTGCACACCTGTGATACTGGGGCCCTTCATCGGTTAAAATGGTTGCATAACTACTTTGAGCGTCTTTGTTAGTTGTTCTACTAGTATGAAAATATTAATAATTATCGACACACCTGTCAATCGGTATCTATTCGGGCTGTTGGTGTGACGATATTTATTTATTAAGTCTTATTATCCAATAACTTTGGCACGCTAAAGGTATATAGCCCTATATATAACAAACAAAAATGCGAATGAACCATCTTGTGCCATTAATAACGATATGGGTAGTAAATACGACTAATGTCTTGTGTTTGGTGATGCGGTCAGTTGAATCGCAAATGCACATTATTTATTTACCTAACTTGCCAATTTTAGATATGGGCCTATATTCAACATTGCATAAGCGATTTCGCGTAGAGATTTCCTGCCTGCCTGCCTACCTGCCTGCCAGTGTCTTTTTTTTTCTCTACCCTAGCTCCAATAACTGCAAAGCAATCAGAAACCTGGAATGGGGTATAGCTGCATAGCTCTCTGAAACTTGTTATGGGTAATGTTATACCCAATTTTAGATTTGGCGTCCACCTGGGTTGTCGGAAATATTGCAAATTATTTGAGTACTACAATAACGAAACACAACCGGACAATAAAAATCACTCAAATAAATGTTATCATATGTCCTATCCGATGTATCGAATTCATATTTGTAATGGTTGTGTTCTATATTTTACAAAGAAATAAATATTGATTGATCATCAAAACTTTGATTGTTCTCCTGATCGTACTGAAACTCCTACAAATATGAAAACAACGAAAAGGTTTGGTAATGAATTGCAAGTTTTATAAGTTCAGAAAGTTGTAATAAGTAAATAATTACTTGATCATATGCCGATACTGACTTTGAAAATGTTTCATTTTTCTAGTCGCGAATACACCTAAAACATATTAAGGAAATATTTTATTTCAAAAAGTACATTTATTAAGTAAACGTACAGTTCTAAGGTTAACCTTAATAGTTAATAAAGTAATCAATAATGTTATAAAATTCGTACAATTCGTATTCATAGCTCTATAATGGTAATTAATGCAAATGAGGTAGATGTAGTAACTAATATTGTATAATAAATCCAAATACTGAATACCACGACATTACCTCAACCAGAGCACGCATTCAAAACAATAAGCTAACATCATACCTAAATCAATTAAACTGCAAATAGAATACAACGCCTGTTCAGCTCACTTAAAGGAAGAATCAATTTCACGTTAACTTTTACTACTTAACATTAACACTGAAGTTGACCACTCGACAGCCAGAACACGCCCGCAAGCGATAACGTCTTAATAAGCAGTCGTCGTACCTTTTGAGACTCGTCATAATCCCCAGTATATTCGAGCTATCGCAGCTCTGCTGGCAAGCTGCCCGCTCTGATTACATTCCGAAGGCTATACCATTTCATTTCTCGACTACATTTCATTTCTCTACTTCATTTCACTCCGTTGCCGATGTGTGTTTTTGGAAATTTGCTGATGCTCCTATATTGGGACATGGCAAAGGGAATTGGTTACATTTGATTTATTACAACCCAAGGGTGACGTAAGGATTCATGTCTTGATTATTTCCAGGCTCGTTGAATGCAGACTCTGATCTCTTGTTGACAGCACATTTTTCATCAAACATCTTGACGGAAAATTTAAAATGCCCAAATAAATTTGCCAAATAAATTTGTGTAAAATAAGAAATCAGTGCCCTTTTTTTTTCTTCTACTCCACTCATTTTTATAAACGTTATCAACTATTTATTAGTTTCACGAATTTGTTTCAAAGCTTAATGTCATTTGCAAGAACATCTAACCAACCGGCAAAAAATAAAGGATTAGGGACATTAAAAATAATACAATTCTTGCAACTACCAGAAAGGGAGTAGGTAGGTTTTATTTCTTACGAGAAACAATTCTTAGTTGAAATGAACATAAAAAAAAAATTCAATGGTTGCGTGCCAAAAGCTTAAACAAATTAAATCTAGACTGCACTTAACCATACTCTAGACAAGAGCAGTGTGCCAAATTATACTGCGAGCTGCCTGCTTTGGTTGTAGGAAAACTATAGATGTAACTGGAGACACTCTACAATATGTGAGCTTATTAAGGGCAGGGCATGTTTGATAATGAACATGATCGAATACCAGACGCGCAAAGAAACATAAATTGAAAACATGCAAGTCAGAACGCCGATAATGGTTGATACCGTGAACTCTTCATTATTAAAAAAGGTCATCCGGATGATGAATGTTACCGTTTTTTACCGTCATTAACCGCCACCAGGAGCTCCGGGGTATAACGGGAAACGGGACTTACCTGCAACAAAATGAGAAAACATCAATCATGGCACTAAAGTAGAACCGTGAGCATAGTTGTCAACGCTCAAGTATGATTTCTAGTTATTGAATAGATAGGATTAAGGTAAGGAAATAAATGAAATTAAGTAAATATCGTTAAGGACTGATTATTATTTGGTGACCATGGTTTGAAGAGAAAGAAGGCATAAAAAAGACCTACATCTTTAGTATTAACTATTGTTTGAGTGTCAATACATCAAGATCAGAGACCCGGGCACGAGATCCGAGGCGAGGGTTAACCTCAATGTTACTACGAAACCGCGTATGAACATGCATGAAGATCCAAATGAGGTTTAACTGATATATTATGAAAGTAAATGTGAACAAAAGCATATTACAGAAAAAAAAAACAGATTATTTTGACTATTCAATTTTATTTGATTCAGGGTCAAAATTAGTGAAAAATATATATTCATTTTTATTTCTGATTTTAGATTTTTAGACATCCTCATCAAATTTATGTCATGTTTTATTTATGCGATATTGGTCTAAAAACAGTATTTTCGGAAATAATTGCAGATTTCGTTTAAAAGCCATACGTTTTATACAGTCTAACGACATCTGTGACGTCATAACTATTGTCGATTTTGTATGGAGTGTTTTTGCGAGTGGTATGAACAATGCCTTTTCAAAGCTTCATAACTCACAAAATAAACAACATAATAATGTTTTGGGTAGACAGATCGGTTTCTACTACTCGGCACTTTACAATGCAAGATGAAAAAAAAATTATGCATGTTCCGTATTATTAAACTTTTAATGAAAAGCTAAAAATAAAGCAACAAATAAGGCTTTTTATTTATTTGGTTACAAGAAAGCTTTCATTCCAAGATCAGATCGGATTTCGCCGGCTTTTCTATTAATTATATCACACATTTCACAGAATATTGTAAAACCCTAAGCTTCCTAGACGTCGATAACGCGCGTTCGCCAAAGCGAAGCCCGCAAATAATTCCAGCACAATTTTCGCTGTAAGAAGTTCATATTCCAGTAATTCCGCTTCAAAAACTGGCATGTTTCGCGTTTACATTTTACAAATGCTTCAAATTATGTAAAGAAACTTCAGAATAAATTGGTGAGGATTTTCAGGAACGCTTTATGTTTTTTTTTTATGGAGAAGTGCCATGGATTCATGCGTCAAAGCATATTTGACGTCAACGAACTAGAGGTGATGTGTTATTTATCAACTCTGCGGTGTAGAAATATCTTTAAAGCTCAGTTTGAAAAAATGCAGCCTGCATTGGACATGCACCATGCCTCTATACTGACAAGCGGAGAGGAGACTAATATTAAGGGGGCCTTTTTAAAAAATAAGGTAAACAAAGTATTGTTCCCATTTTACATAAGAGTAACCAACTATTTGCATTAACAAAGAAATAGTAGTTTATGCAACGGTTGCATAATGATAGGCCTTAAAACACTAGTGCGGTTTTCATGAAACGAGCCGATAGGCGAGTTTCATAATAAGATCGCACGTGTGTTTTAAGGCCAAATTATGCAGAGTTGCATACATAACTTTATCTACACACATATTATAAATCCTCCATGATGGGTTCAGAAACAATATTTTCTGGCAACAAGTTATTTGTTGCAATCGTGGCTGCATATTTCCGATATCCGGCGCATTTTCACATCACACACACTCCGAGAAGACTACTTACTATTCATATTTCAACTAAAATGTAAATTACAAACAACTTTTTCTATTCAATTCAACAACAATTCTACTTTCGTTCAGCAAAACGTCAACATGGCGGCAATTCAATCCTCCGTCAAGACCATTTTTTTTTAAATCATAGACAAACGGATTAAGTCTCTATTCTCACGTCACTCGAGATCAAATATTGTGCAGTTTATATTAAAAAAACAAACTGAATTGACGTTTCGTATCAATAACTGTTTTAATATCTATGGATACTAGAATAGAGACCCACTTGAGTTTTGACAGCTGTTCCAAATTTAATCTCATTTCTTTACTAAAAACGATAAAGAAGTCATGTTATTTCTTTATCGCAGGACTGGTTTTTCCTAATTGGTTGTCAAAATGGTGGTCATTTCATACGGTTTTTGATTAACCAATGGAGGTTTTATGATATGGGTGTAGATAAACTAAATTTTACACACAAACAACGCTCTCGATTTGCCATTACATTAACAGTAAAAATGTATTCAAATTCCAAAGCACTCGAATGCCCATTGTACAAATCACGAAGTCTTTTTTACTTCAACGTTTTGAAGATTGAAATACACAGAGACATTTTCTTGGAAAACGTCCGCGGAGAAGACAGTATTAAAGACCTTTTAAAATCCCTCAAAGGAGGTGTCAGAGTGGATGGGAATTTAACTTTTCCACTGAAGTTGGTCTCCTCAGAAGGGATTGGAAGTGTTTGAATTTAAATTAAGTCAGACCATCATGGATAAAAGTGCAGATAAATGCATTTACCGAGTGCAGTGCTAGCATAAATAAAAAAGTGCGAGTCTGACTTGCGCGCCGACAGTCGTACTTAGGTACTCATTTTCATGTTAATGAAAATAAACGAGATATTACTTTGGCAAACAACTATTTCTTTATGCAACGCCGGTGAACAGGAAGGGGAGTAAGAATCGAACACGTGGTTAATGATGATGTAGGTTTAATAATAAGTGTAAGAGGCACTATTAAAAAATGATAGAAAATTCTCACAAATAAAATGTTGTAAATAAAAAGGGTAAGAAGCAACTGGTAAGGATGACTTTTCTGAGTTATGCCGAGTTTCTTGCGGCGTTTCTTCTCAGCTGATGTCCCTTTCGAAGCGCTGGTAAAAATATTTCAATTTTCTTACGATTCAGCGCCTAGATAGTAGTCTTAAATATGAGAAAGTTAACAATAAACATGCATGTTATTTAACACGGATCATATTGTGACCTTGACATAAAAGGAACCTTAAGGGTAGTTATTAATAATGAATAGTCGGAACTTTAATGTGATAACTGAACTTTAGTAAAGATATAGGTAAGTTTTGATTAAGTTATACACTGAAACTGCACTGGATGCACTGAATACTGCGGCTTAAAAGCTTACCGCTTCTTAGACGAAATAACAAGATCGAATGCAAATATTGTCAATATAGGAAGATTCCGTAAAGATATTTGACTTTAAACGTCGAAAAAGCTAAATTTTGAGCTGATATAATGCTTTATCTACACCCATATCATAAAACCTCCATAGTGTGATCAAAAACCGTAGGAAATGACCACCATTGTGACAACCAATTAGGTAAAACCAGTGCTGCAATGTTATTACAGTATCGATTTTAGTATCGAAATGAGATTAAATTAAGAACAGCTGTCAAAACTCAAGTGGGTCTCTATTCTAGTATCCATAGATATTAAACAGTTATTGATACGAAACATCAATTCAGTAGGTTTTTTTAATATAAACCGAACGACATTTGATCTCGAGTGACGTGAGAATAGAGACTTCATTCGTTTGTCTATGATCTTAAAAAAGAATGGTCTTGACGGAGGATCGAATTGCCGCCATTATGTTGGTTTTTTGCTGAACGAAAGTAGAATTGTTGTTGAATTGAATTAGAAAAAGTTGTTTGTAATTTACATTTTAGTTGAAAATATGAATAGTAGTCTTCTCGGAGTGACTGTGTGATGTGAAAATGCGCCGGATATCGGAAATATGCAGCCACGATTGCAACAAATAACTTGTTGCCAGAAAATATTGTTTCTGAACACATCATGGACCATTTATAATATATGCGTAAATAAAGTTATGTATGCAACTCTGCATAATTTGGCCTTAAAACACACGTGCGATGTTACTATGAAACTCGCTAAAGCTCGTTTCATGAAAACCGCACTAGTGTTTTAAGGCCTATCATTAAGCAACCGTTCAATAAACTACTATTGTTACATCACTTTTCCGTACTCTAATGGAACCATCGTCAACCGAAGGAGCGATACGTCTTAGCATAGAAATGGCTTATTTTCCAAAGTAAACTTAGCTAACTGAAACCGTTTACGGATTGGTGTGACCGGGCATGCGGTGCCCCGGATAAACAGGACTGTTTTATAAGACTACGACAAAGCAAAAAAACCGTGCATGACGGACCAAGCAGTATTTAGGTATCCTTACTCCGTAGTCATGTCTCGCCCCCGTGCTTATATTATGTTCTAAGTTAATGCTGTTGATTTTCGACGATGATCCATAAATATTTACAGAATATTAGGTACTTTCTTCTACTCGCAACTTCGTTCACGTGGAATTCGGTTATAGTTCTTCCCAACTTTTAAATTTTCCGGGATAAAAAGCCTATGTGCTATTGCTGACTATAATCTATGTCTGTGCCATTCATCCAGATCCGTTCAGCCGTTCTGGCGTGATTGAGTAAAAACATACATCCATCCAAACTTTCCCATTTATAATATTAGTAGGATTAACAAGTTAGTCGCCTATCACTCGTGACCCAATGAAGCCTACTTAATCGTTATTTTTCCTTTTAACTTTGTTATATTATTATACGCTTTTGATTTTATATTATACGACACGTTCTATAGTTTGGAGCTTATCCAAGATATCATCATCATCATCATTTCAGCCGAAAGACGTCCACTGCTGGACATAGGCCTGGGGAGGCCTATGTGGTCGCAGAGTTCTTGAGTGGCGACCACGTACCGGAACGTCGGCAGACCAGTCGGCACAGAATCGGTCGTTATGGAGATCATTGGGGGCAATGATCTCCACTGTGCTGCTCGCATCCAGCGGAGACCCGCAATTTTCACCAGCGCCTCTATTCGGGAACGCTAAGTGATTCTGTAGCGATTCGTGAGCGAGATTTCTCATCTCGCTCTTACGCATTTCGTGTCGTGCGGAAGAGTGAGATGAGAAATCTCGCTCACATATCGCTACAGAATCACTTAGCGTTCCCGAATTGAAGCGCAGGTTGTCAGTCCACCGTGTGGGTGGTCTGCCGGCGCTGCGCCTTCCGGTACGTGGTCGCCACTCAAGAACTCTGCGACCCCATCCAAGAGATATAATGGGTACAATTGGAAACGGCGTATTTTAATTTAAAATTTCCGCTGTCAAAATCAAATTTGACGTTTCTTATTTTAGGTTTAGTGACTTTTAAATTTAGGGAACACTTTTTTTTACAGGCCAATTTCACAAACTTAAACTAGAAGCTATTATAACAGTCCCAGTTTTTGAACTTCGGGTCTACTCCCGCTTGTAACACTCCCCGTTTCAAGGTTAAATGCCCATTATGCCGCACAAAGAGAACCAACTTCTAAACAACAACGCCGCACGTCACTGTATACGAATGTAATACGCTGGACTTATTACCAGGCGTGAACTAGTGCGATATAGTGAATGCATTATTAAGTGCTGTGAAACGTTTTGTTATGACAGGTATGAACCATGATTTAAACGAGAACAATGCGGAATTCAACTGATTACTCTTTTGTTAATTTGTTAAAACTTTATTGCAGAAAACATGAGAACGAATAGTAAAATTATGGCTTAATTTCCAATGGCATTTTCTGCTTCGTGGCGTACACAATAACAATTTAAATGTTAGTTCTTATCTAGGTATGTTTAGAGTTATTTCACAATGCCAAATCCCCAAGATAATCTTACACGCAGAATTTATTATTGCTGACAGAAAAACGTCGACTTTTTAATTTTAATGCGCCTGATGTAATACGAATTGTATATATTATATGTTAGCCGTCAAAAGAGAAATGCTCGCTGCGAGCCGACACCGGCTCACAATGTATAACGTTCGTTACTGCGCTTCTCCGTAATGAATAGGGTTTTGTGTAAAACCGGTTATGATTCATATTTCCTTTCACGAGGAATAGTGAGAGTAGACATCTGTGTTAAAATTGTTTATCGGTTTTGTTTGAGAAGACGAAGATTTAATGTTAAAAAATGTATTAATTGGAACCCGCTTAGCTGGTCCAAATTGCGTTATTGAAATGAGTAAAGTTAGAAGGAACTTTAAATCGATACCAAAAAGAACGGATGAGCTTTTAACTGGTTAAAGGGCTCAGTACTTGTGTCATCATCATCATCATTACGGCGGGAAGACGTCCACTACTGGACATATACCTCCCCCAATGATCGCCACAACGACCGATCCTGTGCTGCTCGCATTCAGCGGAGTCCTGCAATCTTTACGAGGTCTGTTCATCGTGTGGGAGGTCTGCGCACGCTGCGCCTTCCATTACGCGGCCGCTACTCAAGAACTCTTCGGCGGCATCGGCCATTGGGTGGGGTACATTGCTTACAGAACAGTCCATCTTAGGTACAAATTGTGAGCCCAAAATTAGCACGTTGTGCACGAATATTTCTGGGGTCCTAGTGAAAAGGGGGTTACGTCGAAAAAGTGTGATGTTAGAACAAAATATATAATTAAACGTCACACTTTTTCGACTTAACCCCTTTTCACTAGGACCCCAGATTTATCCATAAAGTATTATTACCATTATATAGTACCAACAGGAAATTGAATTCTAGTTTCAAAGTACGTGAATCAGTGTTCAAGATTATTGATATACGTATAGTTTAACTAGACGATTTTTTTTCTTAAACTGGCATTAACATTAGAGATACACCGGATAGTGGTTTCGCACGCGGGCTTTATCTTAAGTCGTGTTAGCTTGTGCGGCCTTCGCGCGGCGAGCAAGTTACTTAGGGTTCCGTACCCGAAGGGATCAACGGGACCCTATTACTGAGCCTATAACGTCAGTCCGTCCGTCCGTCTGTCAGAGGCCTCTAACTCAGCAACGCTAAGAGGTAGAAGGTTGAAATTTTCACAGAATATGTGTTGTTATGGCAAGAATACTAGCAAATAATAAAAATATCAAAAAGTTTTAAGCCTGAAAAGCTCCCTATACATTGAAACCTTAATTCCAAAAAGGCTTAAGTTTCAATTAATATTTTTTTACTAGATTTTAGTTTATACTCCATAGTAAAACAACAAATAACAATTCAATGCTGTCGTGTTCAAGAAATGTGAAAAATATATTTCAATCAAACAAGAAAATTACCGCTGCAGCTTAACAATCTACCAACTTATTTGCAACTGTTAAAGTTCTTAACATAAAGTCGACACATTGATTGGCGTAGTACGGAACCCTCGATGCGCGAGTCCAACTCGCACTTGACCGGGTTTTATTAAGTCAGTTGAGAATACTCGAACAAGCACGGCATGATGTTACGCGAAGTTTTATATTGAAATAAGAAAGACATTGATTTCTTTCATTTCTGATGGCTTTTTATCTGTTTTTTCCTATTTCTGATCCAAACTTTTACCGGATACCGATTAGTAACCGGATATCCGTTGCGTCTCTTATTAACATAATTAGAATAATCCTTGCATTAAATTATGCGACAGAACGTGGAACGCATTTGCGCATTAATAAATCAATGCAAGCTAAATTGCATGTAAATGGAATATTGTGTTTAGCTGCATGCGTAATATGTATTTAGAAGCGCATGCGTTCTCGATTACACCACGAACCCGCCCGAACTGCATGTTTTGCCGAACTGCAAGTTTACTACATAATTACTCGAGGGCGAGCAGCGAAACAAAAGTCCCTTTGTAACGAGGCGCTATCGGGACTCGTACAAAACTCCTTCAATACTGATAACTTCTTTTTCTTCTTCCTTTAATTTCTTTTCTTTTCCAAATTCCAAATTTAGATGAAAACATCGATTTGGACAATTGATCATCACTATCTAAGAGATCTTGGCCCAGATAGGTCATACTCCGATATCGAAATATTTCCTGTGGTAGGTATATATTGTACATCGTTTTAAAATACCTAACTAGAACAATAAGAAGTTTCAGTTAAAAAGTGCAGTGCGATATAAGAAGCATTTACCGGTTATACGGTTATGAACAAAGGACTTACCAGTGAGGCACTTAACTACTGCCTCATATTTCATAAAATAAACATATTGATACCGTATCCGCTGTTTTTACCTCCTACCATCCACCCTTACCTGCATCCAGAGTATCTACGTTCAACCTTTTCCATTTATCCGAAGGCAAATAAGTAACAGTTTAGTAGTAAGTTATTCACTGTTGCGTAACAAACTTACCAACTCACACACGCACACACTCACAAACTCAATCACTCACTTTCGCATTGATAATATTAGTGTGATTCATTTCATTGCTTACATAAATAATAACTTAATCCTAGACATGCTCCGTGTGAAACCACTGAAACAATTATGGATTAGTATATTATTGCACCAAAAATATTACACTAAGAGATACAAACAATAAGAAGACTAACAGTAAGTTGTACAAAAACAAAAGCTAGGTTTGTTTGCACGAGCTTATTCACGAGCGTGTCTATTAATACTTGTACGTGAGCAGAAATAAACACATGTGACATCAGACCTACTTAACACGACAAAGACATTGTAAGGAGTATGACAGCATCCGGCCTCTGATATCCGTGTTAACGAACCATTAACGAACTTACAGCGTTGACAATGGTTGTAAGAATAAACAACAGCAAACTGGAAGGCGTTTATCGCGAGAGACGAGGAAGGTAAATGGTGGAGGATATAAACACACATACATGTACCAGTCACACTGCAGCGTCGATAACCTCATATTTGGACCATTTTTGTTCCAGCTATGTTTCCAAGGCGTCGTCCTAATACAACGCGACTACGCGATTATCGCGCTTGCAAGCGATGCGAAAATCGCGTCGTCGCGCGATAATAAAAGCTGGGTGTCCGCGAATACGTGGTCATCGCGCGAATAGAAGACGCAAGCGATCGCGGAGTCATCTCCGCAGTTTGGCATCGGCACGCATGGTATCGGTCGGCCCCAACCATGGACGTCAGAAACGCTCCATTTCTACTGTCGGGAAATATGTGTATGACCTATTTTGCCCTGCTCCCCGGTTCGACGCGATTATCGTGCGAATGTCAATTAGGACACCTCTTCGACATTAATATGTTTGATCGCGCGTTCGTACGAGTAAAATTCGAGCAAACTTGCGATAATCGCGTAGTACCGCGACCCCTTTCGCAGATACAAAATCACCAACGGGCTCTCATTAGTAACGATATGAACTTGCTCGTAAAAGATAAATGTTTGCAGAAGTTACTTATCGTTCAGTTTATGTCGATGTTATCCGACACCATTTTGCCATATCAGACGTTAGCCGATAGAATTACTATAATTAAAATATCCAAGTAGCAAATAAATGAAATCTGTTACCATCACATACATTTATAATATGGTTGATTACATATAATTAAAGAATTGTAATAAATTTCACATACATTTTTTTTATTTATCAAAAATGGGTTTGCGTTTGTACTCAGTCTCATCTGATGTTAAGTGACGACGAGGTCGAAGGTGGTACACGCTTACCCAGAAAATGCCTATAATAAATGATATATATTTGAAAGTAACTCATCACGAACTTTATTTCATTTGATGCTGCACACGATGTATTTGCGTCGTTTAATTTCGACAGTCTGTTTCCACCATATTTATTGTATGCTGATGTCATTGACGCAATTAATACGCATTGATTGATGTAGTTATGAGGTAACACATAAACCAAAAAACATTACACTCCTTTGCGCTCCGCCTAATGAGATTCGATAAAGGTTTATTCGGTAAAGGAAACGTGAGGAAATCTGCTCGCGTCTGCACAGACGTGTACCACGCGTTCACGTAACATGGCTACTAATGCCCAGTTTACTGTTCCCAGAACTAAAGGCGAAATTCATTATGTTATTATTAGTTAAATCCAAGCTACGATTTTCAGCTGCGCTTATCTGCATAAAAGTGCATACGGCGCCATGTCGCTTGCTCACGATTACAAAGTTACAGGCTTCATTTTAAGCGTGTTCAAAATTGAATTTCTCGACAAAACGTATAGGGTCGAATCTTGATTGCACTAAGACGTAACATAGAACCCTGTAAGTGAGCCAGCGAAGTTCTGAACCCGCTTAAGAGCAAAGTTCACGGTTTTTTCTAAAGAAATCCGTCAAAGTGTCTCGAAAGGCGACTGAAAAATAACTACTCGAAAGTTTGTAAAGCGTGCCTCGCGCAAGTTTCAGCCAATAGACGTAAGCGTATTGTCCACTCATGTGGCTTTAGATGGTTTACGTAGTTCAGGATTGGGAGAACAAAGTAATAACATGTTGTAAACTTAATAAAAACACGCCACGTTAAAAATATGTAGGTTGATTCTTTAAGGGGCTACTAATTCCGAATGGCCTTGACTTGGATCCAACATTTTTATTTTAAGGTCTTTATCATTATTGTATTCTTATGTACGTTTAAACTCTGTTTTTCCCCAAATAAAAACATAAAACAGACCCTCCCCGCAGTGAAATTAGTTATTAAAATGCCACTCGGATATTTAAAAACAAATAAAAAACTTTAAAAACGAATAACTTAAGAATAAACAGCATATTCCCGTAGCAATAATTTGTATAGACATTTCAATATTTTTGGCATAACAAGACAATTAAAAAAGCAACACTATTTACTGCCTTTAGTTTTGTATTAAAACCCGACACAAAGCGAACAGCCTTTACTAAAATATATAATCGATATTCAATTTTTCCCGCGTTCTAAGTTGTTCACCAAACATGAAGGAGCCCGAAACCTTTATTTACACAAAAACACCCTCCACCCTCCAGGGCGGGGGTGCACTAAGTGTGGTTTATGTCAAACACGATCTTTATGGGCTCGTGCAAATAAGATGGCGGTGATGTGATATGTGACATGTACAACTAGGAAATGGCGGGCATAAACCCGTGAGAAATACGAGTTTTGCCTTCAGGCGGATACCATTGTGGTTATTATTACTGAAAGTTTCGTGACAGTGATACGTTCTCCAGTTTACTATTCATCAATTCAACAGATCGTTAAAAAATAATCGTCTCCCAAAATTAAGATTGCCAGCTGTTTTATTATAAAATGATAAGCATTCATAAGATATCAGCATACGTCGTTTTGCAGTAAATTAAAATAACCGTAACCTAAAAGAAGACCTTTAAAAGACTTATTTGAGTCTTTGTTAAAAATTGCAATCTCTTTAATAAGCCATTTTGCCCATTGCACTTACTTGTAATTTTGCATACAGTTTCGAAAAAATTGCAGTTAGCTTTAAAACTAGACATAACTTTTTTTTCCCAGAAACCGTAAAACGTTTCTGAAATTCATATTAATTAGTTACAATTACCAGCGCCTCTATTCGGGAACGCTAAGTGATTCTGTAGCGACTCGTAAACCAGATTTCTCATTCCACACGACGCGAAATGCGTAAGAGCGAGATGAGAGATCTGGCTTACGAGTCGCTACAGAATCACTTAGCGTTCCCGAATGAGGCGCCTGCATTTATTATACTCTGAAGCTAATGTTTTCAGAGTGAGTTACAATTATGACAGCTGAAACATTATGACAAATTATTATGACCTGTGATGTTTATAATAAATAAAGTGCTTCAAAATATGTAACGCCAGGTGTGCCCTAGGGCTTACGTATAAACATGCTGGTACCTCCAGTTCTTCGACAAATATTGTTACGTTATGATAAGCGGAGCAAATAAAGTGGAGGGTTCGTAATTTAATAGCTAGCTCAATATCTTACTTCACTATTTACTTGAGTATGTTAGTGTAGGGTCCAATTCGAAACGATGTCTTCTTAAATTCAAATTTCCTAAACTTAAAATAAGAAACGTCATCTATTTCGTACAACACAAATCTGTCAAAATCAAGTTCGACCTTTCTTCTTTTAAGTTTAGTGACTTTTAAATTTAGCTAACACACTTTCGAATTGTCCCCAATGTACGATTAATTTAATTCTCGAGACATTTGATGACCTTATTTTGACGGTTTGTCCATTTGCCGTAGGTACGCGACGTCAAAATGAAATACTAAATTGAATAATGTCTAAGTGACTCAGCAATAAAATTTGTCTATGGTACAGTGATAATATTGACTGATTGATGTAAGGCGTGTACGCAGCGTGTATGTTTGTGTGTGTGTGGGTGTGTGTGTGTGTGTTGGTGCGTGTGCGCGCGCGCATGTGTGTGTGTTTGCACTACTCTACTAAATTTATATGTTCTCGAGGAAATAGCTATGAAGACGAAGACGTGGTCAGAACCTAGTTTTCTAACAAAATTAAAAGTCTACAAATATAGTAATGCTGGTCGACAAGCCGCTAGATAATATTATAAAGAAAAGTGACAAAATTAATATAAAAACGCCATACTTATAATACATTGTAACTGCACAGCTAAACTGTGCACAGCACAGTTAAATGGAAATAGCATTTCGTTTCTTAACGTGTCACTTTTATTTTAAAGGAACGTGAAAAATCGTCCTTGAAATGCATTCAGGTTCCATCCAATCGTACTCGCTCTGTAGATGTTTCTCGCAACTACGCGCGAGAATGCACTTGAAACCCATTTTCTCGTGCATTAACTCGCATTGTATCAACCTAGCATATACTTAATACATGAGCTTGTGACCAATATACCACCATAAAGAAAATGACAATATTGGCTCTTTCACATGTCTGAATCTACTAAAGCGCTTCGAATGGCGCCGGAAGCAACTCAGCAGTGTCTTTTTTTAACTACATGATAACAATTTCAATTATACAAAAACACTAAAACAATAAAATTCAACAAACAGACCTTATAGGCACAAATTAATTATCAGTAATAAAAAGGGAGATTTATGTATGGTCTCTGGGTTAATAAAAGTACGTGGACTAGAAATTATTGACAACTAGCTGGGCCTGCGTCTTTGTTCGCGTGGTATTGGGATAAAAAGTATCCTATGTTGCATTTCAAGATATGGTCTATCTGTGTGCCAAATTTTATCCAAATCCGTCCAGCCGTTTGCGCGTAATTGACCAACAAACATCGGAACAAAGTGATCGCGTCGACCTACCGCCTGTACCTATACTGGTATAAACCGGTTTTTTCGGCACTGGAAAATCACATGGCAGGAATCAAGCGCTTACGTAACGGTGCGTAAGCTACCTTCAGCAGCGTCTGATCAGCGACACAGACAGACAGACAGCGAGACATTCTTTAGAACGAAAGACTTCGTCTTTACACTCTGAATTAATAGTTTTCGTTTATCCGCTGATCAGCCGCTGTGCACGTTAGAGAATCTCAACCTGAAAAGAGAGAGGGAGGGAGAGAGAGAGAGAGAGAGAGAGAGACAGAATTATATGCCAGATGAAATTAGATTTTGTAGAGCTAGAGAAAGCGAGGTCCCACGGACCCGGTTTACGAGGCGCGTTAACGTAAATATTAGAGGGGCTGGCGGATTGTATTCGTTTTAGGGTTCAGTGGGAAACATTAACTTTAACGCTTCTGTGTCCTTGGACTTCTGGCCTCTGTGATGTTGCGCATATTTGAATTTGACGTTATTGCGTAAATGTTGTGGCTTAATAGATGTAACCGATGGTAGTTGTCATAGGTAAAGCGCTACAGGGTCTACAGGGCCTCTATTCGACATTGCGTAAGCGTTATGCCTAATAGCGTATGGTTTTTTAAAGACGCTGCCACCTTTTCTGTCAAGATAATTTAATTAGAGCTACCGTATCGTATCAAAATAATTTGCCATATCACTTATGGTATATCAATGAGGCCCAAAAGACTATAAACAAAAACTAAATAATTACGTAACTGAGCGATGAGATTTGTTAAAGAATAACACAGGATTATCTTATCAAGTTTTTAAGGAACCCAGAAACGATTAAGCCCGAACATTCCCGAACTCCGCCGAAGTTGCGCGAGCAAATCTCGGTGGACAAAACTTAAATAAAGGGGTAAATGTATGCAAACGCGGCACACTTGTGAAATTGAGGTGCGGGGCCGGGCAATAAAACTAGCTTCGTGGAATATCTCACGGTGGTTGTTCTTAATAAGAAAAAGTTGGAGAAACGTTTGGAATCTTGAGGTATTTGCGAAAGTTTGTAGCTTAAGTTCTCGGGTTGGCGACAGATGGGGAAGGAGAGGCAGGATGGTGAGGACGTTCCTTCTTCGATGTAGCAGCCCAAGGATTATGTTTTGGTATTTTGAGTTTTTGTAATCTGCTGCAATTTATCAACACTAAGTAAGTACTAACATTTGCTCGAGACTATTTGCATAGAATTAGTTTCATCGGTTGAAAAAGAGATAGTTTGTATTCCAAATTTATACACGAATAACTTTATTAGGGCGGTTTTCAAAAAAATAATACGAATTAAGGCGTAGTTTAGAAAAAATTTAAAAATATTTCTACACGCTACGAAAATTAACCATACAACTGTATGGCTAATTTTCTTAACACAGTGAGTGAGAGAGATGCATTTGGGTGAATTTCAAAAAAAAACACGTTATTAAGTATTTAGTACGTAGTCAAGAAAAAGTTAAAAAAGCTCCACTGTGTTACGAAAATTAGCCACAATTGTATGGTTAATTTTCGTAGCGTGTAGAAACTTTTTTAATTTTTTCTTAACTTCGCCGTAATTCGTACAACTTTTAGACTTTAAACGTAGAGTTATTTCTACGTACGTCTTATGGCTTCCTGAGCAAAAGCTGGTATCTCATAAATCCAGTCCAAATATTATTTCCGCACCAATAAGTGCGAGCCACGTAGCAATATTGAGATGACCGCCTCACTCACAAATAAGTGACAACTGGGTCACTCGCCCTATACACGTAATGTATAAAAGCGACTTTCATCAAGCCAAAATCAGCTCTAATACCTTGTCATAAAACTCAAACTAACGACATCGCTATCTTTAGGAGATTTAGGGTCAGGTGAAGTGTAAGAGATCGGGCGACGCACAAGATAGTGCTGACAACAATTTATCATGACTAATAATAAAAGCTATAATTTTAGATTTTCGGATGTTTTCCACTCAATCATGAGTTTGAATTTGAATCAAGGCCGAAAAACTTATAAGTTATCTTAAAAATACACGCGAATGTTGTTGCCGCAAAAAGCCATTTTTTTATAAATTATAATATCACTTAAATTCATATAAAATTTGGAATATATACCTCTATACAAAAAAAAAATACGTGACATTATGAAATATATATTACACCATTTATAATCAACGGATGAATATTTTTACGGAAAAATGTTTGTTACGAAAAACAAGAGTGACAATGATAAATAACATACAATTTTAAAAAGATACAAATCTTTTCTCAGTCTGTAATTTCACTGAGGTGTGACGTATCCAACCACGCAGTTACAAGTAATATTAATAAATAACGTAACGTAATGTTTTTACGTAACGTTATAATTGTAACGAGTTCACAAATACCCGTCGCCAAACTGCATCTGCCTACCCCGTCTGGGATTACAGTCGTGAGCATAATGCACAGTAGTAGTAGGGATTCGTGGCTTCTGGCGCACTTGGCCAAAAAAAAAAAAAGAAACAGCCCCCCATTTGAATCGATTGCGCTAGGTCCCGAGATCATATCTCTAGCGGTTTCGAAGATAGGTTTTTTGTTCTGATAGTCCTGAGATCATTACCTAATTGCTAATCACGTTGAAGCCCTCGGGCTACTAATGACATAATCGGCTGGTTTCCGTTCACCTCTTAATCACCCACCCTCATTAGTCACGCGTTCTCAATATTTTGTTATGATACTTTTTCTATTACTTTAACTATGTTGCTGTTTTGCTACCCAGTTTATCGCCATTTGAATCGATTGCGCTAGGTCCCGAGATCATATCTGTACCTAACTTACCAAACTTTCCTTTAAAAAAAAGTTGACTTCTTATCACCCACATTACTGACGATTTCTCAATATTGTGTTATGATACTTCATCCGATACTTTAACTATGATTGCTCGTTTGCTATCTTGTTTAATTTTGATTACTAACGATTTTGAGTAGTATAAGAACCATATGTCTTTGACTTTCTATACGAAGTTGTGTTTTAACTCTTGCCATCACAATACCTAATACGTAACTCCAGGACCTCTCCACATTATTTAAAACAGTGTCAATCATAAGATGGATATTATTAAATGCAAATTAAACCAACTCTTGGATCGTCTAAAGTTCAAAGACATGAAACTTTGTGTTGCTACAGACTATGGAGATAGACCATGTACCGTTTACATACCCCTAACTAAAAAGTATTGTGACATACATCATAACCTGATGAAACTCACCTGCCAAACTTACCATTACTATAACGAGCACTACACACATGTCAGTCAGAGTGTCGTCGCTGAAGTAGAACTTGCCATGCGTCGTGCATACGAGAAACGTTTCGCCCTAACGCAAGACCCTGGACACGAGCAATGGATCAGACACTTGGAACGTTTGTCATGCGTGGAGCCCACGACTCAATCGCCAGAGGAATGGCTGTACGAGCTGAGCGAGGAAGTGAAACATGGAGCAGTCGATTTATACGCGAAAGTGATATATGAACTAAATTTAGATGTAAACATTAATAATTATTACAGTAACAAATCTGGTGCAAGTGATGATCGTAGTACAAGTGGATATTCATCGGATATCATAAGTGAAAACTCAGACTACACACTAGACCTAAGAAAAACTGTCATAAACACTATATACTTTGAACATCTTGTACAATCGATGTATGATCAACGAACGTATGATTTACATAAGATGCTACAAAAGTCTTTAACAAATTTAATTAGATTGTAGCTTATATAGTGACTTTTATTGTTTTTACAACTGTTAGCTGTAAGCATATTGTATGTGTAACCAGTTTCTTATTAAATGTATAGTATAAGATATCTTTTCCATAATGTATTTTATTTTCGGTCGCAATATGCGTATCATACTGTGCCTAACATGTTTCATTGAAGGTTTAAAAACTTGGCTGGTAATTAAACTTATTCTACGCGAACGGAGTCGCGGGCACAGCTAGTAATCTAATAACGTAACTATACCTAACTAACCTTAAAAAAGTTCACTTCTTAATCACCCACCCACATTACTGACGATTTCTCAATATTGTGTTATGATACTTCATCCATTACTTTAATTATGTTTGCTCGTTTGCTATCTTGTTTAATTTTGATTACTAACGATTTTGAGTAGTATAAGAACCATATGTCTTTGACTTTCTATACGAAGTTGTGTTTTAACTCTTACCATCACAATACCTAATACGTAGCTCCAGGACCTCTCCACATGATCAATATGGATGTGAGTATGCATATTTATTCTTTTTCATTTTGTACTTTAACTAAATTATTTTAGTGTTGAATATGTGATATTTAATTGCGTACTAATTTTTTTCTGCATTCTTTGTTATAGCTCACATGTTCTATGGATAACACCGTGGATTTTGAGGAAAATACTTACAAAAGCTACTATTTCCCGGCATCCGACGACGAAGAAAAGGTAGAATCCCCATACCCAATCAAGAGACCTAGGACTGAATCTCTGGATGAGTTCTTCGAAGAGCCTAAGAAGAAGAAACCTAAACTGCGTATGTCTACTGTGGGTCGAGCAACGAAAGATGGGATGTCCTACGTGTCATCAAACAAAGATGATGGATCCACAGCTACACATCTAATCAAAATTGAGATTTATGATTTAAAAAAATTGTCAAACGTCCCAGCAACAGAACATTGGAAATATCCCGACGTGCGTGTAAAACACTACGTCAATAATAAACTTAATAGTGGTTGTAGTTACCACAAGCAAACTCGAAAGTTAATTTATGATATGACTAAAGAGATCTCAAATGCACCCGATTGTAAAAAATATACGTTTAAACATGAAATTTTATACGAGCCTCCTGAAAAAAATGAAAACAGGTAAATAAAATTTCAGTTTCCTTTTTTTGTTTTCGTGTTAATATTGCCATATATTAATATTTTTGTTTCTCTGTAGAGTACAAATCGGAGGAGGTTTAAAACGCGTGGCTGATGTAAACACGCAAAATGATGCGAATAGAATACGACGTATAAGCGAGCCGACTACTTCAAGAGATCATGAACCATCGGTTGGTTCACCAGCTTTTGAAGATAACATTGATATGGTAGAATGTGATGTATGTAAGATACCAATTAAAAAAAGGTATTTAGCGAATCATAATAGGAGTAATTCTCATAAAAATAATGCGTTACGAATTCATCACAGTTTTCCAAATGTTACGCTGATTGAAACTGCGTTTGGAAAAAGAATTTACACGTATAGAATCACGCCACTTTCTTATAATGACGAACTTTTGTTATTTGATTTATTTTTTGCATCTGTAAAAGATACTTTGATTAATTTACACAAAGAGAGCATCGAAAACTTAAAAACGTACAAAGTAAATTTTATATTACATGCTAATTTTATCCAGCAGTGTAAAGAATTAACGAATGCATTTGATTTCCAAACAGAAAACTTCATCATAAACGAGTCTGAGGATTTGAATAGCTTTGTTAGATCTTTACAAGAAACTCTGACAAATAAAATCAATGATTTTGAAAAGAAAGATAGTGGCTGGAGTATTCAGAACATAATTAGCATGGATATGAATGTGAATAAATTCAACCCATTACGCGGCTCTAGGATGAAACCATCACCAAAGCTAAAAACCATCACCAAAGATAAGAGTGTAATCAAAAATAATCATAGGTAGTCATAAGACCTGTTTGTTTAATAAATCAATGTTGGGTGATTTCTTGTTTATGGTTTGTACTGAGATGTATAGGGTTAGATGTATTAATTAGTTATAAAGGTTTAATTTAATAATAAATATTCTACGTGTAACCAGTTTCTTATTTAATTTATAATATACGATATCTTTCCCATAATGTACTTTATTTTAGACCGCAATAGACGCGTCATACTGTGCTTAACATGTTTCATTTTGAACACCCTTTTACTGCTATTGTAGCTGGTCCTAGCGGCTGTGGTAAATCAAATTTTGTGTGTAATTTTTTGAATAACATAAAACAAGTTTGCAACCAAGAATTTCATAATGTTCTATGGTGTTACGATGAAATGCAACCATTATACAACTTAAGCGGAGTTAACTACTTTCAAGGAATTCCTGACTTGTCAATGTTTGATGGGAAATTTTCTCAACTCATTATAATTGATGATCTTATGAGAGAATCTGATGGTCGGATAGTTGATATTTTTACTAAAGGGAGTCATCACAGAAATTTAAGTGTATTTTACATCACACAAAATTTATTTCATCAAGGAAAAGGACAGCGTGATATATCTTTAAATTCAAACTATATAATTTACTTTAAAAATCCACGAGACAAAACACAAATACGTTTTCTTGCTCGTCAACTTGTACCAGAGAACTCTAAATTCGTTGAAGATGCCTATAGAGATGCCACTAACAAACCGCATGGATATTTGATGATTGACTTAAAGCAAAATACAAATGATAATCATCGTTTTAAAACAAATATCTTCCCAAATGAATACACAGTGTGCTATATACCCAAGAAGGGATATAAATATACCAACTCAAAAATAATAACTGTCATTGATAAACAATGAAACAACGAGTTCACACACACGAAGAGTTTCTAAGAGCGTTACATTTTTTAAAACCTAAATTTCGAACAGCTTTATTGAAAACTTGTGATGAGAAAGAAATTAATTGCATTTGTGAGTGTATTTTTAATGTTTTAAAAGGTAATATTCCATTAGAAGAAAAGCAAAAAAGTAAATTAAACAAATATAAAAAAATACTTAGAAAACTTGTTAAGAAAGGGAACAATAAAATAAAAAAAAATATTATAATACAGAAAGGCGGAGCTTTCTTACCTATTATTCTTGGTTCAATTTTAAGTACATTGTTGGGTTCACTGGTCAAGTAATTATGGATAATGCAAAAAAAATGATATTAATTGAGCCTGAAGTAATAGAAAAACTTAAAAAAGCCAATACTAATATTAGTGTTGATAATTTGTCACATCTTGATGAAGAAATGCAAAAAGTTTTAAAAAGCAAATTAAAAGACAGAGAAAAATGGTCACTTTACTTACAAACACTTCAAAGATATTTATATTTTATCGGTAAAGAGAGGGAACCTATTAAAATATCCATACTAAACAACGATAATTCAGAAAATATGGAAGTGAATCCAAAAATAGAAAAAGCAACACACGAAGAAAGTGTTGCTGGAAATATTATACATGAAAAAAATAAAGATATTTATGTTAAATCACAGTTACTTCAACTCTTACCAAAGACATTTAAATTAAAAGGTGAGCTTTTGATAGATATACTTTTAAAGAATAAAGATACTATTTATTGGGATGATAAAGGTACTGTTTTTATAAATAACAAAGAGGTTTATAAAAGTAATATCGTAGACTTGCTTAATGATGTTATAAGACCACTCAAGAACAGTTCTCCGATTGGTTGGGTAGACTTCGCAGCTGCTTTAAAAGATCTACACGTACCATTAAGTTATATAGGCAATCCGAAAAGATCAACGTTCCTAAATGTGATGTCAAAATCTCCAAACTTCGGTAAAACATCGGAAACTTCCGAATCTGTAACGACCCCCGTATATTCTTCACCAGTATCAAGACGAAAATCAAATAAAGAAGACGTTCCAAAAAGAAAAATTGACTGGGAGAAATGGACCCCTTATTAGAAATAAATGACATTTATTATGATGTATCCAACCCCGCTGGTTACAGTGGTTTGAACAAATTATCAAAAGCTATGAAAAATAAAATATCTAAAGAAGATACAAAGAAGTGGCTAGAATCACAGGATACTTATACTTTACACAAACCTGTACAGCGTCGATTTCCAAGAAACAAGTATATTTTATCTAATTTTAATGATCTTTGGCAAGCTGATTTAAGTGATATGCGAACATATAGTGAATTTAATGATGGTAATAAATACATATTATGTGTGATTGATGTCTTTAGTAAGTATGCATTTGCTAGAGCTATGCAAAAAAAGAATTCAGATACTGTAAAAAAATGTTTTGAAGAAATATTTTCCGAAGCAAAAGCTACCCCGAGACATTTACAATCTGATAAAGGTACTGAATTTATATCTAAAGACGTAGGGAAATTATTAAAAAGTTACAATATAAATTATTATACTACGAATAACCCCGATATCAAAGCAAGTGTAGTGGAAAGATTTCAGAGAACATTAAAAATGAAAATGTGGCGTTATTTTACACATAATAACACATATCGTTATGTGGATATTTTACAAGATTTGCTTTACTCATATAACAATAGTTTTCATAGAAGTATTAAAATGCGTCCGTGTGATGTTAATAATAATAATATTATGACAGTTTGGCGTAATCTATATAGTAAGTTAAGTCTAGAAAAGTGTCAGTCCAGTAACGTCATCAAACATAAATATGAGATTGGAGACTATGTTAGAATCACAAAATATAAACACGTATTTCAAAAAGGATATGAATCAAATTGGAGCGATGAAATATTTGTAATTACTTCAGTTGTAGAACGATCACCATGGGTTGTGTATACTCTAAAAGATATGCAAAATGAACCTATCATAGGGACATTTTATGAAAAAGAATTACAAAAAGTTATTTATGACCCAACAGCAAAACACAAAATAGATAAAATCATAAGCACTCGTTACTCAGGTCGCAGAAAAGAGTTGCTTGTGAAGTGGAAAGGTTATCCAGATAAATTTAATAGTTGGATCTTGGCATCAAATCTAGACAAGTCATGAATAACGGAAGTTTTTATTTAACTCTACTTAGCAACAGCTCTTTTTTATACTTCCCTGATAACAAGACAACACATTTTTCTACAAAATTGCCTAAATCTATAAAGTTAGAGGGAGGGGAATGGTCAGTGGGGGTTGTAGAGTTTCAGTATCCTTGCACTATGTTTACTGTTCAAGAAAATAATAATATCATGTATATAACTAAAAGAATGGCGGTTCCTAATGAAAAAGAATTAACCGTAGTCACTTATAAAAGTCACATACCTGCCTCCAGCTATGACAATATTGATGATGTTATAACAGCACTGAACTCAAGAGAAACTTTTAAATTGAGACACGACAAAATTTCGAAATTTATAACTCTTACTGGAGATGTAAGTAACCTAATATCATTGAAGTTTTCCACAAAATTGAGTCTTCAACTTGGATTTGATCCACATACTAACATAGCGGTGAAACAATATAGCAAATTTCCGGCAAATATATATTTAGGTTTACCATCTCAGTTACTTATATATTGTGACATTGTAGAACCTCAAATAGTTGGTGATGTTATGTGTCCTTTATTAAGGTTAGTTCCATTAGACCCAGTAAAATATGCATATGGATCGAATAAAATGCATGTTTTTTCTCAGCCGCACTATATTCCAATTATGCGCAGAGAGTTTGATACAATTGAAATAGATATAAGATCGAACACTGGAGAATGTATACCATTTCAATTTGGAACGAGCTGTATTAAACTACATTTCAAGCGTAGATAAAGCCATGTACTCAAAATATATAAGCAACGGTAATTGTCCATATCAGCACTACTATACTAATCAGGCTGGAACGGGTATTGGAATAATTTACAGAGGTGTACCACATCAACGTGGACATGGTATCGGAAGCTTTTTAGGTGGATTATTTCGATCAGTTCTACCTTTGTTTTCAAGCGGAGCCAAAGTAATTGGTAGAGAAGCGTTAAATGCTGGAGTAGGACTTTTGACTGACATGGTACATGCAAAACCTTTAGATGAGTCCGTTAAAACACGCTTTAAGGAAGTTACATCTAATTTAAAAAGGAAGGCCGATGAAAAATTAGATAGAGTGATGATGGGATCAGGGCATAAAAATAAAAAGACATGCTTGAAAACCCTCATTCGTTCGGGAGGATCAAAAGGGAGAACAGTGAAAAAAGTAAAAAGAACAAAAAAATTAAATTTTGACGATATATTTGCATAAAGATAAATATTAGTAATAATATGGCGTTTTTACATAATCATTCTTGCGAATGTGCTAAGTCTGAATTGGATTTGTTTGCTTTACCATCAACACAAACAAGTATAGAAAGTGGACAATGGATTCATTATAAAACTATTTCATCTCTTAGTGATGATGGGCCATTAGAATTTCAAGTTCCTGGATCTGGTGATGATTACATTGATTTATCACATACATTACTTCATATAAAGGCAAAAATAGTGAATCTAGATCTAACTCCTCTTGCTGATACAATTGTGGCACCAGTTAATTATTGGTTGCATTCACTTTTTAATCAATTAGATGTTTATTTTAATCAAAAACTAATATCACCACCCAATAATACATACGGATACCGAGCTTATATTGAAGCGCTACTGAATTATGCTCCACATGCAAAACAATCGCATCTTACGTGTGGACTATGGTATGAAGACACAGCTGGAAAAATGAACAACGCTGATGAAACTAATAAAGGTTTCACACAGAGACAAACATACGTTAATAAAAGTAAAGAAGTGGAAATGGTTGGACATTTACATGGGGATATATTTAATCAAGAAAAGTTTTTGGTTAATGGAGTAGAAATGTGTATAAAACTTATTCGATCAAGGGAAAGTTTTAATCTTATAGCTTCAAAAAATGATATTAAAGTCAAAGTATGTATCACAGATGCTACGCTTATGATTCGTAAATGTCGAATTAGTCCAAGTATACTGCTTGCTCATCAAAAAGTATTAGCTAGTACAACTGCAAAATATCCAATCACAAGGGCAGAAGTTAAAGTTTTAACAATTCCTTCTGGTATACAGGGTAAGACCATTGATAATGTTTTTCTCGGACAGATACCTAAACGGTGTATTATAGGTTTCGTTGATAATACTGCTTTCAATGGTACTTTTACTAAAAATCCGTATGACTTCGATGATTTTGGTATAAACACATTTAGTTTATACATAGATGGTATGCAAATCCCTTCAAAGGCGTTACAACCATCATTTCATAATCAGAATTATACTCTTATGTATCATACAATATTCTCAGGAACCGGTATCCACTTTTCAAATGAAGGTAATGGCATTAGTAGGGAAAATTACCCCAAAGGTTATTGTTTAATGGCTTTTGACTTAACACCTGATTTATCTGCGAATTCATCTTCACATTGGAATTTAGTTAAACATGGGTGTGTTAGGATGGAAGTAAGGTTTGAAAAAGCCCCAAGCCAAACAATTAATTGCATTGTTTACGCTGAATTTGATAATATTATTGAAATAGATAAAAACAGAAATGTAAGTACTGAAATTTTTAGTAGTTAAGTACTGATTATATAAGATTTGTTACCATTTTAGTTTAGTTATTGTATAACGTTCTTTAATATAAAGTGGTCATAAGAAACTATTATGAATTCTATAGAAATAAGTAAATATTTAAAAAAAATACATCATTCCTTGATTTCGAATGTATTTCCTGCTAATCGCTTACCAATACATATGACGACTCCTGTTTATTTGATAAGTAACCTAGATCCTGATAGTAAACCAGGATCTCATTGGATTGCAATATATCTAAGTGCAGATGGTGTTGGAGAATACTTCGATACTTTTGGTCGCAAGCCTGAAGGTTATCATTTATCTTTCTTGAGACGGAATTCAAATAGGTGGATTTATAACAGTAAAGTTATTCAAAATATATTTTCATCTCTTTGTGGTGAATATTGTTTGGTGTATTTATATTTAAAATATAGGGGTTTTTCTTTAGACGAGTTTGTCAATATGTTTAAGAAAGATTCATTTCAAAATGACTTTTTGTTGAAAGAAATGTTTAAGCTCTTATATGCATAGTTTATGTGTGACCTGTGACCAATGTATTTAAATCATTGTATATTTTTAATTTTTAAATAAATCTGTAATACATACTAATAAAAGCAACGTTTTATTTACTACCATGGTGATTATTAAAATAAAAAATAGAATAGTTGGAAACACTTTTATTAGACCTTATGTTTAAACGTATATTTTTTACAATCGGGTGCATTTGAGATCTCTTTAGTCATATCATAAATTAACTTTCGAGTTTGCTTGTGGTAACTACAACCACTATTAAGTTTATTATTGACGTAGTGTTTTACACGCACGTCGGGATATTTCCAATGTTCTGTTGCTGGGACGTTTGACAATTTTTTTAAATCATAAATCTCAATTTTGATTAGATGTGTAGCTGTGGATCCATCATCTTTGTTTGATGACACGTAGGACATCCCATCTTTCGTTGCTCGACCCACAGTAGACATACGCAGTTTAGGTTTCTTCTTCTTAGGCTCTTCGAAGAACTCATCCAGAGATTCAGTCCTAGGTCTCTTGATTGGGTATGGGGATTCTACCTTTTCTTCGTCGTCGGATGCCGGGAAATAGTAGCTTTTGTAAGTATTTTCCTCAAAATCCACGGTGTTATCCATAGAACATGTGAGCTATAACAAAGAATGCAGAAAAAAATTAGTACGCAATTAAATATCACATATTCAACACTAAAATAATTTAGTTAAAGTACAAAATGAAAAAGAATAAATATGCATACTCACATCCATATTGATCATGTGGAGAGGTCCTGGAGCTACGTATTAGGTATTGTGATGGTAAGAGTTAAAACACAACTTCGTATAGAAAGTCAAAGACATATGGTTCTTATACTACTCAAAATCGTTAGTAATCAAAATTAAACAAGATAGCAAACGAGCAAACATAATTAAAGTAATGGATGAAGTATCATAACACAATATTGAGAAATCGTCAGTAATGTGGGTGGGTGATTAAGAAGTGAACTTTTTTAAGGTTAGTTAGGTATAGTTACGTTATTAGATTACTAGCTGTGCCCGCGACTCCGTTCGCGTAGAATAAGTTTAATTACCAGCCAAGTTTTTAAACCTTCAATGAAACATGTTAGGCACAGTATGATACGCATATTGCGACCGAAAATAAAATACATTATGGAAAAGATATCTTATACTATACATTTAATAAGAAACTGGTTACACATACAATATGCTTACAGCTAACAGTTGTAAAAACAATAAAAGTCACTATATAAGCTACAATCTAATTAAATTTGTTAAAGACTTTTGTAGCATCTTATGTAAATCATACGTTCGTTGATCATACATCGATTGTACAAGATGTTCAAAGTATATAGTGTTTATGACAGTTTTTCTTAGGTCTAGTGTGTAGTCTGAGTTTTCACTTATGATATCCGATGAATATCCACTTGTACTACGATCATCACTTGCACCAGATTTGTTACTGTAATAATTATTAATGTTTACATCTAAATTTAGTTCATATATCACTTTCGCGTATAAATCGACTGCTCCATGTTTCACTTCCTCGCTCAGCTCGTACAGCCATTCCTCTGGCGATTGAGTCGTGGGCTCCACGCATGACAAACGTTCCAAGTGTCTGATCCATTGCTCGTGTCCAGGGTCTTGCGTTAGGGCGAAACGTTTCTCGTATGCACGACGCATGGCAAGTTCTACTTCAGCGACGACACTCTGACTGACATGTGTGTAGTGCTCGTTATAGTAATGGTAAGTTTGGCAGGTGAGTTTCATCAGGTTATGATGTATGTCACAATACTTTTTAGTTAGGGGTATGTAAACGGTACATGGTCTATCTCCATAGTCTGTAGCAACACAAAGTTTCATGTCTTTGAACTTTAGACGATCCAAGAGTTGGTTTAATTTGCATTTAATAATATCCATCTTATGATTGACACTGTTTTAAATAATGTGGAGAGGTCCTGGAGTTACGTATTAGGTATTGTGATGGCAAGAGTTAAAACACAACTTCGTATAGAAAGTCAAAGACATATGGTTCTTATACTACTCAAAATCGTTAGTAATCAAAATTAAACAAGATAGCAAACGAGCAATCATAGTTAAAGTATCGGATGAAGTATCATAACACAATATTGAGAAATCGTCAGTAATGTGGGTGATAAGAAGTCAACTTTTTTTTAAAGGAAAGTTTGGTAAGTTAGGTACAGATATGATCTCGGGACCTAGCGCAATCGATTCAAATGGCGATAAACTGGGTAGCAAAACAGCAACATAGTTAAAGTAATAGAAAAAGTATCATAACAAAATATTGAGAACGCGTGACTAATGAGGGTGGGTGATTAAGAGGTGAACGGAAACCAGCCGATTATGTCATTAGTAGCCCGAGGGCTTCAACGTGATTAGCAATTAGGTAATGATCTCAGGACTATCAGAACAAAAAACCTATCTTCGAAACCGCTAGAGATATGATCTCGGGACCTAGCGCAATCGATTCAAATGGGGGGCTGTTTCTTTTTTTTTTTTTTTTTTTTTTTTTTTTTTTTTTTTTTTTTTTTTTTTTAGGTTTGGAACCTCGCGCAAACACAAACACAGGGGACTGGCGCCAAGTGCGCCAGAAGCCACGAATCCCTACTACTCACAGTGATGGTCAAACTATTAAATACAAAAAAAGGGACGATAAATTATTTATACCACAAATACTGTACCTTGCCAACTAAAACTTGAAATAAAATTTGATAACCGTTAGTTAAAATTTCTGTCTTTTTTAGTATTCCGTACCCAAACGGTCGGCCCTATTACTAAGACTCCGCTGTCCGTCTATCTGTCGGTCTGCCACCAGGCTGTATCTCATGAACCGTGATAGTTAGACGGTTGAAAATTTTACATTGTTTCTGTTGCCGCTATAACAACAAATACTAAAAAACAGAATAAAATAAATATTTAAGGAGGCTCTCATACAACAAACGTAATTATTATTTTTGCTTGATTACAAATAATGGTACGGAACCCTTCATGCGCAATAATTAAAACTGGCCAAGTGCGAGTCCGACTCGCACTTGGCCAGTTTTAATTATTCTTTTCTCTATCATATAAATTGGAATTAAATTCTCTCTTTTTCTAACTCTTATTCGAATACTGTTGATGCCTGATTGGATAAACGGCAGACATCAGCATCAAATATTGGCGCATCTGTAATCATATCAAAGATTACGCAACGCGGTGTAATCGTTTTTTCGCCAGCTTCAGAACAAAAGAGACGCAACTCAAATTGGAATTTCAATCAATTAGAAATTTTATTGAGACAGATTATGGTTGATATTGGAATAGATTTATATTTTTACGTCAGTATGGCTCTGATCAGTATAAACTGGACTGTTTTAAGGGTCTTTCCAATTGACAACATGTTGATGTAGGGTTATAATACTAAAATGAATGGTACAAGAATCCTGGGCCTAAAATGCCAAATCCGCGAATGTGAACGTCAAACGTTACGTACGACGACACATTCGCGGTGTTTGCATTTTAGTGGAGCTATACCAAATCAATTGGCAGTACCAAAAAGAGGCTCAATTGTACTGTGCGTGCATTCAAATTAATAAGTATACTCAAGTTTACCTGACCGCAAATAATTGGTAAAACTATATTCTACTTATATGTAAGTGTTTACTCCTAAAGTAAGCAATATCCACACCTACGTTCCCTAAATAGCCCACCCCGACCTTGAGAAGCTTTCAGCTTACAGTTCGGTACATGTACCGCACTATAGGTGCGCATAGTTCGGTACACGTTCCGCGATGGCACGAGATTACGGTCCCTTGTTAGTCGCGGGCCATATCTGTCAATCCTTAATAACAGCCCCACAGATAGAAAACGCGTCGGGACAAGTCATAAGGGAAGGGAAGTTAATTTAGGGAAAAAGATCCAATGTTTTTGTTTTTGTACGCGTTTGACATTCAAATAATGCCAATACCGCAAGTGTCGTTGGTTTGTACGTATTTTACGTTCACATTTAGTTTTTTAAATATTGTCTAGATTCTGCCCGATACTGCGTTCGCATGGAATTCGGTTACAGTTATGCCACCAGGGCCTGTATTCGGGACTGCTAAGTGATTTAGAATATCGTTACTAAAATGCCAAAACCGCGAATGTGTCGTTATTTTGTACGTACTTGACGTTCACATTCGCGATTTGTCATTTTAAGTGGCGATATAGTAAATCACTTAGCAGTCCCGAATAGAGGCCCAGATCTTTCAAATTTTCTGGGTGGCTATGTCCATTCCAAATTTCATCCAAATCCATCCAGCCATTGAAGCGTGAAGAAGTAATAAACATACTAACACACACACAAACTTTCGCACTTAAAATATGAGTGTCATTTTGTGATCGGTCGCAGCGGATCCGGTCGATATAGGCATAGAAATTCACTATGAATGGCATTTTATTTTGATTTGGATTCTTCTGTGCTAAACTTCGTCCTGTCAAGAGTTATTTCTGTGCTTCTAGTTATTCTCTAATAAATCTTGTCACTCATTTCATCTGAAAATCATAAATTGACCCACGCGCTTGTAGGCATCATGCGGAGTTAGGTACCTACGCCCAACTGTGTGGCCCACTTCTTTAACCCTTTCCCAGTTTTATTTCCAAAAGTTTCTATCGCCTATTTCCTGCGTGAAGTTACCCTTAATGTAATATGGCAAAACGCAATGAAGTCCATCCATTTATCGCGTACATCAGAAATAGACAAACAAACGTAAGGATGTGGTGTTATGTTGCTCATTCTGAGGCCCCTATTGCATTTTTTCATTGTTAGCTTCAATCTAGATACTTTTTACATTTCACAATTTTATTATTATGTACAGATGATTAGCGTAAAAACGCGCACCTCTCCTCTCGAACATCCCTGTTGCTCCAGTGACTCCCAGTTTACATATATCGGACATAGCCCGTGCCTAATAGCCGGGTAATTGGTTGTCTGCCAGCTCCGGCCAATACCCGGCTCGGCCGGTTATACCGGGGTATCGGCCAACAAGCCCTGGACGATGTACGCGCGGGATAATTTTAGGAATACGAATTATTAAAGTCCTGAGCCTGTTTTGGGTGATGCTTGATGGTTTGATGTTATTGATTCTGATTGACTGACTTTAACCGGGTCCGCTGCGACCAATCACAAAATGACACTAATATTTTATCTGCAGAAGTTTATGTGTGTGCGAGTTAGTATGTTTATTACTTCGTCACGCTTTAACGGCTTGACAGATTTGGATGAAATTTGGAATTGAGATAGTTATACCCTGGATTAACACATAAGCCAGAAAATTTAAATGTTCCCGGGGGTATAACTATAACCGAATTCCATGCGAACGAATACGCGGTCAAACGTAAGCTTCAATATTTAAAAAAAAGACGTTAATCACGTAGTAAACAACGAAACATTCGCGGTTTTGGCATTTTTTGAATGTCAAACACAAACAAAAACATAAACACGACACATTCGCGGTTTTGGCATTTCAGTGACGACATAGTTAATCACTTACTGAATAGAGAGGTCCAGCCATGTGATTCTATAACGTGCGCAGCGCTGATCAGCGATGCGTGACACATTCAAATTTGGATCGAAAGACTTTGGAGTTACAATCTAAATTAATAGTTTTGTTTATCCGATGATCAACCGCTGCAAACTTTAGAGAATCACATCACTGTCCTCCTAAAATACCCAACCTTTTCGAAGCGCTACGCTCGTAGGACCTGTAGGAGCGCTACGACGTAGCAGAAACACCATTTTGTGCGATATGTAGCTATAGCTCGATATGGACATAGAACATGGCTACCGAGTGTCTAGCAATTGACGTGTTAAGTGCCAGAAGCGAGATACTATGATGATCTCCAAACGGAACTAACACATAGGTACATAAGTATCGACGCCGGTGATAACTTTCTTTTGTTCACCTAAGGGGGATGAGTAATAAAGTTATCGATAATGCGCTCTGTGTATAGTATATTCCATAATAAACATACGTGTCTATTGGGTATTATAACTTGCTTTTCAAATATTCCAATACCGTACCGCAACGTCAAGCAAGACCTGCCCGCGAGTCATTTGTCGCTCAGTGCATCCCTTACATATTTGACTTGTTTGACAGAGATGCACTCAGCGACAAACGACTCGCGGGCATGGCACGCTAGCCCCCCTGATAGATAAAATATAGGAACATCAGTTTCTAGTGCCAACAAATTTGCTGACAACCATGAAACATCCAAAAATAAGGTTAAATTAATAAAGTGAAGTCCAGTCTACAGGGCGTCTATTCGGGAACGTCTAAGTGCTACTGCAGCGACCCGCGAGTGAGACTCGCTTCTCGCTCTTACACATTACGCGTCGTGCGGAAGAGTGGGATGAGAAATCTCGCTCACGAGCCGCTACAACATCACATAGCGTTCCCGAATAGAGGCGCAGAGTGGTTCAAAACCATGTACTATATTTTGGGAAGAGATTCTTTAGGGATGCCTAACTTTAAATATGTATTTTTAAAGTGTTTGACCATCTGGTAACCTTACGTACATATGGGATTCTCAATGATGCTACTTGTTTAAACAGTGCATTATCTTTTAGTTAGAGGTCATCAGAAACTTCATAACTTGAAATACAACAATTTGAATATATGCGTCCTACTACTAAGCAAATTTAGAACATTTTTCATAGGCCAAAGAAAGTTATTTTAACTTATGAGATAATCCTTTTATTACGTCATACAAACAAACAGCCAAACTCACCGCAGCCCACGTCAGCTTAATACACATCTAATGAAATTCGACGAAAATATCGGAATCGAAAAAACCCCCAACATTCGAGGTAGAAATTGTCGAGCACGTAACAACCTTTCGAGCCATCGAGTGGAGAATATGTAAATGTGCACTCCCGCCGAGGGCCCTCACCTTGGAAAATATTATCTTTAAAATTCCCGTAAGTCGACTATTGTCGAGCTGTTGATGGGATTAAAATTTGGAGCGGTGTTTTGATAAGCTAGATAGTTAATGGTTCAGGGACTAATTCGACATTGGTCTAAGTCAGGGGTACTCAACCTTTTTTTTGGGCTGAATATGTGAAGCAGTAATATGTAATAATTTATTCATCTAAAAATTTCTGTGGCTAGGCTTCGGACGCTTGAGTATCCCTGGTCTAAGTGATACAAAAGTCGATCAATATTATGTTTAATAACGAAATTACCAGATTATATTATATATGTTTAAAGCCCCAGTGTTGGGCACGTGCTTCTAGTGGGACAGCGTACATATCGGAATTCACTCGCCAATATAAACTTCAGCCTTTTTAAAATGCTGTCATTATCACTGACAGTGGATCCCCTGTGTAAACGCGAGTCAATCAAGCTTAGCAACCTTTTATTGACCACGAACTGTCATAAAAGCAGTCATTTAAATTCTAGCGACGTCTCTCGTAAAACCGGTAAGTGTTTATCCGTCGAATTACTCGACTTTACCGAATTAAGTCCTGCCCATACCATCCGGACCGAAAAGGACCGACGTTTGAATTATCGTATGTGTTAGAATGCGTTGGACTTATGAACGCATTGGTTTGAACAAGTATTATCATAGTATAAAGAGGCGGGAAGTAAGTTATCTTCATACAACGCACCGCGCGTGGCTTGTATGTGTGCGCCAAAGTATCTATGTCTCGCCGCACGCATAGAACGCCCGCACGCGTAGGTTAGGCTCTTTATACTATGGCATTATAGTCTCAGCAGATTCCATGCGAAACAATTCAGAAATGTCATAGTTAGCGTGCCCGCTGACTTAAGGTGCTTGTAAACCAGCAATTTGTTTGGCAATTCATTGCTGCAATTCGGGCTATCCTCAAAAGTTTAAAATTAAACTTTTTGTTCCCAGTAGTGATATAATATGTAACCTTTTTGGGAACAGCCCAAGTTGCAGTAATAAATTCCCAAAAAACTAGCCCGTTTACGAACCCCTTTACAATTTCAAGTTGGTGACCTATATCGCAGAGTATACCAATAGACATGGTGACTTTTATGATAGCCCGCACATCTCATCGAACTAAATCACTATGTCTGCGATTTAGGTGGCCAACTTGAAATTGTATGTCAGCGGGCACTCCGATTACCGAAAAGAAGCGCCGAGCATGATGATATTGATAGCGAAAATGACACACATATTATTATGCAGAAATAGCAAGTAAGATATAGATATTGCTGAACGATGTTGCAGTAAAGTCAAATCGGTTTGATATGATCAGTAATATAGCCGGCTAGATATTTGATGCTTCGGCTAGATCAAATATATCATGCAATATCGCCGGCAGCACTGCAAAATTGCAGCCATTGTTGCTCTGAGTTGTACAATATAGCCAGCAAGATGTCGGCTACACAATTGCAGCTATAAATTGCCGAAAAACTAGCCTGTTTACGTGCACCTTTATAGTTATAGTTTCACGCGGGCTGGGTTTCCGCAAATCTTAAGTCTTTATCGCGCCTATTGTGCGTGGTGTGGGTTGGTGGCACTACTCATGCCGACCCAGCCCTGTAGGAAGTCTAGCAGACCCTTGATGTTGCCGATGATTTCCTGGCAGGGGAGGTCTTAGCCATTACGAGGCTCTGGGCGGGTAGATCTTTACGAGGCCCCTGTGTTTCTGGAATTAATGATGATGCTACTGATATCAGCGCGATAACTACCAGGCAAGAGAGCGCGAGTGGCATGACCTGAGTTTTATAAAGCGCGGCGTAAGGCGCGATTTTCAAATACACATTAGTACTATTAGTACCTAATATTTTTCTACTTGGTTTGCTGCGCGAGTATGCGAGGCCTCTGCAAGAGTGAGGCCCGGGGCGTTTGCACTGCTCACCAAAGGCCGCCTTTGCTTCCTGGAGCAACTTCGGGTTCTCGAGGTTTGTAGTTATATGCTATACCTATTACCTTTTTCCCCATGATATTCCCCGCAATTTTTTGGGATAAAGATAAGCTATGTCCTTCCCTAAATCCCAAAGTAGGTCCTTACCAAATTTCATCGAAGTCAGTTCAGCGGTTTGGCCGTGGAAAACGTTACAGAGATACAGAGTAACTTTCACATGATTACGGATGTCGGCGACAAAACGTCTTTTCATAAAAGAGTCCTACAAATGATCCCTCAAGCCACGACTCGTGGTGAGACTGAGGCAACAATAGGTTTGCCATCCTTTTCTCGTACTCCTCATGAGTGCCATTACAATTAAGTACGAGAAACTTACAAATGTTTCAGACTCGATAATAATCGCGGCGGCAGATATTCTTTGTTACTATTAACGCGTGACGCAATCCGTAACTTACGGACCGTTCCGCGCCGAATAAATGGCCGCCAAGGTATTCCCGCCACGTATTTCCGAGATTGGGCCATAAAGATGCTACGTGGCCCTCCCGACTAATTATAATCCGCTAATTACAATGGAACTGGTCACAGGGGAGCCATTTGCTAATTGACACGGTTAAGAATGATTTAAATATATTGAGGCTGTGAAGTCTTTCGATTTATTGTGTGCTTCGTAGAGATCATCTGAGACTTTCAGCTTATTTTCATGCGGCGCTTCTTCTCAGTAATGATGTTCTTGTCCGAAGCATTGCGGCACTTCTCAGTAATGATGTTCGTGTCCGAAACGATGGTAGATTCAACCTATTTGTTTATTCATGTGACGAGTAAAAGAGACCACAGGTCAATTTGCTAGAAATAAATTAACATGTTTTCTGCACTTGTTTGTGCAGTGGACATATTGTACAATTAACAGTACAAAGCCTATTAACGGAATCAATACATATAATACAAAAATACGCGTCGAATTGAGAACCTCCTCCTTCGTTTTTTTTTAAGTAATTTAAAAACAGTACCGTGACTCACTTTTAGACAACGCACAGCTTAAACGGGCAGTCCTAGAGTTTTGAAATTTAGAGGAGGCATTTCATAAGTACCCTAGATGTGCACTAAGGAGGGATTTTTTGAAATTCCATCCCTAAAGGGGTACAAAAGGGTGATCGAGTTTGTATGGAAAATACCGCGGGCGAAGCTGTGGCGGGTCCACTAGTTTCAATATAAACTATTATTAACAACTTTTGCGTCCTATTGAAGACCTTATTCAAGATCTTGCTTTAAATATTGATTATTTAGATTAAGGATAGGGGCACACCAATTCAAAATAACGCGACCGATACTCAAGTTTCGGTGGCTTTTTAATGTATTTGACGTGGCATGAGATATGTAGTTTGTCATCAGGTAGAAATTCGGTCGCGTGATTTCCACCTGGAGCTCCATTAAGGAGCTCCAAATTACAATCACGTCAACAATAAAAGGCAATAACTCTTTTTTTTTAAATTGAATTTTCAAACGCTTCAATATTACCTAAAAGCCGAATTGTAAGGTCGTTTAAGGCACCCCTTCCGATTGGAAAACTAATTTATAGCTATCTCGATTTTTACGCTCCGTTAATTAGTTCAATGTAAGATTTACGTGGAATTTGTATAAACTTAGAAGATTAGGGTTGGAAAGAAAAGCAATTAAGGAACGGAATAAACTTGAGATTTATTCCACAATTGAATAGGTTTCTCGTACCTTATCGGTTACTGTACTGAAGCTAAGACATGACATTTGTTTAGTTGTATTGTATATTTGTTAATAACAATTTTGGTGCTTAAACATGTATTTTTTCAAAGTAGCGCCTATAAATATACGAAGATAATCGACGAAGAAATCGAAGAAGGTACTTTCAAGACTTCGTTTTACGCAGTAAAACAAAGCGCAGAAATATAAAGAAACAATAACTAAGCTATGACTGCACGTCCAAAATCAAGTTTAAAGTAAATCAGGATGGAGTTAGGAAGTAGACCGCAATCGACGGAAATAGCCGAAGATAGCATCAGGGTCTTCGGACGTCTTCGGCCCAATATGAAGGCGAGCGCGGACACTGATGTATATCGGCTCAGTCAATTCAATACCAGATACCATCGAGTAGCAACAAGTATCAAATAAAATGACACCAATAGAAACAGAACTGTATAACAAACCAGTAAGGCCCAAATTTCCCTTTCGACGCGTCGCTTTATCAACATTCGATTTTCACCTCTCAGTTAAATTCCAAACGGTTTCAATTGCGTTGTAACGCCGTGGTCAATCAACCGGACATTTTATTCACGGAAATAGTAATTACTCTTCAACTTGTTATTTTCATTAAAACGGCGTTTTTAATCAAGATTTTTTAACGATCTTTAAAGTGAATCCGAGTCGTTTTTGATATTTATTGTTGGAGGGCGTTGATTGAGTCGTTTTTTCTTTGAAGTTGATAATCGCTGAGTAAGTATTGTATAGGGTTGCGCAAAACTTTGTAGATTTACACATGGTTGGTTTGACTGTCGATCAGAACGCCCCTCTTTCATTAGCATACCTATCTAATGTGTACGTAATAATCAAAAAAGTTTTTTTAAAACGCAGTTGTCATTAGTAGTAACCAAGAACTGTATAGTGTCATATTGATATTCAAAGCATTTATCAATATTTCTTTTACAAAATTAACGTGTTGACATGTTATTAATTTTCCAGTAATGGTAGATGATACAATGTTACGTACATTATGCTACTATCCGTATTATGTAAAAGATTGGGCATCTGAACTAATGATGGCCAAGACTGTAACGCACTTGTACAGATGATAATTTTCTACTATTGTCTAGAGTTACACCAAATTTTACCGTTTGAGAAATACTGACTTAACCTAGAAGTAACATTGTGACATAAATTACAAAATTTCGTTCTATAATAACATTAATTTTAAAAGGATTAGATAAAGGGGTAATCTCAAAAACTTAATTGTTTGCGTAACGCAACACTAACAATGAAATATTATAAGGGTGGCAATTGAATAAACTGAACGTTTTGAAATGGAGGGCAATTCAGAAAAGGCTTTGGAATTATGCCTCCTATTTGTCAAGATTCTTTCTCGCTTAAACGAAGGGAAATAAGAGCACTTTTGAATTTAAATTAAACCGAGGAAAAAGACGTACCTATTTGTTAAACGTTCCTTTCGCGGTATGCACTCTTTTATACCGTTATTTGATGGGTAAAAGAATAAACCTTGTACGTAAAACTGTTTAAAATTACCTCGTATCTAATGTTAGATTACTTCAGTTCATACGAAATTTAAAAATAATAATTTTGTTTTATGTCACCGTGTACAAAACGGGTGATTATAAAAAAAGACTTAACTTAAGTCGTAATTTTAACTTTAAATTAAAAATAATTAAGTTATATTTGCGCGAACTTATAAGCGTCATTTTGAGGAAGTAATTAATCGTTTGGGTACGTACAGTGACCACTTTAGAATGAGAATCCTATATAAAGTCACATATAAACATAAGCCACTTTACTTGTAAAAGTGGACTGAAGTTCATGTTAATAGGCAACTAAGATCATCAGTAAACAGCCTTAAAACACGCTAGGCCATTTTTAATAGTGTTTTTTCATTACATTCGCTGTGGGTGGTCGTTTGTAAATTAATAATAAAGTAACCGTCTTATCCGTAAACGCTAAGTTAACCTGTTCAATACATGAACAGAAATGTAAAGTAAAAGAGTAAATAATTAATATTAAAATGTCATAGATATAAAGCATGCAATATAAAAGAATTAAATTTATATAAACTAACGATATTGAAAGATATTAGATATTAGTTATGTTATTATTAATGCTGGCAACACTTTCTTATATTAATGTAATTTATAACTGGCAATAGCCCGCCCCCTTCTCTCAAAAAGCTACAACTAAGTAGCATGTTCTTTGTGCTTTACATATAAAAAATATGAATATAATTCAGTTAAAAGTTACTCGCATTGTTTTATTCAACATGCGAATGTGGTCCTTCGGTATAATGCAGTGAAACAGTGTAGTGTTCGTCGAAAGAAGTGCGCGTCGTGCCGTGGCGGTTTTTGGCGGCGAAGTGGCTATAGCACATCGTTCGCTATGTTCCCGGTTTCATCCTACGTGCGATGCGTTGAGAGCATCTTTCGACGGTCCCTGTGGACTTTGCTTCAAATCTATAATTTTGGAGCATGAGTTGGCCATTTTTTCAGTCACCTATGTGATTTTCTATAACAAAATCAGTCGCCATGTTCCCGCTTTCGTCCTATGTACGAAGCGTCGAGAGCATTTTTTTCGACAGTTTCTGTTGATTTCGCTTCGAATCTATAATTTTGGAGCATAATTTAATCATTTTTGGAGGCACCTATGTGATTTTCCATATTAACGTCGGTACATCGTAAATTCGTGTCTATGTTCGAATTACGACGTCATTCCATATTTTCACATGTCAAGTGAGCTTCGTGCGATTTGCAGCATGTTGACGTCTATGTTGGCACCATTGCAATGGATGGTGTGAAGTGAACTTCAACGTCAAGTCACAGTGACAGCGATCTGTCAGCTGTCAGATTGAAAAACAAACATTAACAAATATTTTCGCGGTGTTTTGTTATTAAATTCCAATAATAAAGGTGATCAGCAATAGTGATCGGTATGTTATAACGTTAAATATCGGTTTAAGTGGTTGTAAAAGTGAATCCGTGGCGATTTAACCGTGAATTACTCATAACATTCGTGCCGAAATGGAAGCGGAACTTAAACGTTTGCGCATTAAGCGTGGACAGTTGAAGGCGGTGTTTACTCGCATTGAGTCTTTCATGGGAGACCCGGTTGTGCTTGCGGCCACCGGTATTGAGATGTTACAGGTTAAGAAAGACAAACTTGTAAGTACGCTTAAGCAATTTGAAGATTTTTCAGCAGTCATTGACAGTAATAAGTTGCTGTCAAATGTGCAAAAGTTCTTTTACCTAAGAAAGTATGTAACAGGTGATGCACTATCAGTTATAATTAATTTACCTATTGTAAATGAGTCATATCCTGAGGCATTAAGCCTTTTAAAAAAGCGTTTTGATAATAAACCACGTCTTGTCTCAAACCACATTGGTCTTATGTTGGATTTACCCCAGATGCAGCGGGGTACTGCTGCTGTAATTAGAACATTTATATCAGAAGTTCGGCAGCAATTATATGCTCTTAAAAATTTAGATATGCCCACCAATAGTTGGGACATGTTATTAATTTCAATCTTAAGCCGCAAATTAGATTCCTATACGAATCTGGCTTACCACCTCGATAAGGTGGAAGTAGATGAAATGCCTACTGTTGAAGGTCTATTATCCTTTTTAGAAAAGCGCGCCATAGGTCTTGAAGGCAGTTCCCCGTCTGGTGTTCTGCAACAGGGTCCTTCCTACGAAGGCCCTAGAATAAAATCAAATTATTTGAAAGTTACAAATATTGCTATAAGGAAGCCTTGTTTATTTTGTAATAATATTGACCATGCAATATTCAGGTGTCCAAAATTCAAAATCATCTGCATAGGTGAAAGATTAAACTTTGTTGATTCAAAGAAGTTATGTAAACTATGCCTTTGTGATCATACTGGCAAATGTCAATATAAGTTTAAATGTAAAACCTGTAAGCAGGATCATAACTCACTCTTACATAAAGATTTAGTTGAAGAGCAGATTGTTACATTGCATTCAAACAATCTTACATTTAGCAACATATTGTTACCTACTATACAGGTTAAAGTAAATGACAAATTTGGTCATGAAATTTGTGTCAAAGCGCTGCTAGATAGTGGCAGTCAAGCTTCAATTATAAGAAAGTCCCTAGTTGACCAATTAAAGTTGAGTCCCATGAACCAAAAAACAAATATCGTTGGTATTGGCAATAATCACAATCAGATCAATGAAGTTGTAAACATTTCATTCAACTCGCTTGTTAATAATGTTAAATTTCAAGTGAAGTGCCATGTTGTGGATTCTGTTACCACAAATTTGCCGCAGAGTTATTTTGACATAAGCAAGTTGCAAATACCTAATTGTGTACAATTGGCAGATGTAAACTTTAATGTCCCATCTGAAATATCATTATTATTGGGTGCTGACATATACTTCAAGGCACTAGCAAATGGACATATTTCCCTTAGCAACGGGTTAGTATTGCAAAACACGCTATTTGGGTATATAGTCGGTGGCTCCATTGTATGCAATAATAATGCCAAAAGGGTTCATATTAATGATTATGATGTCTATAATAGACCAAAGTGGAAAACTGGTTGTATCAATTTATATAAATAAATATATAATTAATTTTTTGTCAACCTTGCCCCGCCAACTATGTTTAATACATGAACAGAAATGTAAAGTAAAAGAGTAAATAATTAATATTAAAATGTTATAGATATAAAGCATGCAATATAAAAGAATTAAATTTATATAAACTAACGATATTGAAAGATATTAGATATTAGTTATGTTATTATTAATGCTGGCAACACTTTCTTATATTAATGTAATTTATAACTGGCAATAGCCCGCCCCCTTCTCTCAAAAAGCTACAACTAAGTAGCATGTTCTTTGTGCTTTACATATAAAAAATATGAATATAATTCAGTTAAAAGTTACTCGCATTGTTTTATTCAACATAACCTATTTTAAGGTAAAATATGTTGTCTCTTACTTTCTAATTAGTCACGTGTAAAATAACCACGAAGCATTATTATTTTCTTGCATGACACATCAATTATTATTTTACCTGTTTTGGTCAACATCAAAATCGGTAATTAACCGAAAGATATTACATCTTTTAATTTTTTTATGATATCGACGTTAGAAGAATATGTAAGTTGTCACAGATCGAAAAGCTTCGCTTCGCTTCGCTCCCGCTTTAGCCTTCTGAACCTAACCTATCCAAGTCGGTTCTGCTCCGACCCATTTTGCTCGCTCGCTTCGCTCGGTCACTCACTGGCATTTACCATTTTTACTCACTATACGTCAACCTCTTCAGTATAACATCATACTTTCAAATTATAGTAACATTTTCGTTGAAATAAAACTCCATGAAAAAATACACCAACAATATTCGTATAAAATAATTCTACTATTTGATAAGTTTGTTAAATAATAAATGAGCTTATAAAATTCATTGAATTGGGTTTCTGTGAAGTATGTTTCATGGAAGTAAGTAGTCGTTGAAACAATAATATTCGAAATAAAAATACAAGGACCAAATATTACATGAAACATTTTCTGCGAAACGAAATTATATAAAATGTCTGTCTGCGAAACCAGGGGACACCGATGAATCTATTCAATTTATTCATTCCAATCAGAAACTGTACATGTTTAATATTAGTTTATGCAACGGTTGCATAATGATTGGCCTTAAAATACAAGTGCGGTTTTATGGAACGAGCCGACAGGCGAGTTTCATAATAAGATCGCACGAGTGTTTTAAGGCCAAATTATGTACAGTTGCGTATATAACTTTATCTACACAAATATTAAAATCCTCCATGATGTCTTCAGAAACAATATTTTCTGGCAACAAGTTATTTGTTGCAATTGTGGCTGCATTTACGATATCCGGCGGAGTTGTCAAAACGTTTTCGGAGTCACTACTATTCATATTTTCAACTAAAATGTAAATTACAAACAACTTTTTACAATTTTACTTTCGTAACAGCAAAAAACAAACAAAATAATAATTTAAAAAATAAAAAAAACCGACTCCAAAACCCCTTTGAAAAGTATGAAATAATAATTGGCTTTCGTAAGTCATTTACCTAGAAGAGTGAATAGGCATTTTCTGGGTAAGCGTGTACCACCTTCGACCTCGTCGTCACTTAACATCAGGTGATACTGAGATCAAACGCACACCCATTTTTGATTTTAAAAAAAACGGCAGATATATTATTGGTTAAGTGAAGTCATAAATTAAATATATCGAAGTCGGTGCGAATTTAATAAGGTAATACATGGAATAAATGGTACTTTCTAATACATCCCTCATACTGTGTTCATTTACTTGACAAGTCACCACCAACCACCAACCAACAACTTGCCACCGACTTCGATATATTTAATTTATGACTTCATGATCACATGAATATCTGCCGTTTCTAGGTAAATGACTTACGAAAGCCAATTATTATTTCATACTTTTCAAAGGGGTTTCGGAGTCGGTTTTTTTATTTGTTAAATTATTATTTTATTTTATACTTTTTAGTGCTTATCGTATGAAACACATTTATTACATCAAGCAACAATAGCATAATGCCAATTGCTAATCACCATTTACAAAATGTTGCTATCCACGGTACAAGGATATCAATCTTTGAGGAGTTCTCCTACAGTACAGCTTTTACCTGATTGGTTGTAATAGTGCTGGTCATTTCCTATGGTTTTTGAATACATTATAGAGGTTTTATGATACGGGTGTTAAACTATCTTTTTATCAAAACTCAAACCACAAAACTCAAACCACAATGTACCTATCTTGTTTTCCATTTGCACACGAAAATAAAAAGGAATTTGACAAAATCGCCAAATTAAAAAAGAACGGCCACCAGGTTATACATTCAGTATAAAACGGGACGATACTTCCGTGCTGCCTCATAACGGCGGAGTGAACTGGTGAATGGGACGCATAATTACATTCGCTGCAGGTTCCATTCATTCAGTTCATTATTAGGGACTTGGCCGTGGTGAGGGGATGATGCTTTAGTGCGAAAATATTCTGTGATGCTTTCTACCTTCATGTTTACCGTCTGCGCTGGAACTGTTTTTTTTTAACACAAGGTAGTTTACGGGTAACCAATCGGTGAAAGACTAATAACATCTGTCTACACATGGCGCTGGGGCCTGGTGAGGTCTCGAAATGTCGGGAAAATATTAAATATGAAACAATGATCGAACACAACACCACTACGGTTCCAAATACTACCCAAAGATCGCATTGACTGTAGTTTTGTATAATGACGGATACATTTATAAATATCATCTCTGGTCTGGTCTGGTTTCGTGCATTCAGACATTGCTAAAATGCATTGATGAAAACTTGGATAAGTTTTGGGCGTGGACTATTAATTAATACTGGCCTAAGAACTTTCAAAGTGTAGTTCTTTCAAATGTTAGAGTGAACAGGGCTTACAATTTATCATAACTATTTCTTGAAATTTTCATGCTCGTGGGCCGTACATAGCAGAGATATTGTGCAGCTAAGTGGGGCACACACTATTTGTTCGCGAACCTGACCCGAGAATATAAAGGTGTGTTTTAACATCGATCGACTGTGAATGTATGTATTTATAGATCAGGTATGAAATAGAAGCGGCACTAAAAACATTTAATAAGTAATAATAGGCACTTACTATAATAATATGCAATCATAATGTTCCGTACGACGCAAAATCATTGAGTTGAGTTTAATTACTTTAAATATTCGGATGACTAAAAAAGTTAAATAAGGTTTGCAGAAATAACGCCTCGGAATTTATGATTTAGAGAATAGCTTGTTCAAGCTCTGTATTTACAAGTTTTCACGTTCAAAGCATTGAATATAATCTCTTCAACAAATAGCATCCCAGGGGATTTAAAATTGCCACTTCTAAATAAACGCTGGACGAGCGAATTGGTCTAATTAAAGTGAACGTTTCAACCGGGATTGAACACACTGACCTAACAAAACCGACGCTAAATGTCACGCTATGTTTCGCTAAAGAGCGATCGTCCGCTGCCCGCAACACTATTACTTTTTATGACTTTATATCTTTATAGAATTCAGCTATAACGTTAAAAAAAGAATATCCTACAAAAGCCCCGAGTTCACAACGTAATAAATGATAGTAATCAGTCAAGCAGAAGCGAGCCACGATCAAATCGATTTGGTACCATCAATGACTGGTTTGTTTTCGCGCGTGTAAACCGCTTTACAAAATTACTGATAACAAGCTTAGCTTACCTGTGGCATAGGCCGGTTCGAGGTCGTCTTCGTCGTCGGTGTGGTGCCGGCTGGAGGCGTGGGAGTGGGAGTGGTGCGGGACTCCGACGTGCACCGGCTGGATCGGCTGCTCGTAGTGCTTGTGATGGTCGACGTAAACTCGGTGGTGATGCGGGCACGGCGTCGGAGGCAAGTAATCGGCGAGCGTGCCGCCGCGCGTAAGCGTAGATCCGGCGCTCAGGGTACCACCGCCCCCACAGGACGCCAGTGCGCTGCGTACTGAGCCCAGATCCAGCGAGGGCCGCCGCGATAGCTCCCCGTAGCTCTCGCCAAAAAGCGCGCTCGCCGGCACTGCGTGCCTCACTTCATGATGGTGGGAATGGCCTCCATTCGACGATGAATGCGGCGAGGCGGAGTGGTCGCGGCTATCGCGCGACGTCGACGCCGTGTGGATGATGCTCTCATCATGCGTCTCCATGACCTCGCGCGCCGTCGGCGGGTTGGGGTGCGCGTGCGGCGCGGAGGTGCCCGCGCGCCGGGGACTACGCCCGCGGTCCGGCAGCACCGACGACGCCGACCAGTAGCCCCACGCCATCTTACTTGCACTCAACTGCTAGATCACTGGCTCATAAACACTCGGAACCTGAGACGTGACACGGAGAGGGTGTCAGTGTGCTCGGGCCGTGCGGCCGGCGGGCCGCGCCGGGGACCGAGGGAGGCGACAATTGTGTAAACGAACCTAATCTCCTTTGACGTCGACGCCCCGGGCGGGAGACAAAGCCTCGTGACCGCACTCGGCACGCTCACGTGACGTGTGCAAAAATATTTTGTCAAGAGCCTCTTTCTGTTGCTCGCCCGGTAAACAGTTTATTCTCGTCAATAGAGCCGCGAATTAAGGTGCCCAGTGAGTTTCATTTCATATCTCGCTGGGCCGATACGATCGGACGCCGCGCCGTTTGCTAATTCGGGTTTGTTCGGGAGGTTCCGAGGCCGGTCGGTGAGCGGTAAATGAGATGGAAACTCGGCTGGTATATAGCGATAAATACCGGCAGTCGGCCAAAGAGAAGTTTATGTTGCAGGCCGGTCGGACAAATGCGGACCGAGCGGGCGCATATATTACGGGACTAATGTACTTGGATGGAGCGCATTAATCTTCCGTTAGAAGCATCTTTGTACAAACGTTGCCAATTTACAAGCGTGCTCGCTGCTTATATCTGGGAATAGAGTAACTCTGTCATTAAAATCCTTGTCTATCATGAGCAATGTAAATTAACCTCGTTCTCACTAAACGTCCGAAACGCAGAAAAATCCGAAATGAGGCACTACAAATTGCTATGTTGGGGGTTGGGAGAGTTATTTCCTTCGTGACAACGCTTGGGTAATGAGACGGAAGCCGCGATTTTGTAGACAGCGCGCGAGCACGCACACTCGAGTAAATCAAGCTCGGATCTTTCGCATAATGAAACATATTAAATTTGCAAAAGTAACTAGCTCAACTAACAAATTGAAATCCCAAATAAATCTCAGAAATTCATTATCATCTCTACATGTGGCCACATCAAAGTACTCTAGCGCTCCTTATGAGTATGTTAAGGATCTCAAAATCTACTGAACGGTTTTCGTTTTCATGCTCCCTAATAGGAAACTGGTTACTCAGGAAACTTCAAAGATTTAAATAATAAAGTAAAATCTTCCTTAGAAGGCTGCAGTATAAAAAATTGAAATCACTCTCAAACGCGATAGCGCGTAGGATCAATAAACCATCTGCATTCTCAAGGAACTTACTGTTCAACATTTCTGTGGCAACTCAAGATGCGGTATTGCGTGCTCGCGCGAAGTATAACGCAATCATACCTGTAACGCCAGCGGCGCCGTAAGGAGTCCATTAACGATACAACTCAGGTGAACGTGGCACCTGGAGGTGAAAGAAATAGGTCAATCTGTTCTTAAGTAGGCACGAACCAGGGTTTTTGAGAAGCCACTTCATTGTTAAATGTTACTGTGAAGTTGAATTGTGGTATCTGAAGCTTTTGGAATTCGGTACTTTATTGGGAATCATTATTCTTCTTATAGAATTAGGTAGCCTTAAGAATAACTGTAGTTCATCGGGAAATTCTAACGAATTTACTATAATAAGTGAATAATGAAAACGGGACTAGATCGATTTGCGTTAAGATTGCCCCCTGATTTATTATTACTATTTGTTGAAAATGTATTGTCAGGTATCATGAAAAGAAGTACATACCTAGATACATTACTTCAAAGGAGCTTACAAAAAGCTCAATAAATATTTTCCGGCTTTACTCAACCAATTCCTCGACTAAAAATATCCTCGACTGCACGAACCCTTACTCGTGTTGTCGCATGAAATAAAATGATGTCGTCCTTTAAAATATGTATGATACAGTCAAAACTTTTTATTAGTTAAACCACTTTTGACTGATACAATCAATTAAAAGTAGTTTGCTACCTAACCGAACCTAACAATACTAAAAACCCTAACTTAGAAAAACTGTACTGTTTACTTTATTGATTGTCAGTCAAAAGTAACTTTGACCAATAAAGATTGCGGAATGTGACATGTAAATGGAATGCGAATGCTTTTTGTACCTTAGTTTATATAGTCCACGAGCCAGGTACAAATTACGTCAATCATTTCCTCCCGGGCGATAACTCGTAAAATGCGGGGAGTTGTATCAAGAAACCTCGTGAACGTCAGCTGCGGTTCCGTGGGTGGGTTGAGCAGTGGTAACCTCAACAGCATGGTTTTTTTTTTTTTTTAATTATTCCCTCCCGATCGAAAATGTGTCAAATTATAGCTAATCCAATATCTTGAAGAAGAAAAAAATCTGCTAACTATAAAGAGGTTGATTATACGTCAGCTGGTCACCAGAACATGAAACCTGACGTATAAATCCCCCACTTTATAGTCATCTGTTTTATTTTTGTTCAGGTTATTGGGTTAGCTATAATCTGATAAATTTCCGATCGGGAAGAAATTTCTTTCTCTTCGGGAAAAATAATAATTCTACGTGCCTTTGGGGTTACCACTTCTCAACCCACCCACGGAACCGTAGCTGAGGCTTCATGATACAATTCTCTGAAGCATTATAAGAGTTATCGCCCGGGAAGGAATTGGTCATGAAAATCTGTTGTTGGGTCGCGGACCAATATGTTCGCGTTTGATGCGTTTTAATTTTCACCCAAAGCTCCGGCTTCAAATAAATATTATGAGACGTATTATCCGTAAAAACTCCTTTAAATAAAGTATAACCAACATCAACCCCTATAGCCTTTACCTCTCAGAGGCATCCTTCAGATGACTCCAAACTTCAGGTAATTTACAAAGTCCCAAATTCAAGAGTTGGAGAGTTTAAGGATAGAAAAGGTTGCTGGCAAAAGAATGATTCTCGAATTCCAACTTGGGAAACATACACATTCCAATTTCAATCTTAACGTGTCCATGTTGAATCTAAAATTAAATAAGTCTTGTTTATTATTTTAGTGCGTGCAACAACATCTCGTTCAAAATATATTTATTCCCCCGTTTTGTCCCTTTCTTTGATTTATTATAATCAACATATCTGGAAGGCTTTTCCGTATTATACCTACCGAATCCATGAAGAGGTTGAATTACGGAAGAAAAGAAAAGTTAATTTATATCTTTTATTACAGAAAAAGCTTTATGGAATTATTGCAGTAGCTTTGCGCGCGGGTAGTTGGAAATTCCTATACGAAGTTTAAATCGCCGTTTTGAACAATTGTTTCTTAGCGAACACCGAGTAGCTAGGGAAAACAAGTTTCGTATTGCATTTTATTTTTGTCCTTATCTTTCTTTGCTAATAATATAAGGACAAGACATTGTAAAATCTAATTTATTTATTTATTTATATAAGATCAAAGTGAGCTAATAGTATGCACCAAAAAACTCGCATTGTTAAAATTGCACCGTAACACAAAACTATAATAAAACAAACTTAAAATTAAATCAATTTTCCTAAGGTATACGGCCCTTCAAGGTAATCCTTGATCTTGTTTAAAAAAAATAAGTAGAGCTATATAGCCATCGGTGTGGGAGCCTTAAGCGCATGTCGCGTGCGCAGGTTTATAGAAAAAGCGAAAAGTCTAATACTTCGACTACCCCCACTCCCGAGTATTGTTGTGGCACAAATAAGTGCATACTCTCTAGAAGAGAGGGGCAGTCGATTTGACTTCTCAAGCAATCCGTATTGGATAACGAGAAAACGTTCGCTGGCGACGAAGACGAATAAAGATCCTAAGCACATTATGACGCAATAACTAAATGCTTTGTGTAAAAGTGTGTTCGATTGGCAGTAGGTACGATGTAATAAAAATAACTGTATACATTTTTTTGTTGTTTATCCCGAATCATATCCCTTCTCAATTCTAATCTTAAACGAAACTCAATAGTGTAGTGTGGGTTTGCCTAAAAAACAAATTCACACTCACCCAGTGCTATAGAAAGTTATTGCTCGACGCAAGTGGATGTACTCGTATAGTTGAATGGACGCGTGCTTCAGAGTGGGAACTGGGAATGCAATCAGCTTTGAGCCGAGCAATCGCAATCCTACTTGCATCCGAGTGGCCACGTCAAATTAAATTCTCATGCGATTCCAAAGGTATGCGGGTACATGAGAAATCTTAAGAGAAACGTGATATAAGTATGTATAAGATAGACACGTATTATAATTTTTTTAATTTTTTTTATTATCAGGAGAACAAACAAACTACGACGTAGATTATTCACTGTAATTTCATAGATTAAGGTTTTTTTATATTCTTCCCCGATCTCCTGTTGATTTTGACTAACTGCGTGATGCCACAAGGAGAATATTGAGTTTCATCAAAAATCGGATTTTCCACTGTATCTCCTCAACTACAAGACCAATTTTAATAAATGGGGTATCATAATGTTTCTTGAGGAATATGCGACTGTCAAAGGTTATAAACATTCTAAAGGTGCTTCATGCTGGGAGCAAAAATAGTAAATACTTCTTTTGCGTCGCCCGTCGTGTTTTAATTTTGAAATTTCCTTTTGTCTGTAGTAATTAAGGTTCTTTTTAGTTTATAATGCTAATAAATAATAATCAGTGGTAAATTCGACAAAGCGGCCCATTATTTTTTTATTTTGTTTTAATAATCATCCATCTTTATTGAAAATGTACAAGAAGTAAGTAGAAATAAATATTTACTATCCTTACTAATATTATAAACGCGACAGTCTGTTTGTTTGTTCCTTCCTCTTTCACGTAAAAACTGAGCGATGGATTGACCTGACCTTGCATAGCGATAGTTCGAAGATTGGAGAAGGATAAATACTACGAAAAATGCACATTTCCTAAGAGAATAGCGATAAACGAATTCCACGCGAAAGAAGTCTATGTCTGTCTATCTCTATCTAAGCACAACGCAAGTAATTATTCCCCAAATACTCCAACAAAGAGATAACGAACAATATTTTTATATTTATGGGCATACGCAACGTTTTGCGTTAAGTTAACGAGAGCCGTTACTCAGATGTGTATGAAAGGGAAATGGGAATCAATATTGAAGGCTTTCATGCCTGTACTTATGTACGTATAATCACTAGCGAAGAAATTGGGTTAGTCTGCGAACGAATTACCATACAGCGTGTTTCAATTTCATTGCTCGCGTACTTCTGTCTTAGGGGGAAAAGACGTTACCTGGAGGCCTGGGCACGAACTAAACTCCAGGAATTAGAACTTTGACATTCCGCCTCAATCAGATTTCTATCGTACTCAATTAGGTTTTGGCAAAAGCTTCCGTGTATTTCTAAAAAAAAAAGTTTTATTTGGAGCGATAAGCAAAGCGACAAATATGACCTTGAGAAAGAAAGCTTACTCATTATTTGTTTTAGTAAAAAGTGCTACCGCGGAGTTGTTGGGTTTAAAGATATTTGAGCTTCAATTTCATCAGTACTATTCGAGTAAACGGGTTGTATTATGTTCTAAGTTGCTATTAAAAAATTCATGTAACCGTATAACCACATCTGACGTAGTAAGTTATAACTAGCTGAGAGTTATTCGCGGCAGGAAATAAGCCTTCTAATGGCCACTTATAGTTACAGCCGAATACGCAGTAAAGTGATGGAAGCTCGTGTGCCACGTAAAGTTAGGTTTGATATAGCCCTAGATGTGGGACCTATATTATATATGTCCCACTGCTGGGCAAACTAACCAGTAAAGTTAATATAACAACTTTTAAAATGCTATCTTGAACCGTTTGTAACCTTGTCCCCTTGTTTATACTCGTATCATGGCTGTCAGCGTATAATATTTTTGAGATATTTTTGCATAGGGCAAATAGCTATTATGACAGCTTTGACTACTAAATATTGCAGGGTATTCTATGGTGAAATTACGTTAGTTATCAATTAGTAGTTACGTGTGACATCCTATCGACTGCGCCCAGTTTAATAATAACTTCACAGTAATATTTATACGTTTATACAGAATTAAGTTGAGAACGGTCGCTTTTTTCCTAAGAAATTTCCGTTACTGGCATTGTTTATTATTGTGATTAAAATAAAATAAGATAGAATCACAAAATTATAAGAAACCATGCTTCTTAATGTTGACAAACGTTACTGAACACCATTGTGGGAGCACTTTAATATGTTTAAGCATATACAGCGCTAGTATAGCGCGTATAGTATAGTGTAGCGCGTATAGTAGCGATTTGGTACCCTACTGTTATGCCTACAATTGTATTTTAATAAATAAATACAATAATAGGCTTACGCGAGAAAAAGTAATAAGCAATATACATGCAAAAGTCGCAATGAATTTGCTGCATTCTACTATGGTAGTTGTTCTAATGACTGTGCTGAAGTAGACATTAAACAATACAGAAATCTATACTTTAGTACCGGAACAAATTTCTAGATGTGTAACTTTATAATTCATTACGTAAAATAAGTACAGTAAGTCTAATTTATTGGCGATTGGCTATCTTCGTGCGATTAAAATCACGAATGACCTGATGAATATCAGGCAATGGCTATTAAATATAAGACGTTCTGAACCCGTATCCAAAGAGCAAACATTAAAAAGAAAAACTCTAATGCACAACATTATTTACAGTGATATGAGATTGATTACATTTCAAATATGATGAGGGGTAAACCTCACGTAACTTATGCCAAATTAGGGAACTTTTCAATTGGACTTTGGTAAACTAAACAGATTTTATGACGGTTGATGTAATGTATCATAACAATTACAGTTGAAATATAGCCGAAGGCAGAGTAAGTCTACCACGCTCAAAGCTATTAACACACGAATATTATAACTAGTAACTTTGATTAGAAAACACTTACGTATTGAAGAGATAATAAAGTCCGTTTGTCTGCTCTCGAGCTAATTTCCCGATAATTTATCAAAAGGCTTTATTTATTGTCAATGTATAGCAACACATTTACTTTTCCCTTTTTCATCACCATTTCCCACGGCATTTCGAAATAAATATCTTAACTTGTACACGTCCGCGATCCCCCTAAGTCCGTGTAAGCCTTCAACCAGCCTTCGTAGCGGTGCGGCCAAAATTCGCGCTCAATCGTTAATTAAATTGGCGCCTTGTATAAGGATTTCATACTTAAAATCCATTAAATACGTTAGCATGTAAAAAAGCTAAGGATGTTTAATGTAATATAATTTTTTAATTAAATAAAATAAGAGCACAAATAATGTCAAACAGTAATATAACCGTAGCTTGGGCACACAAACAATAAAATCCAATGATGAGACAATGAATTTACATAATCTCTTAACCAATAGCTCGGGAATACAAGTTTCTAATGAAGTGACCTATAAAATCCAAAGCCCCATGAAATTCGTCCGTCATCCGAACATTCCTCGAACATGCTGTACATCTCTCCGAACCACAAAGAACGAAAAAACACTCCGAACATCAATTCCAAATTTAATTTCGTGAAGGGTTAATCCATGGCGTTCACGCATCGGCGGCCGAACGCCTCGAGAAATTGGCCAAAGAGCCTTTGTGCTATCTTCGGAGGCTTTTCGGCTAAATTAATTTCGTCGGTTGATATTTTGCGATGATATGTTTGTTTACAAATATCTGTCTCCTTTTTTAGGGTGCCGGTCAAAGGGAAAATGGGGAACCTTATAAAAACACTTGGTGTTCGTATGTTACAGATATTTATTGTGATGACAGACCAATGGCTCATTGGTCGCGAGTTCACTGGGCATTTATTATATTATTTATTTATTTTGTATAAGACCTAAATAAATTTAGTTTCCCTTCGTCATAAATCCGAAACTGGCAATGTATTAGCAGCGCCCTTGCTGTTGCAAATATACATAGGCGGCTATCTATGACCACTTTGCATAAAGTAGCCCGTCAGGCTGTTGGTTTATGTATATAAAAAAATTACTCATTTAGCAGTCACCCAGTATTAAACCAGAAGGCAGCAATAGGCAATGTGTTTATATTCGCCCTTCGCACAATAAAGGGTACTTGCAGTCGAGTTCTATTGCGAAGGCACGCAACCTTGTCCTCTTTCCGTGCAATCAATACGAACTTTTAAAGTATTAATAATATATTAGTTAATTTATAATTGAGCTTATTGTTTTATTAAAAACTACTTATATTCTCACTACCTTGTTTATTAAGATGGTGCAACGAGCTACAAATATCGTTGTGCAAATTGTATTAAATCCACAACATTTTAATAATTAAATAATCAGTCTCAGGATGATGACAAAGAAATTATTTATCTGAAGCAGAATTCTTAATAGATTAAATAAGCCAATATTCAAGCAGCGTGGCAACTACAAACTACAGGAAATTTCGTCGGAGGAATAGATAAGAAATATTTGATCTACATCTATGTTAATATTATAAAAGTATTTGTTTGTCTGTTTTTGATGTATGTGTTGTACTCTCTGGAACTTCAGAACCGTATCATAGGCTATTCTTTTCCCAGAAACATTCACTGTTCCAGCGATAACCGAATTCCACGCGGTCGAACTCGCGGACAAAAAACTATTGTTTTATAATTTAAAGAAGGCATGGAGCTTAAAAGGCGCATCTTTAGAAATCATTGAGAAATACCAAACTTATGACATCTTTCGCTATTCTTAATTTTGTTTTCCATCTTTAAAAACCGCACGAACCTCCCCTTTTCGAGTGAACTCCTCTAAAATTAGTTACCGGCTTTTGGGGGCACGTTTTTTTTGCCGGAAAGGTTCCATTACTTAATGTCAAGCGACATTAATTAGGCGAAGTCATTAGAGGCGATTAAAAAACTTGAGTGCCTTCGGAATATTAATATGGTAAAGCATAATTTCCACCAAACAGCCCGCATCGCATCGGATCGGAACGGATTTTACAAATTTTAAACGATATTAAATCATGTACAGAGTATTTCAAGTATATATTACCTAGCCTCGCACAGCAGCTTGACCGGCGGGCGTCTTCCGCGACACGCGATCGTAGCCGAAAGTATGCTGCGACGCGCGGATACGTAATATAGACTTTAACTACTGTGTACATGATTTAATATCGTTTAAAGATTGTGAAATCCGTTCCGATCCGATGCGATGCGGGCCGTTTGGTAGAAATTATGCTTTGGACGGCCAAATGCAATGACAGTAAGTAAGTAGGTAAGGTCGTGAGTTCAAACTCCTCTTAGTCTAAATTTATTTACTATTTATATTACCCTAAATAATAATATCTTGGACATCAACTCACGTTGATCTCCCAAACTAGGGTTTCCTGTGCTATAGGTACTCGACAACGATACAAATACATACATATATAGGTAGATACTAAAAATCTATCACTCGAATACAAACATTAGTGCACAAAATTTGTCCGTGGTGGGACTTCAACTGCGACCACTGATACTGAACCAGTCAATATTTACGTTAACCGCGAGAATTTTACACAGGAAAATCTAGCAAGGACAGTCCCTTATAAAATGCCCTTTCAGCATGAAAGCTGACCTAGGAAGATGAAAATAACACTATGACCCTAAGTGATATTACTTCCTTATATTACGCGTGTATTTACGTAAGGGGCGCGCGTAATCCTTTTTGGTTGGCACCGCGATTTCCAGAATCATGCAACCTTGGTGTCTTCAAAGTAAGAGTGAATGGGCATTTTCAGCCAAAGGGTTTCACCATACGCCCTGTCTCGCTTTCCATGGTATAAATGGGATAAATGTACCGTTTTCTGTGTGCGATCTAGATACACTGACGAGTGTCAAGCCAAGGTTGGTAACAAAACGGGCGACGCACCAGTCGTGTGTATATAAAGAGATTACATATATACATCTTCACTAGACGCTGGAAAATATAATTTGTGCTGATAGTAAAATCATCAATAATACAAAACACAAACTTACGATTCGAATTTTGCTGTCATAATTGCCAAGAGTATAAATAAGTAGCCAGCTCGAGGTGTCTTGGAACCATTTTAAGTTCTTGTTTTTTGTTTAGTTGTCAAAATCAGCGAGAAGACGGGGCTTTAAAGATATTATATTATTTACTCAGAGATTTGACATTTTTACTAACGAAGGAACCTTTATAAATCTCGGTGTCTTGAACTATATTAAAGTCTTCAACTAACCGCAAGTTAAAAGTGAAAACCACAGTATGTTTTGATAACGACTGAGTAGGTTTGCGATAATAATTGCTTATATGTCTAATACAGTACCTATATAACCAGTAAACTTACTAAGTGTAAGCACGTCGTTATGCAAATCACGTTTCTTCGGAACCCGCGCTTAAAGAAATTACACGCGATAAAAATAACCGGTCGAATATTAATGTAACACGTGAAGTTTAAACAACTACCCTCGTTCACCCAGATAGTTTTGGCGCAGCGCGTGTACTGCCTACTTAATAACGGTGTCTAGGGATCACCAATTATTAAAAACTCCGTGAATAGTTCTTAATAAGCTCGTAGCTCCCAGAAAACCAATACGAAGTAGAGGGGTTAACGCAGACTTTGGTCTGCGTAAGATCGTGGTTACCACCCAGAACGCTGAAGTAAATAAACTGGATTTAAGGTCAGCTAAGTAAGGGTTAACGCGGGCGCGGCCAACAATGCACTATGCACGAGCACATGGCCAATTTTGAACTTTTAATCACGTCAAAGGAGATAGGTAAGCTTACGCAATAAAGTAAGGTGGTAACGGTAGACGCGTCGGGATCGTTGTCGGTGTGCGGGCCGCCGTTACGCCGGCGACATGCGGCGAGCGGCGCGGCCGAAGCGAGACTGAGCTGCCGGCCGCCGCGCATGCGCACAACTACCCTCCCGATTGATGTAATATTTATCTCGGGGCCAAGAAGCGCGGGCGAGAGCGCTTGCTTTCCACCACTGACAGCTTAGAATCACCATGTGTTAAGTTTTGTCATGGTGTTCGGTGGATCAATCGGGGGTGTTCGGGGGGGGCGGCTCGGGGACGACTGGCGTGACGTCAGACGCAAGCGCCCCGACAGGTGGGCGCAATGCGCACCTATCATATGATTATGACGTTTCCTATCGGATTGCCGCTGGAAATTGGTTGTGGTTAGTTGCCGATGCTAGAAGCAATTTTCAACGCTAGACCGAGAACTTGTCATGGTGAAAGTGACTTTTACGCGCCGCGAACAAAGCTTGTTTTTGATTAACACGTAGCATTGAAAGTTTATAATTTCAGTCAAATTGTTAAATTGTCTTGAAATTAATTTCGAAGCCGATATCATCGCTAAACAAAAACAAAACGCGTTATCGGTAGGGATTAAAAATGATCAGCTAGGGTTGTCACCGGCAGGTCGGCGGAGGCAACTAATTAAAAATGTAGAAATTTGGTAAAACGATCGCGCCCTGACACTCAATGAACGGTGTTTAAAGTTTTGACGTCTTCGATTAATGTTTTAAAAAGTTTAAAGTGGCTATCTTTGACCTTGGTACGCTTTAACCATATCTCGGTCTTAGCAGTTTTGGGTTATTATAATGATAGTCAACTCCTACTCCTACATTCTCCAAAATATACTAAAACCAAAAGCTCGAGTTATTAAGGTTGCTACAAGATTGTAAATGGATGGCAGAGAAATCAGCTAAAAACATGCTAAATTTAGCGACAAAGTTGCCAAATTGGCAACACTCCTACCTCACGAACTTGAGTCTACACCTTGTGGCGCTTGGCCACCGACGCTCTTGTTAAGAGCAATGATATTGTGCTGTCATCCCTTGATCATGACGATTGTAACATCGTCGAAATATAAATCTATACCGCAGTAGAAACATGTGTATACAAAAGTGAATAATATATTCATTACTTTAGTATTTTGACGACGCGGTAAGCCTCGTTGATAGTGACCCTGCATCCGAAGCCAGCGGTCCCGGGTTCGATCCCCGGTAAGGGCAAGTGTTTGTGGGATGAGCACGAATTTTTATTCCTGAGTCTTGGATGTTTCTTATATATTTCAGGGCCTGTTGTACCCCACTCTTCCACACGACGCGTAATGCGTAAGAGCGAGATGCGAGTCTCGCTCGCCGGTCGCTGCAGTATACTTAGATGTTTCAGAATAGACGCCCAGTATTTATTTACATAAGTACGTATAACGTCGTCTTGTACCCATAACACAAGCCTTTAGAGCTTACTTTGGGTCTCGATTTTTGTAAGCGATTGTCCCCTGATATATTTATTTATACAAGTTTACATGGCGATTCGTACCAGCAAACATTGTGCAAGCCACGAGCTCAAGTGCGGGAGTGCTCTCAAGCGTCGATAGCTGGAGCTGTAAATAAGAGGAACGATCCGCGCGGCACTGCACGTAGGCAGTACAGTCAGCAACGATTTGTAAATATCAACCTTATATCACGGATATAAGGTGCTTACTATTAATCCTTGAAAATTTATAGTCAGCACCAGTTATCTGCTAATCTATAGGTTAGAAAATCGAAAGTATCTTGAAAGTGGAATTGGATGAGAATGAACTTTGAATTGTAGAAAGTCTTTGGGACTGATTCGCTATTGGTAAGTTATATAGAGACCGGTGTATAAAGCTGTTTCGTCCCTATCTTTCTGGTCAAAGTGATATGGAAACCGACCGATTATTTTATGGCTTTGACAATGTCGAATAAAGGGCCTGTTGTAAGCGATAAAATGTGGTGTGTATGACACTATCATCCTATTAATATTATAAATGCGAAACTTTGGATGGATGGATGTTCGTTACTCAATCACGCCAGAACGGCTGAACGGATTTGAATGAAATTTGGTACAGAGATAGATTACAGTCTGAAATAGCACATAGAAACTTATATAAATAAATAGGCGAATTTTTATCCCAAAAATTTAAAAGTTCCCGAGGGAATTACTTTAACCGATTTCCAAGGGAACAAAGTCGCGGGCAGAAAATCTAATCAGTTATATTTATAAATGAAGCTACTCTGGTAAAAACCCTGGGCCAGGTAAAATGGGTATGTGTAGGTCGGTTATATTTAAAGGGAAAATAACCATTGACAACTCCAGACTGGGTAAATAATGGATATTACTGGGTGGGATGGGCCCAACACGTATGTACTGTACCCACGTATGTGTGCTATAAGGCGAACCTAATGATAGCAACCTATTTCTGAGATTCTTTGGTATTTTTGTTGAAACCGTACGTAGGAAAACATTTTAAGATGTAACCAAAATAATGGTCACTTTAAATCCCCCCTTCTAGAGAAAACTCAGCAGTAGAGTCGTCCCACGATAACTCTGCAACGAAAAAATGGCAACCCCCATGCGTCATTCCATAAAAATTTCAATCCGTCGTATGGAATGACGTATGGGGTTGCCATTTTTTCGTTGAAGAGTTATCTTTGGACGACTGTATTCATATTGACACGCAAAACAAACTTATCGCTATTTTTCAAGTGCAGATTATGCGAGGGCCTTAAGGGCAACTTTGGCAGCTTGATTTGCTAGTAAAAGTGAGGCTTAGCGGTGTCTTTAGGATATTTGGTCTGTGCCTCTATTCGAGAACGCTAAGTGATGTTGTAGCGACTTGCGAGCGAGATTTCTCACCCACTCTTCCGCACGCGCGTAATGCGTAAGACCGAGATGTGAGTCTCGCTCGCGGGTCGCTGTAGTATCACTTAGACGTTCCCAAATAGACGCCCTACGCGATATAGTACCTAAATCACTTGGCAGTACCGAAGAGGCCTAGTTCAGTCACCGAAATCACATAGTAAACTCAAATATCTCCCAAGTTCTAAAGACAAATACAACCATGCAACAGGCTTTAAACTCAACTATTTTGATATAGAGGATTTACTTTTTGTTCGTATTGTCGACACGAATATTACACTTCAGTTTTTTTCTCGTGGTTAGCTTGCCTTCCATAACCTAATTTTCATTAGTGAAATAATTTGTCTCTTTCGAGTTTACGTATTTGTTACTTGAATTAAATGTAAAGGATATCTTTAGATTGTAATATTGATTGACTCTTGAGTTCGTTTTTAAGGTTCCGTACGCGAAGGGATCAACGGAGCTCTATTACCGAGCCTACAATGTCCGTCCGTCCGTTCATCCGTCTGTTAGAGGCCTCTGGCTCAGCAACGGTAAGAAGTAGAAAGTTAAGTTGCTTACATTATCGTGCTAGGGCGGGGCTTTGTTTATATTGTCACTAATTTTTTTTCTTGTAGATTGTTTTACCTCGCACTAAAAAAACGCGTTTGTTAAATAAAATAAATGGCCATAAATTTTTGCACTTTTAGAATAATGATATAGACAAAACTACAAATACAATTTTATTAGGAATTTATTATAAGTAAATTTATATATTTTTTTTTATTTTTAAAAACGCCGTCGTCTAAATTAGCGCCGTTTTGTTGCTGGCACTCCTTCAATCGACTACGCAATTGTAGGAAAAGATGCTGACTATCATCACTTCTGGTACTTAGCCGCCCTGTTTGCTTAATATTCATTGTTGAATGTTTCTTTAAACTTTTCGATCCAAACTTTGATTAAGTAAATTGACGCTAGGACACTTTGACGGCGCAATCCATATTCAATCCTAAAAAGGCATCGCAAGACTGGTTGTTTTTTTTTTTCAAAGTGTTTATAACAAAAACCCACATTACTTTTCCGTGAAACGCTTCATCCTGATCAAAAATTTACTAAATGACGTTTAATTTCCCGCCATCCATTGTACCGGACAATTAATAGTTAACGTAAAAATCTGTATTGCTGTTTGCAAAAATGTATGGCCTACCCTATATAAAGACATACCAAGACACAGACTGTATGCCAAGGTTGTTCTAATAATTATCCATTACCATACTGAAAGATGTTCCGTTTTATTAGAAAACTATATTTCAAAATATAACCTCTATTGAAACATATATATTAAACTGAATCGATCCCATATAAATTCAGTAACGATTGCTCCCACTAAGCGCTCGTAGACGTGCTACGAATGCTACGCGCTACGTGCTACGCCGTAGTCATCAATGTTATAATGCAATATATTTATTCGATGCAGTATATTATAAGACTTTCAGGGACGGGGTGAAATAAAATGAAGAAGCTGATGAAGTGCAGTGAATTGAATAAAATGATTTCGTGTCATTATTAAATTGAAAAAAAAAAAACTTAACGAGACGTCAAACGGATAAAGTACTAATAAAATATAGAGAAAGTTGGCGTCAAAGCTAGACGCGCAGTAGCTGAATTGGTTTAGATAATTCCCTCCGGTAAAAGTACGTGTCCAGTATGTGTGTGGGTGTGTGTGTGCAATAAGAAATAAAATAAACAGGCGCCTCATTCGGGAACGCTAAGTGATTCTGTAGCGACTCCTAAGCCAGATTTCTCATCCCACTCTTCCGCACGACGCGAAATTCGTAAGAGCAAGATGAGAGATCTGGTTACGAGTCGCTACAGAATCACTTAGCGTTCCCGAATGAGGCAGGCGCCTGATTTCCAAATCACACGAAAATTTGATGTATCTTATAGATACATTCCACGCAGACGAAGCAGCGGGTAAGCGGTATTTCTTAGGCTCAGGATTAAGCGTAAAAGGAATTGTACCTTACAAAAGTTTTAAGGCCAAAAGCTTCAGGCGCGCCTTAAGAGGCGTATTTAAAAAGCATTCCTCGGTTGACTTTTCCCCTGACAGATAATCTGGGCTTAAATTAGCGGAGCACCTTTATAAAAAGGCTTCTCAAGAAATTACGGGCCAGTGGATAAATCTTATTGAGGAATTAGTTATCTGCAGTCTTATTTGTATGAAAAACGGGACTTAACGTAGATAATAAATTACTGTTTACCTCGACGTTTCGAGCAGACGGAGCGTTTAAGTCCCGATTTTCATACAAATGTGTGTTTAAATTGCAAAAGTTTAACACTATATGATTTTGATTTTTTTGTAAAATTATAATAAAAGATCACATTCCATGTAATATGATATCGCTTTCATATAACTACACAGCTAGGGTAAGCTTCCACTGATGCAGGCTTAGTTATTGCAACCAGCAAGGTGCAAAAAGGTAAACGCGGACTACCGCAAAAACGCAGGTCCTTCTCCGATCACCCCATCTCCTATCTCCCACAGGTCTGTCGCTTTTGTCTTTTTTGGTTATCATAATAAATAATCCCTTTGACCAGGCGCCTCATTCGGGAACGCTAAGTGATTCTGTAGCGACTCGTAAGCCAGATTTCTCATCTCGCTCTTACGCATTACGCGTCATGCGGCAGAGTGGGATGAGAAATCTGGCTTACGAGTCGCTACAGAATCACTTAGCGTTCCCGAATAGAGGCGCAGTTCTACAGTCATAGCTGGTTTTGAAATATGTATCGTAAATATTGTCGGTTCGTCTGTTTAACACGTACGAACAAGTTACGTCCGTCGTAGCTACGAGACCGCTTTCTGTGCTATTTCATATAAAATTATAATTTAACAAATAAAAAATCCGACTTCAAAAATCCTTTGAAAAGTAAGAAATAATTATTGGATTCCATAAGTCAATTACCTAGAAACGTCAGATATATTATAGATTAAGTGATACATTAAATATATCGAGTCGGTGTCAAGCAAATTAACAATTATGAGTGATGTATTACCTAATACACTGGCCACCGAATTCGATATATTTAATGTATCACTTTTTTTATATGTTAAATTATAATTTTATTTTTTACTTTTTTGTGATTATCGAATGTGATTTAACGACACATTTACTTCATCAAGCAACAATAGCATAATGCCAATTGCTCATCACCCCTTACAATACGAGTATGTTGCTATCCACGGTGCAAGGACATCAATCTTTGAGGAGTTCTCCTGTTTCTTCACCACCAGTTCTATTTTACCACGTGCATTTTCATGAGCATAAATTGCTTCTCAACCTTATACAGAAATCAAATCGCCAGCTGTGAAATATTTACCATTTAGGAGTTCCGGTGGTTATCTATGGTCTTCGTCATCAGTTTCAGTTCACCAAATAATGCTTTTGGAACGCAACTACTTGAGTTTTTACCGAAAATACAAAAATTGTTATATGCGTGCCTATAATATTTGAGGAGTTCCATCGATTCCTCATAGATCCTCTCATCAGATCTCACTTTTACTTCAATGGGAACAACTGTGAGGTATACTCTATCGATTAAAAAAAGAATCATCCAAATCGGTCCAGCCATCTCCGAGTAATCGGGGAAAATACATAAAAAAAAAGATTCCGACGAATTGAGAACCTCCTCCTTTTTTGAAGTCGGTTAAAAAGAGTACTTTGACGCACTGGATAATTTTAATTTCGAAGGATATCGCACAGCTAAGAGGACGATGTCGCAGTGTACCTAATACCAAAAACAACGGAGTATGTTTTAGCATATCAACAATTTGTCTCGACAGCGCACATCCACGCCCTTTATTCTAGAATACGTTGATTAAGTGTTAGTCCTAGGACTAAACATTGTCACAAAAACTGTTAGCCTAGCGTTGCATCACAAAAACGTTTTGTATGTAACAGTTGAAGGGCACGGACAATGGTGTCTGGTGTTTCGCCAAATAGGTCGGCAGTTAGTGCCAGACGGTCAGCTTAGGGCCCGCACAAAAAATGGACCCACAGGGTAAGGGGTAAGCCTTGTGGAATGTGACTGTCTCAGTGGCAGTTGCGGGTTTGAATCCCACTAGGGGTATACTTTGTGTGATGAGCACGAATGTCTGTGCCCAGGTGGGGCATTAGGGTGGTCCTAAAATGACCTGCGCCTCTATCCGGGAACGCTAAGTGATGTTGTAGCAACTCGCGAGCGAGATTTCTCATCCCACTCTTCCGCACGACGCGTAATGCGTAAGAGTGAGATGCGAGTCTCGCACGAGAGCCGGAATGCGGGGGAGGTGTTAATGCAGAGCTGGGAGGGGGAGGGAGATGACGTTATGGGCCTCAAGAAGTGCCATGACACCTGATTCGGTAAGCGCTGTTAAAAAATAACATTTTTAGCACCAAGTCGTAGGAAACTGTCTTTAAAAAATAGTTTTTCTAAAATTTCGACAGGGGGTAGCAACCTCTAAAAAATACAAGTTATAAAAAATACTTATTTATTATTTTTGGACATAGAATCAAATCAGGTGGTGCCAAAAGATAAATAGTTCATTTGAGGACCACCCTAATCATTCATGTATTTTTTCTTTATAATTATGTCGGTATTGAGACTAGTTTAGGACTCGATCAGGGTTTTGCATCCAAGAAAATCGGAATGTTCTCAGTTCGGGGCCTGTTTTTTTTTTATAAATAATTAGTGCTGCGCAACTTGTATCTACTCCAGGTTGCTCCAGTGAGTCCACTCGAAATGCATCAAGTCATCCGCCATCGCGTTATTGGTATGCATCTACTTCGGCAAACAGATTAAAAAAATATATTAACCACGAGGGAGATCAATCTTGATAAAGCATTAAAGTGAGAGGTTATTTTTTAAAGTTATATTTTCCTAAAATATTTATCTAAATAACAAATGGTCTTGTTATTTTAAAATGTTGGTAACAAAAGCAGCGTCCGTTGGAACGCTCGCGGGCTTACCCTGTTATTCTGTATTGGCTAGTTTTCTTACCCTTTGTAAGATAAGTATAAGTTCAAAGCAGCAGGGACGCAACGAGGTATATGAAATTGCTCAAAAGTGGGTAGTTTGGTGTACTTTCCTTGAAATTCGATTCAGGACTTAATGCTGTTTATATATAAAAGCTAATTTTAAAACTTACTAATTTTACCTACTTAGTTATCTGGATTCTGGAAATGAATGTTCAGCTGTCAGGAATAAAAAAAGACCCAAGAGGTCGCCCAAAGGCAAACTGGGAAAGGATTGTTCGCCTTTGTATCTCCTTTCAAGTTTGTCCATTATTGCCTTTTGCGATAAGGTTGTGTTTGTAAAATGTTTTTCTAGAACCCTCTATTTTGCGTTGGTTCCGAGCTTTAATTTTTACCATTGAACAGTTCCCTCTCTGACAAGTTATGGATCGTATGCGTCGGACGTCTGAACGTCATTGGGCTACGGTCCAACTTTGAATGCTAATTATACTAGTAATGTCCAATTAGTTGGGTTATATTGGCAATCTCAAACAAAACACAAACATACATATTGTATTAGTGATATTAATTATAATAAATTTCGGCGTAATAAATTGTTTACAAGGTGAGGACAGCTTGAACTAAGGTGGTTTTGGCGATTTTTGGGGGAGGCTTCAGTCCAGTTGTGGACATCTTTCTGTTGAAATGATGATGAAATATTGTTGGTAGTGACATAAATCAAATAACTTCACAAATTAGTCAGTATATAAAATGGAGGCAAAATATGTCCACGTTTTGAATTAAATTGTCAGTACCTCTCGACGCACAAACTTCACCAATAAGTTATAATTACTTTTGTTAATATTATTCAACTTTTTAAAAGTAAATTACCCTTATAAATGCATAGACTGAAACTTTTTAACTATATCTCTGTTTATCGCATTTTTAACACTGTATACCGAATATATGAACAGCCTAAGAACTAGTGAATAGATACGTTCACTAGTCTTTAGGATTGCCTTCACTTCAGACCCGCGGGAATTGCTAACTAACTACAAGACCAGCGTAACTTAAAATTTTGTATCACTATAGTCGAGTCTAGGAAGAGTTTAAGATACGGTGGATGCACGAACGAGTCGTAATTATGACTCGAGCTTAACACCTGATGCTGGAGTACGGGACCAGGGAGGATTACTTGTTAAAAGTTAACATTCTGATGGTTATGATCCTCACTAACATTATAAACAGATTCTGCTAAGAGACAGACGAGACAGCCATGCACATCCTCTGCTCATGTGGACCACTCATGCGCCATAGAAGTATCCGCCTGCGGCGAAACATTATGACCCCAAACAGATCCAAGAACTCACTGTCCAAATCATCTGGAACTTCCTCGATGCAACGGGATTAAGCAGTGAACTATAAAGAAAGGGCTGCCACAATAGATCAGCAATGGCCCAGTTATCCAACAATAATGATAATAACATTATAAGTATGTGTGTTGGTTTGTTGGTTTGTCCTTCACACAACAACGGAGCAACGAATCGACTTAATTTTTTGCAGAGAGATAATCTGTATGCCGTAGAGTGCCATAGGGTACTTTTTTCCCGGAAAATGAACAGTTCCCGAGGGAACAGTGATAAACGAATTCCACGCGGACGGAGTCGCGGGCAAAAGTTAGTATTGTATATCTTAAGAAATGCATCGTTGTCCATATACATATACAAATCATTGGATGGTTAACTGGACAGCTATTTTGTCGATAAAATTTGACTCAGGCCATGTTAAACTTCAGTGTTTAACAGATAAACGCTTCAATAGCAGTCTAGTCGTAATAATAACTTCCACAGTCCGTTGCATGTGGCCTACACGAGTTGTCAGGTGTTACCTACAGCTTAGTCGCACATAATTTACTTGAAGATAGATCACAGATAAATTAAAAGAGATAATATATAACTCATCAGTTTGTGTGTAGGGAATGCAAGAACTGGTTGAATTTGAAACCGGTGATTTACTGATTTCGGTTAGCTAAGACCGGGTACGGTAACTGGTTTTGCCGGGTCTTATTTGTTACTACTATTCATAGTTATACAAAATTAAAAGTATTAAGGATGTAAGGTTATTTATTAAAAGTAACTCAAATATAAATTTCGAAGAATTCGTTTTTATAGCCTCCAAAATACAATAGCACCAGCTCAAACTCATTGGTACATGGTGACCACTTGGGTTCAATTCGAAATCGGTTCCTCACGATATTGCTCTTGATTTTTAATGATATACTAGCTTCTGCCCGCGACTTCGTACGCGTTTTTATTTTCGGGATTAGTTTACATTATTAAACTAACAATTATAGCGCTAACGTTTCCCATTCCCACCGCGCAGCTTTGTTTACAGTTTTGGGAAATCGTATTAGAACAGACTTTATAAGAAGTAATGTTCCACAAAAAGGCCGCTTCACGGAAGAACTTTAACTACAATGTATGCCCATTGTTCATTGTAACTTATTTATTTATCTTTTTGCAATATGTTTTATGTGGTGTTGAATAAAGAGCATTTGTATTGTATTGTGTAGTACGTACACATTCAATTTAATATCATTGCAGTATTTGACAAAACAACCCGCTGCAACAATTACTGCTATGACCAAACCATACAAAGACCAAGCGGGATGGAGTCGCAACTCCACAAGCGGTCAGTTGCACTTCATTCACTGCAACCCTTACATGACATGACAAGCGTACAAGCAACAATCAACCGTTACACGTTAAGTTAAGGTTAGTTTTGTTGCCAAGCAAATTGCAATCCGATCTGTCTGTTGATCGTGTTTACCGTTACCAATGGAATTTGAAAATGTAAACAATCGACGATAGACGGTTTATGTGTATTTGAATTTGAAATTGATCGCTGACATAATTCTAAACTTTATTTTATTTGTATTTTGACGTTCTTGGTTTGGGATATGTTTTCGAAAATGGAAACAAGGGCCTGTATATGATAGTGGCTTAGCGAAATGGTAGCACAGAGGCCCTGAGTAAGTAGCAGTAACTTTTGATAAATTCAGCAAAGTTAAGTGTCAGTTATAGAATCCACATTCATTCACAAACATTCATTTGTTTATTACCGTTCATGGCTAAACTGCTGAATCGATATTTATGAAATTTGGCTGAGAGACAGCTTGGTACCGACTGTACTTTATAGCATATCATTTCAAGCGAATTCCAAGCCAATTGGATTTTTAAATATGGAAAAGTATAAGTGTGAGTTTGTGTCTGTATTTTAAATATGGAACAATAAACAAATAACCTGTACAGCCGCAACTGCATCATGATACAACATAGCCAATGCTAGAAGAAAAATCTATTTTTTTATTGAGAATAGACAATCTCTTCTTATTGTAAGTGACAATGAGGCCGACGATGGAACTCGCTTACCTAGTGCCTATTCACTTTCAACTTCAAAAGGTCCAAGTTATGTTTGGAAAAAGGTCTGCAGGCAGAGTGCCATCCGTTTGAATATATAACGATGCCATAGGCAAGTTCTCGCTGAAGCCCCAAAGCCCATTTTAATTGGCCTCAGAGGCAAGTTAACATCGATCTGGCGACTGCAACGCGCACAAAAGGAATTGAATGGATTCCGCAATGCTTTTGTTTCAGCGCAGTCAAAGTATCATTACTTTGAAAAACTAATATCTCAAAATTGGTAAGTGCGAAAGTAAACTTAACGAGCTTGGAGAAAGGTTGAGTTTGTTATTGCTGGTTGCTGGTTGTTATTGGGATCAGCTTTTACGAAGTTATGTATCATATCTGCATGAATAATACCATTGAACTCTGCCGATGATCTTTTGTTTAACTTTTTTTTTGTTAGGTAGCACTTATGTCAGAGGGTCCTGAAAAATTCATTATTTTCAAAAGTCACGCTGATCTCTGCTGTCACGTGATACCGCAAAAAACTAATCTGCCTGAATAGTATATGAAAATGCTGTAGCTTTCGAGGTTGGCCTGTACTTCTCGCTCTCTAAGTAGGCACTCTTTCATTTTCAGTTCAACTTTTTCATAGCTGATCTGCCGGTCCTGCTGCCGTGCGTTGACCGCTGCAACCTTCAACAACTTCTGTATATTCCTGAGCAGGGTCTCGGTGGAGGAAAATGCTATATAATTGTTCCAATTATCTAAGAAGAGTCTAGGGTATAAACCCTGTACACTGCTTAGTTCTCGTATTGTTAATTAAAAAAAATACCGCGTAAATGCGCTAGACGTGAACGCGACACTAGGATTTATCCTTAATGGAACTGGCTTTGGATATGAAAATAGCTTAAGCTGATATAAAGTTTTCACTGCCTTTGCTAAGGTCTGCATTGTTATCGTGAAAGTTGAATTGTAAGTAAAGCTCAAGGCATGATAAGACTTGAAAATACCAACGAATGAGACAAGTTGAATAATAGCTTGTAATATTTATAGAAATACGTTTTCCATACACCCCTAATCCAAGCTGCACGCATAAGCTGCAGTTCGTTGCACTGAAAGCGAAGCCATGTTGGAGTTTGACAATGATGGATGTTGGAAAAAAGCCATGCATGTCCGCAGCGTGCATGCGGCGTGCTGAGGTTGAGCCAACTCGAAATTTGATTAAAAGTACGCTTAGAGCTGAAAGGGGTTTGTATCGATAGTTGGACGGATAAAAACTTCAATTTGACACTTCAAACTCAGTTTGGTTTTAGCAGAGAATAAGTGATTTTTGTGCAGATAGACAACTTTTGAAATACCTATTTAAATTCGAGAGTGTTTAAGTATTTGCTTTAGCTTGATATGTTATACAGATTAATGCTTATGTAGTTTGAGACGCTTTCAAATTTCGGTCAAGATTCCTTAGCATATTCATGCTATTCCCGCGTATCGAACAGGCTAGCGACAGATTTTTTGTTTTCATGGAATATTTTAATTTTATAAAATTTTACGCACTAAAATGTCTTCTATAACAACTTTTAATGTATATTCTGTCCTCTGTTGAGCTTTTTAAGTGAACCTCTTTTGCTTTTGGTTCTAGTTACATAAATAACATCATTTATGTTGATACAAACAAACGGACAAACCACAGTTGATTGTGGTCACATTAAACTGCGTGTTTCAACACATTATTTCATCAACCGTTCCTTGGTTATGAATGTGTGTCAGTGACAAAGTCATCACGCTGTGATAATGATTGTATACACCTGATTGACTACATACGTTTAAATTTTACGGAAAATAGCATACGTTCTACCTATGTTTTGATTAGGTAATTTCCTATAGTTTATTACTAGTGGCTCAGTGAGCTGTAGACCTCGCGACAAACTTAACTGTGACGTTGGAAAACTGTATATCCGCTAACTCCTCCTAAACCACGCAACTCATTTAGATGCGGTTTTCACCAATGCACCTGGTTCATTGGGAAGGATTATATGTACATAGCATTCTAAATAAGTTTTAATATAGTAGAGAAAATCCAATGTTTTTTTAATCAAGTCGTCAAAAAAATCATTTTACATACATACACATACATAGCATCACACCCGAAATCCCTAATGGGGTGGGCAGAGCCACAAGACTACTTTTGATTAACGTCACGCCACGTTTGATTAATTAGTCCTAAGATGGTATGATGAACCGTATGGTGACAGGTGATCAGCCCATCGCCCGTACAGATAGTCCACCATGTTGGAGAAGACCCGTCCCTTAGTCGACTTTTACGACATGCCAGGATGATAAGCATCTGCACGCATTCTATGCTATTTCTTCACTCCCAGTGCAGCAGAGGAAAAAATTCCATTTTATGGTGCTTAAATAGCTGACGCCTGTTTAAACCTTAAGAAATATATCAAATTAATGTACTAAATAATTGTAGGTCTTTAAAAAAAAGCCTAGAGAAAAGTCCGCAATGGCATATGTCTATCTCCGGAGATTGACTCACAGTGACCATTTTTATGTTTAAAACATTTATTAAACATTGTTAGGTTATTTGCGAAGCTATTTTCTCCTATTCAGTATTAATCCTTATCCATACAAATACATTTTCTACCTTGGGCATTTAATGTAGATTAAAATTGTTCTTTACACTATATGATTTAAATTAATACTTTAGAAGATATCAAAGATTAAAGAAAACGAAAAAATAATTCTCGAACCGCGAGCTATACCTCGCCAAACTTAACTTTGCCGTTGGAAAACTGATATCGCCATACATTGGGTCAGTTTACCAACACCGCAAATAAGTTTGTAATTGCAAAAACCCGCATATCTCCGCCATTTTGAAAAATTTCGAAAAACTGAATCGACAAAAAAATTCTATATAAAAATCAAACCTGCTCACAAAATTTCACGAGAATCGGTTGAGAACTGCGCCCTGTAGACGAGAATAAATGGACATCCGGACATCCGCTGGACATACGAAAGCATTTTTGCCCAAGCTGAAACGGAGACGCTTCGCTCGCTCGGTTGATTAACGCAGGTATGTTGATAATGCATTGAATTGGCACTTTTCTTGGGCAATAAAGATCGTTTTTTGACATGCCTCTTCATTAAACACCAACAATTAAGTCAAAATAAAGAAACAAAGTCTAAGAAGTATAAGTAGGTACTTGTTCATATGAATCCTATCAAAGTCAAAGAAAGCGTTAGAACTGGTTTTATTTTTAACCGACTTCAAAACAAGGAGGAAGTTCTCATTCAATCGCGTATATTTTTTTATCTTTTTTAACTTAGAACCGAAGATACCCGAGGGTGCATTAATTTCTACGCATGCGGCTGCCCATTACTTACATTCTGCTATCGACGTAGCAAAATCCAACCCTAAAAATAAACGTAACCCTAAATTCATAAAGTAACTTCACAAAACACGGTTTCTGTTGCAATTAGAACCCCACCGGGCTTGTGACCGCTCTCATTAAAACTTGTACATTACGCAGCTCTTATTACAACCGCATAGGGGATAGGATTTAATGGCCCGAACGTTTTGAGGTTAATTTTAAATCAGGCAACGGAAAGTATCATGTGTTTTTGTTTTCGTACACAACAAGGTTACGTAATTTGCTTTGGAAGCCAGGGGTCGGGGCGCAGCAACGAAGATAGGGTCGTAAAAGTAAATTTAACGCACTCGTGTTATAAAGTCCTGACGTATTCGAAACCGGGGGTAATGACCGACATTACCTCAACACGGGAGTTAAGTGTGTGAAATTTCATAACCGCATCGCATAAATGATGCGGTTGTGGTTTTATTCTTGATTTTTACCTTGACCCCGCTTTGCCTGCGCCCGCAGCCCGCCCGCGCCTCGAGCCTCTTCAACATGGAGGATGCTCGCTGCTCCATTTCATTGTATTTTTTATTTAAAATTTTACAGTGCATAATTAGTTATTAAAACACTAGTGGGAACCTACACATGTTTCGACAACCTTTAATACAACTTGCAACAGTTGCATAAATATACTTTAGAAACGTCATATATATTGTTAATTAAGTGATAACTTAAATACATCAAAATCGATGAGGGGTGAACTTCTAATTTACATGTTACCGACATCAAAAAAAATTACAACTTCCCAAGATAAATACACTAAGATATGTTTCATAATTGTTGATGGGTGTGTTTCGTATGGGACAATTTTTCGAGCCCTTTGAATAACGATGATGATATTGAAATCTCTTCTCCTAATTTCAATAAATATCAACTAAATAAAATTCAATATTAAATTCAGAAGACACAAAACAATTCCTATTACAAATGATTTAAACTATTAAATGCCAAGTTATTGTGACATGAATTCGATATTAATGTACATTGCTAATATAAGTCTACGAGTTAATAAAACAATAGTGCAACTTTGTTGAAAAATATGAGGCTAAAGTAGAAACTTGGGCGACAGAAGTTTTACTTCGAAATGGATTCTGAATTCTGAATGTCGGAGATGAAATCTAAGAGCATTCGTTATTTGTAAAGTTATTACTTATCTTTGAGTGCTGGGGTTATATTGGACGGTTCTCTATTATAATTTCGAATGTTTGGCTGAAATAACGTTCGGCCCAATTTCAATTTCACAGATTAATACTTGAACACTTGAAATAAACAGGCTTTACTCACGATTTACTATCAGGAATGGCCCGACATGTTTCGTACTCATATGGAGTCGTTTGGGGGTTGAGTGCAATCGCCGTTAAAGCAACCCACGCACTGCCCACCGCGCGGTATACCGGGCTGAGTTAACCCGGGCTGTGTGTCGTGAGTAAAGCCGTGTTAAGTTTTTAAAAATGACTAGAAATAAATGAATAAATATGACGATTTAAATTTGACTAGATTAATTCTTTTTTCTAAGGCCATTAATTCTTTACCTGCGCCTCTATTCAGGAACGCTAAGTGATGTTGTAGCGAATCGCGCGGGATTTCTCATCCCACTTCCGCACGACGCATAATGCGTAAGAGCGAGATGGGGGGGGGGTCTCGCTTGCGGGGCGCTGCAGTATCACTTAGATAAGACGTTCCCGAATAGACGCCCTGAACTAATCTACGAGGTAGACTTTCACCTAGCAAAGCAAAGGCTTAAGCTGAAAGTAGCATTCGGCGAAAATTTATTGTGGCCGAATGTTTCGCTGGGCCAAACGATATTCGGTCAAATGAAAGAATACTAAATGTATTAGACAGTTTAATCCTAGCAAGTTGTTTGTAAAGTTATCCCTTTCTCTAGGCCGAGGCTACACTGGTCCTTACCAATGTATCTCTCGCGACTGACACAAACGTATTGTATATATATGGCGATGGCCACACTGCTTATGCGGCGACCACCACATAAAATCATGATCGCGTCACAGTAGCTTTATCAGCGTGTGTGTGTTTGTGGTATATTCGCATGAAACTTCTAAACTATTAAACGGATTTTGTTGCAGTTTTCACCATCATTTGGAAAATTCCTTGAGGAAGGTTTTACACTCGTAGTGTATTTGATGTCTAGTACCTATATAATATATCACTTACCCAACATACAGGACTTGGAAACGCTATAAAAGCGTTTGCGCGTTTCAGCTAATCTATCTCAAACATAACAGCGCCATCTGTTCGGATATTTGGGAACGTACCAGCGCGTTGCCCCGAGTGCGCGAGTCACTTACCTGCAAAAAAAGGCTCTATTAAGTGGCGGTTTTCGACAAGGGAAATGAGAGCACTTTAAAATACAGGGTTGTCGACATTTTGCATTATTTACTACTTAAATTTGAATATTTTTACGCTAAGATCAGAATGTGATACTCGCTTAGTTTATTCTGTTACTTATACGAATAGCATGCGTATAAATTTACTTACAATTTTTAGTTAGTAAACATTTTAAATATAAGGACTTAATTTTGTTACATTTATATTATACCGTTTAATACAATGATAATTTCGATGAAATTGCGATTATATTAAACGGTCGTGTATTAGATAGAACCGACACTGGCGTTACTGTCAACCCTGCCAGTCGATGAGGCAATTAAAGGCATTGGCAGGCCTCGTGCCTCGCGAGGCACGTGAAATGGGTGACGCGATAATTGACTCGCCTGGCCCGAGGCAGATAGTTGCAAGTTCGAAATTTGAACGTTATTATGTTTTCTTGCTTTCACTAGCCGAGGATTTAGATAAACAAAATGTTAAGGTGAATGGTCGGCCAAGACCGCTCAATAATAATAATGTGCAAAACAGAAAACTGAGTTTTTGTACTGGAGATTTTTTTTGTACCAAATTAGGGTACTGGCTTTAGTAAAAATAAGTAAACTAACAAAAAACAGTTCTTTAGTGCGAAAATGCACAAAGTTTGTACAGAGAGGGCCTTGGGAGACGTTTCGCCTAGTGCGCTTCATACGATACGCGTAAAGTACAAGGTCATCAAACATCAGGATGATCATGTGTGCTTTCCTTATTAAGGTGAAAACGTAAGAGTCGGCCTTTATAACTTTTAAGTCGATTAAACATAGTGTGTAAGGAAACATAGGGTTCTGTTTAACCTGGAAAATTCAAAAGTTCCCGAGGAAATAACTACACCCGAATTCAGAGCAGACGAAGTTTCGGGCAGAAGCTAGTTTTTACTATTTCTAGGTAGGTGATTAGATTGACATTAAAGGCATGAATGAGTTTGTAGATGGGTCAGTCTTTGAATATTTTTTTGAAAAGCCGTCACGATGTAAAATATTTTGTACTGTAACTAGCACAAAACACTTTGAAACTAACGAAGTAAAATTCCCGGAAAATAATTACTGACTGCTACAGCACTGCAAGCACGTAATAGCATATAATAGTGTTTAAAACACGCAATGTAACGAAAACACCCATTAAAAACACATCAAAAGTAACTCTGCATTTTGTTGTGCATAATAGACATAATTAAAAAGCTTGTACGTACAACAAAACATGAAAAATCTATGGTATTAATGTCAACAAAGTTGACGCGATTTTTTCTTTAAAGGGCCTCAATACGACATGGGGCCCATTGCATAAGTACTTGTAACTTGTAATTCAAGTGGAAGTCTCTTTGTAGTAAAAGAAGTTGAAAAGAGGTTGCCGCTTGTATAACAAGTTACAAGTATTTATGCAATAGACCCATGGTCTAAGTTTTAGCGCTTTTTTATGACTTCTTTTAATGAGGATAAAGAAAGCGGAATTCTATATTCCAAACTTTTTTCAGCACACTGGCTACTTGTGGGCTGTTTTACTCGTCACATGAAACAAATTAAATAGTTAGATTCTACTAGCGCTTCGGACAGTACTATCATTACTGAAAAGAGGCGCCGCAAGAAACTCAGCACAAAGTTATGTTTTCTAATAATACATTGATTTTACATAATATAAACAATTAAATAAAATTAAATAAAAACATTACAAATAAATAAAGCAATAAATTATAATAATCAACACATTAAAAACTACAAAATATAGTATAGAGAAAATTATGAAGTATCTACTAGTTAAGTTTAGATATCAAACACAACTAATAAATTACTAAAATTAATAAATCGATATCGAATCGATACCGTAATAAGTCTGTTTTTACTTTCATTTAGAATAAAGGCCCAATTAACCGGGAACCGTTGCTAGTCCCAGCGGGGATAATAATTCTTTAAAGGTGTTTATTGTGGAAGAGACTTCAAAACAATGTCACATTCGATTTGAAGCCTAGAAATGATATTTATAAGAAGCCCCCAAGAAATCAAAACAAAATTAGCCGTGACAGACGTAAAAGCATTGTCTCGCACACTTCCATTTCGCGTGACGTACGTCACGCTGTGATTAGATTTAACTTCTATCTTTTCGAAGCAGTTTGTTTTGGAAATAGTTTCATTTTTTTCACAAAGTATAGATGCATATAAAATGAAGAAATGGTTATAGATCGAGCAATCTATACCAACAGGTAAATAAAATTGACGTGAAATATGCTATTTACTAATATATAATGGTTTTTTAGAGTTTTTGTCTTTCTGTCTGTCTAAATGTTTGTTCCGAATAGGCTCCGAAACCACTTAATGGATTTAAAGGAAACTTTCAGGTATAGTTATTTTAGATTTTTTGAAACTTCCGTGATTAACTTTTTCAAGTTACGCGATTAAGTCCCGTTTACATGTAGATATGTAATAGTTATTTAACTTTCATATCTGAAAGGGTTTCCGAAACCAAAGATTGCTGTTTGTATGAATATACATCCCAAATTCACGCGAACAAAGTCGCGGGCACAGTTAGTTCCCTACATATTTTTATTCAGATATTTTATTGCCAAGCACCCGCTAGTCGAGTTCTCTGTAGCAGTTTTTTGAAACGGTACGAAAAGGTTGGCTATTAATGCGCTATTTAATTTGTCATTATATCGTACCTGTTCTTATATAATCAATTACTCCTCCTGTTATCAAAAACTAAGGCTAAATATTATCGTTTAGCACGCCTGGATTCCAAGATGACCTTATTTTTTATCCTGCGCTGAATCATATTTCAAATAATCATTGCCAATTTCGAAAGAATTCTTATAGCTGTTTCTCCTTCACTCAATCCAAAAATACCTTTTCACAAATAAATTCCCAAACAAAATAAACTTTAACCGCAAACAGCGAACGCCCCGATAATGGCGCGATCCGTTTATATATTAATAAATACATTAATCACAAATGGATCCTCTTAAAAACGTCAAACGTTAACAAAACAAGGCATTACCAATTCAATGTCTAAATATTAACGCCACCCTCAAAACCCTATGCCATTGGCATAAAGTCCCTTTTACATAAGCTTCTTTCTATTAAATGAATGCTGGGGCCCGATGCGAAATTATTTCTTCTATTCATCCGGTAAAATATTACGCCTCTCTGACTAATGAATTCATTTCAATAGAGGACTGTGGATCGAAATGACGGATAGTGGATAATGCTGAGGGATTATTGAACGTCTTCAGATCTGAATATTTGCTATGTGGAATATAGTCTAAGATCCGAATTAGGGACGAATTACACCCATCGGTTTAATGGATGAAAATTAATTTATATCAAAAGTATGTTAAAAAATATATTGCGAGTGGGTAGCCTAAAGAAATTCTGGCTAAACTAGGCTCTATTAAAAATTGAAAAATGATTTTTTATTAAACATTGCACTCACAAGTTTAATGAATAAATTAAATACCAACCGAAAGTAAGAAAGCCTATATAAATAAAATTAAATATATAATAATAAATATATAATTTACTATTGTACTTATTTGTGTTTATTTTTGTACTTGACGAAACAACGATAAATAAACAAAAGTTACAGTTTACACGCGCTTAGTTACTTCAATAGTGCGGAATTTATGACTAAGCTTATTTACTTTAAGCTTTGCTTTCTTTCCATTCTTATGATCAACTTCTATACTAGTAGAGGATCCGAATTAGAGACAATTTGAACCCATCTGTTTAATGGATGAAAATGTTTCTTTAGACAACTCACTAATTTATATTTTATATAGATATATATAGAGATATATTTTTTTAAATACTAAATTTGATATAAAATATTTTTCATGCATAAAACAGATGGGTGCAAATCGTCTCTAATTCGGATCCTCTACTAGTATAGAAGTTGATCATAAGAATGGGAAGAATGCAAAGCTTAAAGTAAATAAGCTTAGTTTGTGTGTGTGTGTGTGTGTGTGTGTGTGTGTGTGTGTGTGTGTGCGTGCGTGCGTGCGTGCGTGCGTGCGTGCGTGCGTGCGTGCGTGCGTGCGTGCGTGCGTGCGTGCGTGCGTGCGTGCGTGCGTGCGTGCGTGCGTGTGTGTGTGTGTGTGCGCGCGCTTCGGCTTTTCGAAGACTCGCTATTTTGTTCATGTAATAGGTGGCTAACGGTGTTGGCCGCACATAATGTATTATTACTAAGTAATAAGTAATGAAAAAAAAACCTAGAGTGTGAACCTACGGCTTTTCATATAAAAGGCGATAACGATTTCCACCCCTTAAATGTTAACCGATATTCACCAATTTTTGATAGCTTGTCGGTCAGAACAAAATCTAGGTCTATAAGTTTTGATTTTTTCACTATAATCAATAAATTCAGTTTTATTATGGTTTCAGTATTCTCATACAAAACGAATTTCGGCATTATTTGACTTTCGTGATCTAGATAGACCTAGATTTTGTTCTGACTGACAACCTATCACAAAATTGGTCAAAATAGTTTACTTAACATTTAAGGGGTGAAAATCGTTATCGCCTTTTGTATGAAAAGGGTGATTTTTGCCTTTGGTTCACAGTCCTCTTAAGTAACTAAGCGCGTGTAAACTGAGCATAAAACCTGCATGTTTGTGAAACGGGACCCAAAAGTAATTAAACACTGTTATATTTGATACCGGCTGTAAAGCATCAATATGTTCTATAATGCGCCATAAATAAACGTATTCAAGGTATATTTTGGTGGTACACCGATGAGCTAATTATCGGAGGTGGTTCGCTTGATTGCGTCGGATAACTCGGGTTCGCAATTGGGCGGTTATAATGAGAACGTCTGCGCACGGATATAGATATACTAGATCGCGTTATAATCGACCATACAGTGTACTTCCCTTTCGGCAAAATATTTATCGACAAATTTCACTTCCTAAAAAACTTATCGCAGTAGTTTCATTTCCCAAACGAATCTTTAGCATGTTTACATTTCGCATTTTATTCTTTGGTTAAATTATTATTTGGCATCATTTTGCTTTGTCATGGGTAGGTTTGGTTAGGGTTAATTTGTGTCCTGTACTTATTTGTCAAAAAATACTTTTGCTAAGTGTAAAATTGCAATAAGCTGTTTTGACTAATGATTTTTTGCTGAACGATAATTTAAAAAAAAAAAAAAAATAGTTTGGGATGTGATACTTTGGGAAAAGTTTTTTGCCCATACATTAGTAATCAAGGCAACTTAAGAATTTTAAATCAGAGCATCTTATAAATGCTAGACTATTTAATTTACATATCGGGTGGAACGACACGGACCTTGCGGAAAATATCGTGCCATATTAATTATGAACAATCCGTTTGTAATGGTTAGAAATGTCACGGTACCTACCCTTAAGGCCGGGGCAAACCAAACGCGGTTGCGGCGCGTTTGCGGCGCGAACGCGGGTCCGCGCCGTTGTCGAACGGCGCGGGCGAATATACCATGCCACACCGCGGCGGCGCGGGACCGCCGCGGTCCCGCGGCTACTTTGGTGTGGCATGGTAAATTCGCTCGCGCTGTTCGACAACGGCGCGGACTCGCGTTCGCGCCGCAAACGCGCCGCAACCGCGTTCGGTGTGCCCGGGCCTTAATACACCGCACCCGCGTAGGTACTACGTAGCAAGCTAAAGTCACATCAGGTTCGAAATCGCTGTTAGGGTTGAATAAATTCACTTTTTAGGGTTCTGTACCTCAAAAGGAAAAAAGGAACCCTTATAGGATCACTTATTTATCCGATTGTCTGTCTGTCCGTCTCTCCGTCTGTGTGTCAACCCCTTTTTCTCCAGAAACGCGTGAAAGTATCAAGCTGAAATTAATATCACGTATTCAGGTCTGCAATCTCTTGGAGCCGTGAAAAAATCCACCTTCTAAGTCAACGCAATCAAAACATACGGCCGTTAATGCCACATATTTTGATATTTCGAAGGGAATTCAAAGGGAATCAAATCCTATAGGGTACTTCCCGTTGACCTAGAATCATGAATGTCTTACAACACAAGTAAAGGAAAAAGTGAAAAAGTTGTAAATACATCACAAAAAAAAATAGTTTAACGGAATAACCTTTGCAAAGTCGTATCACACTCGACGGTTGCACGGAGATAGGAGCTTGCGAAAGTTAATTTTTGTTAAAGTTAGTAGGTTGTAAATGGTTACCCGGTTGTTAAAAGCCATTTTATTATTTTTAGGGTTACGTACCTACTAGGTACTGTCTGTTTATCATATGTAAGTACGGGACCCTTGGCACGCGAGTCAGACTCGCACTTGACCGGTTTTTTTTTGCATTTAACTTTAATAAACTGTAACTTGTAGGTAAACAGTTACAAATATTAACATATTTTCTTGGAGAAAAATATTAAACTTAGCCTATAAAATCTTACATTTGACGGAAGTTCTCTCGATAATTCTTTTCGATATTTAAATAAAGTTGAATTTTTATATCGTAAAGTCAGTTCCAAATACGCTACATCTTAGACATTGCAAGGCAATATAAAATAGGACGACAGATAAGGCTTTGATTTACGTTTCACAAGATCTAATACCAAACAAACACAATACGAGATATCTAGCTACAATTAATACATACATATCTCCAAACCAAATGCCATATATAAAACCGACATTAGCCCTGTTGAAATATCGTCTCTTTTTAAATGGAGGTTCACTTCCAGATGTGACCTTATGGCAGCGTAGACGTAAATTAACAATATTGTTTACGTGTTATCTTAATAGTCTTCACGTTTGTGGCTGTGGATTTTCATATGTGGACCGTTTACGTAACTATTACGCTCAGACCAAATATTCTAAGGACACCGCTTAGCGTCACTTTGACTAGCAAATAAAGCTGTCAAAGTTTTGGGGCGCGCGTTGTTTTTAGAGCGCTGTGATTGGTGCGTTCGAGGTTATGCGCTCCGCGCGACCCCCTGTAGCCCCGCCACTTGTGGCCATTTGGTCACAATGCTTGGCAGCGGGGGTCGCCCGGCTATGCGGAGTCTATTGGATATATAGTCGTGTGCTCTTACGTACCTATCTGTCACTTTTTATTTATAAGCGGGTGCGAAAGGGACGAATGCTTTATATGCGCTATTAAAATGAGTGTGCTAGGTTCTCTGTAGTGTAGAGTTCTGTGCGCGGGATTGTTTTTAATTAAAGGTGATAAAATTAAGAAATGCTAACGCAGTTGGCAGTGATACTGGCGATACACAGATATTGGACGGTGTATTAGTTTAAATTGTGTTATTTAAGGTTTTTTTGTTCAAAAACATAATGTACATCTACCAACATAACGAACTAAAGGTTCTATTCTATTGATAGTGTTTGTCACATTAAGAAATCAACACAACATTTATTCACTAACATTACACAGAAAACAACACAGGAAACAAAGAATTGGATCAAAAGGTCACTTAATATAATTCATCACGGAAACATTTTAACTAAATACATATCTAACCGTGTTGTTATCAGATCAAAAACTACAAAGTTATAAACGAGTGCTGCATAACTAACGGAAATCTGTAACAGCAACAGCATACACCAAAACCATTTTAATCCCGTATCGGCACAGGGTTGGCGCAACTTTACTAAATGGCTCGTCACTGGAAATGCACTCTAAAAATTTAAGCGCATCCAAGCGAGCGGCTGCAGCGCGTTATTGTCCTCATGGGTACTTGACGTCACTGTGTATTCACATTGAAATTTAGAGAACAAGGTCAATTGCACAAACGATAATTAACTAACGGGATTGTACGGGATTTATTGGGTAAAAATATTTTACATTTATCGTCTCTTGTTTCAAACGTCCGTCGAAATTGCCAGAAGATAAATTAAATACATTTACGCGTTAAGTTCCATTATAAAATCGCAATAAGTGTGAAAATTAGGCAACGATTTTTATTGCGTTTTTAACCGATTTCAAAAAAAAAGGAGGAGGTTTTCAATTCTGTTGTATAATTTTTTTTATGTTTGTTACTTCAGAACTCGTCATTTATATACCGATTTGAAAAAATCTTTTTTTAATCAGTAAGGTATACCTACCTCCAGTTTGGTGCCGTTGTAGTCAAAGTTCAAGGATAGAAGGATACCGAGCTCACTGAACCAAACAACACTCTGTCAATGATTTCTAAATGGTTTGCTGCAAATAATTTGTTACTTAATCCTAAAAAGACCAAATGTATTAAATTTTCTTTAGTAAACACACCAGATGTTAATGCACACTTGAATATTAAATTAGACGGTCAAAACATTGAATTTGTAAAGTCAACTGTTTTTCTAGGATTAACACTTGACTCAAAACTGCAATGGGGTTCCCATATTACAGCCATAGCGAGTAGGTTGAGCTCTGCTGCGTTTGCAGTCAGACAGATGAGGCAGTTAACTGATGTAGCTACGGCAAGGTTGGTTTACTTCGCGTATTTCAAAAGTATTATTTCATACGGTTTCATTTTATGGGGATCAGCTGCTGACTTAGAGTCTAATTTTATTTTGCAAAAAAGGGCCATCAGGGCCATACATGGGCACCCGCGAGTCACTGAGGGAATTTTTTAAGGAAATTGAAATACTAACCCTGCCTTCGCTATACGTATTTGAAATAATAATGTATGTCAGAAAAAATATATACAATTTTCCTACAAATGTAGATAAGCCAAAGGCTTATAAGCCAAAGAAATACCGGAAAGCTTAAAGTACCAACTTATAGACTGGTTAAAACTAAAAAATCATTTCTAGGAAATTGTACACGTTTTTACAATAAAATACCTAAAAACATTATAGAACAAACAGACACAATGTTCAAATCTACTGTAAAGCGAATTCTTATTTCTAGGGCATATTACTCAGTAAAAGACTACGTCATGGACAGGGACGTTTGGCTTAAATCGTGACCTGCACCGGCGATCCCTGGGTCTCGATGAGCGTACCTGCTGTGGTATATACTTAGATTTGTATAAAACTGTAGATATCATTGTTGACTTATATGTGTACTGATTTGAAAAAATGATACCTCACCGAGTTTCTTGCCGGCTCTTCTCAGTAGAGGATTTTTTCCGAACCGGTGGTAGATTCATTCCTTGACCTTCATAAGAGCTTGTAAAAGCCTAAATTGAATAAAGATAGTTTGACTTTGACTTTGACTTTGAGTATTTCACCGTTGGCGATTAAATTGCTGTATAAAGTTCTGATGCAACTTATGTCTATGAAAATTCATGTAGTAAAATTGAAGAACTAGGAAAACTCCTCAACGATTGACATCCTTGCACCGTGGATAGCAACAGTTTGTAAATGGTGATGAGCTTATTTGTACCCATCAGAGTATCTTCTCGGCTCCCTTGGGTACTACTCCCTGGAGGTCAGACGAAATTGTCAATTTATGACCACGGCATGTCGAGCCTTGCGTGGTGAGTCGGATTGTCCGGAACTTGTAGAGCGTCTAGTACGACTGTTTGTTCCGGACGTCCCGAGGATGGCCCTCAGACCACGACAGCGCGACCTGTTGGCAGTGCCGACGGCGCGCACCGTGTCGTGCAGGAACTCGCCGCTGCCCCGCGCCCTTTTACGGCTCAATGCGCTCCTGGCATCGACACCTGAGTGCGACTTGTTTGCGTGGCGATGGGCGGCAGTGTGTAGTGAATGCTTGAGATTCTGCGAGGCGATGGATGCAAGGGGCTCAACTGTTCCAATATAAGTAATCTGTTTGTCACCACCTATTATTGTCTTTTTTTTTTAATTGTTAGTTTAAGTTTCGTGACGCATTGGTTGTATACTGTAATGTCATGTTAATGTGTTTATAAATAAATAAATAAATGAGCAATTGGCATTATGCTATTGTTACTTGATGTTGTAAATGTGTTTCGTTAAATCACAGGATAATAAATAAAATGAAAAAAAAAACTTACTTTTTAAAGGCTATTTGAAGTCGGTTTTTTTTATTTCATAAATTAAATGATTATATGATTATTTATTTTATACAAATACTCGTATTTGATTAAAAATTCGTCAACGCTGCATTTAACTATTACCTATTGAATAAACTATTAGTTTGGTAAAGCTAAAAACCAAACAAAATTAAATAAGTAACAGTAAAAATCTATCATTAGTGAACTTTAACAAAAAATACTCCTACGAAGATTCTGTATAAGAACATAGATTAATATAGTATTTATTGGTTGAAAATAATAATTTACGAGTCATCACAAAAAAAGGTTGCATATAAATTATAAACACTAATTTACTAGGTAAACATTAATAAAAACTATCATAGTGAAAATGAAAAGACAAAGGAATGAACATATAACACTATTCACATTTTAAAGTTAAGACGTTTTCTTTTTAAAATAGAATAGAATAGAAAATACTTATTTCGCTTAATTTATACATGTTGCTGCAAAATGTTCTTCAATCTAACATGGAATCCACTCAGCTATGTGTCGTACCACCCATTAGGGGTAATACAGGACAACGAAACCCAGTACAGGCAATTCCCCAAAAACTTCACGGCCCAAGTAAAGATAAGAATTCCTAAAAGCAATACCGGGAACTTATGATCCCGGGATAAGCCAATAAACCAGGTGCGGAATAACTTCTGAATATGAAACGTCCGGGTTAAGTACAGCTCGGATGCTCGCGCGTTACATATTTCATATCGACGAGAAATATGAGGCGATCGAGCCATGTGCCCTGAGACATTTTGGTGTGCCTTAACGCGTTCACTGCCGGCAACGCATATAGGCGTACGTACTTTCACTCAGTGCCGCGTCTATGCGTTCGGTACATAAGGCAAGTCTCGGCAAAAGGTACGGCATACTGGCAGGATTATAACGTGACTCAATCAATTTCGAGATTATTTTACATTGCTCAGCCGCTGACTAATGATAAAATCTCAGTGAACAAAAAACTAATAATTTTGAAAAATGGCTGGCAGGTTCCTTTCAGGGATATAGACCCTTTAATTAAGGGGTGAAATAGGGGTCGCTAGTAGTTAACGATTGGTTAGTTGGATCAGGTGGTCGTGGAAAGTCAGTTCCGTCATTTCCGTCAAGCTGATCGAAGTTGACAGGCAATCACATGTACTAGAAGAGTAAACTATCGAGAGGAGACATGCATAAATACCATTAAGGCATAATAAGTCGAATAGTAGATTGCGTATTTTACAAAATGTCAAGTCCCAGGATCTCAAATTACAAAAAAAAAATCTTCGGCTTCCTTTTACAAAAAGGCTCCCCAATGCTTGGCACCATAGACAAAAACATTCAACCTCCTATATCATCCTATAGCGTCCGGTTCCGACCATATGGCATAACTATCGGCAGTTTCATGCTAAACTCGATCGTTTTAAACAAGACGTCAAAAAATTCGGATCGTCGGCACAGTCGCGTTTATGAAATAAGTTAGCATGGTTTATGTACATATATCTATCAATCTACCTACAGCAAACAAAGAAGGCAGGTATTCCCTAGGCGTTCACATAATAAATGAACAATGCTGTTCTTTCAAGATAAGGATCTTGAAAGAACAGCATTGTTAACCTGTCAACACCACATTCGATAGTATTTTCCGGGAGCAGAGCAGTGGGGGCTCTGAGCCTCGGCTAAACGTGGACACACGAAACTGTCCGAAAAGCCCCGAAGTGCGTCGAAGTGTGCCGAAGACGTGAAGTTGTTCTGCTCGCGAGTAGAATACATTAGCCTGAAGCGTGACTTTATCTTTGCCAATTTTGGTTCAAGGAAGGTGAATTTGATGCAATGCAGCTGTTAGACTGTATTTGTGCGGTTTGCGCCATTTTGAAATTTTAGGTATGTGTGTGTGCCTCAGGAGGCCTATGCCAGCAGTGGGATGTAGAATAACTGTTTTCACGAAGCGAAATTTAACTTTATGTAAAGTTCACTGGGTGTTCACGAGCGCAGATGGAACTGGCGCAAGAAACTTAACTTTTATAGAGCGAACGTTGTTATGTTACTTATTTTATAAATGGCGTGTCCGAATTTCGAAAATGTGTCTACCCTCACCCTTGAAACGAGTTTCTCACACGATCATGGGGCTGTTACGATCACACAATGAAAATGCACCATTCTATCATCTAGTGCTTTTGCTTACAAATTTACACAATAACATACGTGACCTTACGGGCTTCCACACACCGAAACGTGGGTAGTTTGCGGGCCCGCGTAAGCAGTGTCACAGGAACTAAAACGGAAGCATTCAAATCAATGACCGCCGGCCCGCGCGGCACCCACACTGTCACTGAAGGGAAGGCTTCCAATTAAGTTCCTGTGAAACTACTTACGCGGGCCCACAAGCGACCGATACGCCTTTCGGTGTGCGGAAACCATAACCCTCATTTACAACGATCATTCCATTTTAAATCCTCAAACGTTCATAGCTCCATTTTCGAACTTATCAGCGTCAACGCTTTTAAATTCATTTTTTTTCTCGCTCGATATTTGGTCGGTGTCCAAATAGGTCGTATCGCCTTTGTAGTGCGACGGAGCGCGCACCGCGAGATGATTTATGCGGATTGCAGTTGGTATGTGATTATTAGATAAATAGTACTAAAAAGGCGTTCGGTGATGTAGAGACACCAACCATGTAGGTAGATAACTGGCGTGGTTCGCTGTACCACTGATAAGCTAGCAACTGACGCCGCATAAAAAACCAGTTTGTTCCAGTAGGTATGGCAATCCACGGCGGGCGTCCAGTTCCTCTAGTCTCATAGTTCGGTTGTTTTTTACGGTACCGGACTACTGAGGTTCTGTCAATCGACTGACTTGACATCAGACTGGTAGACGACATATGTTTGGAATTCATCCCTTTTGAAATTCGAACTGATGAATAGAAGAAACAAAGACGACCAATTGCAGATAGACGCTCAGCGCTTTTTGCATGAGCCAGACATTCTGACAAGCTTTACCCACCAAACAACGTCATGATGTAAATTAAACTGTTGCAAAGAGGACTCCACCATAGACCGTATACCTACTCGGTTAGGTTACAATTATACGATGCCTTTGTATGGATTGCTTTTGAACGACCGGGACTGAGTAACGTATCAACGTATCCCTAACTTCAAAGTATACGAGCTATGAACCCGGTAAAATGGCGGGACTTCACGCACCCGCAGTAACATATGAGCATGTCAAGTCATTATTAGCTATAATGAGGAATTCAGCGCATACAATATACCTAAGCCTAGCTTATGAGCTATTATTCGCAATTTTTCTGATTTTTAAATTAAAATTTAAATTGGAATTGGCTTTAGTGTGTGCCTGATAAAATAAATGGTGCTGGTTTCAGTGTAACGCCAACAAAACCGTTGTATTTATTCGTAGGTTACGAACATTAAAAAGTTTACGAGGCAGCATGCAACAAGATAGGACGAATTGTTTACGCATCGCATGTGATGCGGCTCGAAGGACCATAAAACATGGCCGCCCTAGATTTGTGATCGATTGGAAACATAAATCACACTATTTATGTTTTTGGTAACAGGAAATGTTGCAGTGTAATAATTTAAGAAAAAACGAGGATCTGTTTTTCTTTTAATAAGTAACGTCACACTCGACGGTCCAAATCAGCATTATAATAATAACCATTATAATAATAATAATAATAATAATAATAATAATAATAATAATAAACCATTTATTTTCGGGCATCAGTGGCCGATACATAAAATACCTTACAGACTAACATACATATTAAAACATAACTTAAAAACTATTTAGGGGACGAAAAGGCGTGGCTCGTTAGCGTCGTCCCACCTGGAGTCGTCGTGTCCTGGACAGGAAAGCTGCCCCGGAATTATTATTATTATTATTATATTATAGTGATTCAATGAACATCACATAAAGATGCACAATGAATAAAATACAAGTATAGTATGAATATATTATTTCACTTTGACGGGAATTAAACCCGCGACCTCGAGCTTTGACGTCAAACAAAGTGCCCTCGGCCAACTGGTCGGTATGATTTTACACTTACATATTATATAAGTATTTTGTAGCGACAGTGTTTTTCTTAGTGCAGTAAGTATTAGAAAAGAACACAAAAAAGAAGTGCCTTCCTCTTAATAGAGACAAAAGGAAAATGTTTAACGGACACATTTTTCATAAGTCTATTAACAAGTTTAAATTAAATTTAAAATACTCCTCACCCCTGAGGCTAGATTGTAATTCAATGTTTTACGCTTTAGGTGACATTCAAGGAAAAAGTTCTAAAATTAGCTTCGAAAATGCCACCATTTGACTCCAAGCATAAATTCTGATTCGAAACTACATCGATTATATCAATAAAGAGCGCACATGTGCCTTGAAGTTTTAAATTTCGAATGCATAACCAAAACGCCTCCATCGTATTTTTGGTTCAAGTCGAATTTAACTCAGCCTTCTGAAGCGGGGAGCGTTGCCAAAGTTTGCGAGGTTATATCTTTCAACCGATGTTTTGTAAAGTGAGAATAAAAAAGGATAAAAGATAACTTCTTCAAAGAAATATAGTTTGAAGAGCGTGGCATCGACTCAAGCACATAAAGAAACAGGAAATAGCGAAAGCAGTGCATGCAATGGAACAAAAGTTGGTTCATAACTGTTCTCTTTAAATTACAGCCAAATGTAAAATCAGCCAGCGAGGCTGGAAAAGTTCAGTTAAATAATAAAAAAAAGATTGAGCACGTTACTGGCCATTAACAAATTCGAATATCGAAAACGAAAAAGCTTTTTAGTGGAAAAATAAATGAACGTGAATTTTTATATTATGACCAGAAATTTAACGCGTTGTTGCATTTTAAAAAGTATGTAAAAATGTAATAGCTTTGCGATCGAATTGGTTTTGTTATGACTTTAATATTCTGATTGTTCATATCAGTGAATTTATTGGTAGTGCAGTGTTGTTATTAATACTTATTAATAACACAACAAGACAAAGCAGCTCGACACGGGTAATATTTTTATTTTGATGTAAGCATACGGAAAGTAAATGTTACGAACCTTAAAAATTCAAAATCCTGCTATAAGTTAAAAGCCTACATGTATGCCATTGAAAATCAACCTATGGCCCGTTTCACGAAGCTACAACTTACAATTTTACAGGCAAAAACTGGCAACACTTCAAGGAAGATGTATGGGATCTGTCATCAGTGCTGCCAGTTTTTGCTTGTCAAACGCGTCGCATCGTCAAACGGGATATAGTTACTACGAGTACTGTTATCATTTCATCAGTTATATATTTTATTGAAGTGTTTCCCGACACGGTGGTCACATATTTTTTTAATCAATATCATGAATTAAGATCTTATTTTAATAATTTTTGCGGAGTGTGAACCTAACTAAGGCTTTTCATACAAAAGGCGATAAAGATTTCCACCCTTAAATGTTAACCGATTGTGTCTAATTCTTGATAGGTTGTCAGTGAGAACAAAATCTAGGTCTATACGTTTTGGGTTTTTTACTATAATCAATAAATTCAGGTTCATTGTTGTTTCAGTATTCTCATTATAAGACTTTTTTGATCTTAAGTCAATAATCAAAAACGAATAGACCTAGATTTACCTATCTACTTATCGAAAATTGGTTAAAATCGGTTAACATTAAAAGAGGTCGAAATCGATTCCGCCTTTTGTATGAAAAGCCGTAGGTTTACACTAAGATTCCATGATGCTACGATTAACTTGTCGTAAGTTTCCTAATGCTTCGATTTCCAATTCCTGGACCGAGTTTACCACTTGCACCAACAACCTTGTTAGGAGGCCGTCTGACAATGCAACTCCGCCGGTATCGGTGAATGGGTTATCAAAGTTGGGGCGTTTATCGGGCAGTAAACGGTGCGCTTTAGTGTTGTAGTTTGTAAACTTTATTGTACTATTCGTTTCACGCAGTAGGGTGCCGTGCGGTATGGACGGAACTTTAAAAACATAAATAATAACTTTGTGGGATCTGAAGCGAAGTGTGGACCAACCATATGATTTATGGAACTGTTACTTGTACTACCCTGACCAGACTCATAGGCGAGATAAGTTTAGTCTACAAATTCTGAACTAAAACTTTAAAACGTGAAATGCCTTTGTAATGAAGAAAACAACCCAGACGACCCCAGAATTCTTGGCATCGATAATTAAGTATAGCTATACCTAAGCACTAAATAACTCGCTACAAACAAACAATCCATCGGCCAGGATTTAGTAAAAAAAAACATCAAAAATATACCTACTTAATCTAGCACCATAGCACCTCGTTATGTTAAAAAATCATATTTATATCTACAGATATATATATATTATATATTTTAATTACACCGACCGTTATTGACTCGTTAACTTGGTAATGAACTCCTCCATCAGCTATTAATTTAAACCCAGTAACTTCCAAAAATAGGGCACCTTAAAAATATTTAGCACGTCATTAATTTAGCTGTGGGCGTATGCAGGCGTCGACTGGCGTAGGCAAAGCGTTGGCAGCTTATTTATGCGCTAGCGCCCCGCAGCGAGTGCCGGCAGTTAATCACACTAATAACTGTATAGTATTTAGAACACATAATTACGAGTATAAGTACTATAATGCTATACACAACAATATTTGGTGTTTCCTATTGGTTTGTCCGAATCCGTATGAAAGTCATACACGCCCTGCAGCCGAAACATACAAGACACAAGGATAAGTTAAACGGTCTTATCTCTAAGTGCGTCTCTCGCACACTAGTGCCGACGAAAGGAATAGTCATAGCGATAAACAGGTTTAACTTATCTTTGTGTCTTGCATGTTAGGGCCGCTGTGTGGTGTTATTCTCTTACCTCCGCAGCGAATACACCAAACTGTTAATTGGCACTGTAAGGACAAAAACATTCGGTCTAAATTTGAATGTGTCCCTCATCGTTGATCAGCCGCTGCGCACTTAGGAGAATCACATGACAGGTCATATCGACTTGATGCGTCGAGGGATCGTTTGGTTTCGTGGTTATTGTAACTTTTATACTATTCCTGCTACGGCCCTAGCAAGGTTGACAACAGGATAAATTAACCCCGTTTTATCTCTCTATCTCATTGATCGGTACTAGTGTGAGAAAGACGCACGGTAATTAAATAAGCAGTATTACATCTTCCTATAAACAGCCGAAACGACGCGCTTCGAAATCTCGGTAAACTTCGGTACACAACACGCGCGAGTGCGCCGGGGTTGTGTACGGGCGCGGACAGTGTGAGGCGCTCCCGCACTATTATTAATGAAAAATTATGGCACGAGAATTTTTGAAATTTTTAATATATTGAAAGCAAAATACATAAAATGTATATTTTTATTCTATACCGACTTACAGTTAACTTGAAACTAAAAATAAGAACTAAGTAGAAATAATTAATATTTAACCCTTACAAGATTTGCAGACATATTTCATGAAAAGATACTACGACAATTTAATATAGCATTATCAAATACATAACCCAAGAAAGACAGTCACTACCTACGTGTTTACATACCGAGCGGCCGTAGGTAATTATTTCAAGGACACTGCCGAGACTACTACTACTTACTTGATTATACTGTGTGTGGTTGAGTTATCCTCGTTACAACATTGCTATGGCCACTGTACATGAGGGCGTCTATTCGGGAACGTCTAAGTGATACTGCAACGAACCGCGAGCGAGACTCTTATCTCGCTCTTATGCATTATGCGTCGTGGGATGTGGGAGTGGGAGGAGAAATCTCGCTCGCGAGTCGCTACAACACCACTACCATACCAACTACCATATTTAACGTTCAAAAATGAATTTTGGGGCTCTGTTCAACATTGCAAAAGCGATAAAATATATCATATCGCTTTGCTCTGTCTTTATCTTACTTTGCGAAGTTTCCACAAAGCGACATTTCGTTACCATAGTAACGATCGGTTACTGTATCACTTATAGGCGCGCTACATTGACGCCGAGCCCATTCGACCAATGTTTTGTATAGCACAAAGCTGTCAAAATTGAGTTTGACGTTTCATATTTTAAATTTAGTGACTTAAATTAGCGAACACGTTTTCGAATTGGCCCCATTAAGCGTCTACATTAAAAGCTTTACTCGATTCCACTAACCTATCTCTGGCGTTAAGAATGGCACAATCAGCAATGAACCATAAAAAAAACTTTAGTATGAATTCCAAGTGCCGTTTTCCGCATACTCTACACATAAGTTGATGGCACTACGAGTATTAGGGGTTTGGCACACAAGTTAGTTTTTTTGGAAATTTATTGCTGCAATTCGGGCTATTCGTGTTTGTTTAACCTGAGCCGCGCCATTCCAAACTTGGAAGAAATGTGTAGGGATGAGTAAGTTCCCTATTCCGGAACTTAGAAAATAGCTCGAATTGCAGCAATAAACTCTTAACAATTAAATTCCTTAATGCTATATAAACAGCTGTAAATGCCAGACGCTGGACTATTTGTTAAAACTATGCAGAACCAATTCCGGAACACGGTCATTGTTATTGTAACAATACTTATCTATTTGTTACAGTTGGTAACAAAGTCTTTTGTTTGGAGTTGCGTCACGTCGATTCTGCGGGGAAAGGTTTAGTATGGCAAGTCAGCAACAAAGTTGGAGAATGCATCCGACCTATTTCAGCGAATGCTGTGAATTCTTATGTCTGTATTCCTAATTTGGTTACTGTTACTATTTATATTTATTCTATTTATCAATAAAAACCAGAATAGTTTAATTTAAGAACATTTAATGCCTTGAAGTACTTATTTTGAAGAAACGTTAATAATTGTAAAAAGATAAATTCGAAACTACAAAATCGGAGAAGATTATTTTTAAATAAAACACAACCAACCAAGTGAGAAATGTGAATGTAAGAAAAGAATATGCACGAAAACAACCCTATCATCAAGACTGTAAGCCATATTTTTGAACACCATCGCTCAAATTATCGGGTGAATACGATTCGCGTGATGCAGTCCGCATGCATTACTTACATTGAATATGCCCCGGCGCTGACCTAAAAATGCGCTCGCCACCCAAAGCGGGAATGTCTGGAGTGCCATTTAGGGGTATTAAATTTTAGAGTGGTTTGTCTGATTCGTATGTGTAAATTTATTCTAATTCAATAATATAAGTTTATCTAGCCGGTTGTTCAACAGGAGACAAGCGGTAAGTTAGGAAGATTTTACGCACACTAGGCCATCGTCGCTCGACTATTTCTAGAAATAGATAAGTTGCTAGATGATAAGGCTGGCTGTCCACTAGAAATATGCAAGCAATATAAGCGGAGAGCCAGAACTAACTCGTCAATGTGCCATAAAAAAATAAACCAATCTTATTGACCTAACTGAACTAGTAGTGGTAGTCCGCCTCCTATGCCAGAAGCCACAGGTTCTAATTCCGCTAGAGGCAAACTTTGTATATGAGCAGGAATGTCTGTACCCGAAGAATCATGTATGTATTTATCTATGTAAGTATTCGTATAGTTGTCTAGTACCCATAGTAGTACCCATCATGTGTAAATGCGAGGTCCTCGCTAGACTAAGAATGAAAATCCTTGGCAATGGATATCCAGAACCAGGGGACTTCAAAGCACTACCACTGCGCTCCATAATTCACTGAAGTGGTGGAGAATACCATGCACTAAGTGCTTAAGAGAGGGATAATTCCACAAAAGATCCCATACGATCGAAGTGTATCCGTTAGGACCCCACGCTATAAGATAACATAAGACCCATTGTAGAGGGAATCCTAGTTTGGTGGGACCAGCTAGATCAATGTGTTAGTGTGCAAGATATTATTAAGGCATGTCTTTCCGGTCTTTGTGCATCTTTTTCGCACATGTTTGGTAAAGCCAGACTTTTGAAACTTAAGTTTTAGAAGGGTTCAGCTCCCGCTAAGGGTTAAGAACGACTGCACCCTTATTCCCCCATTGTAATTACTTACCAAAACTTAGTTTAGTTACTTAACAAAAAGTTCCGAAATAATTACTCCAATTAATCCTGCAGTTAGTTCAGCGTCTAAACTACGTTTCAGTATTTTTTCGTCGAAACTTTTATATTTATCGTCCAGTTTAAAAAGTTTCGAGGAAGTTGTAAAAATGTTGCTTGCCATTCTGGTTACGAATATCGAGTTTTTTCTTCATAAAGTTGAGGTAGACTTTTTAGAAGTTTAATATTTAATATCGTTGGCGACTTTAACATTAACATTTTGACAAAAATAAAACCAACTTCATACGTTTATACCATGCACCATCACATCTCTCGGATAACCCAAATCTTTATATATTTGTATAAGGAACTTTGGCATATTGCAGAAAGTTGATAAAGTCGATAGGTCAGCAATCCTTTGCCTTTTCTTTGTCTGCATTTCAGTTGACCTAATCAATCCTGGAAATCGCATTTCAAAGTGGAAATTCTCGTTTAAAATAATGCCTTGATTAGAGAACTGGCGCTCAATCAACTCTGCAATCAGGTGCAAGACGCAGACGAGACTGCAGTGATTTCAGTACAAGCACAAAGGCCCGTGGTACTGTCATCATCATCATCATAATTTCAGACGTCCACTGCTGGACTAGGCCTCTCCCAATGATCGCCACAACGACCTATTCCTTGCGGCTCATATCAAGCTGCCTGAATAATTCAGCGACAGCGCCAGAGTGACTATCCCCTCCTAGATTCTTACTCCCAAACACTCCACATAAACCTAACCCAACTCCACTCAAATCGAAATTTGAACTTGAAATCGTGTCGTACATTGTATTTTCAAATACAGTACGTACAAATACAGTATACGAGTGAACCACAGATCGGTCACCAGTCGGTTGGTTTAGTAGTGTATTTGAAGATACACTTTCACTTTGATAAGCCCAAACGTAAGAAACAAAATGGTAATTTACGCATTACATAGGTAAGACCGTGAAGAACCAAGAAATACAGCCATATGATGTGTTTCTATTGGATAATACGAGTCGGACGCGTGTCGTGTGAGCGGGAAGACAAATGACATCCTCATTGCACGGAAGAACAAGGACTATTATATTATCTGGTCCTTAAAGATGAAGTTTTGACAATACAGGACCCAGTGGAGATGCCATGGACTAAGTGCTTAGGAGACGGGTCACGAAAGATCCCATAGAATCGAAGTTTATCCGTAACGACCCCACACTTTCAGGTAAAGTAAAATAAACAAGTAGACACAGGTTAATTCTCACCTATTTCGTAATATAGTGGAAATTATCCAATACTTTATTTTAAAACTTGCCGTGTGCCTGATGGGACTTTTTATTGGCAACATGTCAGGAACCATCCGACTTCCATACAAACTTTCATACCGTATTTAACCCCTTAAGGGGATGAATTTTCAAAAATCTTTTCTTTGTGCTCACCCAAGTAGTATAAGGAACGCCGGTGCAAAATTTTATGATTTAAGATCAACTCTTTTTAATCTGTGCTTTGTCTTTTAACCAGTCAGAGTTTTATTAAGTATATATGTATGGTCTATGTGCCTGCCAAAATTCATCCAAAGCCGTCCAGCCGTTTGCGCGTGATTGTGGAACGAACATCTTAACATCCAAACAGTGCGCTTTACTGTACATATTCCGAACATCCATATTCAGGTAGATTAATTAACACATGATTTCCTGATCACCGCCGATGACCGATGACCCATTAATCAGTGACAAGACAAGTGCATAATGCAATCAGGATGCCCTGTTGACTCGCAGTCACGTCAGTAGATTAAATGTGGCTACAGATCGGGGAGTGATTAAATACCTTATCGCAATTGATTCTACCATAGATAAGTAATATTATTTTATCTACACCCATATCATAAAACCTCCATTGGTTAATCAAAAACCGCAGGAAATGACCACCATTTTGACAACCAATTAGGAAAAACCAGTGCTGCGATAAAGAAATAACATGACTTCTTTATCGTTTTTAGTAAAGAAATGAGATTAAATTTGGAACAGCTGTCAAAACTCAAGTGGGTCTCTATTCTAGTATCCATAGATATTAAAACAGTTATTGATACGAAACGTCAATTCAGTATGTTTTTTTAATATAAACTGCACAATATTTGATCTCGAGTGACGTGAGAATAGAGACTTCATCCGTTTGTTTATTTAAAAAAAAATGTTCTTGACGGAGGATCAAATCACGGCCATGTTGGTGTTTTGCTGAACGAAAGTAGAATTGTTGTTGAATTGAATAGAAAAAGTTGTTTGTAATTTACATTTTAGTTGAAAATATGAATAGTAAGTAGTCTTCTCGGAGTGTGTGTGATGTGAAAATACGCCGGATATCGGAAATCTGCAGCCACGATTGCAACAAATAACTTGTTGCCAGAAAATATTGTTTCTGAACCCATCATGGAGGATTTATAATATGTGTGTAGATAAAGTTATGTATGCAACTCTGCATAATTTGGCCTTAAAACACACGTGCGATCTTATTATGAAACTCGCTAAAAGCTCGTTTCATAAAACCGCACTAGTGTTTTAAGGCCTATCATTATGCAACTGTTGCATAAACTACTATTACGATGTTGTCTAGAACCGACCATTCCTATTGGTGGATGTTTTTCTTGCGCACAGCCTGAAGCCTACAGGTGGAAACGCAACCTAACTATTATGGACCGAAGGATGGATTTAACTTAATAAAATGCAAATCACAAGTTTTAATTTCTTTAGTTATTTCATCATCATCATTTAGCTGAGTAACGTGATAACGTCCACTGATGGACATGGCTTCTCCCAATGATCAGCACTTCGACCGATCCTGTGCTGCTCGCTCTTTAGTTATTTAAAACCATTTAAATAAGTTTTCCATTACCGTAGAAATGCCGTTAATACGAGGGGCGGCTGAAAAGTTATCTACCTAGCCTATATGTTATGCGAAAATAATACTGGCCACTATGAGGTCGAGTTCACTGGTTATTCTTTTTTCAAAATCACCAACATTCATTTGTTTCTTGCTTCCCGCTTTTTTTGGGACTGGATTGTTTTCAAAATGTCGCAAGAAAAAAATAATCTGATTAAAATTGAGCAGCGTGCAGTGATAAAATTTCTCACTAAAGAAGGAAATACAGCCTCGCAGATTAGACTGCGTATGTTACCTGTTTTTGGTGGTTCGTGCCCTTCTGAATTTACAATAAAGTTCTGGTCGAAACAGTTTAAGCTTGGCCGTGAGAGCCTTGAAGATGATCCTCGTAGTGGGCGACCAGTTTCCGCTGTCACCGATGAAAATGTGGCCAAAGTGAGAAATTTTATTTTAGAAGACCGGCGAATTAAGCAGTGGGAGTTAGCCAGGGATGTGGGCATTAGTAAAGAACGGGTCAATGAAATAATTCATGAACATTTGAATATGTCTAAGGTTAGTGCACGCTGGGTCCCTAGAATGTTGACTCCGTTTGACAAGGACAGACGTGTTCAATGTTGCGAGGAATTTTTAGACATGAGCCGTGGAAAAGAGGAGGAAATTATTTCTAGAATAGTAACCTGTGATGAGACTTGGATTCGGCAGTGAGATCCCGAAAGTAAACAGGAGTCATTACAATGGAAATTCAAGGATGAAAAGCCTCCTTGGAAATTTAAGGTTCGCCCGTCAGCAGGCAAAGTAATGGCAACATTTTTTTGGGATGCGGAAGGAATTCTGCTTGTAGATTACTTGCCAAAAAAACTACAATGAATGCTGAATATTACGCAGATTGACTTGACCAGCTCAGAGAAGCCATAAAAGAAAAAAGAAGGGGCAAGCTCAGTAAAGGGATTCTGCTTTTGCATGATAACGCACCTGTGCATACTGCTCGCTTAACGAAGCTTGCAATTAATGGAAATGGGTACGAAGTAATCAACCACCCTCCATATAGTCCAGATTTGGCCCCATCCGACTACTTCCTGTTCAGACTTTTGAAGAAAGAACTGAGGGGACGAAGATTCGTAACCGATAACGACATGAAGGCTGCTGTTAATGACTTTTTCGATGATAAATCTAAAGTTTTTCTTTTAACGGGTTAATGTCTTTAATTGATAAATGTAATAAGTGCATTTCCCTGTCAGGAGACTATATTGAAAAAGAAAAAAAACCAGCCATGATCGTCTTTTGTTTCATAGTTAGGTAGATAACTTTTCAGCCGCCTCTCGTATGTATAATGGAAATAATGTTTCATAACGAACCACGAATTTACGAAACAGATAAATATCTTCAAAATATAAATCAAACCACAAACTCAATTATGCTGCAAGAACATACTGAGCATAAATACCTGGTATTTGAAAATTTAATCATACTCGGTACGTTATATACCCAGTACGCACTAAATACTAGATATTTATAGTACGGCCTGAAACTAGGGTGCGGTGGGGCCAGTTGCCGGTCTAAAATATGGGACCGTATTTTACTAATTCTAGGCGGTTGGGGAATTGTCCCAGTTACTATGTTCTTAGTTAGGTACTGTTTTAGTAGTTTACATTGTTTGAGGCTTTCAAGGGTAGTGGTAATTATAGCGCTAACGTATAGAGGTAGACTACAAAATTAAAATCATTAATTTATTTCTAACCTATAAGAGACTGAACACCGTAGTCATCACCGGTATATATTCAAACATTCAGAAACAACTCCATACAAAGCTACGAGCGCGGCCTTTTAAATTACTCAACCAGGATAGACCACTTACGGGTCTCTGCATGTACGAGTATGTACTATTCCAGGATTTTGATGTTTAATGAAAGGGCATTTAAAAAGTTGTTGGCCTAACGGAATATCATAACGATACAACGTTCACTGGTGTAACGAAACATTCATCGATTATGCACCAACCAAGCATAAAATCCTCGCAACCTCATCATGATAAATGTCAAATGTCACAAATTCGATAGAACGACGAATGGAAGTTACAATATCGGCTTAGAAGACAAAGTTAGAGAAATGAATCCCCTCCCTTATTAATGATTCTCATTTCTCACATTTTACGACTAAGACGAAGTCATGTGCTTGGTCATAGTTACATCATTTTTACGCGGCTGCACAAATAAAGCGAGTAAGTCATAATGTATGTACTTTTTCCATACTTGCTATATTATTATGTAACTAGGCATGTAACTATTTTCAACCGACTTCAAACAAGGAGGAGGTTCTCTATTCGGTTGTATTTTATTTTTTTATGATTGTTACCTCGGAACTCCGTCATTTATAAACCGATAAAAAAAAAAACTTTTTTTAATCGGTAGCTTGGTAGGGTATACCATTGTAGTCAAAGTCGAGGTGTGATGAGATGATCTATGAGGAATCGATGGAACTCCTCAAATATTATAGGCACGTAATAGCCATTTTAGTATTTTCTGTGATAACTCAAGCAGTTACGTTCAAAAAGCATTATTTGGTGAAATGAAACTGTTGATGAACACCATAGATGATCACCAGCACTCCTAAATGATAAGTATTTCACGGGTTGCGATTACATTTCTATATAAGGTTCGGAAGCGTAAAATACAACAGGTGGTGAAGAACCAGGAGAACTCCTCAACCATTGACATTCTTGCACCTTGGATAGCAACAGTTTGTAAATGGTGATGAGCAATTGGCATTATGCTATTGTTACTTGATGTATTAAATACGTGTTGTTAAATCACATGATAGTTTATAATAAGTGAAAAAAAAAAAACACTTTTCAAAACTATTTGAAATCGGATTTTTATTTGTCATGACTTAAGCACCTTTTTTGGACCAATTTTAACGAGTCAGAACGATTTTTTTCTGGAAATTGTGTTACCAATTTTCCTGTGGACTCAGGTTGCCTGCCAAAGCTGTAATTGCATTGTCACACCAGTTGCAGTCATTACTTCTTTAGCTATGCAATAAAGGACTCAGGTAAGCTTCTGTATTAAAAACCTCGTTGAATTTATTGAATGAATCATAAGACAACACTCCCATTATTCGAATGCAAACACCATTTTTTCTTCACATGCCGACCAAAAAAATTGCACAAGAAAGTAATTACAAATTACGAAATGGGACTGTCCGTATTGGATAGAAGCATTACGGTGTCAAAGATGAAGCGGGAGGTTCATAAAATTGCACAAGAGTAATTACAAATGACGAAATGTGACGGTCCATATTGGATAGAAGCATTACAGTATCAAAGATGAAACGGGAGTTTTAATTAAAAGGGAGTAGCCCGGACTAAGCAAGCTGAATTACCGAGATCGAAGATTTGAGGCGATAATTAGCCGTGGACTCTATAGAGCTGCGCCTCTATTCGGGAACGCTAAGTGATTCTGTAGCGATTCGCGAGCGAGATTTCTCATCTCGCTCTTACGCATTACGCGTCGTGCGGAAGAGTGGGATGAGAAATCTCGCTTACGAGTCACTACAGAATCACTTAGCGTGCCCGAATAGAGGCGCTGTTTGTAATTTCAAATTTCTTCTAATTCAACATATCACGTTGTCTAACACAAAATAAGATCAATGTTAGAAATCTCCACAGACTGTTAAAATTTCGTTATTGTATAATTTTTAGTTTTCCTTTTAATAAAAACAACACAATATATTTAGCAAAGAAAAAAAAACACGTCCTGTTAGAAGTAGCTAATAAAATTATATTTTACAGTGAATGAGTACAAGATTCTAAAAATCTCCACTGGTCTAATACGTTATTTCACAGACGCATAATATTTCCGCAATATTAATTTGTATCACAAAAGAAAGTGAATGAATGTGGACAAGTTAACATGTATGTATTAATTAATTTTTAAAGGATATGATAGCTATAATCCAAAATACACACTAAACTAATGTTGGTGTGCCCTTACAGGGTTCATGTTGAAACTGTACCTAACTATGAAATTTTGAAGAAAAAAGACTTTGAATTCGATGTCCTATATCCAGGGAAGTGGCGTTACGTGCTCTCTATTTACTTACAAGAGAAACAAGCGTTAGCTTACGTATGGACTTTTATAAATAACTATTAATTCTCAAGGTCATCAAGGTTATCTACACAAAATGGAACGTCTGTGTGTAGCACAGACCCTCAGGCACAAGATATCTTGACTACTCGGGCTGAATACTAATTGAATTAGTAGAAAACAACGTATTTTCTGTATTATGATACGGTTAGTGCTAAGAAGAATTCTTGACTGAAATCTATATATTTATATTCTAATTCAAATATTAATCAATTTAGTGTTTTAAATTAACTAATTGTCAAACTATTTGCATTCAATTATTTAAGCTATTTATTGTACATTATAAGAGAGATAAGATGGTATTTAATTAAAATTATCTATGCACACTTTTGTAGCAACGCAATCCGAGGTTTATTTTTTTTACACACAATAATAACACGATGTATTTAGTTGGCAACCCTGGAAGCATTAGCTATGCAGAGCAGCTCCACCGCAGTTTTACAACACGTCTCAGAAACTATCGCATGCCGCTCCGTAATTGGATTGTTCCTCTACTGGCCCGCCACACTACTGGTTGCTATCGGCTGGGGTTGGGAATAACTGGTCGAAAACGGTATCGCAGATCATTAAACTCAATTATGATTATTATGTGCTGACCAAGGGCCGCACTCATAGTCAGTTAATCAACCAATTTATAATGTTCCTTGTTCAAAATTTCCATACAAAATCTCCACTTAATAACACGTTAATCGTTAATTATTTGTTGACCGCAAATGGGTCATACACACGTTTAGGTTCAAAAATGTCTCCTCCTGTTCCCGAAAGTTAAGGACCCTGAGACCTTTTGTTTGGACTATATACGCATGTAGGATATCAGGCATAGTTTTGGCCTGCATGAAGAAAAAAGTACAATTAAGCAGTCGTTTTCGTTAGGTTAGCATATCAGCAATAGGGTGTCGGTATAAGCCATAGCGCTGGCGTTCGATAACCTTCTATGAGAATTGATACACGAAATTGTACTGATAGGCATATCCTTCTTTTGAGATCTTTGATCTGTTGTCTTAATTTTTTCGTTTGTGTCCCCTTTTTTCTCCTTCCTCTTTACATGCAAACTTCTTTCTTGCCATTTTTATAAAACTGCAAGCTTTTGCATCAAAATTGTAGAGTTATTTAGAGGGACAAAGCAGCAGTGAACAAAGATGGTGATTTCGTAAGGCCAAGTGGCGCTCGCCGACTTGTTCAGCAAAATTAACACATTCAAAGGCATGATATTTCTTTCCGATCTTGATACAAGAGGGAAATTATGAATGTTAAGGGTCATTGTTGAGTGAGCATTTTCCGTCGAGTATTTTTTTTACGTTGGCCCCATTGTGTGGATACATTGCGATTGCTTCGCTTTTTTTACTTAATAACATAATCATGGAAATCAGTTCTTGAGGTAAAAGTTTATGTCTGAAACTATATAAAAAAAAATCGGGTAGAGGTTATGTAAACGTTCTCCTTTTTTGAAGTCGGTTTAAAATATGCCATGAAACACTAAAGTTGAATATTCATTGTTTATAGTATGTTTTTGTGTATATATAGATACTCGAAATAAATGTATCATTACTTTATTAAAATTTTGTGGGTTGCTAGAAAATGTTTAAAAAAATATATTTTAACCGTTTTTAGTATGGTTAACATCATTACCCAGTTATGTGTATTTATGATTATTATTTTGTGTGTACTAACATTAGATCATAGATAATTATTGTGCTAACCAGCTATGGATCTTGTAGTCAGAAATAAATTTTGAATTTTGAATTACATTTATTAGGTAGTTTAAATTTTTCAATGATAATATGAATATTTTAAAAATCTAAAGTTTTATTTTCCATTTTTGTTCCTAGTATGATGCACCCTTAGAATTCTTATATATCCTTTGACACTTGCACGATTTTCACGAATTATATGATACCCCCTTTATTAAAATCGACCTAATAGTTCAGGAGGTAAAGTGGAACATTCGGGTTTTGGACACAAATTTTGTTCGCCGAATTGATAAAAAAATATACAGGGCTTCTTAACTTGTTACAAATAGCGGCCCGCTAATTATTTTTACAGATAATGATAAAAAATAAGGGAAAGCTATATTTTTTTCATAGAATATTATTATTGAATGAACAGCCTGTATTTATGTGTGTCCCATTGCTAGCATATCATCGGACGACGACCACGACGAAGTCGGAGGAACAATCAGTCTGTGATGTTTATTACGAAACGTTCAATACCTTGGTTTAAAACAGCACACGAACACCCAAACGACACACCCGAAGCGTATTCCAGAACGGAATGGCAACATGGCCGCCGCGTGCGCTCACTCGCCCGGCGCGGTGCCGCGCTTCACAACAACTGCGTCCTTCGTAACACGAAACTCAGTGCGCGCAGCGATAAGCGACGCCCGCCATACAGTTTGCGTTAGGTAAGCGACAGTCGCCATTTCGAGACGATATCATAATATTTATCAACTCTCGGCGAACAGACTTTACATACATAGACTGTTAAACTCAATACCCTCTTGACTTCGTGCAAAAAACCAACACTCAGATAAAAGAAATTGTAACATAACAGAACTCTGTTCAATTTATGTTACGGAAAAGTTCAAAACAACCTAACAAACGCGAAATTTAAACATGAAATAACACAGGCACGATACACACCCGGGTTGACATTTAAATTTATCTTTACGATATTTTCATTACAAACAAAATATCCGGCCAGTTGGTTATGTTGGTACGCCTGGGCCGCGTAGAATTTTCAGATGATTCAAGGTTGAATAATGACCCAAGTCCGTTTGAATTATGAGTAGCTGCCATTTATTTAGGTTTATTCCCCAAAGTATTTTGTTTTAATAATAATAATATCTTGGATACTTATATTGATCTAGTCTCAAACTAGGATTCCCTGTACTATGGGTACTGGACTTTGATGCGAATACATACAGGGTGGCAGCAACATTGACCTCCAAAAAAAAAATTTGGTCCCTCATGTCGTGGGGTATCCGAATCACCCCCATGTAGGTATTTTCCGCGATTTTTGATAGTTTTCGAGTTATGAATTTTTTTCTAATTTTTCGAGAATTTTCGACGAGGCCCACTTAAAAAGAAATTTAAAAAAAGTGGAAGATTTTTCGAGCCTTTTTTTTGCAACTAATTCTCTACGAGTTGTTCTTTTATGCATAAAATAAAGAGCTTCGTAACTTTTTTGAAAGTTGTAAAAAAAATTTTTGGACGTTTATGTTCCGGCCTCCCTGTATATGTAAGGTGGATTCATCCATACTTGTTAGGGTGTCCCTTATATGAAGGAGAAAAAAAATTTTTTACGGTTTTGAAACGCATACCCCTTAAATATGTTAGTAGGCCTAAAATATACTATTATGTGAAATTTCAGCTTTTTATAAGCATTAGAACCTGTGCCGACTTGACTTCAAAGTTTTGTTTTTAGTTATACTTGTAAAATTGGGTAGGTATAGAGTATAATTAGCAAAAATCAAATAAATTAGTGAAATAAATGATAGAAACAAGAGCAATAATGTTAATTAGTAATCATATTTAATAAAATCATCCGAATAAAAAAATCAGTAATTACGTATATTTCTTTTTTCAAGTGGCTTTTTTACAATCAGGGGAGAGACTTCTGTGCTCTTGCACGCAACGCAGAAGAAATTGTTTTTGCTCTTCATCGGCGGTTACCAAACCGTGAGAATCTTGCATAAGCTTTACTGCTCTCTCTGCTATGTCATTTACAGCTTTTAAGCATACAGCTCGACTTTTAGCTTTCATATACACTTTATTTTCTTTCCACGAAGAAACGCTTTCTTGCAGAAAACTGTCGTCGATCTTTAGGTGTGAAAATAAGGTTTTGCTCTTGTTTGTCACAAAGTTTTCTAAAGATCTGCCTGAAATCATAAATCAATTTCTGGAATATTGTTCTGAAAATCGGTTTTTATCATCTCTGCCCTGTCCTTTCGTATCTGCGTTCGAATGCGTTGTATTGAATATTTAGCTATAGTAAATTCATAAATATTAAGAACCAATGCTTCAATTACAGCCTGAACTATGTAAACAGAGTCTTTTATTCTTAACTGACATCTATCTAAAGTTGCTACTAGCTTGGGTGTAACAATATATTTTCTGCCCCTTTTCGCGGTACTAGTTCGAGACGTTGTCGCCGTAGGTGCAGCAGAAATAGGATTGTCCAAGCTTTCAGTAGAACTACTAGATGAGATGATAAACTACAGGCAGCAGACGTATCAGATTGAGCTTGTGAATGATAATGCGAAGACACCGTATTCAGCAGTAGACAAGTGTTTTAATCTTTTCTTCTCTTCTTGTAACTTTCTCTGTCGCAGTCTGTCTTCTTTTTTCAGTTAATATTTTTCCCTACACCAGCTAGAAATCTTGGTCGCCCTGGTTCTCTCTGTTGTTGTAAAAATAATATCCCTTTCAATTTTATTTTAATCATCGGCATGTGCGTTATCAAATAAATTATCCAACTCATTTTGAAAATCTTGTTCGCGTTTAGTGTAAACTTCATGGTATGTTTTGCATTTTTTTTTTGTAAATCACGCCACACCGTATAAAGATCTACTAACTTTTTAACACAGTTAGGTACTGTTCGGGTTGGTATTCGAGCCTTTTCCCAGAAGATTATACATTCACGGGTCACAAAATTTGCACTTTCACTCACTGTTAATTTGACTTTCCGTAGGTATATTGTGAAACAAAACTGCTAGGACTTGTCGCTTCGGAGGTAATTTTGTAACCCAACACCAACTAAGTAAATATCTTTTTTGCACTTCGTAACTCGACTGCCATCTTAGAACAGTAATTTAATACTCGTTATTTGAATGAAAACAGTCACTAAAATAACTAATTGCAAGGCACGCGCCACTTGTCACGCGCAACTTGTATGAACAGGATAAAGATGCATGTCGGCACGGGTTCCCGTTCATAGAATGACCTGATTTTTTTACTAGGAGTATATAAACACGTAATAAATATAATAAGAGGGTATGCGTTACAAAAAGAAATATTCGAAAAATAAGGGACACCCTAATACTTGTCTTATTTTATTAACAAGTTTCTAACCTCCCAAATAAAGGAACCGGAGACAATATTTTAGACGTCACTTTGTCAATTTTTAGCATAGGTTTGCTTTATTTAGGATAAAATAGCTGCTTCACACAAAAAATGCAAATTTTGAGATTAGAAGTTTATTTAATAAATACGCCAAGTATGGATGAATTTATCTAATAGATAAATGCATACATATATAAATACTAAACATCCAAGACTCGGGTACAAACATTCGTGCTTATCACACAAAGTTTTGCCACTAGCAGGACTTGAATCCGCGACTGTAGTTGCATTACCGCTCCGCCATCGAGTCCGTCAGGAGATTATTATAACTCCATGGGAGTGATTCTCATAAATAGAACTTCGTTCATGAACTGACCGGCGAGCCTAACTTGACCCGTCAGTGCGTATAAATTAAGTGTTCGTGCGTGCCTTCGACCTGGGTCGTATTATATCGACGCAACTGGCCACGGTCGTAGGTACCTAACTCCACGTAAAGCCTACGAGAACGCGGGTCAATTTATGATTGACAGACGAAATGAGCGACGTTTGTTCGAGAATAAAATAGCTGCGCCTCCATTCGGGAATGCTTGGTGCTGTTGTAGCGACTCGCGAGCTTGATTTCTCATCCCACTCTTCCGCACGACGCGTGATGCGTAAGAGCGAGAGGCGAGTCTCGCTCGCGGGTCGCTGCAGTATCACTTAGACGTTCCCGAATAGACGCCCAGCGTCTCTATTCGGGAACGCTAGGTGATGTTGTAGCGACTCGAGAGCAACATTACTCATCCCACTCTTCCGCACGATGCGTAATGCGTAAGAGCGAGATGCGAGTCTCACACGCGGGTCGCTGCAGTATCACTTAGACGTTCCCGAATAGACGCCCTGCGCCTCTATTCGGGAACGCTAAGTGATGTTGTAGCGACTCGAGGGCGAGATTACTCATCCAACTCTTCCGCACGACGCGTAATGCGTAAGAGCGAGATGCGAGTCTCGCTCGCGGGTCGCTGCAGTATCACTTAGATGTTCCCGAATAGACGCCCTGATTTTACTTTAATCTTGTCAGCGCATGATTTATGATTCTCCAATCACACATATTCATTCTAGCACACTAGATTTTATCACACGCATGAAGCATCTTTCACTGTTTTTATGGTTCCTTACCTCAAAACTGTTTGGTGTTCACGTTTATTTTTAAACCTGCCAATCTTACATCGTATATTTATGGCCGAATTCACAAACGCCACATAAGCATTTGATTAGGGATTAAATAATTAAATGTCCCTTAACTAGTTCTCAACCTATACATAAACGTCACTTTAATTCAAGATCATTTTGAGTGGCCTTTTTGAATTTGACCAAGTTATTCCAACTTTTCTGTGGCCTTTATTGGACCGTTAAAATTCTTATTGCATTAAATAAATAATAAAGTATTTCATTGCTTGGATAATAGCTCTGACAACCCACATAAAAGTCTGTAGTACTACGAGGTTTGAATGCGACCAAAACTTTAACACTTCTGACGGCGTTTATCTTTGCAGTAGAATTATGGGGGTTTTTAGCTTTGAGATTTTAGAACAATTTATGTGAACAACGACGGGAAATATTATAAAGTACAGTTTTACAACTGTAATGCAACCGTGGTAATGGTACGAACAGACTTATCAGTGGAATAGCTACAGAACGCACCAATCACAGCGCTCTATAATCTATAATTTATAAAAAAAAAAACCAACTTCAAATAGCCTTTGAAAAGTACCTAAGTTTTCTTTCACATTTTATTTATTATCCTGTGATTTGACGACACACATTTACTACATCAAGTAACAATAGCATAATGCCAATTGCTCATCACCATTTACAAACTGTTGCTATCCCCGGTGCAAGGATGTCAATCGTTGAGGAGTTCTCCTGGTTCCTCAATTTTACTACATGAATTTTCATGGACATAAGTTGCTTCAGAACTTCATACAGCAATTTAATCGCCAAACGTGAAATACTCAACATTTAGGAGTTCCGGTGATCATCTATGGTCTTCATCAACAGTTCCACTTCACCAAATAATGCTTTTGGAACGTAACTGCTTGAGTTATTACAGAAAATACTAAAAATGCTATATGCTTGCCTATATATATATTTGAAGAGTTCCATCGATTCCTCATAGATCCTCTCATCATAACTCGACTTTGACTACAACGGGACCAAACTGGAGGTATACCCTACCGATTAAAAAAAGAATTTTCAAAATCGGTTTATAAATGACGGAGTTCTGAAGTAACAACCCCGCGCCCCGCGAATTTGGCAGCTTTATTTGGTAGTTAAATTTAAGCTAAGCTGTGAATTTAGGATATATAGTCTGTGGGAATAGTAAATAAAAGTTCTGCTACGAGTTTGAGTAGCAGATTAGATCTATGAATGCTGCGAAGAGTAATGGAAAAAGTTTCAAGGTATTCAGAGTTCAGTATCCGACAATTGGATAACAGCAAAAAACAATTTAAAATTCCATTTACAAAGTATTCAGCTATGAATAACATAACTTTTTTTTTAATTAATGGCATCAACGCCTCTATTCGGGAACGTCTTAGTGATATAGTAGCCACTCGCGAGCGAGATCATCATCCCACTCTTCCGCACAAAGCGTAAGAGCGGGATGCGAATTTCGCTCGCGAGACACTACAATATCACTTAGACGTTCCCGAATAGACGCCCAGTTTTCACCACCAATGAGAAATAGATATGTGCCCTCGAGCGAAGTCGGGGCCGAAACATTATTAAATGACTCGCAAGCACATCCAAACTGTTCGTCCTTTTTACCGGCATTTTTTATTAAACTAGACGATTTACATTATCATAAAAAGTTTAATATATCAAGTCTTATTAAAAACTGGACCAACACCGCGCAGAGTCGTAAAGCGGTTTTATAACCAGACCGGTTTTATTTTTAAATCGTTTATTCCTGTTTTATTCTGAAAATACTAAAAAAGCTCCGCCAACGACTTACGAATATATACCTGTAATAAATGAAAAAAATATGTTTAAGATAGCAACTAGTTAGCTTTTGGCGCTTCTCGACATTTCTGGTTCTCAACCATCTTGTTACTAAATTATTCTATTTCTTTAAGGTCATTATTTAAATTGTGTAAACAGCATGTTATATAATGTTTGTATTTGTGCCGTATAAGCGGATATAAAATATTTACATGTACACAACAAGACTGAGAAACCGCACTTAACTCTACTTTGCAATTCTGCACTCTCAAAATTACACAGATAGTTCGTTAACTACCTACCTCTAAAAAATTTCAAAGAGGCACGTATCATCAACCTGTATTACCCTACTATATACAGATTGTGAGTTTTTCCAACTATTTAACCGACTTAAAAAAAGGAGGAGGTTCTCCATTCGGTTGTATTTTTTTTATAAGTTTGTGAAGCAATTTATGGTCATGAAAATGCATGTGGTAAAATAGAACTGGGTTTGAAGAACCAGGAGAACTCCTCAAAGATTGATGCCCTTGCACCCTGGATAGCAACATTTTGTAAATGGTGATGAGCAATTAGCATTATGATGTTGTTGCTTGATGTAATAAATGTGTTTTATACGATAAGCACTAAAAAGTATAAAATAAAATAATAATTTAACAAATAAAAAAACCGACTCCAAAACCTCACTGAAAAGTAAGAAATAATAATTGGCTTTTGTAAGTCATTTACCTAGAAATGGGAGATATATTATTGGTTAAGTGACGTCATAAATTAAATATATCGAAGTCGGTGGCAAGTTAATAAGGTAATAGGTACATGGAATAAATGGACTTTCCAATACATCCCTCATACTGTGTTCATTTACTTGACAAGTCACCACCAACCACCAACCACTAACTTGCCACCGACTTCGATATATTTAATTTATGACGTCACTTAACCAATAATATATCTCCCATTTCTAGGTAAATGACTTACAAAAGCCAATTATTATTTCTTACTTTTCAGTGGGGTTTTGGAGTCGGTTTTTTTATTTGTTAAATTATTTTTTTATTTAGATATCAAAAACATCTCAATAAATAAACGATACGTACCCGCATTGCGTAAAGGTCAGTCTTTAAGGCATTTTCGACGATCATTCGATTTAAATTTTCGTCATGGTCGTTTACGCTATTTGAGTTGAAAAGTATCGATCAAGTTGTCGTCATCGTAACCCTTTATACGCCCTACGTGGGCCCAATGCGAAATGGGGACTTTCCACCTGCGAAGCAATTCAAAGATGCTTGTTGAGTCCCCAAACGTTTGCTACAATTTAATGAAGTTTCCAAACTTCGCAGACTAAACATCGGCGACCAAGTTGCGGTGATTGCACACGACGACGAAGCCAGCAATTAGCTCACTTCAATTAAAAGGTACCGGCAAACCTAGCAACTTCGGTTAACTTGCCACCACGAAATGCATAAGTTACAGGGTTTCTTGTCTGGTAAATGTATATTGTTATAATCTACATACACGGTAGTGTCGTAGCCAAGTTTACCTCAATGCATGTTCGTTATATTTCCGCCCGACCCAGGGCTCCCTTGCACCTTAGTGGTAAATAATAAAAACTCAATCACTTTTAAAGGGAGTAACCACTCTTACTATTCATAACATCGCGCGTTCAAATCCAGCTAAAGATAAAAATTCTACGAGAAGACTCGTCTGTTCCCGAGTCAAATTCCTGAACATGACATCTGTCGTTTCTGGGGCATTATGGTTTTAAACAAATTACCGCAATTACGAAAACGAATTCCCACCTTAGCTAATTGCACTTAAATCAGTAGAACGTGCGCATTAACAATTTAAATCACACGGCGGCCATTTAATTAGCACAGGGCGAAATTAAAGACCGGGGTGGCGATGCATATAATTACAGTAGAATAAAATTCAAATCAAAATATTTATCATTAACCAGTTCGCTCGAATAATAAAAAGAACTAGAAGAACCAGCTAGTTTTCCTGTACTAGTTAAAAGTGAGCTCAACTATACTATACGTAAATCAGATGAGAGAGTCGTTTGTGAATGTAGTGGTCCCGTGTTCGTTTAGTGTTCCATATTTAAAACATAGAAACGAAACACGCATACACTTATACTTTTCCATATCACACATTCAAACGTAACCCTCATCTGATTTACCTACTGGCCTACTGCCGCCGGTAGCGACATCCGCCGTAATTGTGCATCCGATCGTCACACGACGTGATTAATCGGGCCCCATCGGAGCTGGTCGGGCCTGGCCGGGCCTTGTCGGGCCCCGTCAGTACCGCTAATAATCTAATACCCCGTTTGACGATCGTGGTTTACGGTTGAATACGACGCACGCAAACTGCAAAGTGGGATCGGGTTTAGTGCAGCTTTAGTATTCACAGTAGCTAGAACTATTTGATGCAGAAACTACCGCAGTAAACCGCTTCTAGTGAATCAATGGAAATTGAACCACATGAGGATGGAAGCCCTCCCGGTGTCGGGAAGACCGGTGGGCGAAAGTGGAGGGTAAGATGAGGTCGTGTAGTTCCTGGCCACACTCTACATAATACACCTTTTAAAATACCGAAAGACAAGCGACTTTACGCAGATTTAGCAAACTTTTAAGTTCGCGAGCGAGTCGTTGTCTATGAGACTTCTAGCTCTTCGGTCCGAGTGACCAAGTAACTAGATTTTACGCCTAAAATGTGACCTCAAAATAAAGTTCATAAACAAATGTATAATCCAAACTAATATTATAAATGCGAAAGTACCTCTGTCTGTCTGGCTAAACCGCTGAACTGATTTGATGAATACCCTAAGGAAGGACATAGGCCTAGTTTGTATGAATAACCTTGCACTTATTGCAGAATAGTAAAGTAGGTCATATTGTTTAACTAATTTCAAATACTTAAATTTCAACGTTCGTTAAATACCAGTTTTAACCTAAATACCTTTACACGCGTCGAGCTATCTTTCACTTTCTAACAGCTTACCTGAAAGAAAAAAACATTCAATTAATTAACAAACAAACAAAACAACGCAATAAACGGAGCATTTAATTACAAAATTAATTAAAAAGTAATATTCCAAACAGAGATCCATTAAAGTAAAATGCAGAGATAAGACAATATTAAATGGCAGTAAAAGTTATAATTGGTCTCGGTTAATGGGAATTGTTTCTTGGCTCACTTCTGAACAATAGAAGAACAATTATCAGAGATATAGTGTTAGAAATGCTATCGACGTCATACTGTAGCCGGCGTTATTGAAGAGCAAAACGATATACTTAGTTTAAATAATTTAGATCATTTAATATAAACTGAAGCGATAACAAATATCGAAGTTAACTTTGTTCCGTTAATTGTTTGTTTCAATAAATACTATTAAGGTCAAACTTATGATCTACTTACATCCTACGATTGAACAACGTCTTACCCAGCGGAGAATTAAACATAATATGTGACAGTCCGTTTGGCAAAAATATTTGGGTCTATTCTCACCACTCTTTTCAAATACACATACACAAGTTTAAAAAGTTTTCGTGGCGTTTTCGTCCATGTGCAGTATGTTTATCACTCAGTGTTCGGAACCGGTTTTGAAATAGCGATTAATATCGTTCATGAAACTGGTATGGTGTAAAAGAAATGTCATGTAATTGTCTAACTCCAATTTTACCACCGAAATTCAGATTCAACGAAAACGAAATCTGTAAAAAAACCGGTGTCTCAATCGGTTTAAATAACGGTGACCGCCATCAAAACCGGCATCATTTTAAAACCGGTTTGATTATTCCGTCGGGACCTGTGCACTTTTCCGGGATGAAAGTAGTTTATGTCAGTCTCCGGCTCTCAAACTATCATTTTGCAGAAAATAAAGAAAACCACTACGAATTTGTAACACCTATTAGCGAGGATTCCTCAGCAAGAAATCTTTTGGAATTTAAGTTACCTATACCTATTCTTTACTCTACCGTAACAATCAGAGCACTCTGCGTAACTATTCCAAGATGGCCGGTCCCCATTGTTGTTTAAATCTAGCGTATCTAGACTAGCTTCATACGGGAGTGGGACGTATTGTTTAGGGTTTTGGGGTAGGGTTAAGAGCTTAGGTTACATAACCCCCCATTTAACGTACTACTCCCTAATGGGTGAGGTGCGTAGGAAGGCTGACAAAATGATCTGCCCGACGATAGTTCCTTACAAAATAAGTAAGGGGCTCCATGAAAAAAATGTTCTATTTCAGGTCGTATCCAGCCTGTTGGTTCTCAATATATAATTCCCAAAAAAGTATATCTGATACTTCTATCTTTCCTTAACGTTTTTAAGATCATCCATGACTCGCGTATAAACATTCATACTCATCACACAAAGTTCCTCGATTCGAAATCCGTGAACTCCATCACAGTAGGTGACACACTAACTGGAGCTACCGAAGCCATATTTTTCGTAATTCACCTTCAAATAAAAACCGAATCCCTCTAAAGACGTTTGGCAATGATCATTCATTCAACGTCGTATTTATTCTGATAATAAATCAGCGGCCACGAACGAAATTTTAATCGAGAATGGATCGAAATCGCTATCCTTCAGTTGTAATCGGACTATCAACTAGAGGGCGGACGAGACGGTTTTATTCACGATGTATTTCGAGTAACAGTCGATTTTTTTGAAATAAAATTAATTTGAGAATAAATTTAACAGTATGCAATGCAATGCTTATGATGGTGTACTCGTAAATTGGGATTATTTTTAAACAACTTCAAATTTTTTGGTTGAGGTTACAGCACTGACGTTCACGAGACTTCATGATTCAACTCTCCGAAGCATAGTTATCGCCTAGGAGAGAATTGGTCATGAAAATCTGTTAAATATTCGAGTGTAAAAAGATGTTTTTTATTTTGAAATGTATATTAATAAGCTTTCGAAAAGAAGCCTATTCTAACTAGCAAAACAACGTTTGCGGTAACGTAAAAAATCTAAAATATAATTTAGAAGAACCAAATTCGGTAACCGTGAATTTTCTTACAATAGTATTTATACGATTTTAATTCAAATATTATCGTACCGCCCCGGCCTCTAGCAGATTTACGAATTTAACAAGAACTTAATTCTTGCTAAGCGAGCCTTAATTGACTAATCGTATTCCGTCGACTCAGATTGTTTTGTCATGCTCGTGCTAGTCAAAACAGCCTATGTGCTATCGAAGTACTAATGTACGTGAGCCCTATTTAGCCCTAACTTAGAATTGTGATGAAAACGGCTCGATAGACAATACTTTACGAACTTCATTGTTGTTAGTAGTTATTCAAATTAATTCCAGTGTCAGATCAAGTATTAATGCAATAATATTAGCAAATTTCAAAATTTGCTGCGAATAACTTTGCATTGCACTACCTAAGTAAGATTCTCCTCTTGCTGAGGTTCCCTGAAAGTGATCGCTATCAAGCGATGCGACCGCCTTTTGTTACCTACTTTTGCCTTTTAATTGGACTTTTCTGTCCGGTTTTATTTAGTGGTGTTATAACGTAATACGTTTACTTTTAGTTTTACGGCTGTCAATAAAGGTAACATTAAGTTTGTAGTATTTGATGTGAACCTTCACTTAACTTAAATGTGACCTGCAGTTAACACACCTGCCGAGAACCCGATAGTTGGGTTCACCGTTCGTAGCGCATTTTCGCTACGAAGCGGAAAAACGCTGCTACGCCATTGTTGACGCTGAATGTGTTAACTTAACTGTTTGAGTGCAACGTTCTGCGTAGCAGCGTTTTTGAGCTTTGTAGCGAATACTCTCTACGAACTGAGAAAAAGCATCTAGCTACCGGGTTCTTAGTAAGAAATCTTAAACATTACTATTAGCTCGTATTTGCCTCATTTACATGGAAGGGAAGTGGGCAGCGAGCGTATGTAAATGGAGTAGTTAGATCGTTTCCCCAAACCCGTTAATTCCGCGTAGCAAACTTTCCAATCGCATTTTTCCCCACTCGAGTTACGACCCATCCATTTGTTTTATCATTCGCACGTATTACCAAAGACTTAATTCCCTAATTCTGTATTTACTCATTCTATTTTTTTTACGATTCACTAATATTACCACAGGCAGAATTACCTAATTGTGTATTTACTCAATTTTTTTTTTACTATTCGCATATATTACCAGAGGAATCATAACGTACTAATTGCGTATTATCTTTTTTTTATTATTCGCTATTATTACCACTTCAATTGATTAATTTATTGGTGTCCAGCTACTGGTTAACTCCGATTTCGAACTTTCGTTACACGTTTGGAAATCGAAGATATAATTGCCCGCTCGAGTGACAGCGACTAACGTTATATAACGACTATAACGGGAAATATATACATATGTATGAAAAATATTACCCGTAGAGAAAAATTATACAGGAACAATAACAAGTAAGAAATAAAAATATTACCTAAAATGCCAATTGGGAAAATTGAGGTTTAGGAACAATATCAGGTAAGAAATAAAAATATTACGAAAAATAACAATTGGGTATGGTTGAGAAAAGTGATGCATGCGAATGATGAAAAAAATAGACGGGTCGAAACTCGAGTGGGGAAAAATGCGATTGGAACGTTTGCTAAGCGGAATTAACGAGTTCGGGGAAACGATCTAAGTACTCTGTAAATGGATCACTTCTCCTGCTCCTGCCGCTGCTACTCGCGTCGCCTGACGTGCAGTGAGTTAGGAAGCAGCATGTAAACACCCATCGCCTTCGAAAGTAGTGTAATGCGGAAATTATTTCTGGCAGCGCGAGCAGCAGTGGCAGTGGCTGAAATGTAAACAACTCACTGCCATCGAAAGTAGTGTAATGCGGGAATTATTTCTGGTAGCGGACAGCAGTAGCAGTGGGTGCATGTAAATGAGGTATTTACATGCAGCCGAAGTCAACGGGGAAGTAGAAGTGGGCAGCGCGAGTATGGAAATGGGTCACTTCTCCTGCTCCTGCCGCTACTACTCGCGTTGCCTGGCGTCTTCAGATTTGGTGGTTTTTCGTCAAGAAGTGAAAGCGCGGGCAGGGAGTGTTTATATGCTGCTTTTTCGCTCTCATAATTATAAATTTAAGAGACAGAGCGCCGACGCTGTTGCTATTTTGACGTCTGCCCTTGCTAGCAGTCAGGCGCGCAATTTGTTAAGGAGCAGCATGTAATCACCCACTGCCTTCGATGCAGCATGAAGTATTTTCGGAAAATATTTGAGGCACCGCGAGCAGCAGCGGCACAGGCTGAATGTAAATGAGACATATAATAATAATAATAAATCAGGGGGCAATCTTTACACAAATTGATCTAGTCCCAAAGTAAGCTCGAAAAGGTTGTTATGTATTAGACGACGATGAACAAACTTATGTAGATAAATAGGAATCATCTAAGACTCAGGAACAAACATTCCTACTCATCCATTCCATGCGAATAGAGTCGCGGGCAAGAACTAGTTTATCAATTTAGTCATTTTATGTGCAGTGTCGATGATTTTATAAGTAGGTACATAAATACTTCCATACTAATATTATAAATGTCTGGTTATCACGGCTTCACGGCCTAATTAAAGCATAATTTCCACCAAACGGCCCGCATCGCATCGAAACGCATTTTACAATCTTTAAACGATATTAAATCATGTACACAGTACTTAAAGTCTATATTACCTAGCCGCGCACAGCAGCTTGACCGCGGGCGTCTTCCACGACACGCGGTCGTAGCCGAAAGTATGCTGCGACGCGCGGCTAGGTAATTATAGACTTTAAATACTCTGTACATGATTTAAGTAATATCGTTTAAAGATTGCAAAATCCGTTCCGATCCGATGCGATGCGGTTGATGCGGACCGTTTGGTGGAAATTATGCTTTAAGCAGCGATTGTTCTGAAATTTGGTATGGACGTCATTTAGGACAATGGAGACGGACAAAGGACACTTTCTATCCCGGGAATGCAATGTTCCCGATGGAATCGCGATAAATCAACTCTACGCAGACGGAGTCGCGGGCATAAATCGGTTATTAATACACAGAAGTGCCATCACCAGTATATTGCTAACAAATCCAATCTACCCGAGCCATAGGTACATACCGAAGCACGGATCGGATATGTACAGACAATATTGGATCCGTCGGTAAGTCTTGACTCACCTAATTGCCGTAAACGGTCCAATTATATAACTATCTAGTTCTGCTCCTGCAACACAATAGTCGGAATTGCTATTTGATTTTGGTACAGCTATTCTAAGTTCCAATCCACATTAGGGCCCAAAAGGAAATTAGGTTTTATCATTCTACCTTGTAATCACAAGCGGCAAGCGGCATGTTTGACATGGTGGCATTAAACCCTGCTTGTTTGCTGTTAATGATAACGTTATCTAAAACATCAGGGTTGATAAAAAAAAAACTTCAAAAAAAAATGAGTTTTTTTTACATTCTGATCTTTTTTGCATTTGGAAGTCGGTAATTTATTAAAAAATACTCTACATTATTTTTGTATACCTTAATTATTACTAAAATTAACAAAAAACATTTTTTTAAACAGTTTACAAAAATATCATAAAATTATCAAAAATCAAAAAGATGTTCTAAAATTCAATATATTTTTAAAAGACACTGTCATTTTTGTTATATTTATTAACAAATATGAACAAGGAAAATAAAACAGCCTTGAAATTTAAAATTTATGAAAGAACACAAACCATGTAGGAGTCGCAGTCACTTACTTCTAATTTACTTGCTTCAAAAGCAGGGTTGATATGATTCAAATCATTGTTTTTTTAATCACTTTATTATATTCGCGATTTAAATCACTGATTTCTTGATCATATCAACCCTGTTAAAAATACTGTACATATCCATTTCCTATTATATCCTTAAATAGTAGACGAAAGGAACAAAGATCTCTAACGAGAAACAAACGTACCACATTAAAATGGCTTTCAGCAGACAGAAATACAATGTATTCCCTCCAGGGAACGCAGCAATTTCACGGACTGCAAGAAGTTAGTTTTATTTGAAAGTTAGCGTAGGACTATGTATTGAGATTGTACAATTTTAGAAGGACTGAATTGACAAGAACAGCTTTTGCCATATTATTTAAGCTAGTTAACATACATACATATATCACGTCTGTTCCCCAAAAGGGTAGTCAGAGACCACGCATTTCCACCTGCTTCGATCCTGACACCTTTCGCTTCGTGTACTCTCATTAACTTCTTCATGCACGCTCGCCGGTTTAGGGTACTCTTAGTTTAGCTAGTTAATAGGACACTATTTTTATCTCATTGAATGCTCTCAATTTTTCAAGGGTCGTACTTGTATGGGGATGATGCAAAATGTAGCTATTTTTGAAATCTATATCGTAGGTAATTCGTTTGTTTTTATTTTAGGCTAGTCAACGAGGTGTTTGCCTCTGATACTAATTCCTCCATCCGTCAACTTTTTCAGTATTATTACGAAGGGTATGCAGTATGTTTATCAGATAATCTATCATCTATTCAAGCGTGTCTCTGGCAGTTGTACATGAAATGAAACCCCGTAAAATATTACTTCTTAAAAGTGTTATAATATCGGTTTTATTTCGTTTTTAAAGATAAACATCTACCAAAGAATCCACATTTTCAAACAAATTTAATCTCGACTACACAAAAACAAATAGTAACTCACTGTATCAATTATTGATAATGGGTAGGTACAAGATTGAGTAGCACTTTAATTGACAGGACCTAAATGGAACCTTTGCATCACGTGACAGTTTCAGTGAGTATAAATACAGGTTGCTCCGAGGTGATAATAGTACATTGTGCATCTAGGGCCGTAAGAAGGGGATAACTAACGAGAGTCTGTTAAAAGCCCGACGTCGATAGGCGAGGGCTTTTATGACTCGAGTTTGTTATCCCCTTACTGCCCGTGATACACACAATGTTTTTAATCACATTTGCGAGGAAATGAAATAAAAATTAGACAAAAAAATATATATATATTTATTTTATTCCCATTTTACATCGTGATTTACCATCAGGTTCTTAAACTGAGCGTACGTTACGATCAGCGCGGGGCAGCTCCGCCGGCTAGCGGGTCGCGCGCGCCCCGCCGGCTGCGGCTCGCCCCGCCGTCAGCGGGAGTTATAACCCATACAAAATCCATAACTGCCCTTGGGAGGTAAGTAGGCTACAGCTGCTCTGTACGCCTGCGTATAATAACAGCCTTTCCGAGCAAGTGTGATGAAAAGTGATAAACAATACTTTTTTTCGGTAAATACTAGTGATTGTATCGATAATTTGCATAATAGTATGGGATGGGTTAGGTGGGATGTGCAGTACTGAGTACCGCCAGAGACACGAAGTACTCTACTTAATCATACTGCAAAATTTCACAAACGGAGGAATTAGTGTCAGGTCCAAGCTCCTTGGTGACTATCCTAAAATAAAAACATACGAATTACCTAGGATGTAGATCAAAAAATGTTCTAAAATTTTCTTTACTGATGTTGCGATGGCCGCTAAAAGCAAGGAGGTAGAATCGCTGAATATTAAAATGTTAATCAAAATGCGGGCATCTTTGCAAACTTACTTTATCAAGGAGATGAAATCTATCTGTATGCAAAATTCGCGCTCCCAGTGGGGTGTTTGAACAGTGTATGCAGTTATCTACGGACCAATCGCGAACTCGAGCGATGTTAAGATAATTAGGTATGATTCATATTTTAAGCTTTTGAGATGAAAAGTTCCAGCTAATTAATAAAAACGTTACTCTTTTCGTTATATATTCTGCTTAAATTAAACTAGCTTATTGACCAAGCAAAGCTCAGCACTATCGTTTCATAGATTAAAAGAAAAAAGGGTATAATCTCGAAACACCCGTACCAACATTGAATTAGAACCTTTATCATGCATTTTAAAAACGATAAGAGGACTGTGTGCCAACGGCAAAAATCGCACTTTTGTTTGAAAATAAACGGTGAAAACGTTTTCAGCTCTTTATATATTTTTATATTCAATCGAATGTTCGTATTCGGTGGAATCTATATTCCTCGCATCTCTAACAATTCAAAAACCAAAATCTTTTTTGCAAGCAGGCCACACGGACTCTTTCACATTTCTCAACCTAACCTACCAGCAGTTCGAAAGAAACTTAGCAAGTAATTTCTTAACTATTTCAATGAAACAAAAGAAAAAATAACGCATATAAAGTGTAGCAGACACCGAATGGGCACAGATCAATTAAAATTAATAACTAATAAGGGAGATGAGTCTCAATAGCGTCAATAGAAGTTTATAAACTAAAAGTCACAGATATGTACAAGATCCCTTGTAATCATCAATAAATAATGAGATGTATAGGATCTCCCGGTAAGCTTACTATGAAAATCATAGAGATGATAACCCTGGACAAGTTAATCAAATTAACATTGATCCAGTTCCAAAAAAAAGTATATGTAAGGTGAAGCGACAGTCCAACGCTTTTAAATAACATAATCGTTTGGCATACATTAACAATAAAGCGACATCTATGGGCGAGCCGCGCCTCCGTTTGACTGATGAGGCGCGTCGGGAGTGGCAACACATTTCTACCACTCAAAAGTATATGGCTCAAGCAATAATGGCCTTTATAACAACGCAATAATAGTTTTGCCGTGTGGCGTAGTTTATGTGGTTTTGGTATATTCCGACACGCACGTTACCGTAGCCGAATATAACGACACATGACATGCTTGTCCATTGTGTGACTAATTTCTTGAATGCAGTATTACTTACTTTTAAAAATAAAATAAAGTCTCCATGGCGCAAATTGTCCTATATACATTATTTAAAGTTCTTTACCACTAGGACATCCTGTAGATCAGTACTTAAGTGTGTTGCTAGTGCGAATGCGAAAATGACAATATACAAATCCGACACAAGTATTCAAAAGAGCTACAATATTACAAAATAAGCTTGCAACTGTCAATATCAAAACTGTTATCTATCCACTGTGAAGTGTCTGTCAAAATTACCATAATCCATAATATCCTGGACGACGTTGACGGTAGGTATTTCTCTCAAAATACTATGTAAATTATTATGTTATACTTATTATTCGAAACCTACAGGCTGTTTATTAATTCAACTAATATCTCTCGGAAGCCCGGTAATGCAATACAGGACCCTATTGCATAAAAGTTACCAATGACGGGGTTAAGGGAACAATAGTATTTTATTTAGCTTGAGACCTTAATAATATAGAAACTACACTGCACTTTGAAATTCATTCAATGGTGAGAAACTCGTCATTACTAACGTTACGTTAATCGATTATTCTCATACATATATATCATACCATGAGATTTATTTATTTAGATTTCTAATTTTATATTCAGCCCCATCCGTTGATGGTCAGGTTTTCTAGGAGAATTAATTAATAATTTAATTTAGTGTCTTAGTTTTTAAATGGTTTTCCAACTATGGAAGTTGGCTCTGGTGTTTAGGGGCGGCCTTTGCCATTGCGAAGCTCCGGGAGGGTAGATCTTTGCAAGGCCCTTGTCTTTGTGGAATTCGTTTTAATGATGATGCTATAGATATCAGCGCGGTAACTAATACATAAGAGAGCGCGACTCGTATATCGTGAGTTTTAAATGCGCGGCAAACGTTAGTAAATAGGTAATTATTACGTAGGTAATATTTTTCAACGTGGGTTGTTACACGAGAGCGCGAGGCCCCTGCAAGAGCGATGCCCCGGGCAGTTGCCGCCCCTGCTGATGTTTAGGTATAATACAGAATTTCACTTCTTCATTGATGCACCTTACGACACTCACTAACTACTAACCAATCTCAGGAACTAAACAACCTAACTTCAAATTTGGCAGGTAGATTTATTTCAAGATGTACGCATTCGCTAAGAAAGCATTTTACAGAAACCCCCCCCTAAAGGAGTGAAAAGAGGGTTCAATTTTGTATGGGAAATACCGCGTGCGAGGCTGCCGCGAGACCACTATATAATAAATGGACATTTGCCGCATACAACTGTCAATTTTAACTAATATTAAGCAAATCTATCCATGGATTGAATATTGGGAACGGGCGTTATGATTCCGGGCCCAGCGAGTCTCGCAACCGAAGAGTGATAGCATTAGCAAGTCGGTGCACAGACTCTCTCATAGACACCACAGACCACAGTGCAGTGTAATCTTAAGATGCGAACACTCCCAAAATGTGTCGTAATGTCTATAATGGATACAAAAATCTTGATACATAATTATGTTATTGATTTTAATATATCTACAGTGGTCGGCACGCACTTTTAGAGATAGAGAGAAAAACAGGAAGCTAGCGACCAACCAAGCCTTTTTCATGGCATTGTTAACTTTTCAGCAAGTTTTTACTGCTTAGGTACGCTACATTGACGAACATGATAAAAAAGGTTGCAGAGAAATAAAAAACCGGCCAAGTGCGAGACGGACTCACGCACGAAGGGTTCCGTACCATTATCTTTAAAAACGGCAAAAAATCACGTTTGTTGTATGGGAGCCCCCTTAAATATTTATTTTATTCTGTTTTTTAGCATTTTTTGTTATAGCGGCAACAGAAAATCACGGTTCATGAGATACAGCCTGGAGACAGACGGACAGACGGACAGCGGAGCCTTAGTAATAGGGTCCCGTTTTTACCCTTTGGGTACGGAACCCTAAAAACCGCTCAGGAAATAAGCTAAGGTTATTGCACTGTTCCTAACCTCACCGCACTTCAAATAGATAACATGCAACCTAAGTCGCAAAAGGAAAAGTAGAAAAATATTTGATTTCAGAATGAAAATAGTTTTCCGGCGCAATATCTATTTTACAAATGGCCATCATGAAAGTACTAATTCAAAATTAAATTTCGAATGGTTGCCAGAAAAATTACACCGTTCCGTAGGCAAACTGGGTGGAATTTGAAGTAAATTTAAGTTTTTAATGAAAAAAAGTAGGTCAGATTGCCAGTCTTGCTTGAGGAATTTTATTAGGGACTTGTGAGTTTAAAGTTTACTACAAGTTTAAATGTAAAACAAATATTCTGTAACATGAAAATTTGCAACTTATTTCTTAAATTTAGGTTATGTTGGTCTTGTATTAGTATGCAAAAGTCGTGTAAAATGGCCTTCTTTTATTTCAGAAGTTTAGCAACGTAACTTATATTTCTACTTATATACTGTGTCAGCAAACCAAACAACAAAGCATCAAAGAAATAACACTATTCATTCCAACACAAAAAAAAAACAAAAGTATTTCAAATAAAGAATAGCACATCGTTGACGAAGTGACGTCATTAGCAATCACTAACCGATTACGGATAGGATCAGAGCGTAACGAGATGGCTCGGAATCAGAGCGCGAGCAATTTGACACAATTGGAAACAAATAAAACGAGCTTGGTTGGTACTGGAAAGATTCATTTGAGCGTTTGACAAAAATAAGATGACAGTTTCTGATAGGATGCTATCGATTTTGCGTCATGTTTAAATTAAAATATTCATAGTATAATATTTTCATAGAGTAGTTTGTCGTTGTTTATTTTTAATTGTGACGTCAAAATCTATCCTAAACTGAATACCAGTTTAGGATAGATTTTCAGGGCACCACTGAATCATCGTCGGAACTTGCGCCGACATGTCGCTGAGCGGTGAACCCTTTTAACGCCCATGTGTAATACTACGTGCTCTGTAATTTTTTATTTACTGTACCACGCTCTAAATAAATGATGCTATTTCTATATTTTTTATTCCAATTCCTAGGTGTTAACAAAGCTATTAAGTTAACTAGCTTTACCTGACCAGACGCTTGTGTATTTGTAAGTTATCTATTAACTTACAAATGGTTAACTAATGAAATACCGAAACTTATTTGATAAAAGTTCATTTTACAACCAACGTTTCGTATACTATTCATTTCACAACTATGTTGTTGCGAGAATGTGTCGATTCAAAACTTATCGTTTGACAACTAGTCATTTACCAAATAGTATAATTTATAAATGTATCAAATATTTTATTTTCATTTATGTAATTTTCATTACACAACAAGATTCGTAAGGCAAACTGACTGATTAGCAAATCGACATTTAGAAAATGAATTTGAAATTATCAGAGTTTGTAATTGATGTGCATTATTTATCGTGCTAGCCTAACCTAACCGGCAGCGTGTCGACGTCACCCCGCTTCGCGGGTGCCTATTTCCGCTCTAAGGGACACAAGTTAACCCTAACCTAACCTACCAATAATACAATTGTTACTTTTGTTTGTTTTATACCGCGGAGGGCAGTCTCACAAATATTTGCCCTTACCGGGGATCGCACCCGGGACGCTAGTTTCGGAGGCAGGGTCACTACCAACTACCAACTAGTTAGGCGATTCTCCCCTCGTGGGGGCTCTGCCACCTTCCCCCCTCGTGTGGGCTCTGCCACCTTCCCCCCTCGTGTGGGCTCCGCTCCCCTCCCCCCCTCCCCGTAGGGGGCTCCATCCCCCTTCCCCTCTCGTTAGGGGCTCCGCTCCCCCTTCGCCCCTCGTGAAGGGCTCCGCTCCCCCTTCCCCTCTTAAAGACGGGCTTGGCCCCCCAACCCCCCTCCCCTATCAGGGGCTTCGACCCCGTTCCCCCTTTTGGAAGCCTTTGCCCCCCGTCCCCCCCTTTTCTAGGTGCCCTAACCTAATAAGGGTGTTATTACTTATTTTATACTAAAGCTTATATAGAATGAAACCTATAACAAACAAAGTAATATTATATACCAAACGTTTGTAGGTCGAACGTTAGTTGACTATTTGATATAAATAATAAATAATCTATTTGCCAAATTATACAATACAAAATGAAAATTTGACAAGTAAGTTGTTCGAAAACATGGATCATTTGCGAAATCTGTAGTTGTAAAATGATAAAATGATAAACGACGTATTTGTCAATCGTTGGTTGCGAAACGTAGCGTTGCTAAATGATTGGCGAGATTTTGATAGGACACCCTTACAAATACATAAGCGCCTGTCTCGCTATTACTGCCTGTGAAATTTTTAACAAGTATTTACTTACTTAAAGATGAAAAGATAGTTCCAAGACTCATTGAAAGTTTTAGCCTTAGATTTTATTGATTCTCTCTATCGATCTATTTATTCTTCCTCCTATTTCTTACACGTAAGATTTAAGGTTTTTTTTGGAAAACAAACGAGCACCGAACGCTAACCGCAATTCGACTCGGCACCGTTTTATTGGAGACTGTTGTCAGTGGAATAAGAGCATCTAGGTTAAACGATAATATCAGATTTCAATGTACAATTAAACTAGTTTTGAATAAATATTTTTCAATGCCTAGCGGAAGAATTAGCGCAAACAAAAAGGGTACTACAATTTCAGAATACGGTTAATATTAATTTCTTTTTAGAATTCATTATCTAAATAAACTTCAAAGCAACTATAATTTGTAAAATATTTTGTCTGATTGACTGATTCAGCATTTTCAATTACGCACCAATCCCTTATTCATTTTACCTCGATAAAAAAACAAAGCACTATTATCTTGGTCAGCAAACCCACGGATAATAATTATTCATCAATAAATATTCAAAGTACACTTTTTTAAAGACATCTGATTTTTTACTCTAACCCAATCAATTCCAGAACGCACTGTCATCAGCGCCATATATACGTTTTGTTCAATTGACTAGTGTTCAGATTACTTCAGGCACAGTTTATAGCTAAAATTTCGTTGATTATTTCGTCGTGACGCTAAGGGCACCCAGTACATTCAATTTAGTACATTTATCTACACCCATATCATAAAACCTCCATTGGTTAATCAAACACCGTAGGAAATGACCACCATTTTGACAACCAATGAGGAAAAACCAGTGCTGCGATAAAGAAATAACATGACTTCTTTATCGTTTTTAGTAAAGAAATGAGATTAAATGTCGAACAGCTGTTAAAACTCAAGTGGGTCTCTATTCTAGTATCCATAGATAATAAAACAGTTATTGATACGAAACGTCAATTCAGTATGTTTTCTTAATATAAACTGCACAATATTTGATCTCGAGTGACGTGAGAATAGAGACTTCATCCGTTTGTCTATGATTTAAAAAAAAAAGGTCTTGACGGAGGACCGAATCGCCGCCATTATGTTGACGGTTTGCTGAACGAAAGTAGAATTTTGTTGAATTGAATAGAAAAAGTTGTTTGTAATTTACGTTTTAGTTGAAAATATGAATAGTAAGTAGTCTTCTCGGAGTGTGTGTGATGTGAAAATGCGCCGCATATCGGAAATATGCAGCCACGATTGCAACAAATAACTTGTTGCCAGAAAATATTGTTTCTGAACCCATCATGGAGGATTTATAATATGTGTGTAGATAAAGTTATGTATGCAACTCTGCATAATTTGGCCTTAAAACACACGTGCGATCTTATTATGAAACTCGCCTATCGGCTCGTTTCATGAAAACCGCACTAGTGTTTTAAGGCCTATCATTATGCAACCGTTGCATAAACTACTATTGTACAATTGTGTACATATCGCTGTATGTTTAATTCATATTCATATTCATTCATATTCGTTTATTGCATTTGTGTTATTATATTTAATTACTCCTCTGCTGCACTGGGAGTGAAGAAATAGCATAGAATGCGTGCAAATGCTTATCATCCTGGCATATCGTAAAAGTCGACTAAGGGACGGGTCCTCTCCAACATGGTGGACTATCTGTATGGGCGATGGGTTGATCACCTGTAACCATACGGTTCATCATACCATCTTAGGACTAATTAATCGAACGTGGCCACAAGTAGTCTTGTGGCTCTGCCCTACCCATTAGGGATTTCGGGCGCACGGATGTATGTATGTAATATATTTATTTACCTAACTACTACATCTCCATTTAACCTAGATTAGTTGATCAATTTAGATGTTTCTTTATTTTAATTATTATTATTATAACCCTTAGAGGCTTTATACATCTATAAGTCACTTAACTTGTCCAGACGCGGAGACTATACATCTCCCTTATTAGTTATTTATTATAATTAATTTGTAGCCATTAGGTTTGTTTGCTGCTCTTTTTTATGTGTTAGTTTTGGTTAAAACTCTAATGTAAAAGTTGGAAAAAAAAGACTTACTGCTGAGTTTCTTGCGGCGTTTGTTCACAGCAGTTGTCACCTTTCGAAGCGCTGGTAGCTTCAGACATGTAAAAGAGCCCATGTGACCTACTTGCAAAATAAATATTTGCATTTTCATTATCTCTGAGAAACTCTTTAATTTTTCTACAAAATAGGTTAACCTTCTGTATTCGTTTTCTGGTCGGTGGTACTTTATTATATATTTTTACCGACATTTAGCCAGACCCTGACCTAACCATTTTCATATAATAGAATTAATTAATAATTGGTTCCTTTTTCTTAAGTTATAAGGATTACCTGTTCATTGGTTAAATAAATCAGGGGGCTTTCTTATTGTACTAACGTTATTGCAATGTCAATTCTTGGCGAGTTCGTCGCGCCATTTCCACATCAACATGCATCATATTATAATAGATAGACACGCCGCTTGCCTTTCTCTGTCAGTAAACAAGTGAGAGCTCGCGACAAGACTGGTTTCGCTCAAAGATTAAACTATCTTATAAGGGTAAACAAGATCCGGGAGCAATTACACGGTTTTTTGCTTTTCTTCATTACAAATCTTCCAAGTGATTCTCGACGACGAGCTGCTGATTCAGGCTAGGATAAGACTCGATGTTTAACACATCGCAGGCTAATTTAAGATTCACACACCTGACTGGTTGCTCCAGTGATATATCACCGAAGTTTAAAGAACGTGGATTCGATTTACGCGTGCGTTACTGCGTGCGTTTTTCTTATGCAGTCGTTTATGTTTGTTTATGTTGTACTATAGTCCAAATAACGAAAAGAGTTTTAGATGTCGGGATATTACAGAATTTGTCTTTTCTACTTACCATTTCTAGATATAACACGTCTCAGCATGTGGCCGAACCGTCGCGCGCCCATGCACTTGCTCTGCTCCCGTACCACGTCATCCAAACAGTCACTGTCGGTCGCTGTATCACCTTCACTGTCATCCTCTGACATGAGAGATCCACGCTGCCCACATATCCCTTCACTAAAACTCAACGTCGGCTCACTTGCCCCCAAACTTTTCGCACCCCACTCATCCTTTTGAACGTCATTGAATAGGTCATCTAAATTAGTCTCTAACAAACCTTTGGCACTACATATCACTTTGCTTCTATCTTCGTTGTGCGAGATCGCATCAACGCTTATAGAAAGGCACTTTTCACGTCTCACGCTTTTTGCATCCATTTCATCGTTGACATTGTCGTGGGTTTTTGTCCGTTGTTTTACCCGCAATGAGTTATGTGACACTATTTTCGGGTTTTCCGTGGATTTATCCGTTGACAGGGCACTCAAGTCCGGCGTCATTTTTTGCGGATGGCTAGCGCGGAATATGTTTGAGAGCACGAGCATTTTCACTGTTTTCAGAGTGTTCATGCTTGTTAGACATTCCATCACTGCATTCCTTGTGCACTATTGAGGTAGATAAAAAACAAGGTGGTTTTGTGTTTGATGCATTTGCAAGACGTGTCACGCGATATTTTTGAAATGCTGCCTGTTGCAGGTTATGCAGGTGCATTCTTTATGGATACCGGTTATTCGACCGTACAGAATATTCCGGTGGCGGGCTTAGTTGGTATTTTCTCGGCGTCGGACGCCGCGACGGGGCTGAATAAATAAAATGTCAGCGGAACAATCCTTTTGCAGTTGAATTTACATTCGTAATTTTAATATTAAATCAGGGCGTTGGTCTTTGTTTATAAATCAAGGTTTATTAAGATTTGAATCACGGCAAGCACAGATTATGAACGCCACTGCTGAATGCGAGCAAGCTTGCCCCGGACGCCGAGTGACAGCTGTAGCCGACAATGTGTATGGAAAACGGCATGCCGTGGCGTCAGGGGCACAAAAAACTGGTTCGTCGTCGAAAGGTTAAAGGTAATTTTCCAAATTTGGTAAATAGGTAGTAAGTAGTAAAGTTATTCACTAACTAGAAATGCTACTAATAATTTTAGGTACCTATTAAAATCCGGAACATTCGTTATACATCAACAAGCTTGGAAAACATTATAAAATCTCAGAATCCCAGCTTATCTCAGGCTTTGAGAATTCACTGTCAGCTCTCTTGGAACAATGGTTTGAACTGATAACGTTTCCGACCACATAAACCTTATCAGGCTTTAGGAACAGGTTAGGTTCTATTTTACGAGGATCTACTTGATAATGGCTATTATTCAATGCTTTATCTAGAGTTTTAGACGACGTTTTATTCTTAACTCTTTAAATCTCTTTTAGAATTTTACCGAGATGGTGTTATACTGGGAGTAGTCTGTGATTTACTATGGCATGCGACCCTACCTTATACTACTTTAGTCGAACAAATTTTACGCTTATAGTCAGTGAGCGAGCAAGGGCTTTTTAGAAATGTATTAGAACGAGGTCAGTTATAATACAGGTTGGAACAGAACGAGGGACCTTCCCGCAAATGTAAGATTCCTTAGGCTTTGTTCTAATATATTGTTCTCCAAGAAAGAAGAAGTTCTCTAAGAAGTTTCATCGAAAAAGGGAATCTGTTCAACCCAACAGCGAGTTCGAACTCTATATGGCTTAAGCTTGCTAAGTAATACCTAAGCGGAAGTATTAGGGTTGCCACCACGATTAAAAATGGTCTAGTTTAATAGTTTTCATTTTAAATAACTTCTAACCATAAAAAACCGATTGTGCAACATTTATATGATACGATATTTTACGCAAGATTCCTCGTATAATTCCGACCGGTATGTTTCCTTCGCCGTATTTATATACGCTGCTAAGAACGGCATTCTAAGGGCAAACGATAACTTTAACTTTTACTGATACATGTTGCAAAGAAAATCTAACTAAATAAGGCTCAGAGGTTAAGTTGATTGAAGAGTATTAACAGGAGATACTTAAAACTATAACAGTACGACCAATCATTGAAAACCGACATCAAAGCGGGGACTTAACACTTCCATCTTTAAGGTACCTAGTTGACGTTGTTTTCGCAGTTGGAAACCAACTAAACTTAAGATAGAAAGACAAATAGACGCTTAATCAGTTGCAAACGGAACATCAAAGTAAACTGCGGTTAGGAACTGGCGCTGGCCCAGTTTTAAAGTAATACAAATACTCAACACAAGTAACATTCAAACGCTTTAAATTCTGTAATTTTATGGAGAACTGTCTATAATAACTATACCCTTGTCGTCCTTTTCGGTAATAGGGAACATGCATCATTTTTTTTTCATGTTGTATTGGAAACTGCTGAGTAATAGAAACCGATCAGTGTGCGCAAAAAAAATTATTATGTTGTTTATTTTATGAGTTATGAAGCTTTGCTCTGCTTTGACGTAAAAGCATTCATTACACAGTACAAAATGTATGGCGTTTAAACGAAATCTGCAATTATTTCCGAAAATACTGTTTTTAGACCAAATTTGATGAGGATGTCCAAAAAACTAAAATCAGAACTAAAAAACATATATTTTTCACTAATTTTAACCCTTAATTAAATAAAAATGAATAGTCAAAATGATCTGCTTTTTCTGTAATATACTTTTCTTCCTACTACGCTTTAATTTCATCATAATGGCCTTAAATACTCAGCACAAAGCAGCCCTTATTTGCTCTAGAGCAAATAAAGTTGCAAACAAATTTCATTATTGCACTGTATTGTATTTTTTTTTTATTTGGTTGGTTGATCAAGAAGTTTACACCAACAGCTACCCAATCCGCCCATTCACAGTCCGACGAGACAGCCGACCACTCTTCTGTGGACTTACTGTTAGCAAAAAAAAAAACAGGCCACATATCGGCGGCCATATCGAACTGCGATTGTCTCGTCTAAAATGTTATGCTCAAAGTACTGGCTGATAAGATAGTATGGGTTACAAAAAGATTTAAAAAAAAATTGGCATAATATGACAATTAATAGACTAGATACAAGATTTCTGTGAAAATTTTCGGATTTTCGACTTTAGCTTCAGAACCAATAGACCGATTTTAATAAATAGGGTATCTTAAGATTCGGGGAGAACGTCCGAGTGTCATAGGCTATATAAAAATTCTAAGGGTGCGTCATAACAGGTGCCAATATCCTTTTTACTTCGCTAGTTGGGTTTAACTGTACCTTTACGTTTTTTACCAACTTTTAGCAGTAGTAGAAAGAAAAGCAGATTATGCACCTCGCATCAAGTGATTTGTTATTGCGTTCGTATTTTTAGAGCCCTCACTAGCGTTCGGGCTCCAAATCAACACTCGGCGCAATAATGAATCACTTTCTGCTTGGTGCAACAATCTACTATTTGTTTACATTTACTTTCATAATATTTCATGTAAACCTCATTTTGATTTGCATGCATGTTCCCCATTATACATAGATGTAAGCGAGTACCAAAGCTTTCAGGATAGTTATAAAACTGACCTAACCTCACTTGATTCATGTTCAAGTCTGGTTATGCGCAAATCTAATAATGCAAAACGATCATTATCCGCGACATTATACGCGCGGAATATAATTAGCCTAATTAACAGCCTCCCCTAATTAACGCATGGAACTGACGTCACAAGTCCTTAGGCAACACTTTTGTTAAATAATTAACCTAAAATCAGAACTCTAAAGTGCACAAAGAGATTACATAAGGCCCTAAACGGCACGTTTGAACCCGAGGGCACAATCTAAGTTTCCCGATTCCAGGTTAAATAAGAACCCTGTTAGCGTAATTACTCGTAACTACAGATCTATGTGAATTGAACCTTAACTAATTTTAAATAATTCTTAGATGGACCTAAAAGAAAACGCTGCGTAAAAAATGGCAATCAGTTTTGAGTCACAGGGAAATTTAAATAGGTACAAAATTGTATCTTCGGTTGCGAAGGACTTTGAGGCATGAATTATTTAGATTTGAACAAGCGTGTGAGAACCTGAATTTCAACGACGATTATTGGTAACCTTTGGGCGCAGAAAAAACATTTTTTTCTAATTTCTAGCTTAATTATCAGTCGCGCTTTAAAATGTTCTGTGGTTTTTCAATTATTTTTGTTTCAATTTTTCATTGAATGGTTTGAAACTACTTACGAATGACACATCTCAGTATCGTTCACGTATGCTATCGCTATCGATTGTGATTCATGATTGACTTCGTTACGACCTACACACGATGATTAACGAATTAGGTAATGAGTTATAATTGAGTTTTGGCAGAATATTGCAACAATTCACGTATGATCGTTAATATAGCTTTGAAGGCAAAGTTTTACAATTTACGTTATTTCAAAAAATCTAACTTCTAATCTCATCATAATAAAATCTAATTAAGATAAGGTGACTTTTACATCTAACGGTTGGTTGCCGTAGATCTTAAAATTTTTATTTCATTGTATTATCACTTTTTTTTAAAGACTTTTTTGACCGCTTGATAATTCATTTAAATAGTATTTACCGATAATGACAATAATGGTTATTATTGAAACAAAATATAATTTTTCGAAAGCAGCAAACAACAGCTACAACACATGAAACAAATCTACACTGAAACTACGTAGGTACGTAAACACTTCATAATTAGCCACTTGTGAAGCGTATATTTTTGACATTGGCTTGCACTCTTGTTGTCCTTGTCTTTAGTAATTTAAAAACATACGTGGCCGTAAGACGTGGCCTGTGTCAGAATAGGGGTCCGGCGCTACTACGGGAAACGGCATGAAAAATCGAATCGATTCATACTCGCACGTTTAAAGAACTTGGAATATTATACCACTAGCATTTAATCCGAAATTAAATAGTTAACGCTTAGTAAACGTATACATAAATGTTAATACGGCCATTTGACTGCAAAGGTGCGTTTCACGTCTACACTGCGTCATTTTGACATTATCAACGTAAAAGTAGCAGCTCGCTTCCAAATTGCTCAAAAATTTAAAGTGACCGTATTTATTATTAAGTAATGCAGCTCGGGGGTTTAAACTGTCATTTAAACAGTCTTAAATTGTTATTTCTATAAGGACAGCGCAGTACTGTTGCATAAAAAATAGCATTATTTAAACAAGACACACAAAACCAGAAGTGCAAATACCCGCTAACCTTGAACTTTACTTCAGTTAGTATAATTATTGATTTATCTCTCTAGTTAGTTAGTTATGTTTGCGTCAAATCTGCGTAATTTATTTTGAATCAATTCCCGTGATCGGAATAGTTATGCAGAAATTTGTTACACATATGTTAACCCATCACCAAAACATTGAATATTAAAGTGTAACTGGCAAATAACTTGTTATAAAATTTTATTTTTTAAAAATCGTTTTTCTATAGCAGACCTCCAGAACTCGAATACAAGTGACTATACAGTGACTTTAAGGGCTTATGTAGTAACACCGCAATGCCAGGTGTGTTCTCTATTGCAGTGGCTTAAGCCCTAATCTTGTTTAACATACGTGTGGCGACTATGACTGCACTTCACTAGTTGACCTTTTGACTTTGGGTGAAAATCTATAGATTACACATTCTACATAAACAACTTAATACAATAATTTGGAAGGTGAAATACTCATGTCACCTCCCTCAAGGGGCTCGTAAACGGGCTAGTTTTTCGGCAATTTATTTCTGCAATTCGGCTATCCTCAAAAGTTTATATTCAAACTTTTTGTTCTCATTAGTGATGTAATATGTAATCTTTTTGGGGATAACCCGAATTGCAGCAATAAATTGCCGAAAAATAGGCCTTTTACGAGCGCCTTAAAACAACTGTCTGTTAACAAAACGAACAACGTCATGAAACAAAATCAATTTTACGAGAGCAAATTATAGCGTATGGGGTTCGAGATGAAAAACATAAACAAAATACGGACGAACTAAGGCGGTGGTCGGGCGACAGCGATTTAGGAGCTAAAGAAGGAAAAAGTTACGTGTCATTGTTGTTATATTGTCAACAAAAGGATTAGTATTGCTTGTATAATGTTATTTAAATATAGCATTATAGCAAATTTGCTATAAAGAGACACGTCGAAACTTTGCTTTCTTCAAATGAAAGCGGTCCAACCCTTAAACGGAATGATACTTAAAATGATGTGATCCTTTAATTGTTTAACAAAAACTAGGGTTTTTATTAAGTAGTTTCTTAACTACTTATGTTGTAAAGAATTCCTGATATCACTTGATATGACGTATTTAAAATATGCTGAGTGACACCGAGACCGCCCCGATACAAATTCATAGTACAGCCACAAAACAATAAGAATTGTCTGGAATCTTCCGAGGTTATATTAGGGACCAGTTGCCATGCCGCCCTTACTTTATTTGAAAGCTTAATTAGATAAATCAATTGAATATTTTCTAATAATACCATTTGAATATAAAATGTTTATTACTAGTATTAAAATAAAATCCGCTCTGAAGTCAAGCCTTACTTATGATTCAAATAAAAAATTTCAATTACCCCGTAAATTCGGATAGAAACATTCGTTATACGCGAACTTTACACATGTCGACTTATGAATGGCGTTATTTACGCATCGTATAAATCGTGTCGGCATCGTCACGCGTGATAATAAAAAGTGTTATTTATTGTCAGTGTGCCTTTTAAACAGAAAGAAAAAGACAATATTCAATATATGCACTATATTTAGAATGATTCTAGTACGCGGGCGTACTGCGGATTGGGGACATTGTTTAAGTACTTAGCAGATATTTGCAGGTTTCCGTACGATGCTTTCTTTACAAATGCTAGTTGTAAGTATAAATTTTAATTTTGCAGATACGTTCCAACGTTCAGCCCGGGATTTGAGCCTGTAACCCTTTGCCTTAGAGGCGCGCGTCCGAACACTCGGCTACCACTGACTGACTGCACAATAATATAAGACAATATAAAAGAAAGTATTGCTACTGAACAATAATTTTCCTACAGCGTGGACCTAGCTACACCTTGTAAGCACTTAGAGCCGTCATTACAGCAGAAACACGAACAAAACGCATTTGTCATGTCCTTACAACGCCGACATTAAATGAGTCGTTTTCAAAATATGTGTACGTCACGAAATTGTCAGTAAATTGTTTCGTTAGGAAATTGTATTGGATGTCAGGAAATTGTAGAAGTAAGGCTGTATTCAGAATTAGGTAATATTGTAGTAGTACAAGATATTTAATTTCAGACTATAATTTGTGAGAAATATCTTTAAAAACTTAAGCACTTAGGAACATTGGAAGAAAGAAAAATGAATTTGAAAATGAATCATTGTTTATTCAAAAAAGCTGCAGTGCTACATTGACCATAGGGTCCACTGTAACTAGAAAACAAAAATTAAGAAATACAAGTCAAAAATATATATTGTCTTCCTCGTTGGCTAGTACAAAATCCTGACGTTCTTTCGATATTTGTATCAATTTAACTTTTTTTACAATACAGTCTTGCGGTACTATATCAACATCCTTTGTAACTTTTGGCTTTGTAAATTTCAAATTACCTTTTTGACGGATGCTTTTGAAGTAATTAATCTTATAACTTTTATTAGTATTATCAATCTGTTCAATAGTACCGACATAATATTTCCAGGTTTTTTTAACGTAATATCTGATCAATACAGTATTATTTATTTCCCATTTGTCTGTCTCGGTTTTTTCGTCCTGAAATTTACCCTGATTTCCAATGATAGGTTCAGTTTCAACTTCTTTCACGGGTATTATTTGTATGGAGTTTGGTGTTGAGTTACTAATGCTAGTGCTTGCACAAGGAGGTGAGTTCTCTTTTTGACTTATTAGATTTATCATCATCCTATCATCATCAGCCATTTCCGGTTCTTCGTCGACATTCATCTTCACTTCTCCTTTAGTTTCCTTTATGTCTGTTTCAGTTTTTAGGTTTACTGCTTCACTTGCTGTCAACGGAATATCCGCATCTAGAATTTCCTCTACTACCATTTTTCTTTTCATAATCCTTGAGTCACTTGTTTTTACTCTCAGCTCTTTTGCATGACTGTCCATCAAAAATTGTGTATCGTAAATTTGCTTTTCATTGGCTTTTTGTTTATCTTTTCTTGTTTTCTTTAGATCATTATCTTCTTTTACGGGTATTATTTGCATTTTGCCTGTTTTTTCATTTAATATCATGTTTACTGCTACTTGAGTCAATATTTTCACCGAAGTTTCAGTTACTTGGCATGTCTTACTAATGCTAGTGCTTGCACAAGGAGGTGAGTTATCTTTTTGGTTTAGTAGATCTATCATCATCTCATCATTTTCAGCTTCACTAGCCATTTCCGGTTCTTCGTCAACATTCATCTTCACTTCACCATTAGTTTTTACTCTCAGCTCTTTTGCATGACTGTTTATCAATTGAGTGTGGTACATTTGCCCTTCATTTGCTTTTGGTTTCTCTTCTTTTCTTGTTTTCGTCAGGTCTTTATCTAAATTCTGATCGAATTTATCAATGGTGTTTATTTCCAGGTCATTTTCTTCAATATTAAAAGCTTCAATGTGCTCAGCTTCCATTTCTTCAATGTTCTCAATACTATCTGCATTTATTTCAGGTTCTTCTATATTGAGTATCTCTTCAAGCATAGCATCTTCTTCATAGTAAGTACTGTCATCTGAATCTGCATAGGGAATGTCGTCACTATCATAATCATCGCTGTCAGACGAGTTTGACCTAGATCTTTTATTGTTTATTCGTTTAAAAGTTTTTTTTGGTCTTCCGCTTTTATTTTGTTTGTTCTCTGATTTATGGGTTGATATTAGGTCATGTGTTTTTGGTTCATAACATGCACAACAACCCTTTTTTGGGCCACAAAAGCAACTTAAGTCTCGATATAGGACAGAACCTTGCTTTGCAGTTGTGATAATCTGATGAATTCTCATTGTACCTGGCAACGCAATTAACTCATCGGGAACTTTTTGTTGCATTTCTCGTATTTCTTCCTCTGATATAAAAAAATGTTTCACCTTTTTTTCTGATTCCTTCAACATTTTGAAAGCGATGGTTGCATTAGGAATGTCGGTTCCGCGAGATACAAGATCGTCCAAAGTTCTTTTAACTGCTCCACCAACCCCATCGGCCGCCCCTTTCCCATGCGATGCTTCAAAAAATGACCAGGAAGCATAATCCAAAGTTCTCTCTTTAACATTTTTACTAAAAAGATAAAAGTTCTTTTTCTGTTTGTATTGTGTGGCGGGGCCATCAGAATACATGTGTACAGCTTTTAAGGAAGGAACTATTTGTTTTGCATATTCAAAAACTGGTGAAAGGTGAGCCCAAATCGCTCCAGGATCGTGGTCACAACATGGAGATACAGAACAAAACGATGTGGGATTGTTGTTCTTACTATAAATTACTCCCGTATGGAGAGAAATTTGTTCTCTATTTCCACCGAAATGAACGGATTGTATTTCCTTATGTAATTTGCCGGCATAATTTTCTGAGAAGTCACAAATTATAACTACTTCATCCTCAGATAGGTTCCGTATGCAGTTTTGTAGAGTCTTATGCTGATGACCAATATTGTAATAGTGTTTCTTGAAAACGCTTAATTCTTTGTTAAATTCTTGAATTAGCTCCCCAATGGTACCACTTTTAATATCTTTTCCAATTTTTTTGGTAGTCATGGGTTTTCTTTCACCATTTTTTAAAATTTTTATATACTCATGCTTTTTTAACCCCCACTCAAGCCAAGTGATATTGATGGTATTGGTATTATCTTCAAGAGAAACTGGAATGGACTTTGACATACAAGATGGGCATGTATTATACATACATTGTTTAGACTCAGGGCTGCAAGATACTTCCGTGACTAAATCAGTGACTTTACAACTCGGTATTATTTTTAAAGCTTTAAGCTTTTCGGCCTTCAGTATTAAATTGCTGTGTTTAACACAAGCACAAGTTTCTCGATCGTTGAGAGTAGGATTTACTACGTAAAATGGTCTATACCGAGTAAATGTAGTGTAAGAGTCTTTTCCACCTTCCGATTTATATTTGGCGTGCAGATTTATCATGGAATCTAAAAGAAAGCGTTTCTGTTGTTTATCTTTTTTAAGAGTTTTGCATTCTTTTCGGCCTGCTGTGGCACGGCTGACGTCGTCGCGTAAAAAGAACTCCTTAATTCTTTTAATATTGTCTTTTTCTTTGGCCTCTTGCACTGTATCATCATTTCTAATTCGTCCCTTTAACCCTAAAGTTGTTGATAGTTTGGTAGTTAAACTATATTTCTTTACAAAATCGTTGTTAACCACCTTTTTGAGTACCTTTTTTTCTTTGTTTGTGTCTGCATTGGTATACTGTAGTTTTAAAGATTCTGAAATTACGTTTAATTCGAAGACTTTTCGCTTTACTTTTTCTTTATCTTCTTCTCTTATAACAATCTCTTCGACAAAACTGCTTGCTTTTGACATTGGAGTTGCTTTTTCTTCAAGAAAATTGCTATCTACAGGCTGGTTATCTGTGGCTGTAATTAGATTTCGGTTTTTAGCTTTGAGATGTTCAATACATATGTTGCTTCTATAAATGCGTTTTTTCATTACAACCATTCTTTTCATCATTCTGCTCACCTTTTCGTGAAGCTTTTTATTTTCTTGCTTAAGTTTTGTATTTTGTGCTTTTATGTATAACACTCGTTTAGCTGCATAGATTGCTCTTTTTTGCCTTAAATCTTCATCCTTTTTTACCTTTTCTGCTTGCTTTTTCTTTTCTTTCCTTCTATCATTAGCTTCTTTCCATTTTTGTCTTAGAGCTTCTTTTTCACTATCAGTAAGAGTAGATATTTTTTTTTGTTTTTGTTTCACTTTCTCCAGGTGTTTTTTTCTTTTTTCTTCATATTTTTCAGGGTTTTGATTTTTAAGTTTTTCTACATATTTTTTTTGCCGTTCGGCACCGGTCAGTGGCATTCTGAAACCAAAAAAGCTATTAGATATCTTTTGAATAAAACTAAAAACAAAAGTAAACATCGCTAGTGTGGGTGGGAAAGCGATCAACACTAAATGCAATAAGGTAAGCGTTCATTATTATTTTCTAGACAAATCCAATTTTTTGTTACACGAAAAGTCTGATATTTATTAGAGAAAATAAAATCAAAACAAATATTAAATAATAAATATTTGACTTTAGAAGACTTTGTGTAGCGTTAAATAAAAATGAAGCACTAAGTAGGTATACATAAAAAAGTTATTTTTTATTAATTTAATTTTGAACGCGGTACCTTAATTATAATACCGTTTCTCTCCTTTATTTTTCCTTTATTTTTATTCGTTACATATAAACTCATTTTAATACCTTACTTTCATACTTTACACATGAGACCACACCTTTATCGTCTACAATTTACTGACGTCAGTAAATGTCAGGAAATTGTTCGTCACTAACATGTAAAACATAACCTAAAAAATATTTTTACACAAAACATAATCACGTTTACTAGTAGATTGAAAGCGTAATCTATTGTACTTGTCATAATTTAAGTATATTATAACTGCGGTAGGTGAATTCTTAAAAATCTACTTACTTTTGTTGAGAAGATCTCGTCACGAAAATGTATGATAATTTTTTCACCACCACACACTGAACTTCTGCCGTGTCTCAATGACAAAAAAAATGGCGGCGCGTCATTGTGATGTTACTTTTCGTGACATGACCAGTGTTGCCAGTGATTAAAGTTAGATTCCTACTCTTCGTGATACAAAAAGTTGGTTAAATATGTCAGTAAATCAGTGTCACGAAATTGTTACGATTGATGGGGACATTTTTAAAAATGTTCATTCTTAGTTTATTTAACGTAAATTTAAATAGTTTATCCATCCAACTTAAAAAATAAACATTGCTTTTTAAATTATGGTAATAAAAACTAGTAAGTTTAGTACAAAAATTCTGATTAAAAAATATGTTTCGAATGTCGTCCAACTAGGGGACATTAAAAAATGTATGGTGTTTTTTTGTTACTTAATTTTCACATTTAATTTATGCTAGGATTTTAATCGTAATTCATTGCTTTTTATTAAGAATAATATGCAGTTATGCTTAGATTTATATGTGGAATTTAAAAAATGATTGATTTTAGTCGAAATAATATTTTTTTCAAATATTTTTTTATGAGGACAAACATTTAGTAGTAAAAGTACACATATTTTGAAAACGATTCAAATCTAAAATTGCTTAAATCATGTCCATTCGTGTCTGGTTATTGTAAACTTGTTAATTATTCGCGTATATGGCGACGCGTGCGCATCGACTTGGAGTTTGTATGTATTTAGTATGTTCAGCTTTATCTGTTAATATTTACATGGAGCTAGACGGTTGAACTTGGTAAAACCTCCTTTAAGGTGGCTAATAGACATTGTTCAATGAAAATTATTTTTTACAAGTATTTTAGGATGTTTTAACAAGGCGGGATAGGGTCGTTACCCACACTTTAATATAAATTACTTACTTTACCTAGTTATTTTGTACTTGAATACTTAAAATACAAAAAGTACGCTAGAATACTTTTTCACGACAGTAATTAATGGTTTCTTTTTAGCTAGGTACATAAATAAAATGTTGGCAACCATGGGCCGCAACGTATTAAATTACGCGCAATTCAATACCTATACCGCAACACAAGTTAAATAAAGTTTGCACATGGGCCAATATGCGTGCGCCACCCTAATTTCCATCATTTTCACGTGCGGAGCGGGGGAGCGGGGCTGAATCGCGCGCGGGGCGGAGCGTAACCACTCTATACGTAATACTATTATATTATATTGTGTGGCCTAAGTTAACTTTACATATTTTAATATGACCATGACGATTTTGACCGAACGAAGCGAAGTCTCAGAGTCGACTGGGGCAGCGTTTGTTTTTTATGTTTTTTCGACGATAACTTTAGTATCGGTGATCCGATCTTCATGAAATTTGGTAGAGATACATTTTTTGAGTTCAAACATAAGTAAAATCGGTCGTAGAGTTACGAAGATAATGGATGCCCCTTTAAGGGGAGATTTCATATAATGCATGTTACAGGTTCATCGCGAGGACACTGTTCGGAGCGGACCACTGGATAGATATAATATATGTTAGAGAAATGCAAAAGATCTTTCGATTCACCTGGGTCGGTACTGCCAAGTAATTTACTATATAATCACTAAATTCCCAGAACCACGAATGTGAACGTCAAATGTACAAAACCATTTGCCATTTCGGTCACAATATAGTACTTCTCTCAGCAGTACCGAATAAAGGCCTTCATATGTCTCGAAAGGTAATGTATATGGTATGCGACTTTTCTGACCGTTTAGTTAAGGACGTTCAGGTTAGCGGCCCCAAGAACTCTTAAGACACATACAATACGTTATATTTTACTCTGTACGGGCGTATTTCACTACTATACCGAAAATATATTATCCTATGTAGTATATTTATTCTCATGAGAAAGAAAATTTGTTCACGTTGCTTAGAGATTTCTACGTACAGTGGTCATTTGGTTGTTAATAACAGTTTCTTTTCTCAATTGTTTCCATGGCCACATTTTAAAAGAGTTGTCAAAATATGAACAAGGACGCAACTAAATCAGTAGGTACGTTCAATTGCCTCCAATTATCTCTGCCAATGAACAGTGTTGCCAGTTAAATGGATACATTAGTCACAAGTGCTTATTCTTCATTATCGCTGGCACACTAACAAGGTTCACGTTTCGTTTTCAGAGTAATCAAAATTCAACCGTATGCTTTTGCATAAGAGCTACGTTTTCAATATGTAAATAATGCAATATGATTCTTTTAGTAAGCAAATTCTATGAGAACTAACTGAGCGTTGACGTCATGATGGCCGTTTAATGGATTTCAGTGTAATTCATATCTTATTACCTGAATTATAAAGTTGTGTATTATACTAAACGTTTAGCGAAGTTAGCACCTTTTCATAAACGGTTGCTTAAGTGAAGATGGTTTCTGCCAAACGATCGGAGATCTTATTTCCTAGTCGTTAAGGTAAGTGTAAGGGTTCGCTAGGGTTGTCAAAGAGTTTTTGTTATTATCATCGTATTGACTGTTTACTTTCTCAAGATCGTTTAACGTAAAACCATACTAAATACGAACTTTACTAGTTCTGAGGAAGGTTTGTTATTGCATACTACAGTCGAGAAAGATGTAAAGTCGATCTTAGGGAGTGTATACTTGATACAATAAAGATGGTGATCCTGTGTGAAGGCCGGATTTTATCAATTATATTATATTCTATAGACTTCGCATAGCCGGGTAAACCCCCGCTCCTAAAAAGTCAAAATACTATAAGCGGCAGACAAAGGAAATGCATAACACACCAATCACAGCTCAAATAACCCCCAGCGCTTCGCAAGTTTGGCAGCTTTATTTGCTAGTAAAAGTTAGGCTAAATGGAGTCTTAAAGATCCATCCAGTAATGTCATAAAGTGTGTTTCTGTAAGACCTGGCCTAAGAGTGTGTTTTATTCGGATCTCTTAATTGTTCCATTTAAGTGATAAAATATTGCCATTCTGAAAAAAACGCTATCAAATTCTTACAAACTCAAAGCCAACACATGCCGATTTGGGACCGGTTCGCAACAATCATCTTTTCTTTTTATGTGTGTTTTTTATCTTTTTGCTATCAATAATTTTCTTTTCTTTTAGGTACATACAACAGAATATTATATTAAGCGTTTTCTCATTATTAACTGAGCACCCATCAATGGCGAAGCGTCAAATATTTCCTGAGGGAAGCCGGAAGAATTAAAACCGTACGTGCGAGTCTGACATTTAGTTAGAGTGACAATATGGACTTCACTGACAGCTAGCCGTAGCTTTCTAGCTTGGTAAAGCCGTCAGGAATCGGCTTGTAGGGCGGCTTCGCCGCTGCACGACATCAACCTTAAGTGCAGATTGTTTTTAAGGGCGTAAAAGTACCATTTATTGGGCATCATAAGTACCTAAGGTATGGATCCTGTCATCAGTGTTGCCACGTTTCAAAATTGGAACTTGTAGCCTTACAATATTTAAAAGCAATTGTAATATACACCGTAAAAAGCGTAAAAATATAAACCATCGTAATATCCTGGGATACAAATAGCAATTCGTTGGAATTAATAGCACCAGCGCACCATTCGTAACGGGGCGCGATCCTAAATCTCCGAAATGTAGGGAAAAACGCTATATTAATGACCTTTGCGAGTGCCAAATTTTTTTGGCGAGTGCCAGGTACTGATAGCGAGCTTATGGATACAATAACATGAATATATAGCCTGTTATGTTGTTTGTACACAATTAACCCTTAGGCTTCATTTTCACCGGAAAAATCCACCAGTGGGATTGCAGTCATTTCAAAATGAAGGAATCCTATTGGTCGTTTTATTCCTCGCTCACCGCTTAGCTAGCCGCTTAGCAGCTCTGATGTTAACGCAGCCTTAAGAGGACTATGAACCAACGGCAAAAATCACCAGTTTCATACAAAAAGCGATAAGGATTTTCACCCCTTAAATGTTAAACGATATTGACCAATTTTTGAGAGGTTGTTGTCAGAACAAAATCTAGGTCTAAACGGTTTTTGAATATTGATTAAAGATCAACAAATTCAAATAATCACCGAAATTCGTTTTGAATGAGAAGACCGAAACAAAAATAAAACTGAATTTATTGATAACACTGAAAAATAAATTACGTATAGACCTAGATTTTGTTGTGACGGACATACGGATATGCAAAAATTTTAATACAGTTTGACACTGAGGAAACATTTAAACTCAAGTTATTTTTCACGTTAATTTGTATCATACTATGTAAATACTAAGGTTGTAATTCTAAATACCTGTGGTAGGTGGTCGATAAAACGCCTCTGGGTTTTTTAATTATAGAAATCTAAGATAAATATCGTGGCAAGCAGTGAATGCAGCAGGTTCTTCACTGACGCGAGGACACACTCCTCCATTTTGTTCTTGTGATTTTGACTTGACTGCGTAGTTTGTGGTCTTTTTTTTCCTTTGCAAATGAGAAAAATACAAGGATGACTACCATGGTATTTGCCATGTGATTCTCATCAAAGCACTTCGCTTGACGACGAAAGCATCTTCCGCATAGAAAACCGGTTTCCGCCAGTAAAGGACTTTCACAGTAATCCTTCACACCACACGCGCACGACCTGCGTTTTGTGTTTGGAAGGCTTATAGTCAAACGGTTCAAACGCCGCCATCAGAAAGGGTTGACAAGTAGCGTCCACAGCTGACTCTCCCGAGAGTGAATCTGTCTGTCTGTCTTATCCGTTTTACGACCAAACCAATAGAACCATTCCGATAAAAATAAGCAGAGCTATTGACAGTTTTGGCGATGGATATGGAAAAAACGAAGTGCCAGCAAAGTACCAATTTGACTTGTCTAAAAATTTACGGCTACATACAACCGAGACTTATTTGAAAATAAATTACAGCTTTGTAAATTATAGACATGTGATTGCTTTGACTTGTTTGATGTGAGCAAGCAGCTTTGCAAGCTCTGTCCGAAATAAGTCGCTTGGTTGATATTAGCAATAATTTGTTTATTTCTAGCCCTCCCATTTTTGCAGTGATCGCGCGTTAACTAATCACTATTTTGACGTGCATTATTGAGCTACTAAGCTTTATTGAGCTTTGCAAAGTTGTTCTTGCTTAAAAGGTAGATAGAGAGGATATTGAAATTTTATTGAAATCGTCTAAATTATCGTAAGTGATATCAATAGATGCGAAGCAAATTGAGACAATAATGGTACCCTTAAGGGGTAGTTTATCATCATCACATTCATCGTATATACTGCCCACTGCTGGGCACAGACCTCTCATAGTGGAGAGATATGAGGTACATCTCCTGTCAAATGCAATTCCTCCTCTGCTGCACTGGGAGTGAAGAAATAGCATAGAATGCGTGCAGATGCTTATCATCCTGGCATGTCGTAAAAGTCGACTAAGGGACGGGTCCTCTCCAACATGGTGGACTATCTGTACGGGCGATGGGCTGATCACCTGTCACCATACGGTTCATCATACCATCTTAGGACTAATTAATCGAACGTGGCCACAAGTAGTCTTGTGGCTCTGCCCACCCCATTAGGGATTTCGGGCGTGATAATATGTATGTATGTATGTAAATGCAATTACACTTTAAATCCAAAGAAAGTGTTCAGGTTAATGGAAGGTTAAAAGCAATCTTTCTTACACGCTCATAACAGAAACATCGAGTAAAACGTGCAAAGCGGGGGCGCGTCGCTAGTATACCATAAGCTATAAAACGAAACAGTGTATAAGACATGTGGAGCCGTATATTTTCTGTTACCCACAAGGGAAATAAGATGGATTCATATCACGACAAACGTAATCGTAAATCTTACGGAGAAATCCTTGGCATTCACATTACAATTCTCAAATAAAAACAATGAATTAATTCGCACGAGACAGCCTGCAATATTCAATGATCACTTTCTCTTGGACAGCTATGCTCGGTCGCTTTCTGGCTTGACTGAATGGGCGGTTGTGTGAAAGTGACGCAGTTACGGTTGACTGGTCGGCGCTGACCGCGTATTGGACGGTTATTTCGGCCTTGGGTGAAAGTCTATTACGAAACGTGTCAAGTTACCTATATTAAATGTACGTGTAACACAATATTGTTGCGTTTGTGAGATACAGAATACGTTGTTGTAATAGATAATGATTTGAAAATGGAACTCATATAAGAGCACACGCGAAACACGCGATGTTTAGCGAGCATAGAGGCGTTTTCTAGGTTAAAGCGTTTGCTAGTTATACCGTGTTTTTTAAAAACGGAAGGAATTGCTGCACAGAAATAAATTGCGACTTATAATTGTCAACTTTTGTCAGCCTATTATGCCGCCATTTCTTGTACGGCGATGGTGGCCAAAGTTTTAATGGGGCCATAAATATTTTTCATGATTTTAAGAGAACAGCGAAGGGGAAGACAACTCGGCCCATCGTATCGGATGTGCTTGCATTAAAAGTTCCTGAACATAAGATTTGGCCTTAGCACCTACTTTAATTTATAGTTATTAGTTGCTATTTCCTCATTATATCACCAACTTATTTTCCTTTGAAATAACAACTTTTCCTATTTCCAGAATTCCCTTGGGAAAGGAAGGCAAATAAACAGCGGTTTCAAGCGACGTTCTAGCTGGAAACTTCGCCTGGATACTTACGAGTTTGGAATCGCGTTAAAGTTCCGAATAAACACTCACGATTTTCTTTTAATTTTACGGACTTGAGTATTAGCAAACAATGTTGGCTTAGCATGGTTGGCTGGGCAATCATCGCCTTAGGATCAAAGTTTAAGTAGCTTGTGAAAAATATTGGTGTAAGTAAGCGAGTCAAAGAGTCTTCTATCTTTCGAAGTACTGTGATCGAACAAGCGAGCTGTTGTGCTACATAATATTGTAACAACAATAAGGATTGTCGCGTCTGAAATAAAGTAGGTAATTGAATTGAATTGCACGGTAACTTTTCAATTTGCAACGAATGTAAACAAATCATTTAGAGCCTTTATTCGACATATCGCTTTCTTTGTCTTCATCTTACTTTTCCAAGTGACAAAACGAAGCGATATTCCGTTAAGTTTTGTTATATATTTAATTTCAATTTTTATAGATGATAGACCTGCATTTGACCTCTGTCTCACCTGATGGAAAGTGATGATGAGGTCGACGATGGAGCATGCACACCTAGATAATGCCTATTCACTCTCTCCTTGAAAAGACCCAAGTTGTAGCTTTCTGGGAACACGTCTGCAGGCAGGGAATTCCACTCCTTAGCCGTTCGCCAAATGAATGTTGAAGCGTACCGCTTAGTGCGAATTCTTGGGACATCCACAACATAAGGTTGGAACCCCAGCCGACGCCTAGTCCCCCGATGAAGGAATGGGGATGGCGGAATTAGTTCATGTAATTCCATCGCACACTCTCCGTGATATATCCTGTAGAATACCGAGAAGCAGGCAACTATACGTAGCCTTGAGTGCCATTGGATTTGTGTACCTCTGCTGCACATTAGATTTAATTGTACAGAGTTAAGTTAAATCGCCGCTCAATTCCTTCGTATATCACTAAAGGAATTTATAAAAATTACAACATAGAAACGTTACGAAAGCTGAGTATATTTAGACAAAGCTATATGCATATACAAATATCGTCAAAACAGTTTAAAACCAGCGGAATGTTTTTTGATTTGGCCCTAATAGAACTCATCATTCTAATGCGTAGCTGGCCAGATAAATGAAACCTCTTGTTTTGGAAAATTGGTAGCATGCATAATAAACATCGCAATATTGCATAGCAAACATCCCATGGTATGACACAGTTGGAGCCGCAATTATTTTTAAGTTGAAGTTGTCTGGCCATTAAGCGTGAAGGCCATATTTAAGAACAAAAAATTACTAACGTGAGAACGTCGTAGGAAAAAACGTGTAAAGGTAAAACTGTGGGGGTCCAGAAAATAATATCGTACGTGATTATAGCATTGTGCCAAGTAAACTGGAAGTAAGTACCCAGTTCACACAGGTGTTACGAAATAACTACCCATATTCAACGATTTAGCTGGGAATGTTTTAGAAATACATAGGTACGTTGCTTTTTTGTAAGTCTATCTAACAAAACCTAATTTAGAATTGTAAATGCGTTTTACCTTTTACTGCACTGCATGCATAAAAAACTAGTAGATGGTTAGTAAAAACACCCTGTGCTAGTTATCTCATATTTTATGTATGCAAATAAGGTTCGAACTACTTAATAACTGAGTCATATCAAATATTCCGCGTAGTGAGATCAAGGCTGTACCAAAGGGAGGATATTGGCCTTACGCATTCAAATACCTAATTGTGTCTCGTGTATCAATGAAATTAAGGTCGAATTTAGGTTAAATGGAGTCTTAATCTAAGCAAGAAAGTAATCGTATCATGACATGATTTTAACAACCAAATTTGCGGAGGATTTGTCTGCTTTTCGTGACCGCAATTGCTTTAAGTTCAATTCTTCCGGCATTTATTTAGACAACGCGAAGGTCTTATTTATTACTTTGTAATTGGAAACACGCATTTCTCCTGCAGATAACGGAATAAAGAGCCTTTGTTTACTGCAATCGCTCGTACATTGCTGCAATACGAAACGCTATCGACCTACAGAACGTGATCCTACCTGTTGCGATCGAAACGCAATGTGGGTCAACGGTTATCACCTAGCACATATTCCATGTTTGAGCATTAAACACAAAACCACCGCAAGGTCTCACATCACATTCACCGCATTTCGAAATGCGAATTGTCGCACCATGCGTGCGCGCAACACGACGCCATCGCGCGGCCTCCGGGTTGACACTGCGCACAATGAACCAAAATATGATTAGCATAATGCTGCACGTCTGTTGCGGTGGATTGCCGGTGAGGTTTGTTATCGTGCGTACTTCTCTGTCTTCTTTAAGATGATTTGTAATTTAATATAAGTACGTTTTATTGTACGTAAAACAATTTACAATCATATGTGTTAAAATGCGCCCTTAAGGCGAAGGGTAGGACTTGATACGATCAAACTCGAGCAAGTTTTTTTCTGGACTTTGGCACTGGAGAAATAATATTTTATTTGTCTACATATTTTTTCAATGGCAATGCCCTATATAACAGTACCGTGACTCACTGATAAACAACGCACAGCCTTAACAGGTGGTCATAGAGGTTTGAAATTTGGAGGAGACAGTCCTCGAGTACCCTAGAGGTGCACTGAGGAGGGATTTTTTGAAATTCCATCCCTTAAGGGGTGAAAAGGTGTGTTAAAGTTTGTATGGAAAATACCGCACGCGAAGCTGTGGCGGGTCCACTAGTATAATAAAAACATCAAGTTGGGGCACTGCCTTAAGAAAAAATCAATAAGTATACTAAAAATAAAAACACTTCTCTAGTGTCAAAGCCCAAACCGAAAAATTTGCAAAAATTTGTATGGAGAGGGCCCGGCTTTTGGTTTCTGTTTTGTTTGTTTACTTGCTAGTTTTCTCCGGTTTAATAGATTTTTAGTGTTAACATATATACTTACCCTATATACTTTTTATGTAGGTAATATAATTACCTACGTAATACATAATCATAAAGGTTGTATTTTAAGTTTTCTTCATATAAGCCCTATCCCTATGCGGAAATACTTGAAACCGAACAAGCAGGCCGCCTAGTCTTTAACCTAATCATTGGTATGATTCGTATGTGTGTGCCCAGCCATGTGATTCTTGTAACGTGCGCAGCGGCTGATAAGCGATTAGGGACACAGTCAAATTTAGACCTAACGACTTCGTCCTTACAGTCTGAATTCATAGTTTCGTTTATCCGCTGATCAGCCGCTGCGCACGTTAGAGAATCGCACCGCTGAATATTATGAATCGGTTTGCGTCGGGACATACATATGTATATGTCTGCCAATGTTTCTCAGTACTCGAGTGCACTGTCAACGCTCTTGTTGCGTATGAATAAAGTATTATTTTGCTTGAATTAAACTTTGACGACTCACTGTAAAGTTGGTAGATCTATACCGGGTTCGCACCAGATCGTAATTTTTATGATGAGTCGGAATTGGCCGACGTGACGTCACGGGAGCGTTGCCCGCGTAAACCTAACATTCTTTATTGTACTTTTGATGGCCACATGTTAAAGATCCCGGATCTCTTTATCAGAAGAGTAGGGAGTAGGGGATTGAGTAGATATTGAGTATTGAAGCTAATGTCTTTAATTTATTATACAGAGTTCTAAAAAGGGCATAATTTAATTTGAAAGTTAATAACCATGCCAAATCAGAGAAACTAGCACTAACTCACGTTTGGTGACGTAGTCTTGTGAAAATTTCTGTTTATTTGTCTTCATCTTCTTAGGCAATAGATCGGTTCTTACGAGTAAGTATTTATCAAAATACCACTATTAGAATTGAAAATCCTTAAAGAATCCAGTGTTGCGTTTACTCTGAAAACGCCGATCGTGGTTAAATTCCCTGCGGACTATGGTTTCAATTTCGCGGAAGGAAATCGATATTAATTCTAGAACACCCGCCGAGCTTGGTCGATCATCGAATCAATTACTCTCTCCGCCATCAATATAGAACAACACTTAATATCACTACCAATAAATCTTCGAAGCTCCACCAGTAAATTCTTTTAACCTACTTTTTATGATTAATTGCAACGACCCGAACTCCAAACGTTTACATAAATATTCAAGTGCGCAGCTGAATTAAGACACAGCTCCAAACAGAAATGGTTATCCATAATGATATTCATATAAGAATCACGCTCCCGCGAAACCGAAAAACAAAATGTAACATCAATTTGATTTGGCAAATATGCTTATGGAACTCGCAGGGGAACCGAATCTCGTAACTAAGTTGGCAAGGGGGTGCCGCAGAGGAACTATGAATTTAATATGTAGGTACATAGACGGCAGCGGGCGGCGCAAAATTATAGCAGGATACATTAATTACGGCGGAAGTTTGACGCCCCGGTTGGTCCCGAATATCAACGGGGTAGCAGTGGCGAAGCGTCAAATATATCCTAATAGAAGCCGGAAGAGTTAGTACCGTACGTGCGAGTCTGATATTTAGTTAAGAGTAACATGGACTTCACTGACCAGTAGCCATAGCTTTCTAGGTTGGTAAAGCCGTCAGGAATCGGCTTGTAGGCAGGCTGCGCCACTGCGGGGTAGGGCGTCCCGTGAGCATGCTATGGCAACTTAGAACAAAACATTTTCATTGATAGCAGAGCCATCTTTACGACAGATTTTGCACTCAAAAAGTTAGTGTTGCCATATAACCCTAAATTGAGATTAATTTTTACTACAATTGGCATTTAACATACGCGTTATATAGCGATACTCCTCTGCTGCACTGGGAGTGAAGAAATAGCATAGAATGCGTGCAGATGCTTATCATCCTGGCATGTCGTAAAAGTCGACTAAGGGACGGGTCCTCTCCAACATGGTGGACTATCTGTATGGGCGATGGGCTGATCACCTGTCACCATACGGTTCATCATACCATCTTAGGACTAATTAATCGAACGTGGCCACAAGTAGTCTTGTGGCTCTGCCCACCCCATTAGGGATTTCGGGCGTGATGCTATGTATGTATGTATGTTATATAGGGACGAGACGTATATAAATACTCATATATGTATACCTTTGATGAATACGTATAGTTATGTATACAGAAGTTGCGGTAGCTAGAAACCAGATGGCGCTGGAGTTGCATGTCTATCTCTGTATGTACATATAATAATAGTCATTGCCCGTGAGCAATCGCAGCTTCGAAAATGCCAGTCAAAACGACATCTACAATCAAACAAAAGTCATGTCGGCCATTACGATTTCTGTACGCCCTGACAGAAAGTAATTAGCGAACAAGGGCGGACGTATTAAACGAATAGCCGTAAGCAAACAACAGCGATCCACTCACGGGCCACGTATTCAATTAACGGAATGGGAATCGGAATCGCTCATAACGCCGGGAAAGTTAATTAAAATATCCCTAATAGCGAGGCGACAGCGACAAACTCGGCTCGCGCCAAAGCGTGCCGCAATGTTTGTTCTTTATAAGAACAAGTTCCCGCCTGTTTGCATGCAAGTTGGGGATTTTATTTGCCCTCGGTCGCGCGCCAACTTCCCCCAACGCCCTACTAAATCCCCGAGCATCGAACTGCAATACGCGCTGAGTTATGACAACAGAGCAGAAACAAAGGCTTGGTCACATTGCGTGCGCATTGCGGCAGCAGCGCGGCGCGTGATATGTCTGATGCAGGGTTAGAAATTATCAAAATAATTATTTTATTTGATAATTATCCATGCTGATTCTTAGATAGTCAACTAATAACAATTCAAATATCAAGGAAAAACAACAGCAAACAGTAAAAAATAAAATTAAAGCTTTGTTTGGTGAGTTCGCAACGCAGACTCTTTTTTTACAAGCTTTTATTAACTTGCAATGTTTGTATGTTTGTTTGTTTAGGTCAAATCTTGCAAGCTGAATTAGAACCATTTCCTCTTATACTATGTACTGAGTTTAATTTTAACAAGTTGTTTCAGTTCCGATGACCTGAATTGACATTTAGGATTAGCGCCAGATAAAGGAACTCTTCAACGGTCAACAGCACAGACACCAAGTATTGTGTACGCAGTTTATTGCAATATTAAAGTGTAATGGGCAAAAAAGTTTGTTATAATTTGAACAATAACTTATTGGAATTGATATTTTACTCGTTTGGATACTAGAGAAGCGTCCAATCGTTTTCAATACACATAGCGTGACATTGCTAGCGCATCAAGATAAGTTACCAACAAATAATTACCAAGCTAATTATCATTACGAACGCTGGAGCGATGTCTGTTACGACCAATAGAAGACAACAAAAGGCGTCACGCTGCGGTCGCGCCGCGCCCTTCTCGCGTTCACAATGTGACTGGGCCTTTACGCTGATAACACTTTGATGCATTGGTCTCATATAAACAAATAGATACACAATCAGCAGAAAATAATGGTTTATCTAAAACGAATGTTCCAAGAACTTGGGCATTCGTTTTGCGATTAGTCTTTTTCGGTGATGACAGTTATCATTAACATGCATGCACTTTATTCGGTTAATTAAGAAATGACAGTAAGTGGTAATGTGCTAATTAATTCTAAATTTTAATAAATTTATTATTTTATTGTATTGACTTTTATCATATTGTTGTTATGATATATAATTTCCTGAAATTGAACAGAATTGAAGTTAAAGATTTTAATATATGTTGTCAATAAATAACAATTTATACATAATAGTAAAATCGTAAAGTGGAAAAAGTCTGTACATTGAAGATAACAATGAAAAAATGCTATGAGGGGCTTCAGAATGAGAGGCAGAACAAATCCCAATGGTTTTTGAATTTCATGTCTGTTTCTCTGTTTGTCTGATTGTATGTTCGCGATAAACTTTAAAACTACTGGATGGATTTCAATGCGGTTTTCGATAATATATCCAGGAACACTTCAGGCAGGACATAGGCTATAGAAACTTTTGGAAATAATAGTGGAAGGGGGTAAAAGAGGGGGTGGAAGTTAGTATGCGAAAAACTGTTTGGATGAGTTTATTAACTTAAAACTTGGTAAAAATACTCTTCAAAATAGAAAAATAGGTATGCGGTATAAGACAATATGAAACTACCCCTAAAAAGGGGGCCTTGGGGCGTTAAACTTTGTATTGGAAAAACCGATTCCATTTGTTTATCGACTTGAAACTTGGTATATATGCAGTTCAAAACAAACAATTAGGTAGTTAACCATTTCTAAAATAAATTATTGTGTGTGTGTGTTTGTGTACGTTTGTCACAGCTTAGCTCCATATGGCTGAACGTATTTTCATGAGACTTCGTATATAGTTAGACCCTAGCTTCTGGAATAGAAAATAGGGTCATTTTTGTCCCAAATAACTCAAAAGTTGTTGAGAGTATAATTACAACCGAATTCCACGCGGACGAAGTCGCGGGCAGAAGCTAGTAATATAATAAATGCGAAAGTTTGTAAGTCTGTTTGCGTGTTTGTTACTCATTCACGCCTCAACCGCTGCGGCTCTAGCATGCCAGACAAGACACGGGGATAAGTTAAACCCCGTTTATCTCTCTATCTCTTTCGTCGGCACTAGTGTGAGAGAGACGCACTTAGAGATAAGACGGTTTAACTTATCCTTGTGTCAACCTTGCTAGGGCCGCTGGACGGAGTTGGAATGGAGATAACTTGTACCCTGGATTAAGACATAAGATACTTTTCAACCAAATACATAGCTAGTAAATAATAAAATTTAACACTACCTCTTTATTCACTTTTATTAAAAACTGTGTATATTTCCTTATATGAGATCAGTGCTTGGCTGACAAAACCCGAAAGCTGAAAATGTGTCGTTATTTTGTACGTGCTTGACGTTCACATTCGCGGTTTTGGCATTTTAGTGGCGATATAGTAAATGATTTAGCAGTCCCGAATAGAGGCCCTGATGTTTTTCATTATAACAATGACTTAGCCATACGATCGTTCGGGAAAATAGAAACAAAGCTATTACTCAAATTGAATCTGTGGACGTGACTGAATATGAGAAAAAAATCTGGAATAACGTGGACGGAACGCCAATCTGAATATGGAAATGGCTGGCGGATTCGCAATGTGGGTAGATAAGGATTTTATGGCGAAAATGTAGGTGCTGCCTCGACGGGGTATGGTGTGGTGTGGCGAAATTCTCGATAAGTGAGCGCAGCGGAGTCGGCGTCGATAAGGCATCCGGTGCAGCGCTGTTTTGTCCAACTGAATTGCAATAATACATTGTATCATAGGGAGCAAAATAATATTTTTACAGCGATTGCTATTTTTAATCCAGAAGCGAAAGGGATTTTAAAGTAAAATCCCGTGGTGTGATTCTTTAACGTGCGCAGCGGCTGATCAGCGGATAAACGAAACTATTAATTTAAACTGTAAGGACAAAGTCATCAAGTCTAAATATCAATGTGTCCCTCATCGCTGATCAGCCGCTGCGCATGTTAGAGAATCACATGGCGAGCGTAGCGAGGGATTCAAAGGACGTCGCCCGAGGAAACTTTCTCGCTGAAGCCGAACTTTTCAGGGTTGTCATGAATCTAACCTAACAAACTACCTTCTGGGGTATAATATATCCTGAAAAGTGAACAATTTCAGTTGGACATATTATACATTTGGTGAAACTTGTTTCGGTGAAGTGATATGTACATAGACCGATATGTTTACCTTCAAGGTCTGGCCACTTTTTCTGCAGACGCAGTAAACTTGAGCAAAAGCTGACGCTAAACATTGGTTTAAACACTACTAAAATTTGGTTTCGTTTTTCGAATCGAGAAAATCCGACTCGTAATGGCCGTTGTAAAATTTGCATGAACAATTTGTGGAGTTTCACGTACAAAGGGTTCGAAGTAATAGTAAGTATTTTTGCTATGGGTTCAGAGATGTGTTCCTCGTATTTTCTTGTTAAAAGGCCTAAAATTCACGCTATCTTCAACAAATAAACCGGACAAGTGCGAGTTAAACTCGCGTGGAGAGGGTTCCGTTCCGTACATGATTATCTGAAATTTACTACGTTACTTTAAATACCATAGATAGGTAAAGAACTATTTTCTGTAAGCCCTTTCATTTGATTTGTCACACGATATAGGCTGCATAACTTTTTATTTTTTATTTTCTAATTTACCCCCAAAAGTGGCTCCCATGTTTAAAATTCATATATTTACACCACGCGTCTGTGTTGCGGTCACCAACTTATACCAAATTTCAACTCAATCGGTCCAGTAGTTTCGGAGCAATTGGCTGTGACAGACGGACAGACAGACAGACAGACAGACACGAGTGATCCTATAAGGGTTTCGTTTTTTTCCTTTTGGAGGTACGGAACCCTAAAAACTAACTAATACTGGGCCGCTATTTGACATAGATATCACGATGGTTTTTACAATGCGGCCGCCTTTACTGCCACGGTAATAAGAGCTACCATACGGTAGCAAAATAGTTTAGGCATGGCAATGTCAAATAAAGGCCCTGTACCATTACCATTACTTTATGCAAACCGTTCTCGTAATAGAAACACTATCGCTCTGTGACTTTACTTGTAGCGGCAACGAGCAGTATTTCCGATAGATTTCGATAGCGAGAACTGTTGGTAATATTGGCTTATTTTTGCAAAGGAACCTTATTTATTCGTGGCGTCTTTTTTGGGACAAAAAAGGAATAGAGAGGCATTTTCAATGCCGTCCTGATCTATTTGGGTTTAAATTATTCATTTATGTTAGGTACGCGGCACGGCTGGATAAACTACGAATTTTAATGTCAAGCCAAACGTGGCTCGGGAATATTTCCACTCCTTTAAGCTGGAAAAGTCAAATATTTTCTTTGAATACAAAATGTATGGGGCTGCTTGCTTAACATTTATACCAGATCCCGTATGTTAACTTGTCGCTTAGACTTTTTGCTTCTAATGCTGGCATCGGGGGTCACTCGGCTATACGGTGACTATTGAAGGCGCCAAGCGCGCAGTGCGGCCGGTGCCGAGAAATATACAACGATTGTTTATAGCCTAGGCTCTAGGCGGTAAGCAAGCAAGCCACCTACCTGTGCGTACGCGGCCTAACACGCAGGCATGTCGAAGAAGTAGCACGAACTTCAACCTTATCTCGAAGTTCATCATCATCATGGCCTCTGCTGAATACAGGTTCTTCTCACAGTGAGAGGGAGGAGGTTAGGGAGTTTGTATATCAGAGTTATGAAGATCTCTTTTACATTGTATGACGGATATATCCGTCGCTGGCGGTAAACATGTGGTACGGATAAATCCGTCCGTAGCGCCAACGCGCCAATGCGCTCCAAAGTTTAAAGTACCTACTACAGACATATAACTGGAGCTTTAATTTATAATTGTCAAAAAATTATACATGGTTTCATAACATGGCTTTCCTTTTAAAGGTACTTAGTTATACTACTGCTTTTAATCAGCTGGTGCTATAGCAAATTAGATGGTATTTTTATCAAATGGCGCCGTTTTCTCATCAACGATCAGACGCCATTATCAGCCGCTTCTATCCAACTTTTTCATCATGAACCCTGTATATACGTGATAGGTCTAGATCGACTTACCGTGTACAGTCAGCTCCGAGTCCCGATTCAGCTCGTACAGTCGCAACGCCTCGTCCAACTCGAGCTGCGTCGTTATGGTGCACGGATCCCCTTCTTCGTCGACCCATTTCATTGTAAACACCTGGTGAAAGAAACAATTAATAAGTTCAAAAACGAAAACCCGACAACTGTAAAACCACGCTGTAAAAAAAAAACAAACAAATATACGCGTCGAATTGAGAACCTCCTCCTTCGGTTTTTTTGAAGTCGGTTAAAAATATGAAACACCTAACAATATACATATATATATATATATATATATTTGAAATGTCCTAATGTTTCCCTTTAATATAATAGACAACGGCGAACATTTAAAAAAATTGTTCGTGAGTTTACGTCCTTTAGAGGGCGCCATATTCAATTTAATGTGACGTCACATAGCCTATACCCAGCTGACGATCAAGTCGCTTCCAACGCTACCTCATTTGTCAAATTATGATGAGTAGTCAAGTTATGACGGAATAAATAAACACACAATCATACCGGTCACAATCGTAACCCTCTTTTTTGCTTCGCCGTAGTCGGCTTATAAAGTTATTTAATTAGGACTCGGCCATACTTAATTGGGAGTACATAAGATTCTGATTTGCGTGACTTTTTATAGATCAAAAGTGTAACAGAATTTAAAAATAAATAAGTTTTTGTTAAAATCTGCATTTTTATAACAAGCTTTTTTGCCCATTGCACTTCAATAGTGCAATAAAATGCGTATTCAAAATTTCGTGTCTTTGAGTTGAAGAGTTCCTTTACCTGGAGTTAACCGTACATGTCGAAAAATGCATTGTCGTCGGAACTGAACCAATATGTACAAATTCAGTTTCGTAGGCTAAGAGGAAGTGGTTGTAATTCAGCTTGCAAGATTTGACCCGAACATTGATTCATACAAACATTGCAAGTTAATAAAAGGCTTGTTACAAAAATGTGCATAAAGACTGTCTCAATACTTTTAGATCTCAGCTATAATTTACTATATCTTAAGTTAGACTAAGACCTGGGCCTCCATTCGACATTGCCTAAGTGATATCGGAAATCATTTTGCTACAAGGGTAGCTCTTCTTAACTTGACAGCAAAGGCGGTCACCTCATCAAAATACCATACGCGATATATTATACTTTTGAGACCTATTGTTGAATGTTAGACAAGCGATAAATCAATCTTGGTCATATACGAAGTGTTTTAACAGTGTTGCCAACTTGTAGAAATACATATAATTAGGAAAGCGATACTGACATGATGAAGCACCCCAAAAAACTTTTCACAATAAAACCGCTGTTATCGCGGAACAAAAAAGAATTATTTATTCGGCTGATTGTAAATTTTAAAAGTACAATATGCTCTGGGGGGTAGTCAGCTCGCGCGTAAATCATGGTGATGAAGTATAATAGGTCTACCAACTTTTTTGTAGACTCCCGTGTACTGCGAGAGCTCTTATTGAATTGAAATAAAGCATCTTTCTGCTTGGATAAGAACTGGACAGTTTACTGAAAAGTTGGAAGGGAATAGATAAGTACCTACTGCATACTTTTTTAATTGTTTATATATCTATATTGCTTATACAAAATTGTTTTTCCTTAAGATTTTTAAATTGAGTACAGAGCATGATAATAATAACTAATAATAATAATATAATAATAATAATAGCCTTTATTCAGACAGTAACTTTTACATTAGATTATTTATAATAAACTGTTCGGTAACACATATCATGCATCGGCTCCCTGTCTTTATGTCATTAGTTGACAAAGACCTCCAACAGTCGTAATTTCTCTGTATCGGTAGCTTCTCTTGTCCATGTACCACCTGCTATGTCTTTTATCTCACATCAACCCACCGTCTAAAAGTCTACCCCCGGTTTTCTCTTCTTGTTACTTGTGAACCAATTTGTGACTAATTTCAACCATTTTTCACTTTTGAATAATAACTAATAATACAAGTAATATTGCGGGGATTTTGTACCCTCTCAGTTTCATGTATGGTGATACAATTCTCTTTTCATAATTTCCCTACGTAATAATATAGCGATACACAGAAGACATATACAAGTTGCATTCCAAATTTGTAGCCCCAATAGTGACCGAGTAAAATGGCTCTAACATACGGACAGGCAGACAGGAATGACGAATCTATAAGGACTCCGTTTTGCCATTTGGCTAGGGAACCCTAAAAGGAATTGTATACTCAGGCGAAGATTTTAATATTAGAAAACGAGTACTTGCGTCTTTCATATTAACTTTGTTAGTATTATTAATTCACGGACGGCCAGTTATCTTCTCTTCAGATGCTCTTTTGTTTCCAAGGAAGACTTAACATATTATATGCAAGTAATGAAACGGATATAAATATTCATTATATCTTTGGGACCTAGCCTCTCAACAGTAAACAACTATGAAACAATGGTCCAAGGTCTTATGATTACAGCACACATGGCAGACATGTGAAGTATTGATTATCACAACACTATTGATGCAGCTGTATAATGAGCAATGATTAAATACCCGCAGGAAGGAAATCATTGTTTTAATTACCTGTTTGTAAGTTAGCTAGAGAGTTTGTAGAGGACAGAATAGAGTCAACTTCAAAATTTATAAATAATATTTAGTAGGTATGCAACTAACAATCACAATACTTATCGCGTCTGTTTAGTTTTTAGTGATACATAAATTAGACATATGTATGACCAATCCATCTAAATAGAAATAAATATGTAATTATTCGGGTGTGGTATGTTTGTATTTTTTTTAATGTCAATTGACTGACAAGCCGGCAGTAGGCCAACCTGATGGAAAGTGGTTACCGCCGCCCATGGACATCTGCAACAAAAGAGGTGCTGCGTTGCCAGTCTAGGGAGGATGGATGGATGGGGAACGGGGGGTATAGCGCTCCGTGAGTCACAGTGCTGGCTGAAAATCAGCGCTGCAGGTGTCTAACACGTTAGCATTATTCTGAGCCAGTGCCCCATTCACTGCCGGAAGACACACGCATCATCATTTTGTCTTTGCTTTCTTATGCCTCATTTAAATGCGCGAGTGTGTAAATGGGTCACTTCTCCAGCTCCTGCCGCTACTACGCGCGTTGCGGCACACAGTGGAGTTAGGAAGCAGAATGTAAACACCTACTGCCTTCGAAAGCAGTATGAGGGAATTATTTCTGGCAGCGCGAGCAGCAGTGGCAGTGGCTGCATGTAAATGAGGTATTAATTTATATTACCCTGTGTATCTTCTGTGTTAGTGAATAAATGTATTTTTTTCTCTTTTGTTTCTTTTTTTCCAAATATATGAAGATGCATGCGTCACTGTAGGTTTTCAATGTCACACATAAGATAAGGCTGCGGCACCGTATCTTAAACAGAGTCCAGTCCTTTATCAATGCGTATCCCTTGAGCACTTGTCTGGCAGCTGTAGCCATAAGACAGACCTTTTTATTCGTTTAGAAATACTGGTTGCTAAAGGTCAGAGCAGTGACATATATAGCTACCAAAGGGCAGACAGTGCCATGCACTGGGGCCACCAAACTCAGGGGGCCCTCGAAGACAAAACCTCATATTGAACTAGCTAAAAATTCTCCCACCTTAAACAGTTTAGTTAGAAGCCCAGTTATATTTTTGCACCACCTCCTTTGGTTATCTAGCTATGCCCCTGGGTTAAAGTAAGGGCTCTACAATCCAGACAAAAAGGCTACACAGCACAATCAATGATAAAGTTGCGAAAAGCCAATTCAGCGCAAAGGATTATGAAAATTTTTTACCTTTCTTTTTTCTTCAATCATAATTCCTTTAATCTTTATGATGTTTTTTATTATTTCAGTGGCCCGTGTCATGGAGCTACAAGTTAATTTTACAGCCAAAAACTGGCAAGACTGCAAGCAGATGTCTGTCTGTGTGTGTGTGTGTGTGTGTGTGCGGGATCTGACATTGGTGTTGCCAGTTTTTGCTTGTAAAATTGTACCTTGTAGCTTTGTGAAATGGGCCACAGGTTTAATTAATTTATTTATTTTGTTATTATGATTTAATTCTTAATTTTTATATGTCCAACACTACACTATGTAATATTTTACATAGAATTAAAACAAGACTCATTTAGATTAATTGCAAAGTTTTTGCTTTGCCAGTCCCTTCCTTTGAATCACAGTGAAAGTTAAGAAGGTGTGTTTCTGCGAGGAATCTGATGTTTGGTAAACTTTCTTTTACTTTTTGCTACAAACAATCTGTGTATGACATTCTAACTAAGCAAACAGGGTAAACAAAGTCTTAGCAATAAGAGACTAGAGAGGGAGAGGGTGGAAATCCATATCAGACACATTGTTTCTTAGAAATGCAATTGGAGATACAATTTGGGCATGGAATATAATTCATAACACATTTGGTATGAACAAACCAAATCATGCTCCTCTGCTGCACTGGGAGTGAAGAAATAGCATAGAATGCGTGCAGATGCTTATCATCCTGGCATGTCGTAAAAGTCGACTAAGGGACGGGTCCTCTCCAACATGGTGGACTATCTGTATGGGCGATAGGCTGATCACCTGTCACCATACGGTTCATCATACCATCTTAGGACTAATAAATCGAACGTGGCCACAAGTAGTCTTGTGGCTCTGCCCACCCCATTAGGGATTTCGGGCGTGATGCTATGTATGTATGTAAACCAAATCATATAACCTTGTATTAAAAAATATCTTTTGTACCTGTGGTCAACCAATTCACTCAGCTAAAGTTTATTTAGCGTCACCTTAATTATAACCTAAATTGTAGCTGGTCATGTATCAAGAATTTATTAGGATTAAAATAAGGCCAAGGAAAACCCTTCTTTCATACTTTAAAAATAAACTGGAAGTTGCAAGTTTAGTTCAATCTGAAATGTAATTTTGATACATTTTAGCACTACATTGGATGTTGCCCACCTTGGTTCTCTCTATAAGACTTTTGGATTATCAGTTGGAAGAAGTATAACAAATCCATACCAAAATAAATGCCATTAATAATTAAGTTCTATGCCATTAATTTAATATATAAAATCCTAATAACGTTTACTGTGGATAGTATATAATTCAGTCCAGTATTGAGATTACTAGAGCCAAATAACACATTGAAAACTGGTGTTATTCTTAGACAAAGCACAAATCCATGCATTTAGTTGTTCAGTACCATTTACTAATGTCATAATAATATTTAAGCAAAACAAACAAACCTGATCAGGCATAAAGCGGCAGATGGCAATCATCTCCTGCATGAATGCCTCCAAAGTGATTTTGTGATTGATGTAAGTGATCATCACATCACCACTGTACACAGTCTTGACTCGCACATCATTATCGTGGTTGTCCTGGTTCAACATTTGGGTCGGCATCATCACTTGCTTACACTTAATCTGAAATTTGATAAAAAAACATGATTAATTCAAGTATACGTTATGTTCAAGTGGTGTAACTTTTTCGGACTTTTATAGATACCAAAAAAACTGTCAAGTGGATACGAAATTGGGTTTAACTTGCTTTAGGTAATTGTTAAGCTATCTCAGGAATAAACAGAGGTTATACAAATGCTGCACCTTATGATATGCACTGATTATGCACTTTCTAATAAACTACACTGTAAGGATTCAATTGTAACCTTGTACCGGGATTACAACAATACAATATAATCATTTATTTGTTGGTAGTTAGACAATAAGCCTTTATGCACTGTTCGCTTCCTGTTTCGACCTCTATAATTGCTACTTTACCATAATAACATGACAAACATTCCCTTAACATGAATCACTTCGATACATACATGATATAACCTTTTAGGTGCTTGATTGAACACGATTAAGGCACTGAAGTAAGATGATGTAGGTATCAGATTACAATCCCATTGATGAATTGCCGAGAGTTATTCCCAGAAGTATATTAATTTCACTCATAAAACATCAACAAATTTTGACATTTGCAACTGACACACCGAACCGCTACTCCTGACATTCCATGGATGGGAAGTTGCCACAGGAAGTTGTAGGTAGGCACAACCACAGACTAATAAGGAATACTAGGCACAACAATAAATCCAAAAGAAAACAGTTTATAGATAATAATTGTCTCTCTCAATCTCTTTTTCACTTGAGTCTGTGCAGCCTGTTGCAACTGAGACAGATATACCGCTGCTGCTAATGGCGGAAGCAGCAGAGCGTAGCTCAGGTCTCGTACTTCACCACCGCACGGTTATGAAATAAATACTGAAAGTCAACTCATTAAAGTATGAATTATGAAGATCTTTTGGATTGAATCTGATAGATCTTCAGGGTTCAATGGAAGTATACCTCGTCTACAGTAAAAAGAGCGCTGACGGCCATACATTTTATATGGTTGTCAGCGCTCATTTTACTGTAGACGAAGTATAGATTAAAAAAAATAGACATTTTCGTAACAGAAATAATTTTATTTAATTTCTAAACGTAACATAAGTCTATTTTCGCTTCCCTCTCTTGTTAAACTATTACTCAAATTGACCAATCATTTAAGCCGCTGTCATTTTAGAAGAATTTTAATTCGTCTATCGAAAGAGATTTCGAACGTAGAAAAAGAAAAACATTACGTAGTTTACTGTCAATCAATTCGAGTCTTTTGGGTTTGGTTTAGTAATTTTGCAATTGAATATTTCTAAAGAGCGATTGGTATTTTTGTTTGTTATTTTCTTTTAGTTATTTCTGTAAAGTTTAAGTTTACCATGGTGAGACATATTTTACTTCTTCTTTTGTAAATAGGCCATATTAACCGTTTTGTTGTGATGACTAATGCTGGGTTTTCATGAAGGCTTACCAAAGATCGGATATCTTTTCGCTCGTTTCAGACGGAGCAGCAAATGGATTGCGCCTTGGACCTGATGCGGAGGCTTCCACCTCAGCAGATCGAGAAGAATTTAACTGATTTAATAGATCTCGTGCCAAGTTTGTGTGAGGATTTACTATCTTCAGTGGATCAGCCGTTGAAGATCGCCAAAGACCGTAGTAATGGGAAGGATTACTTGTTATGCGACTATAACAGGGACGGTGACTCATACAGGTCGCCATGGTCGAACACATATGATCCTCCGCTCGAGGACGGCTCCATGCCGTCAGAGAGACTTCGGAAGTTAGAAATCGATGCAAATCATGCATTCGATCAGTACAGAGAAATGTACTTTGAGGGTGGCGTTAGCTCTGTGTATTTATGGGACATGGATCATGGATTTGCCGGTTCGTACTATAGAATTTTGAATGTAACTTCATACAACTCAAAACAACCTTATGAACAAAAGCTCATGTCATGCTCTGTGCTGTTCAGCTTCAGTTGGGTTTTTTACACTATCTTATTTTGAACATGATGTGCAGGTATTTTACATACATGAATACACAATTTTTTACTACTGGCATACGAGGGGGTATAGCTTTTGTACTTACCTTGTCTATATTGGCATTGCTCAAAAAAATATGCTATTAAAAAATGCTTATTTTTAACGTCTAGCTTATGTGCATTTAAGTAAATGGGATCCAAAATTATAGCTTTGAAATAACATGATTCTTACGATTTCATATACTATACAGTTCTCGAGATTGATAAGATTATCTTGTCCTCCAACATAGTGTTAATACTATGGAGCAAAGATCTCAAAAGAAGGATATATCTATCAGTACAATTCTCATAGAAGGTTATCATATGCCAGCGCCATGGTTTACCCACACCCTATTCCTGATGTCTTAGTTCTTCTATTCTCTTAAATGGGTGTCATGGATGGTGGTTGGCATGCGACTGAACCTGCAATGGCGTCAGATTCACGTTTTGACACCTCTAAAGTAAGCATCGTGAAAATTGCTTTGAGCAGTTCCTTGCTAATGATATGTTCAATGCTATGTAGACACAACATATTAGATTATAGCAATTTACTTATCAGGCCCTGGTAGTTTCTAGGCCTCTCCATAAAACAACTGACAATTATACTCTTTATTCCCATTGTTTTAATCTAGAAATCAGTGCTTGCACACTGGTAAATTTTTGGTTAATTTTCCTCATTGATCCCACACTGGGAAATGTTCTTTATTTGAATTTTGTTAGTAAAATTAGAGTCGGCAATAAGACCCACTATAGGAACTCTCCTCTCTCTCTATGCCAATAAATATGCACCCAAAATTGGGTAGTAGGTATAGGTTACTGCAAGTCTTTCAATTTAAATTTTGTTCTTAATATTAATTGACTAATAACCAAAATGGATTTGGTTTGTTTAACCTTTTGAATGCTAAAGTCGGCTACCTACTGTGGTATGAGTATATACATATTTAGATTTGTATAAAACTGTGCACATCATTTTTAACTTATATGTGTACTGTTTTGAAAAAAAACAATTATACCTCACCAAGTTTCTTGCTGGCTCTTCTCAGTAGAGACTTTTTTTCCGACCCGGTGATAGTTTCATTCCTTGACCTTCATAAGAGCTTGTATATGCCTAAATTGAATAAAGATAGTTTTACTTTGACTTTGACATGGCACGCTTTATTTGCATTTGGCTGTGGTGTTCAAAGGGTAAACGATTAAGATAGATAGACAGAGTTCTCTTAAACTTTTGGCCGCCGTTGTCGACTATGCGTGACAGTGTATACAGGGTAAAAGAGTCCTTTGTTACCTTGACTTAAAATTGAAATTCGTGTTACTTCTCAGACATGCTTGAAGGCCAAAAGGATAATTACCTGGTTAATTGATTAACAAAAAACCAGTATTCTGCACCCTGTGTTGTTTGTACATTACCAAATGTGTATAAGAATAATGGGCGCATTTATGTTATTATCAATAAAATTGCTATCATAATACAAGGAAGTTGGTTTCAGAGCTACTTCCTTTAAATGTAATTAAATATTCTTGATTTTATATATTATTATCCTTGTATCTGTTACTATACAGGGTGGCAAAATATTCAAAATATAAAGTTAAAAAAATCCTTTTAGGTTTTCGGTCTCTTTGTGATAAGTAAAAAAGACGTTTTTAAGGAATGGATTCAAAACAGAATGAAATCTTTGTTTCATTAAAATACATTGACTAGGAAACCAGGTACAGGGTTCTAACGCCCTGTGAGAACTAACTGTGCAACACAGCAGCAACGCAGCAGCGCAGCGCGTGTTGCGGGCACAGTTAGTTTAATATATTTACATATAGGACGCCGTTACACCGTGACGACGCGGTTAGCCTAGTTGGTAGTGACCCTGCCTCCAAAGCTAGCAGTCCCAGGTTTGATCCCCAGTAAGGGCAAATATTTCTTTGATGAGCACAAATGTTTGTTCCTGAGTGTTGGATGTTTCCTATGCATTTAAGAGGCCTATTACGATTTTTTCATTAAATTGGTAACTTTGGCGTTCTTTTCTTATTATGAGAAACTGCAAGACTGAGACAACTTTGACTTGCTGAATAGTGAAGTATAGTTATTAGTATAGTTCATAGCGGCCTCGTTTTATGCAATTTATTCTTATACTTCGTCTACAGTAAAAAGAGCGCTGACGGCGATACATTTTATATGGCTGTCAGTGCTCTTTTTACTGTAGACGAGGTATATCTATTGATATATAGCCGAAATTCCGCAGCAAGCAATTTCGAGCTCGTGGATTGAACAACTGTACTAAGCAAATAAAATGACAAACATATAATAATATCTCTTTAATAGTAGTGTAGTTCATAGCGACCTCTGAATTTTGAAATATGTATGGAATATGGAAAAAAAATCTAAGTCTAACCATAAAACGACTAAAAACGCTATGAATTAACCGTAAAATTCTCTTTACTACATTAATATTATTACGTAAAATTTATATTAGATAATCGTTACTATAATCGACCGAGCGAGCGAAGCGTCTCCGTTTGGGCAAAAATGCTTTCGTATGTCCAGCGGATGTCCGGATGTCCATTTGTTCTCGTCTACAGGGCGCAGTTCTCAACCGATTCCCGTGAAATTTTGTGAGCAGGTTTGATTTATATATAGAATTTTTTTGTCGATTCAGTTTTTCGAATTTTTTCAAAATGGCGGAGATATGGGGGTTTTTGCAATTACAAACTTATTTGCGGTGTTGGTAAACTGACCCAATGTATGGCGATATCAGTTTTCCAACGGCAAATTTAAGTTTGTCGCGAGGTATAGCTCGCGGTTCGAGAATTATTTTTTCGTTTTCTTTAATCTTTGATATCTTCTAAAGTATTTATTAAAATCATATAGTGTAAAGGACAATTTTAATCTACATTAAATTCCCAAGGTAGAAAATGTATTTGTATGGATAAGGATTAATACTGAATAGGAGAAAATAGCTTCGCAAATAACCTAACAATGTTTAATAAAAATGGTCACTGTGTGTCAATCTCAGGAGATAGACATATGTCATTGCGGACTTTTCTCGGTTTTTTTAAAGTCCTACAATTATTTAGTATATTAATTTGATATATTTCTTAAGGTTTAAACAGGCGTCAGCTATTTAAGCGCCATAAAATGGATTTTTTTGACGACTTGATTAAAAAGACATTGGATTTTCTCTACTATATTAAAACTTATTTAGAATGTTATGTAAACATAATCCTTTCCAATGAACCAGGTCGTCCATTGGTGAAAACCGCATCTAAATGAGTTGCGTGGTTTAGGAGGAGTTAGCGGATTTACAGTTTTCCAACGTCAAAGTTAAGTTGGTCGCGAGCAGCTCACGGAGCCACTAGTTAAAATTTCACACTTTTTTTTGGATAAATATACATACAAATTATCACGCCCTAAATCCCTAATGGGGTAGGCAGAGCCACAAGACTACTTGTGGCCACGTTCGATTAATTAGTCCTAAGATGGATAAATATTTGATCACAAAACTTAAAATGAACGTAATAACAACTCCTAAATGACTACATAATGTGATGCGTCGGCCCCGCGTTGTCGGTCCCGCGCCAGCGGTCCTCAAACGCGGACCTAGTATGTCGCTCCGAACGATCGTTGCCAATGTAAAAAGAGCGCTGACGGAATCTTATATGGCGTCAACGCTCCTTTTACATTGGACGAGGGCGACATGTTGCCGGCTGTGCTTCAATATACCTGAACTTTCAGAACGCGATTTAGTGATAGTGCTCTTATGTATTTATTGATCCACATACGTACCTATGTATATATTTTAGTGTAGTACCCATAACACATACCTTTAGAGCTTACTTTGGGGCAAGATGGATTTGTGTAAAGATTGTCTCCTGATTTACTTATAAAATCACATGCATTTATTTATTTATATATTACAAAATGTCCTTAATCTTTAAGTCAGTTGCCCAATCATTACCTTTGTGTTAATTCATATTCCAACACAACAGTTTAATAAATAAAACCCTGTTTAAACCTGTTTTAGGTGTAATTTTGATAAAGAAGGCTGGCGACGGCTCTCAGAAGATCAAAGGATGCTGGGACTCAATACACGTTGTTGAAGTGGTGGAGAAGAGTTCAGGACGCAATGCCCACTACAAGTTGACCTCCACCGCTATGCTGTGGCTCCAAACTAACAAGGAGGGCAGTGGAACCATGAATCTTGGAGGCAGTTTGACTAGACAGGTAAAAGCTTGGTCAATATAGATCATGATCATACATATCATCATCCACCAAGCTTTCAGAGTGGCCATACGCGGACAGCTCGAGCGGTCTTTTTCAACCGCTGGAGCAGTTGACTATTCAATCGCCATGACAGCTTCAAGCTGCCCGTGTATGGCCAGCCTTAGGCCCTCACTAAATGGAGCACAAGGGTATCTGTCCAATCAGGTTGCTCCTTCATTCAAGTACTTCAAGGATTCTGATTGGTCAAATTGACCATGTTCCGCTTCAGTGGCAAAGCGCAATCAAATTGCTGAAAAAGCTTTGGCATATTCTTGATAGCACTGGATACAGCCACCCTGATATTTCTGTATCGTTTGTTTGATAATGCTTTGGAAACTTCACATTATTATTATTATCAGTGTCAAAGTATAATATGGCCAAACGCCTTAGGCTGCGTTTCCACCAGAGCTGTGCGAGGAAAATAAGTACTGATTGGAGATGCAACGGATATCCGGTGATTATTCGATATCAGGCCTATCTGGCCACGACTTTACTATCCGGTTAACGTTAGTTACTAAATTAAAAGATAGTTTGTTTTTATTTAATGTTTTGAACGCCATATTACAAAGACAAAAAGTTTGTATGTACACTTTTGAGGATAGCCCCAATTGCAGCAATAAATTTCCGAAAAACTAGCCAGTGGCTCGTCCTTTAGAGATAGCACGTCTGCGGGTCGATATCCGGCAAAACCACTATCCGTTGCATCTGTAGTAGGTTGAACAATTACATGTAATAAAATAATAAAAAACCATAGACGGTGACAAAATAGTTTCCAACAGTTATTATAATGCTTTCTACATAATTTCAGGCGGAGCAAGACTCGGCGGTGAGCGACGTGACCCCGCACATAGCCAATATCGGTCGCATGGTTGAGGATATGGAGAACAAAATCAGAAATACGCTTAATGACATTTATTTTGGTAAGACTTTTTATGAGCTCCATGTTAATAGTCCTTTCTATTTTAAGAGATTGCCTTCGTACTCACTCAATTCAGTATCACAAATTCGGGCGTCGTATATTATTGAGCATTGGGTTTGATAAATGAGCTAGATTTTTGGTAATGTATTGCAATTTGGGCTAAAAATACACTTATTCTGTCCGTTCTGCGGCCCTAACATGCCAGTATCTCTATCTCTTTCGTCGGCACTAGTGTGAGAAAAACGCACTTAGAGATATGACGGTTTTACTTATCCTTGTGTCAGCCTTGCTAGGGCCGCTGGAAACAAACGGTAGAGGCACAATAAGTAAAAAGTTTTAGAAATAACCTGAACTCAACAAACAATTGGCTACTTGACTATAGTAGCCAATATTAATATATTTCTGTGGAACGGTAGCTTAACGTAAATAAATGCGTGTAAAAAGGCAAAAAGATCATTTTAACTGTTAAATTTTTCTTTTATTACGGGTCAAAAATAGTCAAAATACTAAGTGAAATTACTAGTTTTTGACATCCTCATCAAATATCTGTCATTTTTTTATTTGTGCTATATTGGCCTAAAACAAAATTTTCGGAAATAATTGCAAATTTCATATATTTCGTGTACCTTGCCCAATGTAAAAAAAGCCCTGACAGCCATATAAAATGTATGTACACTCTGACTGCACTGTGACGTCATATTTCAGGGCCATTTTGTATGGAGCGCTTTTGTGAGTGGTATGAACTTTTCAAAGCGTCGTATCTCAAAAAAAAAACAATACTGTTTTGCGAACACCGTCTGGTTTCAGTACTCAGTACTTTCCAATAATAGGTGAAATAAACATCATGCAAGTTCCCTTATTGCCTTTAGTTCAAGCTTAGGTAAAGTGATCTTACAACCCAGCAGTATCGAACGACTCACTTATAAGAGCGTCGTAAGCCAACTGTTTGAGACTAAGGCGGTCGGTCTAGTGGTCATTGAGCTGGCGTAACCTTATTCTTGAATAAAATGGTATCCGCAGGCAAGACGAAGGACATAGTGAACGGTCTGCGCAGCGTGGTGCCAGCGGACGTGGTCCGCCGCACCGCCGCGCTGCAGCACGACCTGGCCGTGGCGCTGCGCGAGCGCAGGCACGTCGCGCGCGCCGACTGACTCCGCCGGCGTAAGTAACGTGACGTCACAGCGCGTGCTGCCCGACGCGGGCCGTCGCGTGCGCCGCCTCACTCCGCCGGCGTAAGCACCACAAATGTTTGCCCTTACCGTGGATCGCACCCGGAACCGCTAGCTTCGGAGGCAGGGTCACCAACTAAGCTAACCGCGTCGTCAATATAAACTACCTACATTAAACGCTAATTGTCCATTTTTTAAATATACGCATTAAGTGTGGGTTGAAGTTGTAACGTGGCTTTTTTCTTTTCAGATGAGGTGGATACTGGGTGTATTTAATAGTAGTTATAACAACGATGTTAGGACAAGCTCAAGTCACGTAGCAGCATACGCAACAAGGATAAAATTAAAACTCAACATTTTCTCTTCATATTCTATTACTAGGCTGCACCACGCTCGAAATTTGCTAGGTACCGACAGACTGGGCATGTTTGTTATTAGACGTTTAATTGCCTTGAGTATATTAGGAATATCAGATAAATAGTCTCCAATTTTCCATAATCATTTGCCTGTAATGAAAGGGGTGCCAGATTGTATAATTGGATACAAAAAGAGTGTAATAGGGCGAAGATCTGTATCCCCTGTGTCCTGGATACATGTAACTATTCAAAAAACCAACGTTTGTGTGTCACTTTTTTACCAATTTTTTTATCTTTAAATTCTATAGTGTATAATTTGAGGAACACGCTTGGATAATTATAAAAATACACTGGCAACCCCTTAACAATCATTTAAGCGGCGTGGAGTGGACGTTGAGCTGATCGGTCAGTGTAGAACTTCGAAATTTCGTAGTATTCTCATCTCAAAGTTATGCTCTCAAATGAATACCAGCCTCAAATACGATCAGTGCAAATGTTCAATTAGAATATTGTCAGGTATTCTCGTGCGGGGAACACGACGCCATCAATTTCATTGTCAATGTTGCCAGGTCTGCCGGTACATTAAAATCGTAAATTAACTAAAATATATTTATAAATAAAGATAACTAGCGATTGTGTTAGTAATCAATGCGACCGAAATGGTGCTTTGAAAATGTAAGTCCATATTTCAAGATGTATGTAATTCGTAAATATGAAAATAGTTATTTAAATATACTGTAAAAAAAACTAAATTAGGAACACCACATGACGATCGAGTTTACGTTTTACATGTACATAATAATTTGATGTTAGTTATTTAACTTCACCCAATATGTCATCTCATTATTTACTTTGCATTTTTATAACTTAGTATTTTTATAATTTCAAAGGAGAATGTTAGTCGAGAAGTTCAAATACATAATTTTTTTCATGGTTCAATTATACATAAAAATTATAATCAAAGGCCTGCTATTTGAAATCATGTAATGATTGTAAGGAAAATATTTATCTAAAGTGTTATTGAGTGACATTCTCCTATAGTATTTTATTCTTTGTAAGTATAAGAGATTCAATTTTATTATTGAAATAAAATTATTATTGTAAAAATAGCCATCTTTTTATGTTGCGATTTATTACATAAATTGTTATCGTATTGGCCTCTCTAAATAAAAAAAAATATTTAATTCAAAGCTAAGGTGTTTTTAAGTATAAAGTTCTGCGTTGTATTTGCTGTGTTCGGTTTTTATACGATATACGTGTGTAAATCGGTAAGTACGTTTGAAAATATTGGCTTGTTTACACCACCGTCGTTATCCTCCAAGAATATTGAATACAGGGATGAAAATGACTGGCAGTAACTGAAAAAACAGCAACGCCTAGAAAATCTGGTTGCTTTTGATGATCCCTAAAATTTAGGTTTTCATAGGCTAGGAGGAGGATTATGATGGTTACTCTCGCTTGATATTCCTGCCTGCCAACCACCACAATCAGCGGCTCTATCAACGTTGAATCGGGGATAACTTAACCAGTCGTATCTCTCTGACCATCACTTTTATCGGCACTAGTGTGAGAGAGACGAACTTCGTAAACTTTATTTTTTTTAGCATTAGGAATAATCTAAAAAAAAACACAAGTCCTTTTGTTTTATTTAAAAAACTAAGAGCCGCTAACAAAGATAATTATGTCATTTTAGTGTAGGTGTAAATTAAAAAGAAATAAAATACAAATCCATTCCAAATTCAATTTTTAACGCGGTTGAGTAAACTTTAAAACAAAAGTGAAGTTCATTTGGACTTATTCCCTTTTATTTTTAGGGTTCCGTACCTCAAAGGGAAAAAAACAAAACCCTTATAGGATCACTCGTGTGTCTGTCCGTCACAACAGCCAATTTGTTCCGAAACTACTGGACCGATTGAGTTGGTACACATATTCAAGACGGTGACCGCAACACGTCCGTGACGTAAATATATGAGTTTTAAACATGGGGGCCACTTTTGGGGGTAATATAGAAAACTAAAAAAAAAGTAATGCAACCTATATCGTGTGTCATATCAAATGAAAGGGCTTATTGTGAGGTTCTTAAATATATTTTCTTTTGAATTTCTAGTTTAGAAGTTATTAGGAAAATAGGCGGAAATAGACCCCCCCCCCCCCCCTTATTTCCAAAACTACTGGGGCAAAAATTTTGAAAAAAATGGCACAAAATAGTTCTTTACCTATAGATTACAGGAAAACCTATAAGAAGTCTGTGGTATTTAAAGTAACGTAGTAAATTTCAGATAATCATGTACGGAGCGGAACCCTCTCCACGCGAGGTTAACTCGCACTTGTCCGGTTTTTAAACGTGCGATTTGTTAAATGCTATTATATATTTTATAAAAGCACTTTTCTTTTGTTTCATAAAAAACGAAGTACAGATCTCCACACAAGTAGTATCAGAACAGAACGTCGCTCGGTCGTACAAACATAATTGACTGAAATCATTTACTGTAGTTGGCTTTGCGACAAAAAATACATAAGTACGAAGTGACCTACTCAGGTCACTTCGCTAGGCACTCGCCTAGCACACTTAACTGTTACCGCGCACATCCTCTGCTTTAAGGTAAGTACACTTAGTATACCTATTATACCTAATATGATTTTTATTTGATTGCACAAAGAGAAAATACACGTTCATAAAGCAGACTTAATACATCATTTTCCTTAGAAGAGTAGAGGAGTAAAAGTGTATGTACCTACGTGTAAGTATTGTATTTTATGAACCCTGATAGTGATAATGATAATGCTGTGTTCAGAGTGCCTAGCACACCAGCTTTATCGCGCACATAAAGCATCTGTCACCTTTTTACTAATATGCGGGTGCGAAAGGGACGAATGCTTTATGCGTGCGATAAAAAATAGTGTGCTAAGCCCTCAGGTTACTCGTTTTGTCAATTAGAGTTGACTCGAACGTAGTATAAGTACCTACCTACTGTGACGGTCACTCTGATGGTACCTACTCGGTATCGTAGAAACCGAGTATCCAAGTTCACACGGACCATGGACGATTGTTTGCAATATAGTGGACTAGGACCGCGGTCAACTTTTTGATTAGACCATTTATTACCTAGCAGAGTTTTTTTAACAAAACATCAATACCGGCTCCAAAAACCCTTTAAAACTAAGAAATAATGACTGGGCATTAGGATAGCTACTGACCTACAATATAACTGTGCTATATCACTGGTTGCTCAATTATAGTGATCGTCAGTAGATGATATTAACCGTCAATATCGTCTACTGACTATCAAATATAATAGTGCAACCAGTGATATTGCACAGTTATATTGTAGGTCAGCAACTAGCCTAAGTAAATTACCTATCTAGAAACTTTTTTTTTTTAATTAAGTTCATCGACATATTATATCTATTTTTATTCTATATATACCTATTTTATACGTTTGAGGCGGCTACACTGAAGCATTTTTTCTTAATCTAAAGCACAGATTACTATATGTATGTAGATGGCTAATCTAAAGGGGCTCGTAAACGGGCTAGTTTTTTGGCAATTTATTGCTGCAATGCGAGCTATTTCCAAAAGGATTACATATAAAATTTACTACTGGGAACAAAAAGTGTAAGTGTAAATGTTTGGGAATGGATAGAAAAGAATTGCTGGTTTACATCTAAAATGATTGAGTTTGCATACCAAACAAAACGTCACACCATTATTATTATTGTCCTCCTTGCGTCAAACAACTGTCAGTCTGTCAGTCAATTCAATTCACTTGAAATTTGAAAGAACATTTCACTACACTTCATTTATTTGAAACTTCTTGGTAATTTTCACGTTATTTGTTGTTTCTTTGTTGAAATTAAACTTTAGCGGTTTTACTGAGCATATTATTGTTTTACTTGAACAAGTATGACGATGAAGGAAGATACTCTACATTTAATATTAATAGACTAGTTTCATCACTGAGTATGTAAAACACATTTTTTTTTGTGACTGTCCTAAGACCCATTTTAATCAGTATTAGATGGGTATTAGTGGTAGCAGATGTACTATTTTATTGGTCCATGATGACGTGCTTTTTAGTAGTTGCTGGATTTTTGGCATAAAAGTTACTACATATTCGAGCTGCCGTAAATGAATAGTTTTTTTTTAAATAGACTATAACCATTTCTTTATTTTTTAATAATTTGATTGAATGCTCAGCTTTTGCTAGAAGTTAATAATGATAGGATTTTGACTTTGATTTTAGGTGTTTATGATGATGACTGACATGGTAAACTAATCAATCAACAAACTTATCCACAGAATACTGCAATAATGGAAGTTACGAATTCTGCAGAAACAATAGATGCTACGAATTACCCTGAAAGTCCTAGCCATTGGAAAGGAGCAACGGTCAATGTGTATGATAAAAATCTGTGCCAAGACAACAAATGTTTGACAGACTTTATAAACAAATGCTTAGTTTTAGAGCCAAGCATTGAAATGGAACGCATAATAAACAATGTTCTGCTTCCTGTATATTGTAATGCAGACAGTGGATATAAGAAGTCAGATCAATTTAAGAAAGTCCTCTCAAGGGCCTTTCGAACTATAACAAATAATCCAGGCAAGAAGTATAACCAGATTTGTGGCATTTTTGAAACCCTTAAAGTACACACAATGTCAGGTGAATGTTTTAATTTTGTGTTTTTTCTGAATGCTGTAATAATTACAATAAGATTTATTGCTGTACAGAAGATTGCCCAGTGTACCTTTTGTATGCTTAAACATGGGGTCCATGTTTTTTCTTAAATGCATGTTTTTCATTTGTTCTTCTTTCCGCATACAAGAGGTTAGTAATTAAAAAATAGGATGTAGTACTGGATGACTCTTACTTAAAATTAAGACAGGTACAAAGGCGGTATATTATCTATCCTACTACAATTTAAATTTAGAACTAATAAGGAATGTAATCTAATGATATGCCGAAAGTAAGAAAATGTGTATTCATGTCTCCTTGATCCTTGGAGTACTAAAAACATACTTGAAAAGAAATATGAAAACAGTGCATTACAAAGTCCACAAATTAGTAACACAAAATTCTCAAATTATTTATGAATATAAACTTAAATTTAACTTCCACTGATGATATAGAATTTGTATTTTATTTATCGGGTGTCATGTCATGTAAGTATAACTTTAGCTTATAATTCAACAGATACAGATTTTAGAAAAAAACATGATCATAATGTGAACCCAAAAAAAAGAAAACTTGATGTCATTGATTTGGGCTGTGATGACGATGATGATATCATGGTAGTAGGTAATCAAGAAGTAGGGGCAACACATGATAAGGCAGAAACTGAAAATGATGATCCTTTCAAGGATAGCACAGTTGAAATTCAAGACAGTCAAGAGTTAAATATAGAAAAAGAGATGCAGACTAATGGTAAAAATAGTCTCAACAGTATGGTAATTGACACTCCTGGATTGGCAAGTATTGATACCTCGGAAGTTGATAATAATGGTCTTATACACAAGAAAAAAGCAAATAAGAAAAAAAGAGTAGACTTAATCACATTATCAACTACTGCGTCAGGTGAATATTAACTACTATTTGCTGTTCACATCGTGCTTTTTTGATATTATTGTGCATAAGTAATTTTATTATTTGGCTTTTTTATGTAGCTCTGGTTACGTACAATTAGTAATTCAAACGCTACCAATAATAGGATGTCATGTATGTATCATTTCAGCTAATGGAGATACAGACCTAAGAAAAAGACCTATTAGTAATAAAAATAATGATAAAAAGGTGAGCCCAAAAAGAACTAAACATGATGTCATTAATCTAGACAGTGATGATGATGGTATTAATTCAGAAGTAGTTGATAATATAGTTAATAATTCAATCGAAATTAAAAAGAGTCTAGTGCTCAAAATAGGAGAAGAGATTCAGACAAGTGATGAAAGGAATGCTAACAACTTAATAGTTGATACTCCAATAGAAGCTACTGTTGATGCCCATCTGACATATAATAATGATACCATAATTGAAATTCAAGATAGTCAAGAATTAAAAATAACTGGAGATAACCAAATAATTACAAACATAGGTACAGAAGTTAAAGGAAATGTTGAAGACATTGATAGTTCAACTGATACTGTAGACAAATTTCTGGTTCCCCAATTAGTACAGGTAGAGGAGAAAGAGAAGAAATTGGATGAGGCTGAAAAAGCCCAAATGATTCAGCAAATTGAGGCTAAGATAGCTAACTTTAAAGAGAAAATTCTTGAATTGGAATCTTGTGAAGTCACTGATGATACTGAAATATCACCATATATTCAGTGCCATAGGTAAATTCCATTTTTATATTTCTAAGTTAGAATACAGAAAACGTTGGCTTGACATGCGACAATTGATACTTTTATTCCCCAGCAGCGGCTCTAGCAAGGTTGACACGGGGATAACTTAATCCTGTCTTATCTCTCTGACTATCTCTTCCGTCGGCACTAGTGTAAGGAAGACGCACTTAGAGATAAGACTGCGTTAACTTATCCTCGTGTCTACCGTGCTAGGGCCGCAGGACCATCAAACTAAAGCCTAGTTCGGACTAGTATAGTAAATACTAGCCTAGTCGAGTGCCGAGTTAAGCTTAAATACACGCTACTGCCCAAAAACCGTTGGCACGACGGCCGTGTAAACTGCACAAGTGAAGAGTGTTTTGTAAGATGAACTCGGCTTAAACCACAAGTTCAGACTTGTTCAACCAGTAAGCAGTGATATTATGTTTTGGCAGGAGCTACTCGCCTGATTAAATAGAACAAAATGGATCAACTGGACTTAATTTACTTGCTGAACTAATCGACTAAATTTTCATTGTTCAGAGACGTTTAGCCTAGTCCGAACTAGGCTTAACCTTTGAAACGCCCCAGTCGGCTGTAGCCGACAGCAGATTTGGAGCCCCTCACGCCACGATATGCCGTTTTCCATACGTTTGCGTCGGCTACAGCCGTCGAGCGCTCGTGGCACGCTTTTTCGCCGTTAGATAGCCGCATACGCAGTAACGTTCAAAAATGACGCACGATTGAAAATCATCTAAGATAGTCTAAGTTTAACAGAGTCCAGTTTCATATAGTCCTAACCTGGGGGTTTCACTCCTAGGGTTGCCAACCGTACTATAATATATAGTATTGTACTATATTTTGGCTCTATGTAGTATACACTGTTAAAGAAATACAATATTTTGGTTAGTCCTGACAAATGGACTTTGAGTTGGCAAGTTCAATAGGCATTTTCGCAGCTTGGATAGCCACAAGATGCGCTATCGGAATATTAGTAAGACGAATTTTGTGTATTATATTTAATCGATCATACCTTACGCTCTTTTTAAAAGGTTTTTCGTTAAAGTACTATATTTTATTTCAGTGTACTATTTTATTGTATACCTTTAAATAGAAAATACTATATTTGCTTCATAAATAGTTGGCAACCCTATCACTCCGCACTTTAGGTACGCTCGTCCGTCGGACAGCTAGGAGCTGTAAATCGCAGTTGGTTGCCGCTCGCTCGCTCGCTGGCCGATTCGCGCGTCATCAAGTAGCCTAGTCTATAAACTGACAACCCTAGCGTATACGAAAGAGCATGTTTTATGCGATAAAGAGAGATGGCATGATTAGGCGTATAACCTAACCTAAACACCGGTTTTATTAGACATTGGTTCTTCTGTCTGTACGTTAGTACTATTATTCACTTCGTAGTGTTCTTTATACTATATTCTATAGTGTTTCGTATTCGATATTTGAATTATTAAGACATGAAATATTTTTATTACAAAATATTATTATTATTTTGATGTTTGGAGACCTTACATCTCCTTCTTTATACTTGACCGTGGAGACTGTCTACTTAGGTAATCAATTTAGATGTTTCTTTATTTTAATTATTATTATTATGACTCTTAGATATGATACATCTCTAAGTTACTTAGAGACGCGTCCAGACGCGGAGACTATACATCTCCCTTATTAGTTATTTATTATAATGAATATTTACCCATTAGGATTGTTTGTTGCCCTTTTCATGTGTTAGTTTTAGTTAAAACTAATGTAAAAGTTGGGGAAAAAAAGACTTACTGCTGAGTTTCTTGCGGCGTTTCTTCTCAGCAGATGTCACCTTTCGAAGTGCTGGTAGCTTCAGACATGTAAAAGAGCCCATGTGGCCTACTTGCAAAATAAATATTTTCATTTTCATTTTCATATGTATTCTGTGCCCTTACTCTTTTTATAGATTAGAAGCTCGCATAGTAAAGCTGTATAATAAGTTATGCGAATTGGTTGAATCAGAGCCAGCAAAAAGTCGCAAGGTCCGATTCCACATCTCAGAGGGACAACCGGAAGGCCCCATTAGAAGGCTGGAGGAGTTTCTGAATGAGAAAGTGGATGCCGAGGGGGTTGCGCCATTCCCAGACTTTGAAGATGTGGTAAGCTGCGTTGAAAAGGCTAACGAAGAAGATGGACTAGGATGGAGTAAACCTCAAATTATGAATGAAGGTTTGTAGTCGAATATATACTTTTGAGTCAGTTTTGTAACAGGTCCGCTGCAGCGGCCATCGCAATGCTGACACGAGAATAAGTTACCCCATCTTATCCCTCAGTGTGTCTTTACTACTAGCACAGTTTAACAACCATACAGTTGGGCAACGAATGTACTCACGCAGGCGAACGATGGGGGCGTTGCGGGGGGTCGGGCGACGCGGGCCGCGCAGTGACAAACTCGCGTAGTTTGCCGTGCAACTTTGAAGGGCTTACGCGCGCTTATAATGACATGTGTTCTGTATACGGATGTAGGTCGACATCCAAATACAACAAAGATTTAAAATTTCATAGATTTACTCTTGACGTGAGGCAAGTTATTCCTATAATTTCAGACAAACCTACATAAATGAGTAAGTTGATACGATAACTTCAAGAAAAAAATTAATAAATTGGAACCACATACAATCTGTTTTAAGTCAAAATTAGTTAAGTTGACATCTCGACTTAGGTAGGTAGCAGAACTAATTCTCGTCATATACATCTCTAATCTATACCTACTTAGGTACCTAGATAGTTATTTTGTATTACGTAGTGCCAAGAATCCAAGATACCCTGTACCCCTGAACGCGATATTTAATGAAACTAGTGACCCGCCGCGGCTTCGCATGGGTACCTTTAAAAGTCAAACATAAGTACCTACTAAACGTAGTTACCCATTAGGTCATTTTTAGAGTTCCGTATCCAAAGGGTAAAACGGGACCCTATTACCACAGAGTAAAGATTACATACAGAGGTCCGACGAAGCCGTCTAGACAGAGCAATCGTCTGGGTATGCGGGGCAAGGAGGCGACCCATACCACATACTGGCCTCCGTAGCATGGGACCCACAGAACACAGAAAGAGGTTCTGTGATGGGACCTGTATTTACGGGCAGTCTTGTCTCGCTCGCGTGTCATAGGTATTAATTAGACATGGGTAATCTCGACTCCGCGGAGTGATTTGATTCACTGAGTCCGGGTCCGCGATCGGATCCGAGTCAGCTTAATAATTCCGACTCCTCTTGATGAGTCCGGTTCGTATCGCGTCCGGAGCGTTTTAAACATATATGATTCATCGGAATACATCGGACTTTCGGATCGGTATTAATGTACCAACCGGACTGGAGTATTTTTAATGGTGTTTTTGTTGTTGATTGGACTAAATAATGGTTTAAAGATTTCCCTTCGTACAATACAATTACAACTGAATGCTTGATTTATATGCACAGTGATTGTTTTTTATTTCCTTTTTTGTGATATTTTTTTTTACTTTTGTTTTATTTAGATGTTTAGTTGAAAAATATTAGCACAAATATTTACAGGGCCTATTCACAATTAACATGTTTGAAGTTTAACATATTTCATGTATTCAGATCAGGTATATAGTCACTTCCACCACCGACATCCAGTGACGCGGCATCGCGTCGGCCGGAGCGGTAGCAAGAGTAGGTTTCGTTCGGACTCTGTCAGTCCAGTCGGAGTTAGTAAGTCCGCGGACTCAGTAAGGATCGCGCGGATTTAGTAAGTCAATCGAGTCCGGTCACAGAATCGGATCATTTGACTCATTGAATCCGGAGTTACCCACGTCTAGTATTAATATTAATAATAACTCAATATGGTACAGACGACATAGAATCTTCACAGAACGTTCTGGAAACTTAATATTGAATTCTCAAATCCTCGTAGAACCTTCTAGAAACTTCATAGAAAATTCTAGAAACCTCATGGAATCTTCTAGAAACTTCATAGATCATTCTAAAAATGTTGTAGAATCTTCATAGAACCTTCTAGCAACTTCATAGAAAATTCTGGAAACCTCACGGAATCTTCTAGAAACTTCATAGAACATTCTAAAAATGTTGTAGAATCTTCATAAAACCTTCTAGCAACTTCATAGAAAATTCTGGAAACGTCATGGAATCTTCTAGAAATTTCATAGAACATTCTAAAAATGTTGTAAAATCTTCATAGAACCTTCTAGAAACTTCTTCAGACTACAAAGAAATTTCCAGAAACATATAACCTTCTAGAAACGTCATAGAAATTTATATTAAACCTCATGGAATCCTCCAGAAACTTCATAGAACATTCTAAAAATGTCATAGAATCTTCATATAACCTTCTAGAAACTTTTTCAGACTTCATAGAAATTCTCGCACTAGGCCAATTATTTAATTACCACTTTTGCGACAACCCTTGCATATCTGCGTATGACAGCGTGACTACCTACGCGGGCGGCGGCATCGTGCCACATAAAAGGCGTTGCCCAACTGTATGATTATTAAACTGTGCTACTAGTATCGAAGAAAGAGATGCACTGAGAGATAAGGGAGGATAAAAGTCAAAGTCAAAGTCAAAATATCTTTAATAATCTTTAATTTAGGTTTTTACAAGCTCTTATGAAACGGCAAGGACAACATCATCGTGTCAAGCTTGCTATTTTATTTTGTGGCTGTGTTATTCTTTTATACCTAAATATATGGAAACTCTTCAGAACAATGTTATCTTATCAGTATAGGCATGCTTTTATGTTTTTTTTTCCGCTAGATAATGTGATGCGTACTATGCCACGAGCGCCAGACATAAGAAATACGTCACACAACTTTCAATTCGCTAGGGTGTTCACATACGCTTACCCCGGCACAACACGGACTCTGACCAGCCAACCTCTTATTGAACTAGCTAAAAATTCTCCCACCTTCGGAATGTAAATAAAATAGGTTCCGACCCGACAGGCCTTAAACATGGCAACTTATTTTAAAGAATATAGTTAGGGCCCCAGCGGCCCTAACATGCAAGACACAAGGATAAGTTAAACCCGTTTATCTCTATCACTATCTCTTTCGTCGGCACTAGTGTGAGAGAGACGCATTTAGAGATAAGACGGTTTAACTTATCCTTGTGCCTTGCATGTTAGGGTCGCAGTTTGTTTTTGCACCCTCGTGCAAAAACTCTTGGTTAATTACTTACGCCTCTGTTGCCAGCAAAAGAAATATTCATATACTGCGGGCGCGCACTCCAGAAACGGCGGCAGCACCGCGAGTATAAACACATGCGCGCGCGCGTGCCACGGGAGGCCTTCGACGACGACCCGGCGGAAAGAGACGCGGAACTGATGGCCAAGCTCGAATTGAATAAGAAGATCGCGAAGAAAAAAGAGAAGGAGATGTTGAAGAGGTATTGACATTCGATTTTAGGGTTCCTTAGTCAAACACGACAAACCTTAGTCCAAGTCGTTTTAGGGTTCCGTGCCTCAAAAGGAAACAACGGAACCCTGATACTCGTGTGTCTGTCTGTCTGTCATAGCCAATTTGCTCGGAAACTACTGGACCGATTGAGTTGAAATTTGGTACACATATGTAAGTCGGTGACCGCAACACGGAAGTGTTACGTAAATAAATGAATTTTAAACATGGGGTCAGTTTTGGGGAGTTAATTAGAAAATAAAAATAAAAAGCTTTAAAACCTTGGCGTGTGACATATCAAATGAAAGGGCTCGTTGTGAGAATCGTAAATATATTTCACTTAGAATTTTAAGATAAATAGTTTGCAGTGGCGCAGCCTGCCTACAAGCCGATTCCTGACGGGTTTACCAAGCTTGGAAGCTTGGGCTAGCTGTCAGTGAAGACCATTTTACTCTAACTAAATGTCAAACCCGCACGTACGGTTCTAATTCTTCCGGCTTCCCTTAGGAAATATTTGAAGCTTCGCCACTGGTAGTTTGGTAGTTATTGAGGACAATAGACGAAAATTGACTATCCCCCCTTTATCTCCGAAACTATTGGGCCTACAATTTTGAAAAACTACAGAAAATAGTTCTTTACCTATAGATTGCAGGAAAAGCTATAAGAAGTGTATGGTATTTCAAGTTTTTTTATTCATTTTTCATATAATCACGGATCCCTCTCCACGCGAGTTTAAGTCGCACTTGTCCGGTTTTTTCTTCTACAGCCTAGCTCTTTTAAAACTATTATGATAATGTTATAACATAACTAGCTTTTTTAATTGGGAGACAATTTATGAAATGTTTCACAATACCACAGATTACATAATACTACAATACGTCATGATATCTTGTAAAAATTTCATTTCATAATTTTGTTGCACCTACGATTTGGACCGATTGATATGAGCACGGAATCTTTCATTATGATGATTTTTCTTGCCGAAAAGTTCTTTAGAATTACCGTATATTTTCGTTTTTAAAATTGAAATACCTAAATAACGGGGCGGAGGAAAATTTCTGACAACCCCACCCTCCCTACGTCACGTCACACACGGTCAACTGTAAATTCTACAAAAGTTTTTCCATTGTGACTTCTTTCCTCATAAAAATAATCTATATCATATTATGTGAAATCGGAATGACATTTATTTTCTTTTTCTGCTTGCTTATCATTTCAGGCACTGCCGGAAGAAGAAAGATTCAGCTAAAACGGACGTTCAAACGGAAGACCAGACCACGGTTAGGTCTTCTTTCTTCGGGAACCATGAAAATGAAACTAACTTAAGCGACGAGCCCACCGCTGGGCCATCCGATAATGAGCCCACCGCTGGGCCATCCAATAATCCAAAAGACCTTCCAACTGAAGAAAATACTATTGTCGAAGAAGACTGTGCTAATTATTTTGAAAATCATGGAACAGGGCTTGATGGCGTGATAGTCCAGATAAAGCAAGAACCAATAGAAATACCCCAGATACAGTACAAAGGTGACATTAGTTTAGTTATAGAAATATCGGACTCTGAAAGTTCTGATGACGAAGATACTGACGCTAGTTCAGTAGAACTGTGATATATATGGCCTTATATTCTCTTAACATGCCAGACATTAAATCGAATATTATCTCAGATACCAGAATTGTATATAAGACCCGCAAGGCGAGTCGTACAGGCTTGCCAACTCTTCAGTGAAAGCATGACGAGAAATCCCTATAAACCTCTAAATCACAAACCACCGTTTTTTTGTAGGCTCCTTTTATCACAGACTGATAACTCATACCATACTCTTGTCAAGGTGATCGGTACGTCCAAGACCAAGTACGGGCGCGAAATATTCTGAAAAAGCCCGGTTTTGTTCGCACGCTTTCTTTGAACGCACGAAATTTGTAATTAGTGCTGCCATGTTGTAAGCTTTTAATCAATTTTATACTAATTTTCAGTTAGTTTTTTATTCCCCTAAAAAACCCCGTAAGAATATCCCAATAAACTTCCTTTGCCCCTAAATTTACGGGTAAGACCCTATAGTCGGCAACCCTGAGTTCATACAGCCATATAATGAGCAACCCAACGCTACACGTCAAAGCGCCCGCTGGGCGAGTTCACGTAACTGTATACCGGCTCATCGCTATGAATGGCGCCCGCTAAGAGAATTCTTCGGCGTAGACTAGTCATCTATAGCTACTAAGTACAGCGACAGCTCACTGCATGTAAGTAGTCGCGGAGCGCCCACTAGGCGAATTCTTGGCAATGAAAGTGTTAAAATTCAAACTGCGATCCTAGCAAGATCGACACGAGAACAAGTAATCCTCATTTAATTTATCTGTGCATCGCTTTGTTAGATGTGTTGTGTTGTATGTGAGAGAGATGTCGCCTACTGCGAATTTGTAGCGATGGGTACCTACAGTTGCGTTTCGTGAATGCGCGACTGTATTGCGACATGGGGCCCGCTTGTAGCATTTGCAACGCGCGACAGGCTTGCGAGTTGTTTGTCGCTCAGTAGGTCTCTGTCAAACTAGTCTAAAATGAGAGATGCTCTGAGCGACAAATGACTCGCGGGCATGTCGTGCTAGACGTGCTGTTTCGATTCAGCATCGCTACTGTATCGATGCAAACGACTGTTTCAGCAGCCCTAACGTGAATGCCACAAAGATAAATTAAACCCTTTTATCTATATGACTATCTTTCGTCGGCACTAGTGTGAGAGAGACGTACCTACTTAGAGGTAAGACGGTCCATCTTATCTTTGTGTCATTCATGTTAGGGCCGCAGGGCAACATCGGGGGAGGAGATAACGAAGCGGGGCGCAAGCGTCTGTATCGTGATAGCGGCGACGCAGAATCGTGTCTGCGTGCTATGGTACACGGTCAGCGACAGCATCGCGATTATCGCTGCAGTCGCCGTGGGCGAGCGCCCTAATATAGGTATATAAGTAGCTTATTCTCCTGTCAACCTTGCTCGGGCAGGGCGGCCTTAATAATTTGCATTTTCGCAGACGCGTGTATGCGTTGACGTCTTTTCACTCTTTGCCTTGGAGACCTGTCTGTTGCGTTCAGTAGTTTTGCTCACATGATGAGAGATGGAGACGGAACCTGGAAGTCTCAGGGGTAGGCGAAAAATGAGAATAAAATTTCTATTCCGCGGCCCTACGAAGGTTGACACTGGTATAACTGACTCCTACCTCTTATATTTTTTGTCGGCACCAGTGTGAGTCGCGGGCAGGTTGTGGTAGACGTTCAGGCCCCCAATTCTCGGTGCATTCGAGATAATCTCATAATCGAGATTAAACGTCAGTGCATACAGTCGTTTGACACAACTGTATGAATCTGACTTTTAATCTCGTAATCGACATTATCTCGAATGCACCGAGAATTGGGGGCCAGGTACATTACCCGAAATATAATATGTGAAGCTCACCGAAGTTCAAATATGCAGGATTTCCGACATAGCGTATAAAAAACAATAAGTTTGGAAGTCGCCATTTCTAGGTCGGTTAGTGGCAATATTTTTATCTTGTATAATTTATTATGCCAATACATGGAAATAATTTGTCTTGCTTGCAATAATTATGAGTTTTTACTTAGTAGTAAAACGAAATTAATGTGTTCAAATTACTAGTATAAATAAAACATATTTTATTTATCTGCCTTTCACTTACCTGACCACATTGAATGTATAGAGCCCACAATAGTTCCCGTCTGCACGTAAATCCGTGATCTTAGCCAACGGTAGTCACGTGTACATGGGATATCCGCGTTTTGTGTGTTTTAACTTTACATCATACCTGCAGATATTACCCGTTCGTGACGATGCTTTTTGGTATAATATATACACAACACCACGCTCTATAGCTTCTGAGAACTACGTTTTTACAGCATTACCGACCTCTAAACTCTTAGTGACAACGGACCGAGTCTGCATCTTACTGTCACGTACACGCGTAGGGTGAAGGCGGCAACAGTGGCTATAGCGACAACAGTGGCGCACTAGCCGTTGTGTCAAAAATATTATAGATAGCTTTCTTCCTTTCTCACCCTTCGGAAGGTCTCCCGATAGAAACAGTTTACAACCAGTTCGCTTGCGTCAGCTATGTAACGAACCCGTGGAATTAATGTTTTTTTGTTCTGACGAAAGAAAAAGTGAATTTTAAGGTAAGGTGTACTTTCTATTTTTTCACGAACATTTTATTTTACCAATGGATTAATAATTTTGCTGAGAAATTAACTTAATTGAGGTCATTTTGACGTATACTGCACTTCGATTTAAGCAAAACTATCATGCGTGGTATAAGTTATATTCAAAATGGCGGTTTTGTACACAGTGGCTCAAATCGCTTGAGTACACAGTGGTCCATGATACACTGTGGTGACTGTGTACTGTAGGTACCTACTGTTAATAATTGCTCAGACATTAGTTTAGAAAATTTTACAAGATTTAATAATTTTCGTTAATTTTCCCTTTCAGGATGCCTCGTCCAGCAAGGCCCCGTAAAATAGGGAAACACACAGTTGGCGACATGAAAAACGCTTTTAAAATAAAAATGGTATGAGCGAGAGAAAAGAGTCTAATGTTTTTAAATTTAAGTAATTTGATTATTAATTTTAAGACATAATATTATTTTTATTTAATGTTAGATTTATTATTTGGTTAATTCAATAAATAAAGACTGATAAAAAGCCGAAAATTGCATTATTATTTGGGTTATAATTATAGATGATTCACTGTGAACTTGCCTGATTCACTGTGAACTGAGGGCCGATTCACTGTATGCCACCCCCAGTACACACTGGCTCAAATAAGTTTTTTTGTTAAATACTGTTTATTTTCCAAAATATTACCCTGTTGTACTAAATCGATTAATATATTCAATACATATTAGTTACACTATAATACTATGCCTTTTGCATCTTTCCAACACTCGTCCAAATCACGTGACATCGCTCGAAAAAAAAGTGACCCACTGTTGCCGCCTTGACCCTACTCGTGTACAGATCTGTTCACTCACTAACTCGCGCTACTCCACACGTTATCTTGTACAAATAAGCTTTTTCGCGACTTCGTAGTGAACAGATGTACGGACACGAATTCCCGAAATCCAGGAGCCGAAGAAAGATGAATCAAATCGACCTCGTTCATGAGAAGTCGCATTCGAGATTATGACAACCAAAAAAAATCTATGCATCCGACAGCGCTGAGGGCGTTCGCCCTGAAAGGGTTAAATCTCGCATGAGAATTCATCTCTATTTACGTTAGAATGGGGATGATGCCTGGGTAAAAAAAAACGAATTAGTCCGTCAGTTAGATTATCAAAAAATTATGAACATGTATTTATCTACACCCATATCATAAAACCTCCATTGTTTAATCAAAAACCATAAGAAATGACCACCATTTTGACAACCAATTAGAAAAACCAGTGCTGCAATGTTATTTCTTTATCGTTTTTAGTAAAGAAATGAGATTAAATTTGGAACAGCTGTCAAAACTCAAGTGGGTCTCTATTCTTAAACAGTTATTGATACGAAACATCAATTCAGTATGTTTTTTTAATATAAACCGAACAGCATTTGATCTCGAGTGACATGAGAATAGAGACTTCATTCGCTTGTCTATGATTTAAAAAAAAAATGGTCTTGACGGAGGATCGAATTGCCGCCATGTTGGTGTTTTGCTCAACGAAAGTAGAATTGTTGTTGAATTGAATAGAAAAAGTTGTTTGTAATTTACATTTTAGTTGAAAATATGAATAGTAAGTAGTCTTCTCGGAGTGTGTGTGATGTGAAAATGCGCTGGATATCGGAAATATGCAGCCACGATTGCAACAAATAACTTATTGCCAGCAAATATTGTTTCTGAACCCATCATGGAGGATTTTTAATATGTGTGTAGATAAAGTTATGTATGCAACTCTGCATAATTTGGCTTTAAAACACACGTGCGATCTTATTATGAAACTCGCCTATCGGCTCGTTTCATGAAAACCGCACTAGTGTTTTAAGGCCTATCATTATGCAACCGTTGCATAAAGTACTATTTTTGCTTTATCAATCAAATCATGAATCAAAATTGACAAAGATAACATGCATTGAGTTTGGGAGTGGGGGCGCATGACTTCACGCGGAACTTCAACGGACTAAGTAGTATATCTTCGTCATTTGTTTGACAAAAGAGAAAAAATGTGTTCAATATTTATTGACAATGTAAATGACGGACTAATTACAATTTTTCAGTCATCAGGCCTATTGGGGGCGGAACTGAATATTATTTCAGGTGGTGGTGGAACCAGAACCACGGTAGGAAAAAAATGATGAGAAAACGACTGGGTATTAAAACAATATGTAACTAAACTACTCTACATCAACAAAAATATACAGTGAATGAGAACTCACGGTCATTCGTTTTGTACAGATTTAATTCGACAGACTGTTAAATACTTATAACTGCATTTACACATAGTTATTGGCCGTTGCAATGTAATTCGGTAGTTTGCATTTGCACATAAGACAAATACGGAGACCAGTTTCAATCGCTAAGTGGATTATTGATATTTTCATTTTTTTAACCAGCTATTTGGTTTCGAATCATACGTATATACAGGACTTACTCATTACCGTCGCAAAGTTATTCACAGGACCAACGCCCCATTATAAAAAAAATATTTAAGATTCCTAAATAAAAAATCGAACATTTACCGACGCGTGTTTCGACGATCTCACACAAGGTCACCCTAACTCTTACAGTCCGTGCCGCAGCACTAGCATTTATTAATTACCTGCTCCTATAATATTAATATTGCAAACATGTCAAACTTGGATTAGTGAAAGAACATTGAAATTAAAGTTGGGTTCACAGGCTATGCATTAAATCGAACAAGTATGTCAAATACGGGATACGTAATACATAATACAATAAATCCGCGCGTGTCGAATTTTAATGTAACAGCTTGTCTTACAGAGATGATAAAAAATACAAGATGTAACAGACCATGTGTGCAAGAGATATATTCCTAAAGATAACTTAATGTGCACCAATAATTAGTTCCTAAATCGGCACAAAAAGATCTTCACATTTAATGCGCATTTATTCTAAAGTATTAGATAGTATAAAAAGAAATCCTACAGGATTTGACAGGTCCAAACCCATGGCTCGGGGTAGGGACCGCAAGTGGCTCGCGAAAGAAAAGGTTACTATGGACTTGTTAGCGTTTTATTTTACACCTCCCGATATCTTTACAAAAATACCATAGCGATGGTTTCATAAAACAAAAACCTGATTAAAAGCTGCTAAGTATAAAAACTTCACCAACAATAACGAATATGCAATTCCGAAAATAATGTACAGTAATCGAAGAACAAAAACAGTTACCCGTTGTAACAGCTTAAAATTTAAGTCTACAACTTGCGATGTACGAAATTTGTTGAATGCATAAAAAAATATCTCTCCTATAGGGCCTTACCTTACATTAATTTCGTATATCATATCTATGTCTATGACAATTGATGTTGAATAAATAGTCCACCGACACGAGTGCATGGTATCTAGTCCTCGAAGGCATCTGCCATGCCAATAAGAATTTAACTTAATAAGAATCTAGGCAAACGCAACCCACTCAGTGATGTGTAACAATTCATGTGTTCAAATATGCAAACAAGAGAGCAAAGAACGGCCGATGAGCACAATTCTATAATTATTGTTCTATTTCCTTACATTAAACAAAATCAATACTTCTACAAAAATGCATTTTCAGTCTTGACTGAAGAGATTGTGCCGAGTAGTGCTGCATCACGAGCGGATGTCGATCGAAACAGCGGGCGCGGCGGAGCCCGGGGCTCCGGCGGCACCGCTCGGCGGGTCGGCAGTCTTCGTCATCGATTTAGCACAAAGGGGTTCTGCGGTAACGGGGCCGGGTGCCCGCGTCAGGACGAGCTTCATTAGCGTATATTTATTTGAACAGATGGCAAGTGTTACACACGAAGGGATATAACGTCGCCGGGCGGCGCCGGCGCGGCCCGGGGCCGCCTCGCGACAGCCCCGGTCAAAGAATCACACACCTCATTCAAGAATTTCCTTTATTTCTATTTTTTTTTAATTGTTTTTTTCTTGATTTCTTTATGTATTAATTAATTTAGCATTAAAATATGGTAAACTTCGAGTCTGCGTCCATCTTTTCGTCAGATTATAAATCACTATAAAACATTTAATATCCACCACATGGAATTTCATCACCGATGTCGCTCTACAAACTCTCGGCAGCTCGCTGAGCAACATAACGTTTAAATAGACGTAGCGAAAAGAGAACAAACAAAACATAACAAACTAGAAGTTGCGTTCGGCGCGGCGCCTGCGAGCCGCCCAGAGCCAGCGCCTGCCGCGATAACTGCGCTCGCGCAGGGCGCCGGCCGAGTCACCCGACCTGCATCCATCCCCGTGCACTCGTAGACGTTATGCAAGTCATCCAAATACTCCCCCTACCGACAAACGGGACCGCGGCACCAACATTATACCCACAACTGAATTGTGGTCGAGCGCCCTATGCGACCCATCTATCGGGAGGGGGGCTAGAGACCCGTTCACACCTTCCATTTTACTTCAACGCCTCTAGATTCAAATCCCTAATACAAGTGGACCGCATTTAACATCTAACGCTTGTGCATCGTGATCATTGCTATCAGTGTGACGTCCGCGGGCTCTGAGCGGGGCCACGGGTGGATCCCAGGAGGCCTGGCCCCAAGCACGAAGTGGAAGAATCAAGATATTATAGTCATCATTAAGACGGGTCCTCCAAAACTTACGGCTAGATCCACCCCTGGCATTAACAGTTCGCTTGCCGCGCCTTGCTACAATATTTTACGTTAAATTATACATAATATTATGTTTTACATTTATGTAAGAGTTGTGTTTGATTGTAAAAAAAATTATACGCTTGTTATATCCCTATAATCTTGAGTTGGTTGTTTATTTGTCAAGAGCCGTGTTTGCCTTCACTGCAATCACACACTCCTCGCCGCACGATTTCAGTACGGTGCACTGAAACAAACGAGACAATGTATTTACTATAAAATAAGTAAACAAACAATTCATATTATATTCATACCTCCAAAAAAACACTAATCAAGGATCATCTTTATATTAAATCAATATTTAAAAAACATTGTGGAAGCATATGAAAAAAGTTAAGATTTTAATCCTTACGGATTACACATCAGCTGACAACAACTCAATCATTTCTGTATCAATTTTCGCGACTTACATTGATAACGATGCTATAGTTGTCATGATAAATGATATGGCGAAGAAAAAAAACCGGACATAAGACTCTGTTTATTTATATCTCCAGATAGTTAATGAGTTATAACACTGACATCTGTGAATTGTGTATGTACAAATGTACTCATAGCCTGAGGTCCATATAGCCAGTGAGAAACACTAGCCCAGGTTTGAGGCAGAGGTTGATTTTCGAGTAAATTTAGCACCGAAACACCATAGAAGCGTATCAGAGACTCTATACTCGTACACAATTTTAACGTCTCCCCAGACGCACACACAAAGACCGTCTTGTTGGAACATTGTGACCACTAGGCTACAACCCTTTGCCTAATTACGACTCACAGAAATTGGGCAAAAAAAAAAGTACTGACCAGCAATTCTTTGCCGCTGTCAAAGTCCGAGCGCAGCTGTGTGCCGAGGTCGCCGTCTGGGATCTTGAGGTCCTCGCGCAAATCGCCGTTGTCGGCCATCAGGGTAAGGTAGCCGTCGTCAGAGATGTCGGTGAGCTGGTAGTCCTCGCGCTTTACGTGAGGCACATCCATGTTGTGAGTGGACGGGCAGATATCCTCGTATCTGAGAACAAGAGTTTAATAGGTTATATAGACAACTGACAATGAAACATGGCCTATGCTACTGCCTGGACTCTGAAAAACGAAATTCAAACTTCGTTTATCGTATCCCGCTTACGCTCAAGGACTGGCACAGTCGCTAGAAAAAGTAGGGCTCTTTATTTGACAAAGCGAAAGGCAAAGCATTTTTCAGGAAATTTATGACTACAATTCGGTTTATCATCCCCATAAGTTTACACTTAAACTTTTTGTTCCATGTAGTGATGTAATATAATCTTTTTGGGAATAGCCTAAATTACAAGCACCTTTAGTGATATAAAAACTGACTGGTAGCAATATAGCCTTGGTCTATCCGTTTCTCTTCCGAAGTTTGGATTTAAATTAAGTTAAAACAAAGTGATAAAGAAACAAGCGTAAATGAAGACATTATTTTAAACACGCTATCGGGTCTTGTAGCATCGAAATTTGCTCAATAGCTAGGAAGAGTAGGGAAAGTCCACTCCATACAAACTTAGTGCAATTTTTTTTCCTTAAGTGTTTGCATTGCACAGGCGAAATATTTGTTTTTTATTTCTGTCTACTTATTTTTACTAAAGGTGTGATGAGTTTTTAAAATATTACATTTTTTTTTATTCTTTTTTTTTATACACATTTGTGTGTACTATGTGGGGCACGGGCTTTAGTAAAAATAAGTATACTAAAAAAAAACACTTCTCTAGAGCAAAAGCCTGGGCAGAAAAATTTGCACAATGTTTGTATGGAGAGGGCCTGCTTTGCCCTACCCTTCACTTTAAGCTTTGAAAGATATGCACAAAATAATATAAAATGTATCCCTGTACGGTGATCCCATTACACAGTGGTGTGATGAGACGCATAGTCGGGACTGGAGTATACTGTTCGAGTACCCTCAGCACGGAAGCAGTATAAACTGCACCCGCGACTCTATGGGCTCGCAAAACTAATTTAAAGTTTGAAACTGTATGAATAAAACGTTGAGAACTGGCTGATGTAATATGATTTTCCATTTTTTGTGCACAAAGTACAGTGCTAACATAGCTGGAAATTTTAATAAACTTACATAATGAGTTTAAAAGTAAGGTAATGTTGATATCAATTAGTTATCAGAAACCTCTGAAAATTAAGGTCAATAAGGCTATCTAAAAAAAGAAAGAAAAAATAACTAATAAATTTTTCAAGCAACCTATCATATCTCAATGACACGTTTTTACAAAAAAAAAATTGCCTTTTAATATTAAACATTAATTGAATTGATATTAAATTATAATCCTTATTGTGTAAACTACTTATTGACTTTAGGTTGATGGTCGCTATCCATTGGTACTTGTAAAATATTCATGACCTACCAATGGTATGACGTCATGCTATGAGGTAACTAACACCTAAGACTAAACGCGCTCTACGATTTTTTGTCGTAATGAAGACGTACCTATAGAGCCGGCTATCTTCGCGACAAAAAAATCGTAGTGAGTGCTTAGCCCTAGGCGGCATATAATTAAAATTCAATTTACTGAGCCACTAAGTTCAGATTGCATCCAATAATCGTTATTGACTGGCAACTTTTGAATTTGGCTTGACTGGTATACTTGACAACAATTATCACAGAAATAACACCTTTGACCTTTTCTAAGATACGCATTTTATTTTTGCACAGTGTAACTGGCCAAACTCATAATGCATTCGTTAAATAAGCACAGCTTTGCGCTTTATTTAAGGCTTCTACACGCCGAAACGCGGGTCGGATGCGTAAGTAGTGTTACATGAATAAAATTGAAAGCTTTCACATCAATGGCGCGAGCCCGCGTGGCAGCCGTGTGATGTAGTGAAAGATTCTATTCTATTTGCTGTGATATTGCTTTCGAAGCCCGCTCGATCTGCATCTCCGTGCGTGGATTTTTAATGCAGAACTCTGACAATTGTCTTACTTTTCCTTGATTTTCAAGTAATCCAATTTCTTTATTACTTTAATACCCTTTTTTGATTGTTTTTATCTAAAGAAAGTCTATTCATATGAGAGTAAACACAAATCAAATTATTCCACTTACTTCTTGCCATTGAAAATATCGATGCCAACCAAGTGAACTTTAGCGTGACCGTGCTTTCCGGTCTTAGAAGTGGACATCTCTACGATCTTGCAGGGGCGACCTTTGAGCATGACAAAGCCGTTCTTGCGTAGGGCAGAACATTGCATCGGGAAGGTGGCCGAGGCCCCGGAGTCCCCGGTTTCGAAGTGTGTGTCCTCAATGTCACCCATTTTGATGTTAGAGTATTAACTACGGTCCGGACTGATCTGTGGAGTAATATAAATTAAGTTATTCAAGTACATAATTGTATAACATGGTACCTAAAAAATTTAATCTTAATTTCAAAGCTAGACAAAAAATTTCAAAGAGGTCATATGATTCTGCAAAATATGTGGGCTATGACAAAGACTAAAACAAAACTTAATATTAACTTGTTAAAGTTTCTTTAATACTTTATTAATTAATCAACTAGTGTACTAGATTAAGTAGGATAGCAAATAATACATTTAAAACCTATATTATAACCAATTGGACCTTGAAATTAAACTATTACAGGTGATTCACAACTATAGTGACAAAATTAACAAAGGTTGTTGACCTTTAAGTCAATGAACCTTTCAAGTATTGCAAAGTAGAAATATGTATTTTAACTGTATCCCTGGACGGTGATCCCACTACACAGTGGTGTTATGAGACGCATAGTCGGGACTGGGGTATTGTGTTCGAGTACCCTCAGCACGGGAGCAGTATAAACTACACCCGCGACTCTATGGGCTCGCAGGGTTCACAAGTATATTAATTTTTTAGAGGTAGTCTTTTCTAATAGTCTTTGCTTACATTGATAGAGACTTAACTGTCATATGAAAATGAAAATATTTATTTTACAAGTAGGCCGCATGGGCTCTTTCACATGTCTGAAGCTACCAGCGCTTCGAAAGGTGACATCTGCTGAGAAGAAACGCTGCAAGAAACTCGGGTATTCTTTATGCAAGTTTAAAGACCATAATCATTAGTATCTATATAATAAAGAAAAATATAACCTGGATGGTATGGATAATAAGTTGGAATTGTGAGTATATTAGAATCATCCTAATCATCTGCTATATTGAACAATGTATGCTATGCTAATTTCTTTTCTTATACATGATCACAATGGTTATGATTAGGCTTGGAAAATAGAACTCCATGATTCATAGATGAGATCATGATAGAAGTGTGTCCAATGGACTTCACTTTCACTTTTGAAAATTCTGTATGTGGAATAGCTTCCCACTGATAGCTTCACAGTTAATATTCTGTAGTTAAGTTCTGTGATACGATTATATCAATAAATAGATTAAATCAGAAGAATACAAAGAGGAATCACAATCATCAACTGACAAACCTAGTTAACACTTTACAGGTTAAAGGAGATCAATAGAACAAATGCATGTATGTGGGAATATGAATAAGTTATGAGCATATTTTCTTGGCGAAAACACCATCAAGATACTATAACGCACCATATGCTTAGTATTGTAATGAAACTCATATGGGACAAAGTGACATTCATTCAAGAAGTACGAAATATCGAATGTCAAAGCTCTTTCGACGAAAATAAAGGAAAAAATAGCTCACATGTATAGCACGAAATCGTCAAGTCACACAACAAATACCTAACCTATAACGTGTAAGTGCTGCTTCAAATTGCAATTTTCACGGTATGGCAAAATTTTACGACTTAACCCCACCTAGCGCAAAATAAAGTAAACCTTTGTACACTATATTCAGTTAAGATTATATATTGTGTAAAGGAAGTTAACACTAAACAATAAAACTGTTTGAAAATTAACATTTATAACAGCAAAATCAGGCCTGAACGAGCGTGGTGACAACACGAGTCCAGCCGTGTGGTCTCCCGAACATGTGGCGAGTGGCGAAGGGACATCTTGGGCATGTCTTCAACAAAAAGCACTTGAACATTATGAATCACACACCTTTTGATTTAACTACACAATGACTCCGATCACAATAAATTTACAGAAGAAACGTGCGAGTTCAATCACACAGAATTATAGAGTTAACGAAAAAAATAGCGTTTGTCAAACGTGCCGGCGCCGCGGTGCTATATTTTCATTTATACACAATAACCACACCGGCAAACCGCCCTATTTTCACGAAAAAACTGGCACCATGTAATATACTTACGAAATTAATAATTACAGTGGTTTATAAGGGATTCACGATAAAACTAAGATATTTATCGACACTCACATGTGACCGACGGGTTCTTCAACCGAAAGGTCAATTTGCGCCTGCGTAGCACCGACAACACTCACTTCCTGTAGCGGGGTTCACAAAATGGCAGCAACGCCACCTTATTTTGGCGGTAATTACAATTATTACAATTATTATTAGGCAAGAAATTATTTTTACGACTTACAACTTACTAAATAATTCTTTAGTAAATTATTAAATTCTATCTTTTGTATTTTATTTCTTGATTTTACATATAATTTTATAAAGAGTACGAAAACGTATCTTAATTTGACTGCTTTACCGGATGGTTTATTAGTTCTGAAGAGTTTCAATAGATGGCAGATAGTAGAAAGTCAAAATGGATTGTTTTCATTGTCAAGTTCATAAATACAATTTACATAAATATAAAATTAAAATACAATATGATTAAAAAAACTTTTTATTCAATAGCACCCAAAAACGAATTCTCTCAAAAAAAATCGTATTTTTTTCAACCTTGAGTTGTTCGGCATTTACTAACATTATAAAATATAACCTAGATGTCGCTAGTAATCCGAAAGAGTCAAAACTTGATATTGTTGAGTTTCTAACCGACTATACGGCGTAAAGGGGATGCGTTTTTTTGGCATGGCCACACGCATCATCATAGTTTTATATGCGCAGACGACTGCCATATTGGTTCAACTTATGTGCTGGGATTACAATTTCTACAAAGGACCATGGGTAACTCCATATCGGGCCTGGTCTAAAAAAAAACCAAGATGAAAGTTAGGTAATTAAATAGGTCTTTAAATCCATTTCATTTCGTTCAATGGGCACCACGTCGAATTCCATTGCAGAACCGAGATATTCATATTTTAGTCAGAGTGAATACGATCTAAAAGAAAACAATATTGGACACATATTTTTTCTTTTGTCAATTAAACAAAATAATACCAAGGTAGGTATAGTAGGTACGTTGAAGTTCCGCGTGACGTCACGACTTTGCACAATTTTACCATTAAGTGACGTCATGAGCATGACGCTCCACTCCCGAATTTTGGTGCGCGTTATCTTTGTCAATTTGATTGATTTGATAAAGAAAAAAAAATACGTGTTCAATATTATGACGGACTCATTTTTTTTTACTCAGTAAGCATCCCTAAATTCTCCAAACGAAAGCAGTTTTACTCATAGGTCGTATTTACTCTGACTAAAATATGAATGTCTCAGTTCTGCAATGGAATTTAACTTGGTGCCCATTGGACGAAATGAAATAGATTTTCTGCGAACCTTCGGTTTTGGTTTCAGCAAAAAAACATGTTTCGGTCGGACATTAATTAGGTATTGGTTGATTCATGCGTTTTGTTTTTGTCGTTTGTAGCTCCTAGCGAGAGAGAGAGAGAGAGAGAGAAAAACTGTACCGCCCCTCGTATACCTACTTATTGTTAAATAATTTTTAACACTAAACATGAACGTTTTTCGCGGTGTATTTTTACTAAACTATACTTTTATGATAAAATTTGATAAAACATGAAATTTGTTCATATCCAGTGGCTGAAATCGCGGAAATATCGCGATAAGGCCGAATTTCCACTGAGCGGCTAGCCGCGCGCGACTCCTATTTTCTTGAGTCGCGGCCGCGTGAATGAGTATGGTATATGATATGACTTAAGAGGGCACCGACCGTCCAGTGGCGCCCTCATCACTGTTATTGTGTTTTCTATTAAAGGAAAGTATTTTATTAAAATTGAAGCCGTATAAGTTGTTAAGCAACTTAATACACGACGTATATGCTATGTAATATAGCTTTGCAAAGTATAACCATCATCTAATCAATTTAACAGAAAAAAGCGGCCACTATTTTCTATTAAATTGATTAGATGATGGTTATACTTTGCAAAGCTATATTACATAGCATATACGTTGTGTATTAAGTTGCTTAACAACTTATACGGCTTCAATTTTAATAAAATACTTTCCTTTAATAGAAAACACAATAACAGTGATGAGGGCGCCACTGGACGGTCGGCGCCCTCTTAATAGGAATCGCGCTAGTCGCGCGCGGCTAGCCGCTCAGTGGAAATTGGGCCTAAGTGATATCGTTTTTGGATGTATGAGAGAGAGGTTCATCGTAAAATCAGGGATCATTTCGTTGCAACACACTTTTCCTGTAACACGTATTGTTTTCTTCAAAACTGAAAAAAAAACTGGTATATCCCAGGACTTCCATATTTTATGGAACAACGTATTGAATAAAATTAAATTATTTTCAACGTTAACTTTTTACAAGGACGAGAAATGTTTTATATATTACTAGCTGATGCCCGCGACTTTGTCTGCGTAGAATAAAAATTTAAGTATGCCTAAATATGCTTCTCCAAAGTCCAATCTATCTCGACTGACTGCTTTCGGAGGTTAGGCTTTGTTATCCGCAATGTCAAAGACTTCCACGATCTTAGAGCTATAAAGCTTGTCTTTAATGCTTTGGTAAGAAGCAAACTGGAGGCATCGTCGGTCATTTGGAACCCGCACGAATGCACGTATGTTCTACTTCTGGAGAAGATCGAAAAGACTTTCCTTAGGTTTATGTACAAGAAAAGATATGGGTACTACCCATTCCTCTACCCAACCAAGTTTTTACTTGGCGCCCTTGGATATAATTCACTCGAGGTAAGGCGCAGCAACAATCTCTTAATCACGGCCTGCCGTATATTGCGCGGCGAGTCTGATTGTCCTGAACTCGTGGGGCAGGTCGTGAGGCTGTTCGTCCCGAATGTCCCCAGGATAACTCTGAGGCCACGAGTGCGCCCTCTGTTGGCGGTGCCGGCGGCGCGCACGGTGTCGCGCAGGAACTCGCCCTTGCTCCGCGTCCTGGCGCTGCTGAATGCGCTCCTGGAGTCAGCACCTGAGTGTGACTTGTTCGCGTGGCGATGGGCGGCTGTGTGCCATGAATGTCTAAGATTTTGCGAGTTGATGAATGAAAGGCCTTCTAGTATTACTTGATGTTATCTATATATATAAAAATGAATCCCTATTTCCCTTGGTCACGGCATCACGCCTGAATGGCTGGACCGATTTCGCTAATTCTTTTTTTGTTCTGTTCGTTATTATCAGGAGAAGGTTCTTATGAAAGAAAAAATTAAGGAAATTGCGCGGAAAATTAGAAAATTTAAAATTACTTAACCACCATATAAAATTATTAATTCAGACAATTAACTTAATAAAATCAAAAATCTGCTCATTTATGGCGTCTAAGGCGGAACAAAGTTCGCCGGGTCAGCTAGTATATATATATTTTTTGTCATTTAATTGTTATCTTTCTAGATTTTTATGGTTTTTAATAAGTTAAGTTACTCGGTTAATTGGTTCACACTGTCATGGCGTGTAAATATATTTGCAAATAAATAAATCTCTATACCAAAACTTATCAAAATTGGTTCAGCGGTTAAGGCGTGAAAACGTAACAAACAGATCTATCTCTATAATAAAACTCATCAAAATTGGTTCAGTGGTTTAGGCGTGAAAATATAATATTTATAAAATATAGCTTCCGCCCGCGACTTCGTCCGCGTTAAATTCGCTTATAATTATTCCCTTGGGAAATTTTGACTTAGTCGGGATAAAAATTACCCTATTTCCTATTCCTGCTAGCTAAGCGCTAACTATATACGACGTTTCATAAAGATCCGTTCAGCCATGTGGAGCTGAGTGGTAACAAACATGCAGACACACACACTCACGCACACACTCACATGCACGCATGCACGCACACACACACACACACACACACACACACACACACACACACACACACACACACCCATGCATATAAACATAAACATATTACACATACACACAAAGTTTTACATATATAATATTAGTAGAATCTTTAGGAAGTAGGATAGTTTATTTCGAAGTGTTTTTTTGTACCATATTTTAAGTAGATATCAACATGGAATCAGCGCCTCTATTCGGGAACGCTAAGTGATTCTGTAGCGATTCGTGAGCGAGATTTCTCATCTCGCTCTTACGCATTACGCTTCGTGCGTAAGAGTGGGATGACAAATCTCGCTTACGAGTCTCGCTACAGAATCAATTAGCGTTCCCGAATAGAGGCGCAGTTCTTCCCATTCAAACTTTCAATACACCAATGCTACTTATTTTAGAGGGAGGTTACATTTTAGGAGTAGTTTTCTCGATCGCCTACTTAGGTAGGCGTACAATTAGTTGTTTGTTTTGAACTGCATTGATACCAAGTTTCCAGTTGATAAACCAATGGAATCAGTTTTTCCAATACAGAGTTCAATACTCTAAGACATCCCTTTTTAGGAGTAGTTTCGTTTTTTTTTGTCGATTGCCTATGTAATCGCTTGTTTTGAACTGCATGTATACCAAGTTTCAAGTTCATAAACATATGGAATCGGTTATTCTCATACAAAGTTTAACGCACCAAGGCACCCCATTTTAGGGGTGGTTAAATTTTTTTCTTTAACTTATAACTAATTATTTGTTGTCAAGAGTATGTATACCAAGTTTCAAGTTTATAAAATCACCGAATTAGTATTTTCCATATGTGCTAATTTCAACCCCCTTTTTTACCCCCTTCCAGTTTCATTTCCAAAAGTTTCTATAGCCTCTGTCCTGGCTGACGTTTCCCTTAATACATTTTCGAAAACCGCATTCAAATCCACCCAGTAGTTTTAATATTTTTCGTGCACAGACAAACAGACATGAAATTCAAAAACCATTGGGATCATTTTTTTATTGTTATCTTCAATGTACAGACTTTTTCCCCTTTACGATTTTATTATATGTATAGATTTATGGAAACTGTCATCGGTGCTGCCGGTCTAGACTTGTAAAATTATAAGTTGTACCTTCATGAAGCTTTATGACAATATACCTATTATCTTATTTAAGTTTGTTAATCTCATGTCCATTTGATCTTTTGATCAATTACAATATCATTCGAAAGTTTAATATGATTTTTAAGGCTGCTCAATGTTACCCGAGTGTAAGTACAACGTTATCCGGATTAACTCTAACAAAACCAGGCGCCTCATTCGGGAACGCTAAGTGATTCTGTAGCGACTCGTAAGCCAGATTTCTCATTCCACTCTTCCGCACGACGCCAAATGCGTAAGAGCGAGATGAAAGATCTGGCTTACGAGTCGCTACAGAATCACTTAGCGTTCCCGAATGAGGCGCCTGCTGTAAAACTTATATTAGTATGTAGTCCCATTTGGAACTATTGGGATAATTTATTTGGCATTGATGTATCTTAAGTTGTTCCATATGGTTCGCGTATATGCGCGAAAAAACACTCTCTCTGCGGCCCTAACATGAATGACACAAAGATAAATTAAACCCGTTTATCTCTATTACTATCTCTTTCTTCGGCACTAGTGTGAGAGAGACGCACTTAGAGATAAGACGGTCTATCTTATCTTTGTGTCATTCATGTTAGGGCCGCAGGGGCGCGGGGGGATGGTGAGGTATTTTTTAAATAATGGTCAAGCTTCGAATTTGACATGTCTGATTTGGTTCACAGATTTCTTTTAGTGCTGTAGTTTTAAGTTGTTTGTTATTTCACTTATACTGTATCGTTCTTTGTATTGTCATTACGCGAATAAAGTATTTATCTGTCTACTGAATAAGTTTCATATGAATGCAATAAATATTAGCTACCGGCTACTTGCAAAAACTATCCAAAAACATTAAATTACCAGATCGGCATCAGCAAATGACCCATGGCAAAGACAACAAAGACCCGCAAGGGTTTAAAAGCTTTCTTCAATAAATCACGGGCCAACAATGGAACAATTACCCATTGATGTCGTTATTACAGGGCGATTATGTTTTGTGCAACTCATTTGTTGTGGGTTATGGAATTATTTTTATTTCATTAGGAAGTAAGGAATGTTGTGGAAGCAAAGTTAGCATCGCGTTACCTTTGCCAGGCCATTTGTAGCGGGCAGTGCTAGCGGCGTCATGGCGGAGTCTTTTAAAATATAAGTACCTATCCTTTTTTAATCGACCGATCGATCGGTTTGACAGAATTTTAGCGTATAATTAATTTATGAATTTCAATTTGAATTAAAAGTGGTCGTTCAATAATAATTACTTATATGCTTCTGCCCGCGACTGCGTTCGTGCGGAATTCAGCTGTAGTTATTCCCTCGGGAACTTTATTTTCCGGGATAAAAAGTAACCTACCTATGTGTTAATCTAGGGTATAAGCTATCTCAATTACAAATTTCATCCAAATTAGTTCAGCCGTTGAAGCGTTCAAGAGTAACAAACATATTAACTCACAGACACACCAAGTTTCGCATTTATAATTATTATCGCATTTATAATCAGGCAGAAACGGTTCTATGTACAATATTAAATAATAAAAAATAAATACAAATTGAGGGTTTTTCTATTATATTTGGCCCCTAAACTTCACTTTCCCAGAAAAAAAATATTGACCTACCTTTTCTTTATTGCTTTGTACCGCAGTAAATTAATAATACCTATCCACTCTACATTCTATCTAAACAAGAATCCTCTGAAATTCGTTACGAAACAATAAGACGAAATTATTATGAAATATTCTCGGACAATCCAAAATAAGCTGTTTAATACTTTATAAGCAATCGTTTCAGCGTCTGATTCAAAGCGCTGATTCAAAATTTACTTGTCTTGTATACTCGCTCGCCAACCTAACTCTGCGTTTCCAATGGAGTTAAACCACCGCATAATAAGCTTTATGCTTAGTGCAAAAGTGTTATACGCGTAGTTTTTGAGTTGCAAACAAAGGTTAGTCGAGGTGTAAGTGACAATAAAATGGGAGCTTAGCTCTCGAGGCCGTCTTCAAGTGGAACGGCGCGAATTCGCGGCTGGAGGCGACAGACGCTTGCTGTCTCGCTCTGGCAGCAGTTAGTTGTCTTCGTCCGTTTCATATCTTACTGTCCGTCGCTTCCCCCGCTACATAATTTATTTTAGCGGGCACACTTAAAAAATTGGCTGCGCGGTGCCGTACGAGTTTAGCTGGAAAATGGAGTTTGCGGGGGACGTTACAGAAATGATAATAATATGGTAAATGATTTCATTTGAATTGCCGTTTTGCTGTAATCGTCGGGGGTGTAATGGCGCGTGGGAGTCCCGCGCTGTCCGCTATTTTCATTTGCTCGCTGAATTTATTTTCTCTTTATCGCCGCTCTTGGCTTTTATCGCCTTTATGCCAGCCCCATACATATTCAATGCCATCCTGTCTGAATGCTTTGACGATTTTGTCTCTTATTGACTTGATTTAATCGCTATAGAATCTTTTTCTATTTGAACTTTGAAACTTAACGCGATCGCGAGGATGTGAGAAAGAGACAGGATTCTGTGCTCAAGATAAAATCAACTTTAAGAATATATAATAAGGTTCACTAAATGCGACTTCGTTTTTCCAAATAAGTTGTTTTACGGTGCAAGCAGTAATGCCATTTAATTAAAAATTTACAGTAAATGGTTTACACCATTACGGGCGCACTTAATCCCGAGGATCAGCGGGCTCGTTATAATTTCATGCTGGCAACATTACTCTTTTCTTAGGCTCGGTTTACACGGTTCAAGTATTTAGCGAAGGTAAGTACAGTGGTGCAAAAAGATCGTACATTGGAAAGTCCTATGCTCTGAATTTCGCTAAAAGTTTACCAAAAAAATCGAGTCAATATGAAAACATCAACTTTACCTAAAATTCCAAGCATAGTGACCGCATTTCCGGTTTTCGATGTTTCTTTCAGTCAGAGGTAGATGGTGTCTGTGCAACTGAATAGTTTAAAGTAAGATTTAAAACTGGTCAACACCTGCGGTGGTTGGGTGCATGGGGGCCAGCAGACATTGGCTTAGGAGTACGGAACTCTACATTGTGCTAGTGCATGGGTTTATAAGTTCAGCGGCCCTAGCGAAGTTGACACGGGGATAACTTAATCTCTCTGACTATCTTTTTTCGTAGGCACTAGTACGAGAGGGTCCCACTTAGAAATAAGACGGTGTTAACTTTGCAAGGAGGCGCTATCGCAACTCGTACAAAACTCCTTCGACTGACAACTTCTTCTACTTCTTCTTTCAATTTCTTTTCCAATTCCAAATTCAAAATTCCAAATTGAGATTGACGGATCGATTCGGACAATTGATCATCTCTTCATAAGAGATCTCGGCCTAGAAAGGTCTTGGACTGCTACAGAAATAGAGGTATATTTCAAGTACCTACATATTATAAAGTAACTACTAAAACTATAGAAAGAATCAGTTGAATAGTGCAGTGCCTAAAGTAACCTGATCATAATTTTATTACGTACCCGTTATCCTGTTATAAACCAAGGATTTACGCGTGAGGCACTTAATTGTAAGTAGAGTGTCACACAAAGCCTCCAAATCATATCATTCCATATCCTTACCTACCTATATTCATCAGTTTTTATACTATAGTTAGAGTGCCTCGTATTTATAAAATAAATTACCGATACCACATCCAGCTGTTTTCCTCCATCCACCGGCATCCCATATACGTCCCAACTTATCCCCGTGTCAACTTCGCTAGGGCCGCTGAACTTATAAACCCATGCACTAGCACAATGTAGAGTTCCGTACTCCTTAGCTAATGTCTGCTGGCCCCCAAGCACGAAACGCAAACGCAATGCATTTAGAACAAAGTATATTCCAAAATCTATGCTTGGACGTGCGACAATTTGGTATAGATGTTTTACAGAATATCAGTATTAACATGTTAGTCGCGTTTAACTTATGAACATAGCTGGGCACAAGATCGTTAACCCGTTAATTGTTAATTAACGAAGTTAACATTTCGAGTAAAGGATTAACTTTTAAATTAACTTTAATAATCGTTAACGGACTCATTAGCTTCCATTAATAGTTAACTACGTACCTACTGTTTTCCATATTGATGTTTATACAGGGGAATATGCACCTAAGATATATCAGATAGCTATTGATTTGAATTTGATCTCTAAACAATTAGGTATTATTAAAAAATCTAATTCCTCCTCCTCCTCTGCTGCACTGGGAGTGAAGAAATAGCATAGAATGCGTGCAGATGCTTATCATCCTGGCATGTCGTAAAAGTCGACTAAGGGACGGGTCCTCTCCAACATGGTGGACTATCTGTATGGGCGATGGGCTGATCACCTGTCACCATACGGTTCATCATACCATCTTAGGACTAATTAATCGAACGTGGCCACAAGTAGTCTTGTGGCTCTGCCCACCCCATTAGGGATTTCGGGCGTGATGCTATGTATGTATGTATGTGAAAAATCTAATTTTACACTTTTATTTTTTTCCTGTCCTGCTTAAAGTTCCATTTTTTTTTTTTTATAAGTAAATCACTAACGCAACGTCATATAAAATGCAATTTCTATCACTAGTTAACGTTCAACGTTAACTTCCGATAAATCTTCCGAAATGTAACGCTATAACGTTTAACGAAGTTAACTTTTTTAGTAACGGTTAGCGATTACCGAAGTTAACTATTTGGTTAACGGTGCCCAACTATGCTTACCAATGACTACTTTGTCAGGCTAGTTTTCCTTTTAACTTCGTTATATAAGCTCTCATTTAAGGTATTTTACCAGATATTTTATTTATTATTTATTGTTGTGCCCGGGACCATAATAATCGTACAAAATTTAAGCATTGTAACTTAAATAGTCTTCGAGAACAAGTGCTGTGACATACAGACAGAGAGATGATGGATGGTAAAACTATAAGGTTCCTAGTCCGTCAGTTAGATTATCAAAAATTATTGAACATGTATCTTTTGCTTTATGAAATCAATCAAAATTGACAAACATGAAATCCTCTTCAAACGTTCTATGTCTTAATTTTTTGAACTTATGGGTCTATAATTAATAACACTTTTACATCACGCCCATACTAAAAAAATGGCTAATTTATATTTTACGTGTAGTGTGTTTATTTAAATAATTCATCCGTTTTTGATTTGCCCCATACAAAAAACCGCACAGTGCTGGTCGTTCATTCCGATGCATTCATTCCGGTGCAAGCAGACAGTGACTGGCTCTTGTCAGCGTTTTGCAGGTTCATTATTTCGGTGATCATCCGCAACGCACGTCAGAGAATCACACCTCAATTCTAATCTCTCGAAACTAATGACAAATTTCACGACAGTGTTATCGACAAGTGTCGTAAGTAATCGAGATAATTTCTATTTCGCGAGAATGGCGCCAGGCGAGGTGCGACCGGTGAACGAATTCGTAAAAGAGTCACGTACAACTAACAGTTCGGGATAATGGAATGTCAGTTAATTGGATAGCTTTGATTAACCTGAACTATCTTGAGTCTTAATGGAAATCAAATAGTACATTTAACAAGCTTTTCCCTTGGGTTTACGTGATGCGTGGATGGCTTTGTGGCGAGCGGTGTGTGTTATGGCAAGATATGAAGTTTGATTGAAGTAGTGGCTTAATCCGTGTGGATATATCTCTAATTTTGAAAAAGAAAGATAGTAAAAGTAAGATGTTCAAAACCAAAAGTACAATTTATTCGCAAGCATACGTACTTAACACTATAAAATTTAGCTAAATAAACGAACTTTAAAAAGAAAACTAAATTAAATTAAATCTACACATGGCCCCTGCAGTATTGCGCCGAAGATGCTGGCAGCATTTTCTCCCTTAGCTTTATAACAATTGGCCTAGGCCTCTTCTCATAGTAAGGGGGATTGGGCGGTCGTGCCCACGCGGACCCAGTGCGGATTGGGAACTTCACACACTTGATACACTCCGCAGATGTATGCAGGATTCCTAACGATGTTTCCATTCATCAAAAATCGTGCTAAATTTCAATTCCGCACATAAGACTGAAATCTCAGAGGTACGAGGATTTAAACCCTAGGCCATTAGGCTACCACTGCACCACTGCCTCGCTCAGCTTTGGTCCACTTAAATCTTCAAGGTCCTTAAAACTTCTACCGAATTAAGTATGTCCCTCAACTATATTACGAAGAGGCTTATAGACGTCACATGAGATCGAAGAGCTAGTAGCTTCCTCGCTCAACGAATTCGGTAAGCAATCCAGCAAGGAAACGCTGTCAGCATTTTCGGCACAATGCCGTAGGGGCCATTTTTAGATTTAGTTTAGTTGTATTTCGTTTAGTTTAGTTTAATTATAAATTTTAATTTGTGACTAAGATTATGGATTTTGTTGTATTTCAAATGAAATTAACCAAATATTTAGGCACTAGGAATTAAATATAATGAAATGATCTCTTCAGTCTTTTTTCATTTCACCTTACGCTAAAGATCCTCCGCCATCAACCACCAAACTAGCGGCATTCAAATTAGGAAACATATCACTAGCAACAATTAAAATCATTTTGGAAATTTCTTCTGGCTCTATTTTTTTCCTGCCCGCTGCCTCTTCTTCGTCATCCACATTAATATTCTGCAAAACACTTGTTCTCGTATGACCCGGTCGCACCCCGTTCATCTTGACACCTTCTGGAGCCAGTTCCACGGCACTGGACTTTGTGAATCTTTCTAAGGCGTCTGTGATCATAGCTAGCGCCAATAACCCTGGTCTGACCCTCAAAGGAGCACTGTAGACGTTAATAACATGACCTTTAGTCACCACTAGATGAGGCAAGCACTTCTGGGTCAGTTCATAAGGCACTCTTAGATTGATTGCAAATAACTCGTCAAAAGCATCCATGTTTGTGTCAAAAAGCGAGGTTACACCAATTTTTCCGGCGCAATTCACGAGTATGTCTATTCTTCCAAAGGTCTCAACTGTTTTTCTTGCTATTATGTCGCAGCTGTTGTCAGCTGTTAGATCAAGAAGGAGCCTTAGTGGTATTTTTCCTTGGGCTGCTTGGCAGGTTCTGGCTACATTAAGGAGTCTTGTTTCGTCTCTTCCGATGAGGGTTAATGAGGCGCCATGGGCGGCAAACAACTTGGCTGTGACGGCTCCGATGCCTGAGCTGGCACCTGTCAGAACGACGACCTTCCCAGTAAAATCCATTGAATAAAAGTTAAATTTATCATTCAGCTAATACATCCGACACCAATTGTGAACAAACAGATACTGATAATGACCATGCCCATGTCTACACTGATATCAGCGCTATCTATAATTGGATCGGTACATCTGTTATCTCCAAGAAAAACTCGTATATGTAGTACATAACGTTTTATGATATCACAATGATATTATAAATACAAAAGTTTGAGAGTGTCTGTGTTAGTACGTTTGTTACTCCTTCACGCTTCTACGGCTGGATGGATTTGGATGAAATTTGGAATGGACATAGCTTATATCCTGGATTAACACATTAAAGTTAATGATAAGATAAAGGGCAGAAGCTAGTACCTAATTGATAACGGAAAAACAAATTTTTTTTTACCTGCAAAATATTGTGTAGGTATATAAATCGTATGTTTATGATGCATAAACACGAAATAAGTATTTATCCTCCGCTACATAAACAAATCCATGGCCGGTCTGTGGGTTATTCAAACACCCTATAATCAATGCAAGTAGGTACTATAGTAGTTTAAGTTTGTTTATTTCGATTTATTTGTTATGTATTTTTAAGTAGGTACATGAATTAGTATTATCTCAATAATCTTCAACCACCCGACGGGTGTTATACCTATTTCTACTATCCTCTCGGCGATGCCTTTCATTTGTACTAAACGTGCCCGTATGCAACAAAACCTATTAAAAAAACCTACAGGATCCGCCATATTTGATTTAGTGTGACAAGTGTGTCAAAAGAAGCGTGACCACTTTTATTTTGGTAAATCTACTAAAAGCGCGGTCAAAAACTACCAAGATCTACCAAATGTACCTATTTAAAAAATCTAAATTATCATATGCGAATAATAAACAACATGTTTTGTGAACAAGGTATACTGGCATTGAACACAAAATGCGATGAATATGTGTAGTTAGTATTATAAATAGTTAATAAATAAATAAAATTAACCTTAAACAAATGTTTCGCTTTCTGGTGTCTAGGTACCATATGGTACAAATTTTGCTATCGATTTTAAATTTACTTCCCGATGAGGCAGAGACTTGAAACAGCTTAGAACTAGATGACAATGCAATATTAATTCGCTCTTTTGTATACCTATTTTTTTGTCTGTTCATGCCAATTAGACGATAAACTAAAACATGTTTGGCGACCATTATATACCTTGTTGTATTTGGATGTTTTGATTTTCAGTCACAAAATTGAAGAGAATCAGTATCAGAATAAGAATAAGAAAAGAAAATCTTATTATCTCATAAAGTACTAAAAAATACCAACTTATTTTAACATACCAAATGCTTATCCATTTCGCTTAAAATCTACCAAAAAAGTAGAAAACTACCGAAAGTGGTCACGCTGCAAGAGTCCCGTAAAGTTCAATAACTGTTTCGCTATCATAACCTTTTTTTTAAATATTGAAGTAACTACCTAAATCATAAGGTAAATAAATATTTGTGCCATACAGTTACCATGCCAAAAAATCTTTTTAATGTTTATTAATTTTTCTCACGCTTCTTATCAATTATTTTATGAACATTAATTATTAAATGCTAGATACTGTTATTGCATTGTGGGTAAACCAGTAAAAAACACACAGAATCCATCATACATGAGTTGTAACTACAACGCATTTTGCGAGTGGTCAAATAAAAGCCATACCCAATATTCAAACCGCGGATAGATTTGGTTACTATGTCAATAAATATGTCAATTTTTAACTGGCAGTAAGCAATTCTATGCACGGATTAAATATTCAGAACGGGTTTCTGTAACCATAGATAGACACGCGACGGTGTCGAATTTGCAGCAAAGTTCGTCCGCATCGTCCGAATTATTTGAAAGTTCGATCGAATTTCACGACAAGCCGATCGCCTTCGAGTAATTCGCTTATCGGCTCGCATCCAATAATCATGTTACTCATTAACCCTTATTGATATCAGGTTACGGTTCTGTTTACGTCGGAAGGTGTTAACCAGTTTAGGAAAATTCGTTAGGACTATTACGGGCTATTCTTTTGTCGATACACGGGTGAGTTTTTGCAACTTTGCGAGTTAAAATGGCATGTGGCAAATTATACATGACCGTACAATAAAGCTAGGTACGACATAATACGACCAAAACATGTATTTCATTATATTAGTTACTCAATAATATTTACTTATTGATTTTATTTGTAGTCTCACTTTATCTTGTTTCTTAAATAAACATTATTATAGGCATTATTTAGCCATCGTAAATTGCACATAACCTTTCACTTTCGGCATTTAAACAGTAAGAAGCCTTTTTCCGTGCAAGTTTTAGAGTTTATTGCTTGACATTAATTTACATTTTGCCTGACAGCATAAACCACCTCATTCGCTTCGAACATCGCAGATCACAAGTTCGAACTCAACATTCGACAAACGAAACCAACTTTCGATTTCATCGAATGAACTTCGAATCCTCTGGTTCGCTAAACTTAGTTCTAACAATACCTAATTAATACAAAACATGTTTCTTTAACCGTTAGTATACACTTTTTTTAGGAAACATTAATAAAGTATATACGAGCAACATTTTTTTACATTTTTTTTATCATCATACAACAGATATTTATTTTGAAACGATGTATAAATAAAATTATCTTATCTACATTGGGTACAATTCGAATAGTGTCTTCTTAATTTAAAAGTTCCTAAACTTTAATTAAGAAACATCAGACTCGATTTTTTATATCGCAAAGCTGTCAAAGTCGAGTTTGACGTTTCTTATTTCAACTTTAGTGAATTTTAAATTTAGCGAAACACTTTCAAATTGGCCACATTTTCGAATTGTCCCCTTAATCATAGTAAACAGATCAGATTTAAAAATTCTCGCCAAACCACAATGAAATCCGGAACACAAAGGGTATTAAAAAAAGGAACAAAACGCAGCTTTGAAGGAATTAGCAATGATCACAGGTAATTTGATTACATCCAGTTTCCCGTCGGTCACTTCATCCCGTTTGCAATCTTTTCACCCAAAAGTATTTCCAAACGTATAAATAATTTACGAAACGAGGACATAAACTTTGCTCACATGCAAATCGAGTTGGAAAGAAGTGTGCGTCGCCGTCTCGCTCGCTCGTTTGTTTCTTGAGCACGTGTGTGCGAGAGGGGGAGAGTAGACTGCTTTGGGTGTGAGCGAGAGGGAGGCGGTCGGTAGTTGCGTTCGGCTAAGTGAATCAGTGCCCGCGCTCGCTATTAAATCAGGGCGAGGGGGGGGGGGGGGTAAAATGCTCTTTACGGGTGGGGTTTTGTTTGCCGAGGGCGGTTTCGCCAGTCGTCGGTCGAGCGCGGCGCGAGCGCTTGAGTTGTACGGATGCCCGCGCGGTGATCATTCTCGAACGGAGTTGGCGGGAACGCTCCCGCCCACAAAACGACAAAATATTTTCTGAGGCTAATAAGGTAATTTGGATTTGTGTGATTGCAGTTTGTGGCGGTTTTTAGATTTAAGATGTGCAAAGTTACTTTCAGAAGTTTCATATAAAATAAGAAAAAACTATTTAATCTATGTCAATAATATTAAAAGCACTTTTCACTTTCCGAAATTAAACTAAATACTTAATTTTTGTTATAAGTAATTAATGAAACTTTCTTCTGACACTTTCGTAGGTGTTTACGCGTCACCGCTACGGCGTAGCCCGTGCTACGCATGACAGCTTCGTAGCGCAAAAAGAAAATTTCTTTTCTTGGGACCGTTTACGAAATTATATAATATAAAATACAATTTAATTTACCGTATAAAGAAAATTTGACTGTGTGGTTATCCGACGGCTAAATTAATTATTCAAAGGAAAATGTAGGGCCCTGTTTTTTTTAGAATATTGTTTTCATACTGGCAACGGTAACCGACTGTTGATAACGGTAAGGTATTGAAAGTATTTAATCCACAGAGGCACTATTAATTTATTCCCAATTTCGAACATATTTCATTTCACAATAAAAAATAAAAAAAACATTTTGTAGTGCAGTGGACGGTGGAACCTCAGCTGGAACTTCTTTCCGATTCCTAGTTGAACCTTGCCAAAACCTTTTGGAGAACCCGCGAGAAGACGAGCCCCGTGACTCAAGTTTGACAACGGAATCAGATTATCAGACGTGAGCTTCTGTACCTATGCTATTTCTATATTTGTTGTCTATTAATTATTTATTTATTACATTACAGTATACTTAATTATTATTATAAATTAGTTAATTTCGTATTACTCAATTACGCCTGAACGGTGAATGGATTTTGATATAAATAAGTGTATAGAATACTTTTTAGTTAAAACTTTCGTGAGACATTACTAAGACTAGAAATAAGCACGGCTCTATTCAGTGCGTGGCTTGCTGTGAGCGCGACCGCACTCAACCCCTGAAGAAGGACTCCATATGAGTCCGAAACATGTCGAACTATTTCTGACAATAAATCGTGAGTAAAGCCGTGCTTATTTCTAGTCTTACAATACTTTTTGTCTCGAAAAATTATGTCATTTTCGATGCAATACCGATAACCGAACTCTTCAAGGACACACATACGAAATGTAGTGTACCTATATATAAATTACCAGCGAGAAGTCAAAGGATAGCCTTTTATATCTCCGTCATCTTCATTTGTTGCCGAACGTGGTGCATTACGCTAATATGCCTAAAGATGTGCCGTTGCCATATTCCAATTCCCGGCAACATTACTACCTATTTATCCAGGGAATGCCCAGCAATATTATAATAATATTATAACTTTTTTAGAATCATTCCGGGAATATTGCCGGGCAATATTACCATTTCGGCCAATTTTGCCGGGAACGGCACATCACTAAATATGCCGTCGCTTTCTAAGTGGCGCTACCTCGAATACTTCTCTTGGTGTATGTGGTATTACGAAAATAATTAATTTAGGATAAATTATATGCGTCGGACGGTGAATAGGAAACGGTCTTCAACGGTCACCAATAAATTGTCCAATCATCCGCGCGCGTCACAGAGCCGTCTCAATCAGTTGCAGTAAAGTAACGCAATAAAGGCCAATAACGTGCCAGTTCAATTACTGCACAATCTATTGACATGTTACTGTGGCGCCATGGATCTACGTACAATATTAGTTATACAGATATAGTGAATAATATGTTTCCATCGGTAAAACTCGGATCTCAATCGGAAGACGACGGGACCCGAAGTGTCAATTAATTATTGTATTAAATGATTGACATGTTTATATTCATTAATATGAAACTTTATTATTTAGTGTCAAATGTCAAAATGAAAAATGACAGCATGGTATGATGGGTACTGGCCCACAATTCTCGATGCATTCGATATAATGTCGTTGCGTCATTAAACGTCAGATTCATACAGTTGTGTCAAATGACTCTATGCACTGACGTTTAATCTCGATTGTGAGATTATCTCGAATGCACCGAGAATTGGGGGCCTGCTGAAGCTAATTGACAGAGCACGATAAATACGAACTTTTCCAATAAAACACGATGGAAAATAATTATGCACTACATCTTTAGATAAATAGTGACAGACAGTTTATGATTATAATCTGCGGCATAGGTTGGGTATTGCGTTTAGTATGGAATACTAAACGCAATACCTCTTACCAGACGACTATATTTGCCTTTATACACGAGTTATTTTCAGTGTTATATCGAAGTTAAATAATCGTTACGATATAAAAAAACCGATACGCATTTTAAAATTATTAGTTTTCAAAAGTTTTAATTAAAATTAATTCAAGTTTTTGGAAAAATGTCGGAGCGGAATTTATTAGGAGTTCAGTCTATGAGCAACTGATTTTGAAACAAGGATTATCCTTAACGATTAGGGGATTGTTATTTCTTAGGGCCGTAAACAAGGAGTCTATAGGGGCTTAACATCACCCCAAAACTCTTTAGAGTATTTTGTTCATATGATAACCACCGACAATGGCAGATAAATAAAATAATAGCTATTGAGCTTTACGCCTCAAACATAGTACGCTTATATATTTTATTATTATATCACTTCTTACAAAAACAGCTAACCATAATTACAAATCACCTGGCAAAGCTTGATAGTGAATATTAAATTTTGGTCCTTTAGGCCCAAGTATGTATTCAGTCACTGACTGCACGTAAGAAATACCACGGATATTTATTTATAAACCACACAAAAAAGGGCGTCTATTCGGGATCGTTTAAGTGATACTGCAGCGACCTGCGAGCGAGACTCGCATCTCACTCTTACGCATTACGCATCGTGCGGAAGAGAGAGATGAGAAATCTCGCTCGCGAGTCGCTACATCACTTAGCGTTCCCGAATAGAGGCGAAGGACTCTCGATAATAATTATAAATCAATAATTCGATTGCATTTTCGATACAACAACCAAAATCACATTTAAATGCGACTTCATGTAAAGTTAAATAGGGATCCGATCTCAAACTAACAAACTAAGCCCCAACGTCAATCTAATTATCTGAACTTACATTAACTCCGAACACATTATGCGAAGCCAGTTTAAAGTTAATATTAACAGGTTTCGCGTTCGAATCTAACTTGATCCGAGTGTAGAGGGTTATTCTCGATAATACTTCGTAATTTCCTAGGGACTAGATTTGTTTCGTTTTATTTTGAGTCAGAAGTCACATTTTTTACAGGGTTAATAGGGGTTTGTTAAACATTAAAACGCTTAGATAAAGTATTGTGGACGCGCAGCCCTCAGCAGCAGCAGCTCTTGAGAGCTAAAATAAGAATTGCTTCTTTCTTCTTGGTAAAACTGTTTATTCTGTAAGGGAGCATGGGTTATCGACTCGGCTACCTAGCTTAGGTACTCTGTATCTTTTGTTGCGTGCTGAATTGCGTGCGTTGTACTAAATTTAAATTCAAGATTAAAAGCAAATACGACATTTAAGACGATATCAGCACTCAATCACATTATTACCTGCCACGTAAAAATATTGGTACCGCAAACTATTTCTACTATAGTACCGAGCATTCGATTAATTCCTTAACCGCTCTTACACATTTAAGCTAGAACATGAAAACCAGTTTCTAGGGTGTCATTTCCTACCGGCTGTCTAAAAAAAATATCGATCATCATTTTAAGTCTGACACATATTGTCTGCATTACTCACAATATCCAAGATTTGATATTTCTGAAAGACAAATGCTGTGAATCTGTTTCTGTTTAGTTTAATTCAAGATAAGCCGATGTATCGTTCAATTTGCGAATAGTCCCATATCGCTCCAATTATATGCACGCTTCAGAACCAGGCGCGATATAGCCTTTTGTGAATACCAGAGAAGTAGCAAACTGAGTTGTTTATACACGGTTATATGCAGAGATTATATTAGACTCTAGATACTGCGTACCTATTAACGTATTATTTCCATTAATAAACGTTTATTTTCTAATTAACTATGATTTAAATTAATTTGTTATGTGTGTTTTCATTGAAGTTTCCTACCATGTTTTTTTTATAACTGCTAGAAATTTGGGTCTGTTCCACATTGTGTAAGCATTATGGTATCTCAAAAGTATTGTCTATTTTTCCTTGCGATGTTTATTGGCATGAAAATAACAAAACCAAGCGACATTTAGTTACCAAAGTAAGGTGATTGTAACATATAGTATATGACTTCACCAAAGCTGTCGTTAAAAAAACTATCTCTGCACTACAGTTACCTAATTTTTTCGTTATACAAATGATAAAATGAACAATAAACTCTCTCTTCTGATTCTCGCCTGTTTTGTTTGACTTCTTTCAGTCTTACGTAAAGATTCGCCGTTGCCATATTCCGGCAATAGCTACGTGGGATTATCCCGGGAATATTACCAATTTAGCCGGTTAGTTTTGTATATGCCCGGCAACATCATAACCTTAATGGAATTATCGCGGGAGCAATAATCCCGGCATAATTCTATTAAGCATATTTGCCGGGCATATAAAACTTGCCGGCCAAATGACCAATTAAGGTAATATGGTTGGGAACGGCACATCACTAGTTTTACGTATTAGGTAAATCAATTTTTCCAGAATTTATTTTTTGATTTTGATCAACGGTTGGACTAGTTTCACTGTTGGACTATAAAGATCAATGTCACAAGTTTTATTTCCAATTAAATCTGATATTCGTACCATAGTAAGTATACTTTTAATGATTATTCGGCGTGAAATGAACTCTACTGTAGATGGTTTACAATTGAAACGGATAAAATAATCTACCAAGACTTTTCAAGTTGTAAACAGTTTATGATGTCTCGTAGCCCCTAAAGCAGGGTTGCCAACCTTGGGGGTTTACCCCTAAATATAGGTGCAATATAAAGTTTATTGGCATTTTATTGGGGCAGAACATACTTAGGGGGTTTTTTGGGGGTATAACAAACTAACTAAAAACGAGTGCAAAATTGATTATAAAGTTGAAAATGACAGCTTTCACTGCAACTTCATTGCAAATAAAATTGAATGTTTGTTTGTTTTTTATTCGTCTCTTACGCGTTCCTAAACCATTACGAAAAAACTCTGGTGAGTTGTTGTGCATTACAATCCGTGCCGGACAGAGCTAGTGTAGTATAAATAAATAAATAATCAGGGTCAATATTTACACAAATCGATCAAGTCCCAAAGTAAGCTCCAAAGGCTTGTGTTATGAGAGACTAGATGACGATATGCATATTACATACATACCGGGGATCGAGCCCGGGACCGCTAGCTTTGGAGGCAGGGTCGCTTAAACTAACCCCGGTTTTATCTCAATTTGACGTTCGATTGGTAGGATGTTAACAACTGTCATAAGTGGATAAACGCCCGTTCACACGGCAGCAGCGCGTTGCGATCTATCCCGCTCACACAAATGCAATAAAATATAATAGCGTCGCACTGCGCGGTTACGCCGCGCTACCGCCGCGTCGACATCACGACTCAATGTGACGAGGCCTTAAAAGTAGATAATATTTCATACTAGACCCGCTGCTCGTTTTACGTGCCTATATATGTTCACGGACTCAGGGAATCAATGTAGGGAAATAAGGGCGATGTTATGTTATCCCTCTTTTTAACTTACTTCAAAAAAACCGAAGGAGGTGCTTCTCAATTCCACGCGTATATATATATATATATATATATATATATATATATATATATATATATATAGACAAATAAGTAATATTCTTGGTATAAACAGGGTCAGAACAACGAAGTTTATTCAATAGAAGTATCGCTCAATTGCGTCGCGTCGTCGGTAATTGTCGGTAATTGATCGGCTGTATGCGCACGAGTCCGAAGGGTACGAGGTATAATTATATTCCATTTGAATAAAAATAAGTGTACTGCCATTGTTTTGATATGCTATAAGGCGTTCACTGCCGTAAATGCTTATTATAAAAGCGCTTTTAAGCGGTGCAGTGAAGTCAAGGCGAAAGCGTAGCAGTCAATATGTTAATTACCTAGGTACTAGGTCTAGGTATCACTATACCTAGTAATACCTAGTACCTACGCTGATTACTTAAAATATGTTATATAGCTGCAAACACCGCCACCATTCTTAAAGTACCTACCTGTCTAAAGTCTGTTCATCGAGAGTAGATAAATATTATGATACCGTCTCGAAATAGCGACTGTCGCTTACCTATCGCAAACTGTATAACGGGCGTTGCTTATCGCCACGCGCACTGAGTTTCGTGGTACGAGGCACGCAGTTGTTGTCAAACGCGGCGCCGCACCGAGCGGGCAAGCCCGCTATTGCCATTCCTTTCTGGAAGACGCTTCGAGTGTGTCGTTTGTGTGTTCGTGTGTTGTTTTAGACGAACCAATTGAACGTTTCATAATAAACGTCACCGACTCTGATTCTTCCTCCGACTCCGAGACTTCGTCATGGTCAGCGTCCGATGATATGCCAGCAATGGGACATATACAGGCTATTCAAAAAATATATATCTATGATATAAATTAAGCTTTTCCCTTTAATTTTGTATGGGTGCTCACGCAACCTATTTGTACCACAATACATCATTTATCATCTAAGTTTGTAACTCTTTCTATCCGTGTCGTTTTACTGAATTTGCTTTCTCATCAAGAAAATAATTACTCAAATCCCAAACCAAAAGTTACATCTTACAGAACATTCTCGACTGTCATGACACATGAAAATTCTGTTTGTAATTCGATCTGTTTTTTTTCCTACTGAAATGTCGCGCCCCGTCCGCCATAACCCGTTATTAATAGTTAATTTAAACGTCCAATTGAACTCTATTAGCGTTTATAAAACTCCGATATCGTCGTTATTAAATATTATTGATTGTTTAGAAACAAGCGGGCTGAATCGTATTGTCGAATCGTTTAATAATTTGTTTCAATTGGTAACAATGATTTTTACATATTACCAGTGCAATCGATGCGTTATGGATCTGTAGGGGAATTCAAACACTACATAATTCAATAATAATACATTATCCATTTGTCTCTAGATTTTTTCAGGGGCCATCTGTTCACTGACGTCTTTAAAAAAAGTGCTGAACGCGTCCAAGAGTGCGAGCACATAAAACAAATGAATGCGTGTGCGGCAATTAATGTGTTCAGAGTCTTTAACATTAATTTTGTTGTTTGTTGGGTAATACACACTTCAAGAAACAAAAATTGTCCCTCCTGTGACCAAAAGTTAACGAAAATGACTGCTTAATACCGTTTCTTCATACAGGACAAAACTATGCCTAATGTCCGGATATAGTCCAAGCAACAAAATCAGGCCTCAGGATCCTTTGCTTTCGGGAATAGGAGGGGACAGTTCTGAACCTAAACGTGTGTATGACCCTGTTGTCTTGTTGGTCATTATTAAAACAAAAGCTTCATCGTCGATGCACTTTAACTGCGCGCGCGCTGCGCGTTAAAAAGAACCTTGGCAATTATGGATTTAAATGATAGGGTTGTGCCAAATTTCGAATCAAAAAACGCTGGTGCATTGAAAACAATCAAATTCCAGTGCCAAACTGTTCCGAGGGCAGCGCTGTTTGTCGCAAGACAAACACAAGTGTAAAATATAACGCTATGTCGGGAGAACTACCAGCAATTGATCTAACAAATTGTATTTGAACGAGCTACACAATTCAATCCGTCGGGCGTCGGCCATATTCGCAAATTTGATACAGCACCGACGATAACTGAACTCATTAAGTCGCTTCAGATAAATTAATTACGTTCCGCTGAAATTGATGGCGTGCCGGACGTTGTGACGCATGCGTGTTATGTGCTTATACGCAGTTATTATTGTCACGTGATCGAGAGTAAAAAATCCTGCGTAAGTTACGTACTTAATATTATATTTAATTTACCCATTAGTGGCAAACGTTAGTAAATAAATAACTAATTACTAGATGTGATTGTACGAGACTAGCTTCTGCGACTTCGTTCGCGTGGAATTTGGTTATAGTTCTTTGATACGTCAGTCAGTGCAGTCGTGTATATATATAAATATAGGTATATTTATTCAATCAACGATTTAAATACGACAGAAAATAATTAAATTAAATTATAAACTAAAATTAAAACTAATCTACAAATATATACAACTTATTAACAATAATAAAAAAGAATGTATTTATATATGTCTATTATTATAAAAAGAATACCCCACTCCAGCAAGGCTGTCTACGGCATGGTTCCCAAAACACTGGCGGCGTTACCTCTCTGGACAGCCAGGCTGATTCGTTGAGAGAGGTAAGCGCCAGGGGGTCGGAAGAAGCTTGGACGAGCTGAGTCGACAGGGCCCGCATGAAAGTTTTCATGTCGCTTGACCAGGGTCCCAAAGTGTCCAATGCAAGCGCCGCAAACTCGTAAACTCGCTAATGACAAATATTTGCGGCGCTTTAGGGTTTGGGCCTGGTCAGCTGCTGCACCGGCTTTTACGCGGGTGGTCTGGATGTGGGACGCAGCGAGGGTATCGACACAAGTTACGTCCCACACCAGTGCCCTACCCAATTTCCACGGCACCAACGTAGCTCCGTCTGGACGCCTGCCATCGTCCCTAACCATGCCTTTGGGTTCCGTAGTCGCGGGGACAGAGGCGGTGGCAAGAGAGCGACGGACCAGGTCATTTATGGTGCCGTGGCGATAAAGGCGACCGGCGCTTCTGGTTCAAGAAAGACCATGTCGACCCGTTATAGTTCTTGACTTGGGAACTTTTATTTCTTCCAGGATAAAATGTAGCCTATGTAATCAAGCTATTTCTATTTCAGTTTAATTTCATCCAAATCAAATGTAGGCTGTTTGACACGGAAGACGTGTGACCGTTCATTGTACAAGTATTTGGGGGAGACCTATGTCAATCAGTGGACGTACCGGCGTTGAAATGATGATGATGATGATGAATGATACTTTAAATTTAACTGTTTTAAAGGTTGTAAGAAATGCCGTTCGAATCAACGATAACTAAGTGAATTACATAGATACGGTGCCTACATTGTCCTGTGTTACCTATATAAACATATATTATAGCAAAAATATGAAGAAAAATATGTTTTTACAAAAGCGTCCGGTACTGTTAGAGAAAATAGAAAAAAAAAACGTACGTGGAAATCGTGCAGACACCATTCTTCCGTCTTGCACATTTATTTAATAAGTGTGCTGTACAGCATCTGTTTTAGAACTAATAAAATAATATGTATGAATATTAACGTTATCTTAAAACCTATTTGTTAAATAGAAAAGACAAGATTACCTATCATATTTTTTGTCCGCGTTAATTAATACGACGCAACAGAAATATTATCTACACTGAAAAACAAAATTCAGACTTCGTCAGTTGCTATCCCATTTTCTCTCGAGCTTTGACTCATTGGCGAGAAAGAGACGGAGCATCTAAAATTTCGAATTTTGTGTTTAGAGTAAAACCTCGGCTCTGTTTTAAAGGTATATCTGAATCACTTGGGAAAGCATTTTTATATGTGTAAGTAGATATGGAAAAGTGTAAAGGTGTGTGTATTTGTGTCTGTGTTGTAAATATTTCGAACACAACACTACTACAGTCACAAGTGCTTCTCCAAATTCGTTCAGCTATAGAAGCGTCGGCAATAACCCGTGTTTGCCCTGCAAACAGCGACTCGTTCAAAAACGGGAGTAAACACAATTTGTTGCGAAATCGTGTTTGTATCGCTTAATTTGGCTCAGACTCGGCGATTAATCAATCGGATTAATTTCAGTTAAAACGTCTAATTACAGCTATAATACGAGTAATGTACAAATGTTGTTAATTAGAGCAATTGATTACAATTTATATTAAGTAATACATGGTTAAATTTATGTCTTAAATATTGTTCCAACTTTGTTGAAAGTTTAAATGCTGAAACTGAAATCGTTTTTTTTCATCTATTATGTCTTATTGCAACACATCCATGAACAACACGTCAATTCATACGTTTTTTTATCCGGGGCTAATATTTTTATATATAAAATGTTGAAGCCTGCAGTTTTTGCAGCAGTTTATCTGACGTTCATTGATGATAAAACAATTATTAATATTTTAAGAAAGACAAGGCTCTCAGTGTAAAAAGCAAGCAAGGACTTTTAAAAGATAGCATCAGTTCTCACACGAAACTTGTCGGTACCCCATTAAAGACCTTTTGCCTTAGCGTTGTGCCAGTGACAATCGCGCCTTTGAACATAATGAAATTAAAAAAAAAGAACAAAAGTGATCGCTGTTTTTTTTTGGTTGAATCGAATTAGGTTGTTTACGGAGTAAGCTCTTTAATGAAATAAGTGGCTGGATGTGATTTAGCCTCTTCGCTAACAAGAATGTCCTGTATAGAGCTATTCAAACACTCGCAGGTGTTTTATTTCGCACGTTGAGCAATTTATGAAGCTGCATTCACACTTTTTTGTGTATGAATGGAGATCTTATTCAATCCAATATACAAATAATATAAAAAAGTGTGTGTGTGTCGGCTCCGACGCACGACAGGAGTTTACTCCTTACGAACGATTATAAAATAAACCAGTACCCATCATACCATGCGGTCATTTTTCATTTTGACATTTGACAGTAAATAATAAAGTTTCATATGAATGAATATAAACATGTCACTCATTGAATACAATAATTAATTTACACTTTGGGTCCCGTCGTCTCCCGATTGAGATCCGAGTTTTACCGATGGAAACATTATTCACTATATCTGTATGAAATGCGAAGCGACCGACGCATCTTCGGCTAACATCGTCTGACTTTGTGTGATTCCGTCGTGTGAAAGTGTGACATCATAGTTTGATTTTACTCCCATAATGTTTCATACCCCCCGGGCTTTTATATGAAAATCGATTCTTAAGGAGTAAACTCCAAAAGAACTCCTATGACTCCGTTGTCTGCCTACATTTGTTTACACAGTTATGGCAAATTGTATAAAAAACAGGCTTTCATTAAATTCACTGAAAATAAATAATTATCTGAAAGTAGATAATATTGATAAGTTCTTTCTTCAATATATGGAAGTTGTTATATTATGGTGCTACCACACATGTATTCAGAAACGTTTGTCAACACTTAGAAACGTCCGGTCCGTTCAGAAACATTTCTGATCTGAACATCGCTGTGGGAGTACTTATATTGATGATTGATTTTCTGGTTTGAAAGTAGGCTACGTCACTATTCGACCTTGAGATTATGAATCTCTGTGCAAAAATCACGATGATACACAGCTCCGTGTTTGACGGGAAGGACAAACAGGCACGTTTTCGCATATTAGTATTAATAGTAAGGAAGTAGGATTAAACGGATAGTAAAATCATAGTTCCTGTGACTGATAACAGTATCAAGGCGGCGATGTGATAATTTAATAAATGGGATTATGTGGAGCCCCACGCGCGCAGGCGCAGGCCGGACGCGCCAATACACCGAACATTGGTTGCCAAAACTAACGCTACTCGCAATATCTGCGCTCAAACACAAGCATACACTTATCTTATATTCTTATTAATTTTATTGATAGGTAATGGTAATATTATAGATCATTTGGTACATTGTTTAAATAAAAAATAAATACTAATAACAAGTTGATTGGCAAGTACTAAACATAGAAAAATGTTGTAACTACATAATGAGTGCTCAGGAACCAGTCACCTTTTGAGCTTTTTTTAATGTGACAAGCGTTTTTCTAATGATTATATGGAGTTCCGAAACATTTTGTATAAATCTTTTAAAATAAAATGAGCCAGTATCTGACACTGACAAAAGTGACCACTGTTATTCTAGTAGAATCATTCGCTATTCGAGTCTCGGTTCTAGTCGGCTGTAACATCGATTATGCTGTAACATCACTATCGACTCCACTAGTGATTCTTATATTGGAGTAAATATAAGAACCACTAGTGGTACTATCAGCTCAACTAACTGCTTTACGTTCGTGGTGGTATGAGATTAAACGAGGCAAGAATGGTTTTGAATGCGGTGAATTCATAGATGCCGTGGGAGGTGATCTACTAAGAAAAATAAAAAAAACCCGACAAGTGAGAGTTAAACTCGCGTGGAGAGGGTTCCGTGATTATATGAAATTTTTTATGTTACTTTAAATACCAACTTCTTATAGGTTTTCCTATAATCTATAGGTAATTAACTATTTTCTGTATTTTTTTTTCAAAATTTTAACCTCGATAGTTTGGAAGATAAGGGGGAATGATAAATTTTCGCCTATTTTCCTAAATAACTTCAAGACTATTTATCTTAAAATTATAAAAAAAATATTTAAGATCCATATAATGAGCCCTTTCATTTGATATGCCACACGCTATAGTTTGGATTTCTTTTAATTAAATTTTCTAATTTACCACCCAAAAGTGGCCCCATGTTTAAAATTCATTTATGAATGTTACACGTCCGTGTTTTAAAAAAATAAATATAATATAGATGTGCATTCGACCTCTATCTCACCTGTTGGAAAGTGATGATGAAGCCGACGATGGATCATGCACACCTAGATAATGCCTATTCACTGTGCGGTGTTGCGGTCACCGACTTACATATGTGTACCAAATTTCAACTCAATCGGTCCAGTAGTTTCGGAGCAAATTGGCTGTGACAGACAGACAGACATCACGAGCGATCCTATAAGAGTTCCGCTTTTCCTTTAGAGGTACGGAACCCTAACGGACAAGACACACGTGTCTTGAAATTTTTGGACAATTGCTAATTGGTGCTTCTTATTAGCATTATTTAACGCTTCCCTCACCTTTGTAAATTAAGGTTATGACATACGAACAATGTAATCCAAACACTTTTTACATTGAGACTGAGTTTACAGACACAATATTCTGATGACTGGCCGATGCGAGAGCAGCACGATATACCGCATTTCTGGCTGGGGTGGTGGTGGCCGCCGCCCGTTACACACCTCAAATAAATAATAATTTTATTTTTACGATAGTGGCAACCCTGCGGTGACGTCAGACGCGCCCGCGCATCGCTTAGCTCTATTGCCCTATTAATGTCATTTATCCTCGCCACACGTGGGTTATTGCAATTGAATTTCATTGCCATTTTCCTCCCGCAAATAAAGTTATGTCACAAAGAATGTTAACCAAATTGTCCGAGATTGTTGGTTTAATTTGAATTTTTTGGTGTGATGAAATGGTAGATTGCCTTATTTCGGACCAGATGAGGATGACATGTACCTAATAACTTTATTTGTCTTCGCAGTGTCTTGATTATACCCTTAGAACCCTTTATTATTGATATTGCCAAATGTTTCTAACCATACAAAAATAATTTGGCGTTTTAAATAATATAACGAATATTGAATTAATTTATATAATTAAAAAACGTCATATAATCGATAAATTGAGTTCCATGTATACACCACTAGGTCATTACGTCATACGGATGCGCCAATACAGTACTATTAAAATAAGTTTACCATTCAGCCTTCCTTTCTCTCGTTTTTTACATAGTCCGTATTAGTAGCACCGTCGGTGCAAGGATGTCAATCGTTGAAGAGTTCTCCTGATTTTTAAATTTGACTACATGAATTTTCATCATTTAGGAGTTCCAGTGATCATCTATGGTCTTCATCAACAGTTCCACTTCACCAAATAATGCTTTTGAAACGTAACTGCTTGAGTTATTATAGAAAATACTAAAATTGCTATATGGTTGCCTATAATATTTGAAGAGTTCCATCGATTCCTCATAGATCGTTTCATCACAACTCGACTTTGACTACAACGAGACCAAACCGGAGGTATACCCTACCGAATAAAAAAATAATTTTCCAAATCGGTTTATAAATGTCGGAGTTTTGAAGTAACAAACATAAAAAAACATATACAGTTGAATTGAGAACTTCCTCCTTATTTTTGAAGTCGGTTAAAAATACATATATATCTAAGGAGAACAAAAGAAATTTAACGAACTCGCAGGTATTCCAGCGCAATGCGCATTCGCAACGGATCCAGTCGGTGCAGCGGCAATTTACTCATCGAAATTAATTGATTTATGCGCAGTGTCCTTTGCTCGAGGGGCTCGGAACTGCTCGCTCAACTAGTTCCCGGTTATCGTAGATTTAATCTAGGGTATTAAATCAGACTGAGCAAAGACCTTGTCATCGTTAAGTCGGATCGGTAATGTGTTTTATAAATCATACTTATCTTACAGATACTATGAAACTAGCAAACAGATAATTCATGTTATACCGTTCTTTTTTTGACCAACTTCATTATATAAACTATGTAACTATAATCCATAAAATTATACTTATACATAATAGAGACTTTACACACTTTATACATACGGCATACATTGCCGAATTCAGAAAAGCCACTTAGGCATTTGATTAGAGATTTAGTAGTTAAAATGTCCCTCAACTAGTTATCATCCTATACAAAATCGTCACTCAAACGTCACTTTAATTGAAGATCAATTTGAGTGGCCTTTCTGAATTCGGCCATAAGACACTTAGATTAAGTTGTCCAGGGAACCTGTACATTTCTGTGACGTTTTACACTCTACACACCTCCCTTATTATTAATTCCTTATCATTAAGTAATTTGCGCCTATTAAATTTGTTGGACTATGGTGTCTTTGTTTTAGTTTCTTTGTAATATTTGGCTGCAAAAAGACGAATTATGCGATCGATTACACAAACGCGATTCTTCTAATTCGTGATTCCCATACAGTATGGATTACGCACAACTGCAGTTTACTACATTTGTGATTCTACACAGCCGTTATTTTAACGCAATCGGAATTCTTCCTATTCGTGATTCTACACAATATGGGTTCCACACAACTACAGTTTACTACATTCGTTACTACTACATACATTACTACCTAGTAAACTGCAGTTGTGTGGAATCCATATTGTGTAGAATAGAATAGGAAGAATTCAGATTGCGTTAAAATAACGGCTGTGTAGAATCCCGAATGTAGTAAACTGCAGTTGGCGTAATTCATACTGTATGGGAATCACGAATAGAAAGAATCGCGTATGTGTTGTCGATCGCATATTTAAAAAAGACTTACTGCTGAGTTTCTTGCGGCGCTTCTTCTCAGCAGATGTCACCTTTCGAAGCGCTGGTAGCTTCAGACATTGTGAAAGAGCCCGTGACAAAATAAATAATTAGAATTTGAATAAAATAAATAATTAATTCTAGACCATAAGCTCCACATAGTAGGTTACCAACCTCATTCATAATAACGTCATTACAACCATCGCATACCAATCCGCCACCCCTATTAATATTCAATCAATCCCTTATTCTATGATTATCAAACGCCGAACGCAATTACAGTGCGCACGAGTCGTGATCCACATCCACGGCGCGCGCGCAGCCTTGTCATTAGCGGGCTCGTTTCTATGCTAATACGAGATGTTAGACTGTAATGATTGGGCTAGATTGTTTGATTTTTAGCGCCATGTCGCTTTCGAATGCGTTTGATGATTGTCACACGATTACGTCACAGAGTAGTTGGTAAGCTTGCGCAAACGCAAAGGCTTGTGCGCGGGTAAGCAGCAATCAGTGTCAATATTGAAATGTAACAAACAGGAATGAAGATAGAAGAGAACGTTCATTGTTAATCGGACCTTTAAACATGACTCTAAATTTAAAAGTAGGTATTCAACTTTTTCATGACTGTATCGCCACATTGCCGGATTATCCAAAAGGCAGTGTAGGTAGGTATTAGTAGTTTATGCAACGGTTGCATAATGATAGGCCTTAAAACACTAGTGCTGTTTTCATGAAACGAGCCGATAGGCGAGTTTCATAATAAGATCGCACGTGTGTTTTAAGGCCAAAATATGCAGAGTTGCATACATAACTTTATCTACGCACATATTATAAATCCTCCATGATGGGTCCAGAAACAATATTTTCTGGCAACAAGTTATTTGTTGCAATCGTGGCTGCATATTTCCGATATCCGGCGCATTTTCACATCACACACACTCCGAGAAGACTACTTACTATTCATATTTTCAACTAAAATGTAAATTACAAACAACTTTTTCTATTCAATTCAAAAACAATTCTACTTTCGTTCAGCAAAACACCAACATGGCGATCCTCCGTCAAGACCATTTTTTTTAAATCATAGACAAACGGATGAAGTCTCTATTCTCACGTCACTCGAGATCAAATATTGTGCAGTTTATATTAAAAAAACATACTCAATTGACGTTTCGTATCAATAACTGTTTTAATATCTATGGATACTAGAATAGAGACTCACTTGAGTTTTGACAGCTGTTCCAAATTTAATCTCATTTCTTTACTAAAAACGATAAAGAAGTCATGTTATTTCTTTATCGCAGCACTGGTTTTTCCTAATTGGTTGTCAAAATGGTGGTCATTTCCTACGGTTTTTGATTAACCAATGGAGGTTTTATGATATGGGTGTAGATAAAATATTATAGTATATTATTTATACACTGCCTTAGATCTAACAAGCTAAGAAACAAAATGTTAATGTTTCGTCGCGTCAAAATTTTACTTGAAGATTTGTATCCGCAATGACAATATTAAAATAGCGTAGTTATCAATAAAATTGCATTGTGGTAGAAATGATGTATTCTAGGAAGTTAGAAAAGGAAAAAGGGGCCAACGACGGTTATACCTCACCACATTTAAAAAGAGCGCAGACAGCCATACATTTTTTATGGACGTCAGCGCTTTTTTACAATTGGCGTGATATATCCGACCGGCTATACAGTGTAATAGCGATCTACGTGTATCTGATATAAGTTTTACTTCGTGTTACTTCTAACATGGCATGTAATGTAAGTGAATCTTTTGTTCACCTGGTGTTAAGAAAGTAAACTGTTGTTGCAGCTGGCGAGCGGCGGCGGCGGCGGCCGAGGGCTGTTCTGCTACCACTGCCCGCCGAGCCTGCCGCCGCACCAGCACCGGCTTCCCACCCTGGAGTATCCCTTCAGCGCCTCGCACCCTTGTAAGTCTTACAGCCAGCGGTAGGCTAGCAATTTAGTAGTAAGTAGTAGGTACTTGAGTGCGTACAAACATTGTTGCTGAACGCGGGCGCTGACTGGCCACCCTTGGCAAATCCGCTCCTGCTTACAGCGTGGTACAGCTAGTTGCATAATTAGCTGCGAATAGGCTAGTTTCCTAAAAAAAATTAACAAGTCCGTCATTTACATTATAAAAAAATATTGAACACATAAAATATTTTTTCTTTTGTCAATTAAACAAAAAATTACGAAGGTATAGTGCGTTGAAGTTCCGCGTGACGTCACGACTTTGTACACTTTTTACCATTAAGTGACGTCATGAGCCCCTACTCCCGAACTTTGATGCGCGTTATCTTTGTCAATTTGGAACGATATGATAAAGAAAAAATAAGTGTTCATTATTTTTAGGGTTCCGTACCTCAAAAGGAAAAAACGAAACCCTTATAGGATCACTCGTGTGTCTGTCTGTCTGTCTGTCTGTCCGTCTGTCACAGCCAATTTGCTCCGAAACTACTGGACCGATTGAGTTGAAATTTGGTATTATTATGTAACTTGGTGACCGCAACACGGACGCGTGACATAAATATATGAATTTTAAACATAGGGGCCACTTTTTGGGGGTAAATTAGAAAATTATAAAAAAAAGGTTTGCCACCTATATCGTGTGACATATCAAATGAAAGGGCTTATTTGAGGATCTTAAATATATTTTGTTTTGAATTTTAAGTAAAATAGCTTAGAAGTTATTCAGGAAAATAGACGAAAAATGACCATTCCCCCCCCCCCCCTCTTATTTCCGAAACTACTGGGGCTAACATTTTGAAAAAAATACAGAAAATAGATCTTTACCTATAGATTACAGGAAAACTTATAAGAAGTCCATGGTATTTAAAGTAACCTAGTAAATTTCAGATAATCATGAATGGAACGGAACCCTCTCCACGCGAGTTTAACTCGCACTTGTTTGGTAATCTAACTGACGGACTAATTTGAATTACTATTTTTTTACCCAGGAAACATCCCTATTGTACCTTTGTCGTTTTATAACCATACTGGGGCTAATGCGAAACGGTCGCCTAAATTTTTAATTCCCTAAACTAAAAATAATATACGTCAAAATCGATTTTGTATAGCACCAAGTGACTTTTAAATTAGCGACCACACTTTCGAATTGGCCCCTATGTAAGCCAATATTGGTTTGTAATTATATGACCAATATACAAGCTTGTCAACAAGTTATCCAACAGCCGTCCCTGGTAACAAGCGTCTATATGCGACGGTGACTGCTTACTATAAGTCGGGCCGTACGTTTGGTTGCCATAGCATTGGTATAATAAAGACAATTGTACTTAAGTAATTGAATTATTTATTTTGAAAAAGAAAACCACAGTCAACGGTGCTGTGCAACTATTTAATACAAAGGGTAAAACGGTACCCTATTACTAAGACTCCGCTGTCCGTCCGTCTGTCTGTCTGTCGGTTAGACAGTGGAACAGTTTTCATACACTAAATACTAATAAAAAACAGAATAAAATGAATATTTAAGGGGGCTCCCATACAACAGACATTATTTGTTGCTATTTTATAGATAATGGTACGGAACCCATCGTGCGCGAGTCCGACTTTTTCTTTTGATTTTTACGTCTCGAAGGGCATCGTATTGTAAATAGGCAAACATAATCACATAATAAAAAATATATGTGAATATCCAGCAGGGAAGAATTAGGAGCATATGCCTAAGTAGCTTTGTTTTTTTTTTTTAATTTGAAAATTGTTGGATTTCGCATAACTGTGACTTGCTGATTTAAATTCGTTAGTAAGCAGGTTTTTGTGGCTTTAATACAAACCTAAACTAACCAAGGTGTTACGGTTGAGCTTTCTGTACCCAAAATAAATAACAGCTAATGTTTTCTTTGCGCTATAATTTTGAAATATTCGAAAAGTGTTACACAATTGTATTGACCAAAGGAAAAAAAAAAACCGATACAACTATGTATAAGATCAAATCTATTTTGTTACTAAAATAACTGTGTTACGCAGTGACGTTGGCACTACGTTCTCCATACGTATCGATTCGGTCGTTCCTTCGGGTTTGCCGAATAGGCCGAGAGTGTAACACTAGAATTAGACGTCATTTTCTTCAAACTAACCCTAGCACGCTGGATCAAGTCTTTTTTCCGCTAGTATCAGATCTCTCGCTTTTAAACGGTAAAGAGAGATCCGATTAATGGTCCTGGTTAACGGACCCAATTTGTTAAGGTAAGGAAGGTGTAATAAACAAAATGTTCTCCATTATTACACCCTGATTACTATATTATGGAAACTTGCTTGCTTGTATTGCTTTATTGACTGATATTGGATTTTATTGACATAAGTATTATTGCGGGGATATTCTGTCACTCTAGATAAACCACTTTCAAATACACACATTTCCTTTGATTTCTTAAATATGACGTTCTTCTTTTTACCGACAATGTGCAAGTTTCAACATAACTTACAATTCAACCTATAACTAGTAAACAATACAGAGTACATATTATGAACTGTATCTGAAAAATTGCATAATGTATCGGTTTGCAGATAGATACTGCACAGATATAAGATTTAATAGATAAAAATCCTTTTTGATTGCACTCAGTAAACTCTGTCATCGGTCTCCCAAATTAGTAAGATTTACACCACTTACACCCCCAAATAAAATAAAGTACCTAAAATATTATAATAACATATTCATTTTGTACGATAAATCAGAAATATCGTATTAATATTAAGTATATTTGTATATAAGTAATTGAAACCTGATACAATATTGAAAAAAAAAAAAAAAAACAATGTCGGTAAAAAAGATGAACGTCCCAATTCAAGTTCAAATGTTGACTGACGTTCTATCAGCTGGCTCCTAGCCTAACATAGGTCAGGAGCGTCGATTAGTTCACTTATTGGTCGGCAAACTTCTAACTAAGTTCAGAAGCCGCCCGCTCTAATGCCATTATCGTCGACTAAACCTCTTGTCTTGTACCGATTTTACAACTCGATTTTCAACACTAACTCGATTCCAGTATCGATGGACGGCTAATGAATCTGTATTATTGAATTTGGAATTCGGTTTCAGTTTTAATTTATTCGAAATTTGAAATTTCAATTGGGTAATTGGATTTGGAATTTGGCTATGGATATACGTTACCGTTTTTTTTGCGCTTAATTAGGCAATCGAATTCGACAATTTACTATAAACACACGATTAATATTCATTAAATTTAAATTTACCCTCATGATTAACATTATTATTTACTTTCAATAACGGTACAAGTTAATTAATGAACTTTACAAAAAATATTTGAACATTAGTTTTTTTTCAATTAACCTATGGTACATTTAAACGCACTTAGGCATTTTTAACAGACCAGTACTAAACCCCAAACTAATCCATAAAAAATTCGATATTAAAAAAAAAAAACAGTTTCTTCGTTTTTACCGGTTATCCCTCGTCTCGCGTGCTCAAGGGGTGGTAATGTGCTAATGAATAGAAGGCAGACGGGGCGCGGAGGGGGCGCAAGGGGGATGGGCGGGGCTCTCCTGGGATTGGTCGCCGCTAGCGTCATCTATTATTCATAAAATAGTTTTTGAGTCGCGCCAGTGTCGCTTAAACGAGTTACATTCGAACTAACTTAATAAGGATCATGTCACTTTTGATTAGTCCCAGAACGAGCTTTTTTAGCGATCAAAGGCAACTAACTAAATTAGAGATTATTTCATTACAACCGTCGAAAATGACAGCCCGCCGGCCGTAATTGGGAAATTGTTAATTTTTAAAATCTATTAACGAATTGCTAGACAGGGTAGGGGGTGGTAAAAGTTTTTAAAAGCGTAGTGGAAAAAAGCGGCTTAAGCGGATCGCTTAAAAATGCATAAAGCAATTTGGCTCGGGGAGTCGTGTTGGCGCAATCACACCGCGATGAGCTGTGAAGCGTTTACTTAACTCTTTCAGTCGGGGCGTGTGTACACAGCCTTAACGGTAACACTGGCTGAAAATAACGATATTGGTTTGGATTAAAAAGTTCAATTGAAGGTTGATTGCTACGCTTATAGGTATACGTAGTTTCAATGGACGCCAATGGATTGAGAAAGCTCTTATTACACTGTAATAAAGTATTATTTCGTATCGGTAAGAACTTTGACAGTCCTAAGTAAAGATGAAAGTTGCTAGATTTATAGGTAAATAGATTTTAAACCGAATCTTCACGGACCCTACATCATTGGGTGCAATGAAAGATCTAATTTATTAAAATAATTTTGTATACCAGCGGTCTTTTGAGCAAAACAATTTGCATTTGAATAAGAAATTACATAAAATGATGAAAACTTGAAAAACACACGGCTTTACTCATGATTTATTGTCAAAAAAAGAGAGAGTGAGTGAGTGTTGTGAGTTTATTGTCAGATTTGTTGTTGTTTCGTTGTTTTTAATTTGACTAAATAAAATGATCTTATTTGGCCTGTAGTTTTTTTTTTATCAAAGTCTTGGCAATGTTGGACTGATCGCTGAGTTAGAGAATATTTTAAGCTTTCGTATTTAATTATTTATTTATTTATTTAATTTTTAATAATTTTAATTTTGATACCGGAAATAACATCTAAGTGCAGTTTATAAAATGAGTTTCGTGCAGCTTTATATCTAGCCCGTAAATATAAATAAGAATAGTTAGTTCTTTTTCCCCGGCCCGCGCCGGATGCAGCCAACTTTTTAATTTCCGCCCCCGAGGGATTTTTCTACGTGATGGACCCTCAATTATTAACATTCAATTAATAATATTTATAATCCAAAGTAATCCGCGATTTCGTTATTTAAAATTTATTTTTCTGTTGCGGAATTTGTCTTTAATTTATCTTGGGGCTGGCGAGTTTTTTTTAGGCGTTTATTTTCATACATTGCCAGGTATAATATCAGCTTCCTTATTAAAAATCTATGAAAGAAGACATGGAAAGGATGACGGGATAGCAGAAAATCAATATTCCTAAATATATTTTCGTATAAAACAGTAAACAGTAAAATTTAATATTAAAAAAACGTGCCAATTATAATAAATCAAAGCTGAATAAACCTTTTTTGTGCTTTACAGTAGCAGAAATTTTTAATTTCAACATTTTGATATGGAATTCAAAATGAATAGCAATTTTTTTGAATTAATCTGTTAGCACCCATTTCGCTTCACTCTAAAACATATTTAATTTACGTAATTATATAGTCGATAATACAATATCAAGCTACCCGTACACACCGCTGCGCCTAATTATAATGTATTCTATTTCAATAGCAAAGGGTTCCTTTCCCTTTGTGCCGCGGTAGAGGCGGCGAGAGTCGTCGCGCAGTTCAGTCGCCAATTAGTCGCAACACCTGACGCTTGTGTACGTACTTGTGTTGTGCATATGTGGGTGATAAAGCATCATCAACCTATGTACGTCCCACTGCTGGGAACAGAGCTCCTCTCATAGTGGGACTGGACAGTAGTCCCCACGCGGGCCCAGGGCGGATTGGGGACTTCAAACATATCTTTCAATTAGGTCCATATTGGCTCACATAAAATTCTTATTCCTATTTTTTGTTTCACTACCGATTTCTATTCATAATAATCACTCTTGAATTTTTTTTTCCTCATACTTTTTTGTTCATACATTTTTATTCCTACCATCGGAACTCATAACAGACAGTAATCATATTTTTTTTATTAATAATGTCATTACTAAGAACATGTTGGAACTCATAATTTTTTTTTCATAACATTTTGCTTCATAACAGACAGTGATCATATTTTTTTTATTCATAATTTAATTATTGGTAATACATACTTCGACTCATAATTTTGTTTTTCAGAATAGTTTCTTTCATAACAGACAATTATCATAATTTTCTTATTAATAATGGCATTACTAAGAAAATATTTGAATTCATAATATTGGTTTTTACAACAGTAACTATTTAAAATAAGATTTAATTCGAAAAAAACGAAAATGAAGTTGTAGGTAGGGCAGGGTATCCCTACCTACAACTTCACTTTCAAGATGACATACCTATGGATTTAAGCAAATTAATATAACAGCATGAACCTATATAGCATAAAATCTTACAAATAAGCAAGATTTTCTGAACTGTTGCAAAAAAAAGACCTAACATCGAAGGCCTGCATACATTTGGAATTGATTTCCAAATGTATGCAGGTTCCGATATTGAACAAAAACTTAAATATTTTTCTCTTCAATATTTTCCGTTTCCCATAGGAATTTAAAGACTTTTTTTTCAGGTTTTCCTGTAAACCTTGAGGGTGACTTTATACTTCGTATATTCTTCAGTAGTGTCGATTTTCGTATATTTTCTAGAATATCTTTTAAAAAAGCATTTTAAAATTATAAAACCAATATTTGATTTTCTTTTAATATTTCTTATAATATTGACTTTCATTTTGATATGTCACCTGACAGAAGTAAGGCCCCCGAAACTAACTCCCTAAATCATAATTATCAATAACGCTATACTTCCGTGATTGGGTCACGTAACTCTGTATACTTAACAAATTTATTTATTTTAGTCCAGAAGAATCACAGAAAATAAGTTGTCGATGGTTTTATAGTACAAAACCATCGTCACGCGAGTCCGTATCGCACTTGTCCGGATACTTACAACGCGAGCGCCTTTGCTGTCGTTAAATAAAACCATATCGTAGCAAAATAATTAAGGTATAAGACCAAATCATTGCTACATAATTTAGGAAAAAGAACATATCGTAGCAAAGTAATTTAGGAAATAAGACCGCATCGTAGCTAAATAAATTAGGAATAAGATCATATCGTAGCAAAGTATTTTAGGAATAAGACGACATCGTAGCAAAGTAATTATGAAAATAAGACCACATCGTAGCTTAATAATTTAGGAAAAAGACCATATCGTAGCAATATAAGTCATTTAGGAATAGGGGTATATGAATCCACGTACGCCAGTAAGCAATGTACATTGAAATGAATCAAATGACCCAAAAAACTGCATAATTATGCGATACGCTTTTTACTCGCGGCATTCCGATCCAATATTAATATCATAACGAGAGTCCAAATTGATATCCAATTAGCATTTTAAAACGTTTAATTTTGTGACTCCATTACTTAACGATTAATTTTTAATGGACATTAAACGTTTAATTAATGAATTCGAGCGAGCTGATGAAAGCATAACAGTTTTATAAATTATTTTGGAGTTGTAAAAGTTTGAGTCTCGTTCTATTAAGTTTTATTTAAGGTTAAGCGCGCACTACGATTATTTGTCTCGGTGATAGTTGGATCTCTCGCTCTACACGTATTCGTTGGAGAGAGATACTCAGAAAGCATATTCATTTTCCAAATTCAAAATTCATTACTGGCCGCTGTAAAAGTCTCTTGGAGAAAAGACCTACTTTGGTCGCACTTATTGAGGAACCAATCTTCTTTTTTCTAATAGGATGAAAATACATATTTAAAGATACAACTTACAATTGTGAATGCGATTACGCTTGACATTTTGGATCGGTTGACCGTCGTAGACTGATAAAATCCGTAGCGCGTAGCCCGCTACTGATGTTCGTAGCCGTAGCTCTAATAATTAACGTGACGAACGATTGGTTGGGCCGGGTACGTTTTCGTGAATTTCTTATCGCTTTCAGTGCCAACAAACGCTACGCGTTACGCGTGTAACGCATAGCAGCGTGATTCCACTTTGTAGCGAAAATGCGCTACCAACAGAGCGCCTGGCACTCGAAGTATTAAATTAGTAACACTTAACTATATTAAGATATTATAAATTGCGCATGTCAAATTATATTTAAATTGTGATGAGCAAATGAATTAAAATATATTCAATAGCATACTTTACGACTGAAAAGTGTAGGCAGCCAGCTTAACCCCGGCCGGGCTCTTCGTTATTTAAGTAATCTTCAATTTAATAAATTAATCTAATTCAAGTATGACACAGGCCAAATATCCTAAGGACACCGCCTAGCCTTATTTTTACCAGCAAGTAAAGCTGCCTAAGTTGCGGGGCGCGCGGGGTTTTTAGAGCGCTGTGATTGGTGTGTTCCAGGTTAAGCGCTCCGCGGTACCCCCTATTGCCCCGCCACTTCTTGCCATTTGGCCACAACGCTTGGCAGCGGGGTCGCCCGGCTATGCGGAGTCTATTAGATATATCGTCTGTGGTACGAAAAACAGCCAGTAAACATTTTTTTTTTAAAACTAACCGTCAATAGGCCCGATGACTGAAAAATTCTAATAAGTCCGTCATTTACATTATCAAAATATTTTGAACAAATATTTTTTTCTTTTGCCATTTTTTACAATACAATAATTTAACTAAACATAAAACTACACTAACCTAAAAACCTAAATAAAGATAACAATTTATAAAGTCAACCACACAATGTCAGAAATAAGAAAAACAAGAATATTAAAACAATTAAAATGAACTAACCTAAAAAACCCCACCGTGCATCGTGCCTGGCCCAAAAGTCCCCATTATGCCGGTCGCATTACCGCGCTGGATAGCAATTGACATCTGCTGAACCAACCACGATCCAGAGCGAGGGTCACAACTCCTCTCCTTTAACCGACGCCCCAACTCCTTGAAAAACCGTTGGGCCTCATTACCCCATGGTCCTGCCGTTTCAACCGCGACCGGGACGAAATCATACACTGGCTCCAGGGCGGAGTACCTGGAGTGTTTTGACTTAGCGGCACTTTCCGCTGCAGAACCAGCTACCCTCACGGTTTGTCTCAAGTGGGACGCAGCAAATGTGCTCACACATGTTGCATTCCACAAAAGACTCCGTGCCCTCCGCCATGGAACCAGTGTAAGCCCATCCGGTGTTTTGCCATCGGTACGAGATAGTCCTGGTGGCCCTAGGACACACGGCACACCGGCTTTTACCATTGCCCGGCGAATAATCTCATTCAAGGAGTGGCAATTAAACAAAAAATTACAAAGATATAGTGCGTTGAAGTTCGGCGTGACTTCACGCCTAGGTACACTTTTTACCATTAAGTGACGTCATGAGCCCCCACTCCCGAACTTTGACGCGCGTTATCTTTTTCGATTTTGATTGATTTGATAAAGCAAAAAATACGTGTTCAATATTTTTTGATAACCTAACCGACGGACTAATTAGTTTTTTTTTACCCAGGCATCATTCTCATTAACTGAATAAATATTTCGAATTGGATAGAATAAAAGATATAAATAAATTGCTTGGTGGTTCAAAGATCGCTCTGTCACGTCTAAATTCACCGAATAAAATAACAGCACATCTAATATAGACAATTAAGCAACAAAAACTCTTGCCCACCCTAGGGTGTCCCCACATTACGGCGGGACAAGAGGGGCGGGGTAATGGCGCGAGTATCCGGCTTTTTCAGAACGTGGGGTAACTTGTGTTCTGGTGATTTGGGGTCATTTGCGTTTATGGTGTTTGCGACTTGAGTATTTTGCTTTATAAGTTTACTATTGAAAATATTATTCTCTAGGCAAAGACTAAAAGAGATATTTTTATTATCATTAGCACGAGAACTTGAAATAAAAACGGCTTTATTGTCACGATTTATTATTAGGATCGGCCCGATTGTTGGTTATGTGTCATGTTTACTTTGTTTTCATGATAACTCACGAACGCGATTGCGCGAAAAATCTAGTACACCTAAAAAGGTAGCACTAATAGAATTTCTCATCTGCTATGAGATTGTCTATGGATCATGTTTATCAGAATGACAAATATAATTTATTTAATCATCAATCAATTTCTTTTTGTCCACATCATATAGCCTAGGTTAATACTTTATTACTAGTCTAGCAAACATTCACCGTCGTCAGACTAATTAGAAAAGTTTCTAGTAAGATCGTCTTATAAGCACTGCTTAAGAGGACTGTGAATCAACATCAAAAATCAGCATTTTCATAAAAAAGGCGATAACGATTTCTACCCTGTAAATGTTAACCGATGTTCACTAGTTTTTGATAGGTTGTCAGTCAGAACAAAATCTAGGTCTATAAGTTTTTTGAATATTGATTTAAGATCAACAAAGTCAAATAATCGCGGAAGTTAGTTTTGTATGACAATACTAAAACAACAATAAAACTGAAATAATTAATTATAGTGAAACAACAAAACGTATAGACCTAGATTTTGTTCTGATATAACCTATCAAAAATTGGTCAACATCGGTTAATATTTAAGGGGTGGAAATTGTTATCGCCTTTGAATGAAAAGCCGTAGGTTCTCACTCCTCTTAAATATAACAGCTACAACCTATCTGCTTGGAAAATTGAACTTGAATAAAGTAAAAGAAAATGAAAAATCATGAATTCGTGGTAGTCATGAGGGTGCAAATTATATGTCATGACACGTTTGTTAGAAATGCGGTTCTAGTCATATACAATGTCGGTATGACAGTACGAGTCTTATTCAAATAATGATATTTAGGGTACCATACTAAATAATGTGAAAACGGTACTCGTATACGAGCCATTACCATTTCATGTGCGTTATACGAAGGTTTATCGGACGACAGGTAAGAATGTGACAGAGCTATATGTCCGTCCTTGTTGCAGACACCAGCTACTCGTACCACCCGGCGATACACGATGACACGTTCGTGCGCAGAAAGCAGCGGCGCAACCGCACCACTTTCACGCTACAGCAGGTACCTAAAGTTAAATAAAAAAAAAAAACATTAAACTTATCTTATTTTTTAAATATATTTTAACATAATGTTTTCATCCTGCTGCATACTGGCAGCAACGGCGTAAATATCCTTCAAATAACCTTTAGTTTTTATTTCATAACTTTTTAGATTTTAAGTCTTAAAATAAGTTGATTTATAAATTGACCTTAAATATATCGAATTTGGCGCATATAATCTATCGAAAAGGATTTTTCTTCCCAAATATGATATTGTTATTCCACGAATAAAAAACTAAAAGTACATAAAGATTTATTATAGTATCCTAAAGCCACTACAAGCCACACCTAGAAAATATAATAATAGCATAGATCAAAGTCTACGCCCTTAAAATCTCGATCTGCCATACTTATGACGCAATTTTGTCAGCTGGAGGAGCTGGAGACGGCGTTTGCGCAGACACACTACCCCGACGTGTTCACGCGGGAGGACCTGGCGCTCAAGATCAACCTTACCGAGGCCAGAGTGCAGGTCAGTCAAAGTCAAAGTCGATGCTAACACGGCTATTCACTTAAAATTTTGAGTGCCAACAGCCTGCTAATAGGGTTCACTGTTCGTAGTGCATTTTCACTACAAAGCGGAAAAATGTGTTGATGTTCAATGCTTTTACATCGACGCAACAGTAATTATAAATAAATTAACAGGATTCTTTCGTGTCACAAAAGTTATTGTCGTAGTATAAATTATCATTATCTATCGAATGTCCTAACGTTATTTTTGCTAACAGTATTTTAGTTAAAACCATAGGTACATTTTTCATTTAAAATGTCATTTATGTAACTTGTATGTTTTTCGGGTATGTTTACTTTATTACAACTCTCAAAAGATTAAGCAACAGTGAAAGTCAAAATCCAAAATATCTTTATTCAATTTAGGCTTTTAAAGTCGATTCATCCTTACTTGTCTTATTTGGTAAATAAGTTTCTAACCTCAAAACGCACCTTTTTTGGCTAAAACAGCTATTTCTTCGCAAATAAAGCAACCGGAGATAATATTATAGACATCACTTTACCAATTTTTTACCTAGGATTGCTTTAATATTGGCTAATGAAATTGCTAGAATTAAAAGCAACTTCATGCACAATTTCGCTACATTATGCGCAGTGTTGAATATGCATTTCTTAAATTTAAATAACAGATGCTTTTTTAACGTACAAGTTAAAAGAATATTACTTTAAATGATGTGTCATGTCTGTCATTAACAACTATAATTGTTTTCTTTATTTCTTTAACGTGTTCTAAGTTTGTTCATAGAAGCTTCATTCGAAGTATACTGTTGATACTCCTAAACATACAAGAGTTGTTGCGAAAGTTTTGAACTATGCCAACTATATGATTTTCATTGTTGGGACCATCTAGGTAATTTTGCCATGGCCATGCCACAAACTTGGCATCCAGGTTTGTGTATTACCGTGGACGAATGAAACAAGGAAGACTGAAAATCGCCTTACGCCTCGCTCAGTGCCAAGAGCCACGATTTAGTGAATTTAGAAACGCCACTGAAGCATTTGACTAGAGATTAAACAGTTAAATGTCCGTTAACTATGTCATCCTATACAAAAAACGTCACTGACTTTAATTTACTTAGGATAAAATAGCTGTTTCACCCTAAAAAGGTACATTTCGAGGTTAGAAACTTGTTTACCAAATAAGACAAGTATGAATGAATTCACTATACAAGCTCTTATGAATGTCAAGGAATGAATCTGCCACTCGTTCGGAAAAAACCAAGTACTGAAAAGAGGCGGCAAGAAACTCGGTGAGGTATCATTTGTTCAAAATAGTACACATATAAGTTAACAATATTGTCTACAGTTTTATACAAATCTAAGTGTACTGTATATACAGTATCTAGGTTCACTCATCGAGAGCCACCCAATTAATTAGGAGATCATTCCGATGTGGTATGCGTATTTTTTTCCTGTGGACTTAATACATTTATGATTTAATTGCCTACCGAACATATTGAACCAGTAATACGTTTCTTGAATAATTTCACATCAGTTTCGTTTACTTTCGTTTCACTCTCATAAAGGCACGTATATAAGTACAGAAATCCCCGGTGCGATAAAGTCGTCAATTTACATCCCGCGTCACAACGTCGAGATCGTAAATCTTGTCTTTACGGCAGTATGCACGCTGCTTAAACTTGTATGATCTTCAATTTTGTAACGGTATGATGTAATATTTAAATATTGTAGTGTACTTAATATTTTTATAATTTTCTTTATATTATAACATTTTTTTAAACATATATTATTCGAAAATACTTACAGTGTGATATCTTCACAGTATCAGGCACTGTCTAAAAGCCTATTCAAAGAGGCGAAAAGAAAATCTATTAGTCCGTCAGTTAGATTATCAAAAAATATTGAACACGTATTTTTTGCTTTATCAAATCAATCAAAATTGACAAAAATAACGCGCATCAAAGTTCGGGAGTGGGGGCTCATGACGTCACTTAATGGTAAAAAGTGTGCGTGTCGTGACGTCACGCAGAACTTCAACGCACTGGGGGTCGCGAGCCAAAGGTTATAAAACAATGGTCTAAAATAAAATGTCATCAAGCTTACAACTTGAAAAAGTATTTATCTACACCCATATCATAAAATTTATTATATATATAAATTGGTTAATCAAAAACCGTAGGAAATGACCACCATTTTGACAACCAATTAGGAAAAACCAGTGCTGCGATAAAGAAATAACATAACTTCTTTATCGTTTTTAGTAAAGAAATGAGATTAAATTTGGAACAGCTGTCAAAACTCAAGTGGGTCTCTATTCTAGTATCCATAGATATTAAAACAGTTATTGATACGAAACGTCAATTCAGTATGTTTTTTTTAATATAAACTGCACAATATTTGATCTCGAGTGACGTGAGAATAGAGACTTCATCCGTCTGTCTATGATTTAAAAAAAAAATGGTCTTGACGGAGGATCGAATCGGCGCCATGTTGGTGTTTTGCTGAACGAAAGTAGAATTAATTGAATAGAAAAAGTTGTTTGTAATTTACATTTTAGTTGAAAATATGAATAGTAAGTAGTCTTCTCGGAGTGTGTGTGATGTGAAAATGCGCCGGATATCGGAAATATGCAGCCACGATTGCAACAAATAACTTATTGCCAGAAAATATTGTTTCTGAACCCATCATGGAGGATTTATAATATGTGTGTAGATAAAGTTATGTATGCAACTCTGCATAATTTGGCCTTAAAACACACGTGCGATCTTATTATGAAACTCGCCTATCGGCTCGTTTCATGAAAACCGCACTAGTGTTTTAAGGCCTATCATTATGCAACCGTTGCATAAACTACTATTTTGCCCTTATCAATTATATTGGAACGAAATATTTTGTCATTTAGAAGAAAAGGTTGAAAAGATTGCGAAGGCTGAGTTTCGTTTTTCGTGATCATGACAATTCCAACATTACCAAAATATGGAGAGATCTCCAAAAGCCAAATTACGTATATAAAAATGTATTATTGATTTTAGTTGCTTGAAACTAAAATAGACTTCTTGACGCCTCAAAACGTTCTAATATTTCACCAAAGCTTTTAATAAAGCAGACATGGACATGCAAACCCGGAGTTATTCGTAAGCGAGAAGCAATAACTCCACTGCTTTTATCGTGGAGTAAACTTTCCAAATGGAATTCATTTTAGATTTTATTTTCCTATCTGCATCCGGATATAGTGGAAGATATGGACTTACCAATCGTCTATGGGTGTAACGTCTTTGAATCGAAAAGTATTATAGCTAGCTTTTGCTCGCGTCTTTACCCACTTTATAACCTGTGGAAACTTTATTTTCTTATGTCATTTATTTGACGTGTACTTTTTCAAAAAACCATAAAAGAGAGTCATTAGACATTAATTATAACTTTTTTTTCTTATTTAAGGTTCCGTATCCAAAGGGTAAAACGGGACCCTATTACTAAGACTCCGCTGTCCGTTTGTCTGTCTGTCCGTCTGTCTGTCCGTCTGTCACCAGGCTGTATCTCATGAAGCGTGTTAGTTACAGAGTTCAAATGTTCATAGATGATGTACTACTAAAAATACTAAAAAACAGAATAAAATAAATATTTAAGGGGGCTCCCATACAACAAACGTGATTTTTTGCTCGTTATTGCTCGATATTGATAACGTCAACAGGTAGACGCTTGAAATATTCACAGAATATTTAGTTATATATTCACTTTAAAAATAAATAATTCAATTAAAATAAAACAAACAGACATGTTTTTTTTTGCTTGATGATAGATAATGGTACGGAACCCTTCGTGCGCGAGTCCGACTCTCACTTAGCGGGTTTTTTAATATCTTTGAATTCGTATAAATACTAATTTCCTCTTAAGAAAACAATAAATTACTTTCGAAGTTACAAGGAACGTCCTCAACACATCCGAAACAAATATATTCTGCATAGCACCAAATCGACCCCACATGTCGCTCGAAAAACATCTAGGTAAATTACGTCATTTGCATGCAATATTTGGGCACACGCCTCGCGACTCGGTTTTAGGCAAATTGCTGCGAGCAACTGAGCGTGTTTTATTTATGTCCAAATAAAAATTGCCCAATTCCGACGGCTGAGCACGAAACTGGCGCAATTTAGTGGCGCGCTGTCGCTTCAGGCCTACGTGAATGGGTTTTATGGCCTAAACGGGAGTTCGGAAATCGGGGCAAAGTGTTTGGTTAACCCTTAATGGTCGGAGGGATGATTTCGGAAAGTAATTTTCGCGTTTGTTATTTTTTGTGGCCGAAGCTTAAGCCAGATATGTATTTACCTATATCCTATTTACTCTGACTTATTTATTAGTTTCATCAAATATCACTTAATTCTTTTCAAAGATCGCGTGCATTTATTGACCAAGTAACACATCAACAATTTCATTATACGTCGAAACTAAAATCGACCCGAAGCACTCAAAACTAAACTAGTCCACTTTCTGCCCAATTGACGTAACTGACGGGCACGTAAGACACCAATTTTCCGTCGATCCCGTAGATCCACTTCCATTAGTTAACTAGCATTGTCAAAAGCCACTCTAGTTGGCAAAACCTTCAAAACAGCTGAGAATTGAACGCATGCCTGTCCATTTATATAAGGACTTTGGGTATTCATTGAGTTGGTCTGTAAGCGGGTAGGGGTAGAGCTCGAGTTGAGCTGGTGGTCTGTAACGCGTTTAAGTCGTTCATCTCGGAATGGTATTACGGCATGAGGCTGCCCCTGCGCGGTCCGTCCCCTTTCGCACCTTTCCGAACGTGTTACCGGGATTAAGGGGTGTCACTGAATGATTTGTGGCTTAGGCAGACTTAGGATGTTTATGGCTTTGCGAGGAATATTGACAGAAACACGGCAATTCGTATCTAACTATATTTTTTAGTGGTGTGACAGTAATGTGGAATGTGTAGTTGTAGTTTGGAAATGGAAAGTAAGCAAATCTACAATTCGCTTTGAGATGTTACAAACTGTTTTCATTGGTTTGTCACGTCGCACCTTGAAGTCAAAAGTTAGAGTCAAGTATCTTTATTCAATTTAGGTTTGTCAGTATCAATTCGGAGAAAACCTTTTCTTAGTAAAGGTAATATTAATAATTGCAGCTTTCCCTTGCGCACAGTAGTTAGAAAGATTGAGAATGAAAGAAACGAGACCGTAAATAGTGTCTAACATTATGATGATGAAGATGAAAAATGGATAATGATGATTCTGAATGAATGAATGAAGAAAATGGATTACGATGGCTGATAACCCTAAAAGAGCTTGGTAATATAATTGAGTCGGCTTTCAATTTGATTCGCATCCTCGTCCGGCGGGAGTGTCGGTGATAATTCGCCCGAAAAATATAAAAAGGAAGCTTCGGGAGCAGCTGTCAGACATATTGGATTACCGCGAGGCACGAATGCCGCGGTCGCGGGTAGAGCATATCTTTTTAGTGGATTTTGACCGCATTCAATTTGCACTGCAACAAATAGAAATGATGTATTTAGATCCTTATTTGTCAATATAAAACTCCTCTTTATATCTTCTTTGATTATTGAAAATTGATTATCCAACTTCACTTACCAATTTAAAATGAATATAGCATTGATTCTGAACTATTGATGGAATCCTATTTAATCATAGATATGAAAATTCGAAAGTCTTTATCATTAAGTAAGTAAGTAATCAGAAGGTACGCTCGACAAAGGCTGCTTATTTTACTAGCGAGCTTTTGCTACAAAGCGATAAAACGCTGCCTATATCTTTTTGAATATTTAAAAATCAACACGCGTCAAAACAGTCCCCATAATTATTTCAAACAAAAACACTAAAAATCTAATTCAATACGACTTTGATATAGGGCTCTCAAGCCGCGCTAAAACAATGAAGTCGTCGCGCCATCGCCCAGCAAGGCATTACGAGAACAATAGCACTTGTGACATCCCTAGCTCACGACACATTCAAAAGTAACTCTTAATACCTTGCATTAAGACTATCAACGCGTTAACTATACGGCTCGTTGCCCACGGCTCCTCAGATGCCCGTCTGTCTAAGTATAGAGAGCCCTTGGCAATTCGGTACAATATACAGAACAAAAAAGTGCTAACAGCAATGAAAGAGTACAATTAACAACTTTATTCTTCGTTGTGTAAGATAGAATTTACAATGACTCAAGAGTGTACTAAGGGCCCTTTAGTTGAAAAGAGTGTAATAGGGTTGTAGCTATTGTTTTTGTGACGCTTATAAATAATTGCTTGTTGAAATGTTATAGTATGAAGTGTTTGCGCTGTTGAAGTGTACTGTGATTTTAAGAGTTCTTAATAAGCTTTGTTTTAATTGTAAGGAACTGTATAAAGAACTTATTAAAGTAAATTAAGGAGCGTACTAGTAAAAGAAAATAATTTAAGACAGAAAGAAAGTAATTTAAGAATATTATGTGTACCAAAACTTCAATCAAATCCGGTTGTTCCCTTAAATTGACTTGCAACATTTGACTCAAACATTCTAAGACACTGAAAAGTGAATTTAAACCAATACTTGTCAATAAGAGATAATTATTAAAAAGAGCTAGTTCTATTTTATACTTTCTACAGTTATTTGTTCGATACAGGTATAAAAGTAATTTTGTAGACTATTTTTAGGGTTCCGTACCCAAAGGATAAAACGTCTGTCCGTCTGTCACCAGGCTGTATCTCATGAACCGTGATAGTTAGACAGTTGAAATTTTCACAGATGATGAATTTCTATTGCCGCTATAACAACAAATACTAAAAAACAGAATAAAATAAATATTAACAACAAACGTGATTTTTTTTGCTCGTTTTTGCTCGATATTGATAACGGTAACTGGTATTCACAGAATATTGAGTCACATATCCCTTTAAAAATAAATAATTAAATTAAAATAAAACAAATATTTAAGGGGGGCTCCTATAAAACAAATATAAATAGTTTTTTTTTTTGCTTGATTATAGATAATGGTACAGAACCCTACGTTCGCGAGGCCGACTCGCACTAGACCGGTTTGTTTTTCCTACTTCTATGACTCATAACGCTCTTTCCATGCGAAATTTCCGATTTAACTTCATTGTTTTTCTATTAATTATGTCGAACAAAAACTGTAAAAAAAAAAACAAATTCCAAAGCACAACCCCAAAACATACCATTAAAAACCTCGGTCCCGGCCTATCACATTTCAATTCGCAGCGAGGCCGCTAATTCTGTCACCCCCGGGGGCAACCCTAGCACCGTGAGACTAGCGACTACCTATTACGATATTGTCGTAGGGTAATTCAATTTGAACATTATTTTATTTGCAACAGTTATCTGAGAGAAGCACTACATTGCATAATCGTGTATTGGACGCATTAAAGTTGAAGTTTGGTTATTATTTATCAGTACGTTAGATTTCTAAACTCTCTTAGTAATAATTTAAATAATTCACATTTAAAAAAGAAAGCCGAATCGACTGGTGACCAGAGGGCTGGGTCATATTTGGCGCAACGACTCAGCTTAGCCATACAGCGTGGCAACGCCGCCAGCCTTCTGGGCAGCCTGCCGCCTGGCGCTGATTTGGAACCAATATTTTATCTATAGATAGTTTTAAATTAGTCTTAGTTTATTTTGTATATTTTTAGTTTAAGAGCTGTACCCTCATTTTTATAACCAAAATAAATGTAATTTCTACCTTAAAAACAAATATTTACGCATAATAAGCCTAACGGATCTAACATTGTTGTTAAACAACGCAAATCGCTGTTCGAAAACTGCGAAAAAACAATATTTAAAGGCCCGGACACATTACGGGCGCGATAAGAGCGCGGTGTGAGCGCATCGTGACGCCATCTGGTGTCTTCTATTGGAAGTCATAATAGACTTCACACATCACGCTGCGCTGCAGTTGCGCCATATCAAGCCGAGCACGGCGCGCGCGCGTTTGTCTATTACGAGTTACATCCATTACTAGATTGAACATAACAACAAACCAGGATTTAATGGATACAACACCAGGAGAGTTAAGGAGGGAAAATTAGTGCAGCAACGGGTAGGGAATTATTATGGGAAAAGGTTAAATAGGTACATATGTAGTGCTTAGACCAGTGCTTTACAACCTTCTTGAGTACGCGACACCATTACAAGTAAAAGAAAATCGGGACCCCCTATGACCGTATTAATACTATATCAGTGGTTTCGACGACGAGGTATTTCAAAACCTGCCTTGCACCCGCGACCCCCTTAGCAAGTCTTTGCGACCCCCTGACCCACAGGTTGTAAAACACTGGCTTAGACTATAATAAAGTAGGGAAACAGAGAGACAAACCTAATTTAACAGGTCCTTAAAAAGAAGTTGAAAAAATTTCTGTTAGAATTAGAAAATAAGCAGGTGCTGTAAGCTAATAATAATGATACGCAGTTGTACCAAATGTGTATAGGTGCATGATTAGCGTGTATTATCAAGCGCTCCACTCACAAACAAACTGATAACAGTTGCTCTAGTCCTTTATCTGTATTTTATTTCACCTTTTCGTTACATAAAATTAAATTAAAAGTACAACTTAATAAAAATATAAGTATGTTAACGCCCGCAATGTGTCGGGGCCTTTAACTGTATAGAATGCCTTCCCGCTTCATTTCCTCGCCAACGAAAAATCAACGTGTCTCTAGCCCCAGCTTTGGCGCTGTCAATCAAGCGGTATCAAACCGAGTGGAACACTTCGCCTCGTGCCGCGTTTAATTGATTGTTACGTACACTCGCAATCCAATAGAAAACAAGCTTTTCTTTTACCCGACTGCGCGAAGCCAAAACCAGGGTATAGAGTTTAATAGTCTATGTATCTATGCGACTTAAAATCGGATGGTCCACTTTAACTACTGAACCTATTTTAATAAATGGGGTATCATTCGTGGAGAACGTGCGAGTATCATAGGCTATATAAGAACTCCAAGAGTGCGTATAATATGTACGTAAAATATGCTTTGTATGAAAACATCATTATTTTAGAATGTCTTAGCTTAATAAAAATGTAAATTCAAAACCTATAGACCTACATATTATTCAGATTAATAACATGATAAAAAGTTATCAAAATCGGTTTGCAGTTAGTGGGGTAGAAATGTTTCCTCTTTTTGTATGGAAAGTATTTGATGTTTCTCTAGGCAGTCAATTTCGAAAATAATGTGATTGTAAAAATAAACATCTGATTAACCAAGTCGTCGTTGAAATTGAAGAATTCTTGTAACAAATCATCCGACGCGGAGTGGAATAAGCTGCGTAGGCAATTTTCCGCTGTCGTGGCAATTTATTACTATGAATCTAATAGCTCCACGGTCTCAATTTATTACATTTGGTTTACACAGTAATATTCTTAAGATATCACGTTAGAACAGACTTACAAACGTAGTTGACTAAATATAAATAATTGCCTATTGGTTCTCGTCATTATAGGCTCAGATCGTCGCAAAATATTTACTCGCAAGTTGATTCGAAATAAAGGACTGATATGAAAAATTTGCAAATTAAAATCTAGTTTTTAAAATAATAATAGCTAGATGACAGATGATTATCCGAAGGAAACTGTCGACAATGCTGTGACCGGCAGGTGTAAATTTAGATCATTGATCAATTTATTTCTTAGCATTGGGTACAATTCGAAACGGTGTCGCCTAAATTTATAACTCCCTAAACTCAAAATAAGAAACGTCAAATTCGATTTACTAAGGCACAATGCTGTCCAAATCTAGTTTGACAACAACTGCGTGCCTCGTACCACGAAACACAGTGCGCGTGGCGATAAGCGACGCCCGTCATACATAGGTAAGCGACAGTCGCTATTTCGAGACGATATCATAATATTTGTCAACTCTCGGGAAACAGACTTAAGCGAACACACTTTCGAATTGGCATCATTGTACTTTTAATAGGAAACTAATACTGAGAACACATGACATGACGCAGTGTGCATGACTTCAACTTTTGGCCCCTATCCTTACTTTAAAATTATAAATGTGAAAGTAACTCTGTCTGTCTGTCTGTCTGTTGCGCTTACACGCCAAAACTACTGAACCGATTTAAATGAAATTTGGTACACAGATAGTCTATAGCCTGAGAAAGGACATAGGCTACTTTATAATGCGAAAAAAGGGTTGTAAGGGGTTGAAAGGGGGATGAAAAGTTGTATGGAAGTATCGTTATTTTTAGAGCTAGAAGCTTGAAACTTATTTTTTAGGCTGTTTATTTGTTATATATATATATATATATATATATATATATATATATATATATATATATATATATATATATATATATGGTTTGTAAAAGTTTTACCCTCAAGGGTGTATAATAACAATAGGGGATGAAAGTCTATTCCACGCGGACGAAGTCGCGGGCACAGCTAGTATAGTATAAAACTTAATTAAAATCCATGAAATAAATTATCCCAGACGCTGCATCTTGGGTCTTTCCTTAAAATCCTATTCTACCTAACGCTGGCAACGCTTATCCTAGACGTAAATAAACCTATTTGCTCCGTCTCATACCCGCGAGACGACTGAATAATCCAAAAGATAATTTGCCAAAATAGGTTAGATGCGATACATCTTCCATTTTGTGAGAATTACACCACTCAGCGCGGAATCTAATTACTTCGCGGTTAGGATGTGAGAAGCGAGGCGACAATGTAGGGAAATTGTTAAGAAAAATGTGTTTATTTGAGGAAAACTATTGAGCTCTCTGTACACTAAAAATATTTACAAAAATAAAAAACCAAATATACGCGTCGAATTGAGAACCTACTTCTTCGGTTATTTTGAAGTCTGTTAAAAATATATATTACAGGGCGACAAAACAAATGAAATAGAATCAAAAGATGCTTTCAAAAAAATAGCGGTCACCTAGTGATTAGTGGGACTTGTAAACGGGCTAGATTTTTCGGAATTTGGGCTATTCCCCAACAAAATTTTATTTATCACTACATACATACATACATATAATCACGCCTGTTTCCCGTAGGGGTAGGCAGAGACCACTTCTTTTCACTTGCTACGATCCTTACATACTTGTTTCGCTTCGTCCACTTTCATTTTATTTTACTACTGTGAACAAAATAGGATTGCCAAACAATTGCTCGTTGTCAAGCACTGTAAATACTTAGTTTTCACGGCGAAGTGTCATTTTAACTGGTGTGGAAATTAATCGTTTTGGTCGTCATAAGCTGTAAGATTTTTTTACACTTATCATTACACTGTCTCCAATAGTCTCTATCACAGACCATATATCCAATAGACTCCTCATAGCCAGGCAACCCCCGCTGCCAGCATAAGACGCAAAAAGCCATAGGCGGTTGTGCACCAGGCAAGCGCGGGCGCATAACTTTGAACGCACCAATCACAGCTCTCTAAAAACCCCGCGCGCCCCGAAAATTTGGCAGCTTCATTTGCTAGTAAAAGTCAGGCTAAGTGGTATCTTTAGGATATTTGGTCTGTGGTCTCTATCATCGGCAATAACTCATAACTTTAAAAAATGAGAAACTTACTAACAAAATTTCATCCCCTATTTAAACCCCTTAGGAGATTTTTTTCTTAATGTTTACCTACGTAATTATAAGGAACACCTGCGGCCCTAACATGCAAGACACAAGGATAAGTTAAACCGTCTTATCTCGAAGTGCGTCTCTCTCACACTAGTTCCGAAGAAAGAGATAGTCATAGAGATACACGGGTTTATCATTCATTATCTTGCATGTCCAGGCCGCTGTGCAAATTTTATGCATCTACCACCATCATCACCCACCGATTTAGTCTGTGCGTATTCTGTCAGTCAGTGTTAAGAATTGTTTTAAGTAAGATATACCGAGAATAAGTTACGGGCGGAATTAATAAGGAGTTTCAGGATTTGTCAATATTGAGTCCAAGATATTGTCTATCAAACAAATATAGTACTCTCTATAGTATTCTAATGCACGTGGTCTCATAGTAAATTCCATCTTATGCTGGAGTTCCATTGCATCATATGAAACATCGCCAATCAGGACAAGGTTTCAACGCAATGTACCACATCCAAAATCCCGCGAACTGGTTCGTTATGATTCTAAGAAAGCTCTCCGGGTCTTAGCGGGGATAACCGAGGATTTGCCGGGTCCCAGGGCAGGGGGGAGGTAGGAGGAGGGAGCAATTTGCTCCTAATCATGTGATGAAAAACTTTACGCGAACTTCTGCTCTTATCGTAAAGGATTAGGAGGGATTTGTTGAATTTGTAACAATTGTTATCATCCATTTTAATCACTGATAGAGTTCTAGTTAACTTATAGGACTTGATAGTGTAAGGTAAATATTAATAACGCTTTGATAATAAATGTTATTTAATTCACTGTTCCAGCGAATTAATTACCCTGCCAGACCGTGTGAGAATAATGTTAAAGCCGTTTATCTCTCTGACTATCTCTTCTGTCGGCACTAGTGTGAGAGAGGCGCACTTAGAGATAAGACGGGTTAACTTATCCTTGTGTCAACTTTGCTAGGGTCGGTGTGACATTTATTAAAGTTGTATGAACGAACATGCCATTTTATTACGAGATTCTATACAGCTAATAACAATACAAATGGTTCGGCTCGAAAGTACCTACAAATATTTTCATCACGTCACTTAAAATACGTCAAAATAATACCCTCAATCTCCGTCACACGTCGAATCAAGTAAAGCTGACGTATGCAATTTCTGTAGGAGCACCTCAACTGCCAGTACACCTTATTTCTTTACAAAACCGTCTCCAAAAGGCGCCGTTGGGTAGCTATACTTAAAGAGTTATTATTTCTCAAGCATTTTGAATTTCCCCCAGCCATTAAGTAACCGTAACTTTTGCCGTATGAAGTGTTTTAAAACATTACCGTACGCTGACGTAATTAAGCAGGTAGAGTTTAAGTTAGGTGAGTGCAGAGACTTACGGGTCTAATGTGTGTTTAAAAGTTGTTTTCATTCATTTTGGACGCGTAATTCTGTTGCTGAACCGCTTTTAAGATTGAGACAGTTTATCTGCGGTCGTTCTTGGTTAATGTTTACAGGAGTTCTACTAAAGTTATGGTGTTTAAAACAGAGACAGTATTTTCTGCATTTATACTGCGGGTTTATTCAATATAAATTAATAGTGAACATTTTGAAGCATGACTCGAAAACGTATTCAGTAAATACGTATGCAAAAAGACAGACCACGTCACTTCTCGGCACATACAATAAATTTGACACAAACATGTCTCGGTATATGTGTGCGTACTGTATTGGTTATTAAGGAAGATGCCGTCACCTGCAACATATGCTCTTTTGAAGTGATATATTTTTTTAAATAGATCTTTTATTATTATAATTATTATACATAATCCGTTTATTAAGGGTCAAAATTAGTGAAAAATATTAACAATAACATTATAAATTAAAACTAAAACTAATCTACATATCTAATAGATCTTTGTATAATAACTCGATTGGTCAGTGAGGTGCCGGCTAACAATAGCATCACCCGATCACCTCCCGTGGATGTCGTAAAAGGCGACAGAGAGACCAACTGAAGGATGGGCAGCAGCGTCCTTCGAGTACTATCATGATCAACCGCGGTCGCCAACTCGCCTGCCAAGCGTGGCGATTATAGCAAATCCCTCCATATTTGAGGGAATCCCTCCTAATGTGTTGCAGTGGACGTTTTACATCTAAATATGATAAAAACTAGACTATTCGAGGAAAAGAGAAATACGGGCCGATTGTAAGTTGTTCTCTTTCTAACAAAATAAATTAAATTGACCTCTAGAAAAATGAACTTAAAATACCAAGAGTATTCAAACAATGTAACACACTAGTACCAATAAAAAAGGTGTTTTTTATTTATAGAACGACAACCCTCAAACACTAGCTTTTATTCCCTTTCACCGCACAAAAGAAGCGATTACAGACCACCCGCTAAAGTACCTTTACACACTTCACACTGCACTAAACAATACATTTGTTATTTAACCCGAGCAGTAACGAAACGAAAACAAACGAACAGAACGGTAGGCAATTACTGGACCCCTGCAGTGTGCAACACCCCTTATTCAAACGTTCAACGTCACCATTTTACTTTGAGCCCTCATACTTCATTACCGTACCCCTATTCTTATATTAAATATCACCAAAGGGAAGGGTGCGGCGGGTTAATAGAAAGTGGTTAGTTAATTTAAGAACGACAAGGTTACAAGTTGACATGTGTTTTTGATAGATTACAACCTTGTGAATTCTGGGGTGAATTAGTTAGCGTTTAGTAATTGCTGTGGATTTTTGAAAGTGATTATTAGAAATGAAGTGGATGAAGGCTAATTGGTTTTAAGTATGAATTATTGCTTTGTTGAGTAGACGTGCTATTACCTACCTAATAGAGAGAGAATAAGGAATCCGTTTCAACATTCGAAATTATGTAATTCATGATTTTATTATCTACTCGTAAAATTATGTTTTGTGTTGTTTGTTTAAGTTTTTAGGCTGATCTTCTTTAAAGTGACAGAAATCCCTAATGGCCGAATTCAGAAACGCCACTTAAGCATTTGATTAAAGATTATAGTTAAATGTCCCTCAACTAGTTGTCATCCAATACAAAAACGTCATTTTAATTAAAGATCAATTTGGGTGGCCTTTCTTAATTTGGTCATAAGTCTTTTAACTGTAGATGTAAAGTCACATTTGCTTCAGAAGTTCAAAAGTATATTCTAGAAAATATCATACACTATACTTCGAATTTTGTTTTTTCCTATCCACCCTCTAATTATTTTTAAACTTTGCAATTAACCCCCGAAACTACATAAACAAAATTATTTTTCTGCGAAATTATTTGAGCAAAAAGCCAGTGAAAAAATTTTATAAGCACTAATAAATGGAAAAAACACTGTAAGCACATAACATCAAAATTTCATTAACTTACTTATTCCACCCAAATCCCTTAACAACTCTATTATCACACGTAACATAATCAAAGAACATTATCGCCAGCCCTACCATACGATGAAGAAAAAAAATCATCACACGTTGTAGGGGAGCTAGGGTTGTCCCGTTGAAATATTAATTCCACCCTAAGTACGATAAAAACTATTAGGCCGGTCTGGGAGGATTATGGGCGGATTATTATTTTAACGAAATTAGCTTACGATAGCTGAGGGACCCGAGGAGCCATAGAGTAAATGAAACAGAAGGTTCAAAGCCATATTACAATCTTGAAAATATCTCTGACTTGTAACTTTTTGAGACACGAGCTAACTTTGTAGTTTTTTTTTTAGGAACAAATAGGAAGTAAAAATTTCTTTGTCCAAAATGTATAATTTCTACCAATATCTTTACAATTTTTCATTTTATGTCTCAATAATACCCACTGTCGAAAATAATAGAGAAAATATTTTTTTTAATCATACATTTGGTATTTAGACTATTTAATTATATTGTATTTATAATAAAGTAACTAATATACTTATGAAATTAGTTAAAAACAAATCACATAACTGTATCTCACAAAAACTCGAGGAATCTCAAGAAAGAGGGTGCAAGGACTTTTACAATTCGTAATTTTGTTATTTCTAGTCGGAATCAATTCTAGTATAAGTTTTACTGATTCTAGTAGGAGAAACAACTTTGTAAAATTTTGGTAACATTTTCTTACAATCAATTTGAACAGATTTAACAAAAAAAAACCTAAATAAAAAAATGTTTTCAACTTTTTTCACATTTTCTTACATAACAAACAGTCTTTTGTACCTATTTTCGCTTTTACTTCGTCTCATCAGAGCGAGATTTCATAGCACTCACCCACTAGAGGGCTTATTAAAAGTAAATTGCGAAAATTGCAGCGCAAATGTGGCCCGGCGCAGTTTGGCTAACCAGCTTACCGCCGCCAGCATTACCTGACCTCACATCACGACATAATAACTCCTAATCGAAGCTCAACGCTAATCGGCGACAAATCCTCCATAACCACTGTCTGAGCTCTCTTGCCGTGTGTTTCTTATGAAATCGCAGGTCTTGTTGCTTGGTAGAAAGTTTCGCACCCCTGTACTTTAGGGGTATATCAAAATGATATTTAATCTTTGAGTTATACCAGCAGCGAGGGTGAGGTTATAATGGAGCTTGTATTTTTGCGATATTTATGGGTCAAGATGAGGATAATCCGAGGATTTGGTGTGTAATGTGTTTTTGGAGAATCATTTGTCATTACTGATGGAAATATCCATCTTCCAAAGGTGTAACAGTAAAATAGATAACGTATATCCGAAGTATAATTGTCAGTTCGATTTTTGGACAGAAAATGTTTGGATTAACTAAAAGTATTTCTGTGTCCAGACAGTTATTTGAGATAAAACAATAAAAATAAAATATCTTATGTCTTTTTATGTTAACAAAAATGTTTCAGTGTATAATAAAAAAAAGAACTGCCCTTTCACGCATTTTGCGTTCGTTTCTTTTTTGGCTCTATTAAATCGTCTCAATACAACTATTTGACAGGTGTGGTTCCAAAACCGGCGGGCGAAATGGCGGAAAGCGGAGCGGCTGAAGGAGGAGCAGCGGAAGCGGGAGGGGGCCGACGTGCTCCCGAAGAGAGACCCCGCTGACGATAAGGTAAAAATCTCTACCGACACTAATCGTTCGAGCGTTCACGATTGTATAATACATACCATTTTAACTGATACTTTCTCAAAAATTCGTTAATCCGTAATTTCAACCTTATTGTAAAAAGGTCACTGGTGTTTTTCCAGCTGAGTGCTTGAGTAAGATACAAAGATCTCGCTCGTACTAGAACTCTTTCATCCCAAATAAAAGGAATAATTGGGCAGTAGTAGGTATACCTGGCCCGACGGCCATATAGAAAGTATGGCCGTCAGTGCTCTTTTTACATTGAGCGAGGTATAGTGCAATTGCTCTAGTGTGATACTCCGTGCGCAGCGGCTGATTAGCGAATAAACGAAAGTATTAATTAAGACTGTAAGAACAAAGTCATTCGGTCCAAATTTGAATTTGGTCTTCATCGCTGATCAGCCGCTGCACTCGTCTCCACATCACACGTGCCAGATGCCGGGGGTTCGTATCTTTCTAGAGGCAAACTTTGAGTGCTGAGATGGATGATTAGTAGATATCAATATCGCAGGTGGCCTGCTTAGCGCCTAGAGCCTAGCGAGTCAGGTGACTATTGAAGGCGCAAAGCGCGCAGTGCGGCCGGTGCCGAGCAATCTAGAACGTTTATAGCCAAGGCTCTAGGTGCTAAGCAAGCCACCTGCCTGTGCGTAGGTCACCTAAAGGTCAGGTTGGTTTGGTAGGTATAAGTGTGCTTATGACGTCCTTCGACGTATGACGTATTTATTTTATTTCTATTTAATTTCATTTGAGTTTGTATATATGATGTAAAATCAATGTGTGACTTGAAAAGATTACTTTCTGCTGAGTTTCTTGCGGCGCTTCTTCTCAGTAATGATAGTCCTGCCCGAAATGCTGGTATATTCTACTTTAATTTATTGATGTGATAAGTAAAAGAGCCACAGGTGGCCAATTTGCTGAAGAAAAGTTTTGATTTGATTAGTTCATCGATCCATAGCGTTTTGCCAACTAGAAAGTGTTTCAGGGCTCGTCAGAATGTATGTCTCGAGGATCAGCAGAGGCATCGCCCGCGTCCGGCATGTCCCCGCGCGCCTCCCCGCCCGTGACGCCGGGCTCGCCGCGCCGCTCGCCTCACCGCTCGCCGCACCGTTCGCCGCACCGCTCACCGCGCCGCTCGCCGAACAGGTCTCCGAGACCTGAAAGGTCGTTTTATTTGTTATGCTGACCAAAGACTGCTCTCATTCAACACTTGTTTGATACACATAGGATAGATTCGCGTGGTTTCTCGGTGTGAATATAGGCCGGCCATTGTTAAAGAACCGACATAGCTTTCAGAGCTTGCAAATTGAATTGGCAATGGGCTGGGCACATACTTCGAAGAATTGATGGCGTTAAGGTTCTCCGGTGGAGACGCCCCCGTGTGGAAGTGATGATGATGATCATAAAAAAAAACTAACTTTTGATGCGATTTTTTAGGAACTGGCCATTGCATGTTTCCCCTATGTTCATGCCGAGATGTTAAGTCACCTGTCTGCTAAAATATCATCAAAATCTGCCTTATAATTTAAAAACAAACACACAGATATAATCATTTTCGCTTTTATGTAGATAGTAATAAGACCGCCGGTTGCCTAACCTGTTACTCTTCCTCCAATTTTACATTTTCAATGTATTGTTTTTGTTATGTAGTGCTCAAAAACGAGTATATTAAGTTCTCAGGATAGTGAAGGAGATGGTCCTTTAAACTACACTTCTATAACGTTTTCCTACTTGTGCAGGTCTGAGACGAGTTGCACGTCGCCCGCGCCGTCGGTCGGCAGCGCAGGCTCCAGAGAGGCGGCACCGGAGCCCCGGCCTCCGCACCACATCTTCTCGCCTTTTGACCAGTGAGTGCTTAGTTTATAACGTCTCTATTCAACAGCATGCAGCAGCAACTTGAAAATTGACTGCATTGAAAAAAGCGGCATCGTTCGATTGTGCCTACGAAAACTACAGAAGACGAAGGAGATCAATTTTGAAGTATATATTTTGCTATATATTCATTAATCTGGTAGTAGAAAAACACGATTAGTTCAACTTCCCTCGATAATTTTCTGGTAGCCCTCTATTAAAATTCCTTACTTCTTAGTTACTTCTAAATATTTATTTGATTTGGGGCTTACGGCCATCATATAGTCATAGGTAGGTATTTTAAGTTTTTTAAATAACATTATATGGACCTCTGTTGTCTGATAATAAATGGATATTTTTATTCTTATATATATAATACCTACGCTATCCCGTTCTTTTATGCGGAGGAGTTATAAGGTCCATCACTAATTAATTCACTATTCAACGCACTCCCACTCGGAATCGCAATGCAGGTATCCACGATTTAGGCCGCCTAGTGTGGTCCTCGAGAGGTAATCCTAAGGACGTGGGCAACTTCAATCCCCAAAAATTTCATCCTCTTTACTATGTGTGACATCTGTTACCAGTTCCAATCGAAGACAGCAGATAGCGCCACGCTGCGGTCGCATTGTGAGCAACGCACGTGTGGCCAACTTGAATCTTTGAAATTTTTAACTACTTAAGTACCATAACATTTTATAACTCAAACGAAGAATTAGTCGGTGGTCGTGGCGATTACTAATTAAGGCTATGCGAGGTTTAATTAAAGATAATTATATTGCGCGCTGTTTGAGTCACTTGTTACTTGATGGGCTAATTTTGGAATGGAACATTTTAGCGTTGATAACGAATTTAATAGAGTTAGAGATCGTTTTAAATTGGTTCCTCACACACTTACGGAAGCGATATTTTTACAACCAGCAGCTTAGTTGAATTACTCACGAACTAGTCCACTGCTGGACATAGGCCTTCGCCAATGATCGCCAATCTTTCGCCAGGGCCTTTATTCGGGAACGTCCAAGCGATATTGTAGCGACACGCCAGTGAGATTCTCATTTCTGCACGATGCGTAATGCGTCAGAGTGGGATGTGAATCTCGCTAGCGAGCCGCAACAATATAGCTTGGACGTTCCCGAATAGAGGCGCAGGCCGTTAGTCTATCGTGTGGGAGGCCTGCAAAAACTGCGCTTACCAGTACGTGGTAGCCACTCAAAAACTTTTCGACCCGATCAGCCATCTGTTCTACGAACAGTGTGCCCCACCCACTATCACTTATGTTTAGCAATTCCTTGGGTGTCGGTTACACTAGATCTTTCGCGGATCACCTCATCACTAATTCGATCATGTAGTGATACTCCGAGCATAGCCCACTCCATCGTCTTATGGGTGACCTTGAGCCTTGTTATGAGGCCCATAGTGAGCGATCACGTCTCAGTGTCGTAAGTCATCACTGGAAACACACTGGTTAAAGACTCTCGTCTTCAAACACTGCGGTTTATTGGATACGCAAATATGGCGTAACTTCCCGAACGCTGCTCAGTCGAGTCGCATTCAACGGTTGAACTCTTTCTCGAGATTGGCTCTACCTCACTGGATAGTATGACCCAGGTATACATAATCTTCAACAACCTCGAGCGTAGAGCCTCCGATTTTAACCGGAGTTGGCCGTACATGGATATTCGAATGATCTTCGTCTTCTACATGGCTATTCTGAAGTCATTGAGTATTGCACTGAGCCATAGTCTCAGCCATGACAAAAAGCCACTTTGCTAGGCATTAAATCTGGTACAAACTGTTTGCATCATTATGAGGCAAACCTTGCAGAAGTGTGTAAAAAACCTGTTCTCAGTATCTATATACATTGGTAGGTATTATGTTGATCGCTTTTCTTGAGCCAAAAGACATTAGAACCATAATGAAACTTCATGGAACAAGAACTCGCTAGGTGGTTCTTTGTTCGTCTTCAAAGTGGAAAACCGGAAAACGCTCTGCAGGGCCTAAAATTTAAGTACCCCGTAAATTTAAGTGTCCCGTTTACCACCTTCGCAACAAAAAGCACGAAAATAGGCTGATGGCAGATTCGCACAAGCTCAAAAAAACACAGCGATCTATTTACTACTTGGGACCTCCCACCTATAACCGCCTGCCGGAATCAACCCGGAATGCAACTTCCAATACTACTTTTAAGATGAGACCCAAGAAGTGGCTCCAACTAAACAATTTTAACGATTATACTGAAATGTAACAGTATAAAACTTACCTGTAACAAATGTTACCAATAAAAAATTTCATTTTAATTTTAATTTTACTTACGTTAAAATCACCCAACTCAATCAAAACAAACAGAACTATGCAGTACACCGAACGAAATTAAAAATATGATTCAAACAGTAAATATGATGGCTGTAACATATACTAGATACTCTATGAGCACACTTTGATTGACAGTGATTTAATACCAATTGAAGCTATAACAACACGTCCAAACGAACTACTTATCACTGTATTTGGAACACCCATGAACAGAAACTAAAATGTATTTGAAAGTTTATTCAGCTTGGCTGAATCAGTTTCACTTTTGGAAAGCCTATTCAAATACAAAAGATACATTACAAATATCTTGTAGAAATCACTATAATGTAGACGTAGATTAATACTAATGTTTAATTATTATTTTTATCAGAATCGACGGCATTCATTTAGTAAAGCAATTGTTATACCAGCGTGTATACAATATTAATGTCACCATACCCACACGTTTAGATTAATAATTAAACCACCGGAGTCGACTAAATACATAATCGAAATACATTACACGCATAATTGAGTTTCATTGAGTATTAGTGTAACTCATCTAGCAAGTGACAGACGACTGAAAACAGAATTATATCGGCGCCCGCGCAAGTGACGAGCGATGCGATCAAGTGGAATAGATTAGGTTAGTTTTATCTATTCCCTGAATTAAATTACATTGATAAATGTCAAAATAATATGAATTTAAAGTTGAGACCGTCAACAGCAAGTTATCACAAAATAAGCAACAATTGAAATAGGGAAAATGATGAAAGAAGCGTAAAGTATCTTCTCGCGTGGGATTTTTACTGGGAACTGAACTTTGATTTCGAATTGTAGATCGTAACGGTGAATTGGCATCAAAATCTGTGACAGTCAAGACAGGCGGCATACAGATATGACAACTTATAGACGGTATGTATTGGAAAAACCATACCATGATTTATTATTAGTTGTAGAGGAAATAACAAATTATCTAGAAAATATTGAATAACAGTTTAGCAACAGCAGTGTAGGTAACACTGTTGATAATGCTGTACGCTGAATTATGCTATACTAATTCGTTTAGGAAGTTGACTGATCAGCCAATCCAGTCAATCCATTTTATCATTTTTTATCTATATATCGCTCGTTTAAAAAAAAAAAAAATGTGAAATACAAATCCATTCCTAAGTCAACTGTAACGCGTTTGAGTAAAGTTTAAAACAAAAGTGAATTTCATTTTGACTTGTTTCCTTTTATTTTTAAGCGTGCGATATATATGTCTTGATTGGCTGAGTCACGTAATATTATTTTTTTACATTTAGTTAGCTACCTAAACCAACACAGATTGGCAGTTTCTAATGAATAGATGGTGTGTATTGGTGTTAGTTTTACCGTTCTTATCCAACATTAACCCTTTTACCTTCACAGATGATAAGAAAACAACATAAACGCATCACTAAACGCATTAATTGCTATTTAAATAGGGTGTCATTTTTCAAGAGCGAGTCATCAAAGAAATTAGAATACTAGCCAGCCACTATTTATTACACAAATCCGCTTTCGCTTGTAATTTACGTCTTAGCATTGAGTCTGTTGTACAAGTTACTTGGAAGATTCCATCTAATCGAATTAAGGGGGAGTTTAATTGTCGATAATAATGATCCCGAGCTAACTTGACTCCAATTGAGAAATTAACTTTGTGTAAGTTCGCTTTAATTATTCCTGACATAATTATTTAATCAAGCGAGATTGATTTCTGTTCTTAATTCGGGTAATCGTGGATTGACGTGGCTTAAGATTACTATGTTCAAATAAATATGTAAATGACTAGCTTCTGCCCGTGACTTCGTTCCCTTGGATATCCCCAAGTGCGAGTCGGACTCGCGCACGAAGGGTTCCGTACCATTATCTTTAAAAACGGGGGAAAAATCATGTTTTATGTTATGGGAGCCCCCTTAATTATTTTTTTATTCTGTTTTTTAGTATTTGTCGTTATAGCGGCAACATAAATACACATCATCTGTGAAAATGTCAACTGTCTAACTATCACGGTTCATGAGATACAGCCAGGTGACAGACGGACAGACAGACGGACGGACAGCGGAGTCTTAGTAATAGGGTCCCGTTTTACCCTTTGGGTACTGAACCCTAAAAAATAGGGAACTATATCAGCGTTAGTTGCATGCCGTATACAACTTGTCCCTGGCTGTTGGACATTCCTTAGGTATCCTAAAATGCTCAGTAGTGCATATCTGGCAACTGTGCAATTTATGAATACAATCACTCAATTATTTACCAAAAAAAAACTCTTTTACACTTTATTATGTTGGAGCAACCTGTATTTACACTCATTGATACTGACACGGTGCGGTTTTCACGGTCGTGTCACTTTATTCTTGTTGGCATTGCATTATCAATGATTGATACAGTATGTTACCATTTGTTTTCATTTAGTAGGGATTACATTTGTTACAAAATGTAGATTTAAGTTTTTCTTAAGGTGTTTGTAAAACCAGTTACTATTCTGGCAACTTATTGCTGCAAGTCGGGCTATCCCCAAAATCTTACGCTTAATTATTGTTTTCCAGTACCTAGTGATGTTATATGGCATCTTTTTGAGAATAGCCCAAATAAAATTGCAGCAATTTTCTAAAATACTTGCCCATTTACGAGCCCCTTTAAAAAACAAAATAACATCTATTCAATCAATAGCACCTCTATTTTCCGAGGACACTTTGTATAGGTAGGCTGTATGTATGTATCATATTATCATACATATATAGTCAAAAATGTTTTACGGAGGCGTATAAAGATGTACGTAGGAATAGATAGATTGCAACCTCCACACAGCAGCGAATGTGGAGGTATTTAGTTGAACCGGCCCGGAAGCGGCCGAGCGGGCTTATGACACCCCCAACTTATGGCGCCTTCTTAACACTGCTTGTCCATTAATATTGCAATTAAACCATATTATAAATACAGTGATAACTCAAAGACAAGTGACCGTTTGCTTCCCGTCAGCGTATGAAAAAGATTAAAAATCGGTACAGCCATCTCCGAGTAATCGGTGTACATACGCGTCGAATTGAGAACCTCCTCCTTCGGATTTTTTGAAGTCAGTTAAAAATAAGCGCGCGGGAGTAGGGCGTAAAACGATCCTTTCCGAAAATTGAAAATGCTTATGACCTGCGTGATCGGTATTCATTGCTGACGTCCTCTTAAAAAATAATCAGTATATACAAAACGCGGTCGTCTTTTTTTACGCGTAAGGGGTTGACGCCTTGTTTTTTCTCGCTAAAGCAGTTAATTTTTAAGAATATTGACTCGTAATAGACTCATCGTTAAGTAGGATGTAGATAGGTTAGGTTATGTTTGTTTTTTTTTCATAAATCTGAAACGTAAAATGTTTTAGCGGGAATCGAGTTACCCGAAATGATCATTATGCGATACAAAATGCGAGTCAATATGGATGGACTCAAACAAAACAAATCGTCAGCTGTAATATGAATTACCGTAACCGCCAAAAGTTGACTTTTCAGGTGAGCCCAAAAACTAAATTACAATTCAGAGAAACAGTTGTGACTTTTTTGTACTTATTATTGCAATGATGTTTATATAGCAATTTTCTTAAAATGGTAAGACCAGATAATTGCAAAACACCATATAAAGCTCCGAAATATTTTCTCGGTACACTTCTTGGATTATGACATTCTATACATGGGGTGTGAGATATGTTTATTCTAAATAATTTCCATATTATTCTTGGAATTCAACTTGCCTACTTATTCAGCGTCGATTGACTCGTCCAGCCCTCGCGTCTTGGTTTCAAATCAATAAAGAATTACGCTGTTAATTGCGCGCGCGGCGGGTCGGTACCCTTTGTACTGTAACCCTCATAACAATACATTCACGACAGCGCCATTTGAATTTGGAACGTGAACGCGTGCGCATGCTTCATCAATTACGAAGATTGACGCTTCGTAGAATTTCTGTTTGAAACTAGCTTCCGTCTGTGACTTCGGAGTGGATTTTCCTAGATCGTCACTAAAGATCTACCAAGTCAAGTTCAATCCTGCTTTGTTACGGTGGAATAAAAGCTTCGACAGTCCGTTGAGTTCATGGAAAAGTTGGTAGATTTAAATGTGATTTTTGAAAGACATGAACGGGTCGAATTGATAACCTCCTTTTAAAGTCGGTTATATCATTGAGATACCGCGTAATTCTACCGAGTAATTCAACAATGTGTTCGAAGCCCCTAACGTCCGTCTAATTTTTAGCGGGAGCGGTGGCCTTTGCCCAACATGGGATGGGACGAATAGCTATAAGCTAATGATGATAAAGATTTATTTATTTACTTCACACACATGCAAGATCACAGTATAAACCAAAACCCTCGCACGACAAAAATACATGTACGTTAATGATTTATGCTACTGGTTTTAGGGCTTGGTCTCAAAGAACTAGCGTGCACAGTTGGTGTGTACGCTACCCGCGAATAACGACGCATGCGCAGTAAATTACCGCAATGAACACGACACTTTCATTCAATTGTGGCTGCGTGTTCCGTGAAATTGTATTAGTAGCGAGCTAGTTGTGTCCGTTGCATTTCAGTATGTTGTTCTTTTACAATTTCCAACGCAGCGTAAAGAAAGTTGTTATACCTCTTACTCTACTCCTCGTGTGAACCGGCTTTTCATACAAAAGGTGATAACGATTTCCAGCCCTTAAATGTTAACCAATGTTCACCAATTTTTGATAGATTGTCAGTTAGAAAATTTTAAATTAAGTAATAAAAAACCATTTCGAATTGGCCATTGTCTTTTTAAAAATCTTGAATCGAATAACATTTTTTTTTGTACTAGTAATGATGGTTAGGTCTAGAAAAAAATATAAAAGAAGTATTGATGAACTATATCCTCGTTCGGCGTGTTGCCGAAACAAGGTTTTTTTTAAAGCTGCCCCGCGTTTTCTATATCACCTTTCGTTAGCCAAACTATAAGTGCAAAATAGAATAACTCATACCTAATAATTTGTTATTGACCATTACAAGTTTTTTGTTGCGAAATTAAAACGTATTTAACTTTCTCGCCATTGTGTTCACCTAGGTTTATTTTCAGACTGACAGTCTGTTACTTCCTTACATATAAAGGACATGTGTGCAAGTATGTGTGGCATAAACAAGGCTACCCATTCAAGTCAATAGGCTCTAATTAATGCGTTAATGAAACCGTTGGGACGCCGGCCTTCCTGCCACGCGGTTCGCTCCACGCTCTTATATTATCTGTGGTACTGTGACCACAAAGACATTTTATAACCGTAGGCGTAGGTACAAGTGGTTTTGGCGCGTAAACGTAAGCATTATGCTATTTGATATGCACAGAGGAAGTGTTCAAGAACACACAATAGCTGGCAACCGATATTAAATTTTAAGAAGCATCTCAGCAAAAAATATTCAAATTTAAAAAACGGATGATTCAGTCTACAGTTTGAATCACAATGAAAACAAATGAAGAGCGTATCCTGAATTCCAATTTTGAACCGTTTAAATTTTTAATTTCATTTATGGAAACAAATGGTTTACGGCCAGTTATGCCAGCGCGGCGGGATGCATGATCCAATTGTCGTCCGCTAAATTGATACTCTATTTGGCTCAATTAAACATTAATTAATGCCACTAATGAACACCGAGCCGCTCTATTGTCGATGGCTAGCGGAGTTGTGATGTTAGGAAAACATAGTGTATTGTAGACCTTTTTCGTAGACAAGATATTTATAAGAAAATGCGAAAAACCAAATTAAAAAAATATACTATTAATTAAACTCTTAAGTGTCGACCAGTTTTCTAACTCTAAAGAGGTTTTCTGTATAAATAACGTATTGCGTTGATGTTTCAATGAATTAAACCACTAAAAACGTGTACTAGAGACGTACAAGTGAAAATAATGATGACGCTTATAAAAGCTAACAGACATGGTCAAATGACAGTTTGCGCCAGAGGCGAAGCGTGAGAGTAAGCCGGTGAATCATTTCTCGTTCTAAACATTATATGATTACTCATACAATTTTGTATTTACGTAAAAAATATGTAATATGAATTTTTTATGTTAATACAAGAAGTAATTAATAAAAATAATAATCTTTGCGTTAAGAAATTATGCACCGGCTTACCCTTACGCTTCGCCTCTGGTTTGCGCGCGTTCGTCCTTTAACAATAGGTTCATAAAAAGTTACCCAAAAGCAGAACCGCAGCGATTATTTCTAAAATAAATGACGAGAACGGACATAAAGTCTATTGATTCGTCCATTATAGTCCTCAAGCAGCCATTACTCCATTCACGCCACTTTATAAATCAAAGAGCGCTCAATAAATCGACACCAAATCCAAACACCATAAAAACTATCTTAATAGCGAAACAGATTTCAATCAACGAATGCGGACAATAGACCGCGTCCACACTAGAACAAACTTATCTGTGCGGTGAAAATCGCGTTATTCTTCAATAAACTTGGACTCTTGTACGTGACAATGTTATTTCAGTTGTTGCCACTGGTAAATGTAACTTGGTGTCGCTAGAAATAATCGCCCGCTGCGTTAAAAAGCCGACTCATTCCGATTCATTCCGAGGGGTGTCACCCCCGTCGCTAAAGGGCATGGCGATTGCTTAACGCTAAATTGACTCAAATCTGGTACAAAACAAACGAATGACACGTGCTTCGCCGAGCGTGTTCGAGTGCTGTTGGTGCTAAATGTACCGTAATTGGATCTTGATTTCCGTACGTCGTATTTCAAGTGGAGAATGAAGATGCCTAGAAGGAAATCCAAGTCATTTGAGCGTATGGGTGTTTTTGTCTCAATTTGAAGATTTTTTCTATAGAAATTTCTTAAGTTAGCACATGGTTTTTTTAAAGATCCCTCGCGAGTTTTATTCTCTTCTTAAAATATAAATATAAAAAGCGTGCAGAATCGTGGTTTAAGTGAACTGCACATAAGATGCGTTTTATCTTTAAGTATTCATTTTATTTTTTGTTCTGATCGCCGACTTAATAACTCCTGAAAGCCCATTTTTTCAGTATCATGCAAGATACGTTTAAGGTTACCAAGTAAATATATGTTTGCTTTTATTTGACCATGTTTATTTTCACCTATGCTTTAATATTTATTTTTCATTGCGTATTATTTCCACAACACCGGTCACTTGACTTTCATACCCATATTTATTTAACCATAGACTACACCCCGCTGCGTCGCCGCGGGCATCAATAATATTGTGCGCGCGCGTGCCCAGCGCGTGTGGACCCGGCTTTACGCTAGGCGCGACAATGCGTCGAGTACAAGTATCGTTTTAATACGTTTTGTGGTTAAAAATAATGCTTAAAGTGGTGGGGAAAAAATTAGGGGTAACGTAATGATACTTTTAGTTGCTTTTCTTCCTATTGTATTTAAGAGTGTTTAAGTATTCTGACATGCTTGGTCAGGCTTAGCATAAAAAAACTTCCACAGATTAGAGTCGAGTACATAGCAGATCGTAGTGCCAACGGTTCTGCAGTTTGAAGAGTCCATGGCAAAGCAGATGAAAATAGGCAGTGGGCTGGGTATAGTAGAAGATAATAAAGATAATCGGTCCAGTATTTAAACCATGAAAACAGAGCAGGCAGATGATTAATTTGCATTTTACTGCATTGCATTAGTAGTTTATGCAACGGTTGCATAATGATAGGCCATAAAACACTAGTGCGGTTTTCATGAAACGAGCCGATAGGCGAGTTTCATAATAAGATCGCACGTGTGTTTTAAGGCCAAATTATGCAGAGTTGCATACATAACTTTATCTACACACATATTATAAATCCTCCATGATGGGTTCAGAAACAATATTTTCTGGCAACAAGTTATTTGTTGCAATCGTGGCTGCATATTTCCGATATCCGGCGCATTTTCACATCACACACACTCCGAGAAGACTACTTACTATTCATATTTTCAACTAAAATGTAAATTACAAACAACTTTTTCTATTCAATTAATTCTACTTGCGTTCAGCAAAACACCAACATGGCGCCGATTCGATCCTCCGTCACAACTATTTTTTTTTAAATCATTGACAAACGGATGAAGTCTCTATTCTCACGTCACTCGAGATCAAATATTGTGCAGTTTATATTAAAAAAACATACTGAATTGACGTTTCGTATCAATAACTGTTTTAATATCTATGGATACTAGAATAGAGACCCACTTGAGCTTTGACAGCTGTTCCAAATTTAATCTCATTTCTTTACTAAAAACGATAAAGAAGTCATGTTATTTCTTTATCGCAGCACTGGTTTTTCCTAATTGGTTGTCAAAATGGTGGTCATTTCCTACGGTTTTTGATTAACCAATGGAGGTTTTATGATATGGGTGTAGATAAAAGTACTTTTTTAGTCAAATTATAGTTGTTCAAAGGTTTAACTCTATATCGGACTTATGTCAAACCGCACTTACCCAGTTTGAACATCATACTAAATTATACTATTTAGTAGGAGTAAAGTTTTCAGGATATATGCACTTGCATAATATAATTTTTCAGTAAAAGTTTGCCAGTAATCTAAAAAAGAGGGGGAAAAAAAATATAGAGGCCATTCCCGCTTCCGCGCTTTTCCCGCCTCCCGCACCAAACGTCCACAGATTATAAACGCCTGCATACAATCGAATGGAAGTGTTTAAGCCATAAAAAATAAATCAAATGAACACTGGTCGGTGGCGCGGAAAGATTGAGTGGCCGTATTAGATCTACCAAGTTTTTGTAAACTATCAAAGCTTTAACTGCATTGGAAATAAGCATAGTTTTGCTTGGCTTAACCTTGACAGTTCACAAAAAAGTTCGTAGACCTATACATGCCAACCCTTTGGCCGTCATGCGGGTACTCATTTTAGAGTACGGGCTAATTATAATGATAGGTGTAATGTTACTATTGTGTTTTTAAATAAGTAGTTGGATTTAATTTTTAATTAAGTGACTCTACATTTCGAACAAATAATTACGGATTATCCACTGGTAGATGGCATTGGTTTTAAGCTTGGCAGTCTGAAGAAAAGCGGATGGTAATTATTTTAATAATAATATTAATATTGGAGAAAGACTCTTCCAAATATGTTAGGTAAGTAGTTATTTTACTGACATTACGTTGAGTATTGAAAATAATTTGAACATTTTGAAATAACAAAACTACTTATTTACTTATTTTAAACGTAATAGTGTTGTAAAGCTACTGGATTTTCTAAACTCCATTTTGTCTGCAAAAACTATCCCTAGAGCAAATAATTACACCTTATCCGATAAACACAGAATTCGTTAGCGTAACGAAACTAACGTTCCGGGAACGAAACAGCTGCAACGATAACGACGTTACGCCGACTCGTTTGTCGTGTTACAACTCTTTCGTAACGCCGATGCCATTTGAGAACTATTCGCGTGGATTAAGATTCAATTTGGCACGGCGCGTGTATACTTCGTTAGAGTAGCGTTGTCTGGGAATTTTGTTACCGTTGTCACGGTAACGGGGAGTGTTGAATTTGGGCTTCGTTTCCACGATTGTATACAAGTTTTTATTTTAGTAACTTAGTTTTTATTTTAGTTAACTTCACTAGTCAAATCTTTGAAGTAAATTTTTAATGACTTCCCCTGCCCAATGTAACTGAATCTTGGTATTTACACATGATTTTTAGGGTCTCGCAGCTAAATGGCAAGAACGGAACTGTGGATTTTTAATACAATTTCCATAATAAATTTTGTTTTACTACTTACCTAATAAAACCACCACAATCAACAGCAAAAATGGTCATGTATTTTTTACAATTTTGCTCTTTACGTAAACTATTTAGTAGAATAATGTGGGCAAAAAACGGTCATAGCCCTTTTACTGATTCGTTATAAACTAATAAGAATAACGTAACGAATCGATATAACAATAAGATTTATTTAGTAGCACTATACCTCGCCGAATGTAAAAAAGAACGCTGACGGAGATTTAAAATGTATGACCGTCCGCGCTCTTTTTACATTGGTTGAGGTATACTAACAGCTTTGTGATTCTCTAACGTGTGCAGCGGCTGATCAGCGATGAGAGACACATTCAAATTTAAACCGAATGACTTTGTTCTTACAGTCTAAATTGATAATTTCGTTTATCCGTTGTTCAGCCGCTGCAAACGTTACAGAATCACACCCGAGAATAAACACAGTCATATTTTTAACTAGTAAACTTCGAAACTATGCTAAGCCACGGTGACTTGAGCTTAAACTTAACTGCTGAGTCACGCCTCATAACTTAAGTATAGACAAATTGAGAACAAATAGCGAATCAAAATTAGCCGAGTAATTCGAGGGGATGTCTCCCTTCTATTTGCATCACAAAAGCGTAGGCTATTTATAAAAATATTAATAGTTTAAAATTTACTATCATCACGATTTAAATAACCGGTCAAGTGCGAGTCGAAGTCGCGCACGAAGGGTTCCGTACAATTATTTATAAAAACGGCAAAAAAAACATGTCTGTTGGATGGGAGCCTCCCTTAAATATTTGTTTTATTTTAATTTAATTATTTATTTTTAAAGTGAATATATAACTAAATATTCTGTGAATATTTCAAGCGTCTACCTCTTACCGTTATCAATCTCGAGCAAAACGAGCAAAACATCACGTTTGTTGTATGGGTGCCCCCTTAAATATTTATTTTATTCTGTTTTTTACTATTTGTTGTTATAGCTGCAGCGGACAGCGGAGTCTTAGTAATAGGGTCCCTTTTTACCTTTTGGGTACGGAACCCTAAAAATCATCGTCGATGGCAGTAGTCGTTATGCGAGCAGTGTGAATTGGGGACTTGTACATAGTTGAAACATGTATCCGTTATTTGCAGCTTTCCGCACGATGTTTTCCTTCAGTTAATAAGGAAGATGTATAGTCTCCGCGTCTGGACAAGTTAAGTGACTTAGAGATGTATAAAGCCTCTAAGGGTCGTAATAATAAAAATAATAGTTGAATAGTTGTTTCCATTCGACAAAGAGTTTCCATGCGACAAAGTTTTTTAGGGATGTTTCCAGTACCAGATGACAATTCGAAATGCTAGACGCTGCGAAGACGTAGATTTGAAAGAAAGAAGATGAAAGAATATGCCTATATATTGTATTATACATTACGTACATTCACAACGCTTTGTTATACGCTCCAACTCAATAAGCATGCGTTGTGACTAAGGCACACAAGCAAGCGGGCCCCGACCCGCGGTCCGACGTCAAAGGCACGAGCGATCCAGCGCAAATTGCGTTTCGCGTCCCACGGGCGCCCGACGCCGCCTTATCGAGTTTGCTATCAAAGACCCGCCATTTTTAAAACTTCCATCGACTCAGGTACAGAATCGATACGGCCAATTGTGGCTGCTTTGTTCTTTACCTCCTTTATAGGGTTGACGAAGTTACCGAGTTTCGGCGCACGAATAATTTGTGTTCCCGGCCGCGCGATGCGATTACGAGTTGGAATCCGATCCGTCCGGAATCGAATGAGCGGCGCTTGAGCGGGTCGAGTTGCGAGCGAGAACTTCATTTGTTCGATTATCATGCCAAGCTAGAGGCCGGCCGAATTAACTTGAAGTTTGTCAAAGGGAATCAGAATGCTAATTGCCGAGACGCGTCGTTGATTTACTAATAACAATTCAACAACAAAGAAAAATGGAATCGCGACATAATGAGCTCATTTCTATTCTGAATTGGTAACTCATAAGATCATGCGCGATTTGTTAAATGAAAGCTGCGCCGGCTCCGGCTCTCGTTAAAAGACAAATTATAAAATTCGCATTGGACGTGGAAATATACTCACGGATCCAATCTCACGCTCCCCAAGGCGCGCTGGTAATTGGTTAAGAGAAAAATCCAAATGAGAAATGAAAACGGAATCCCTTTTCCGAGGAAAAATTATATAATTGAATATCTCTTTCGTAAGTATTATGAGGTATAAAATATGATAATTGAGTTTTTGCTTACGGCGAGACGAGCCGGGTACGCAAATGAGGAGGCGGACGTGGTGTTTACTTCTCTTGTTTAATGTGTATGTTTAGTATTTACTACTTCATTTTGGTATATCTCATTCGTCGTTTTCGTGGCCATTTTTAGGGTTTCTTACCTTAAAAGGAAAAAACGGAACCCTTATAGGATCACTCGTGTGTTTGTCTATCTGTCTGTCCGTCTGTCACAGTCAATTTGCTCGGAAACTACTGGACCGATTGAGTTGAAATATTTACATATGTTTAAATACATATGTAAATCAGTGACCGCAATACGGACGCGTAACGTAAATAAATGAATTTTAAACATGGGGGACACTTTTGGGGGGTAATTTAGAAATTAAAAAAATAATGCGTACTATATCGTGTGACATATCAAATGAGATCATTGTGGGAATCTTAAATATTTTTTTTTTAATTTTTATTTAAACAGTTTTGAAGTTATTAAGGAAACTTAGCAAGAATTTACCACTCCTCCCTTTATCTCCCAAAGTAATGGGCCTAAAATTTTGAAAAAATACATAAAATAGTTCTTTACCGGTAACCTGTAAAATTAAAGAAACGTCTTTAACACTTCCATTGTTAAACTTTAGCGTAACGCTATATCGTAGCCAGTAGCAGTGTTTCTCCGCTATGTAGTAAACTTGGTACAAAAAAAAGAGAAAACAGGCTGCTTCTGAGCAATGAAACGTTACATTCATTTTTTACTCTTAAAAAATATATTTGAGTATCACCAACCCAACTTCGTAACTGCCAAACATGTTAGTGTCCATTACTAATATTATTTCCCGAGATTATCACTGAAAAAAAGTTTTTTAAATGAAACCGAACTTTTGTCTATTTGTCATTCAGTTTTGTTTTTTATAGATAAACCATTAACTTTAATAACGCCTTACCAAATTATGGTTAATGATAAAATAATCGAAGTAGTTTGAACCTCATCATTTTGTTTTCATTGTACTAAATTTCTTTTAAACTAAACTCACTAAAATATTTCAATACAGCCAATAACAAGTTCTACAATAAAATCAATTGCCGACGGTGTCGCATCATCCCCATCCACTTAAGATCAAAGGAACGGAATGTATCGTTGGAATAGAAAGAAACGGAATGCGATTTCCGTTTGCCCGGGGTCGTTAGCAATCACGATTTGTGTCGTAAACTCGTTAGGCGCGACACGAGGCCGGTCGTGACTCGCTTGCGTATCACGACGTTTGGAAATCTGTTGGAAAATGAGTTTGTTTAAATGAAATTTGATGTAGTTATTTCACAGTACCTAGAAAACAAAATTTTCATGCTTACCGCGAAAAGGTTTTTTTACGTTTCTAAATGTTAGCTGATTTTATAATATGATGTTAGGTAAGGCAAAGCTTCTGGGCGTTATCTGTCAGTCAGTGTTAAGAATAATATTAAGACGATTAGAATTTTCTTTATTTCTCTATAAAATGTTAAATGGTGTTATTTAGGGTGGCTTGCACCAAAATCTGAAATTGACTAAGACGTTTACAGGTTTAAGTCTGACAGTTCCATATATTTTTACACAATTCAACCGTACTTAAAACTATTTAGATTTATCTTTTTGGTGCAAGTGGCCACTATAATGTTTGTTTTAAGGTGGTACGATGGTATTCGAATTATGTGATGCGTATTTTCCACGACGGATAATCTCTTCAGTTTGTTTCCTTCGCACTTTAGGTACTTACCCATCTCGAATCATCAATCATCATCAATACATATAAAACAGTACCGTGACTCGCTTATAGACAACGCCCAGGCTAAACGGGTGGTCCTAGAGGTTTTAAATTTGGAGAAGACATTCCTCGAGTACCCTAGAGGTGCATTAAGGAGGCATTTTTTGTAATGCCATCCCTAAACGGGTGAAAAGGGGTGATAAAGTTTGTATGAAAAATACCGCGGGCGAAGCTGTGGCGGGTCCACTAGTCATGTATAAAGACAAGTTTATTTTTTCATTGTTTCTACTTTTCATTCAAGCAAGCCATTTTCCCATTATAATAAATCATTTCTACTTTTACAAACACACTTTTAGAAGTGTTACTTTCATTTAATAATAGTGCCTTTTAACTGCTGAAATTCAATTTGTAACTTAACATACATGAAAAAACAACACAATTTGTTATCAAAATAAGCGTTTACACGGCTAACTTACAGCCCAAAACGATAAATCATCCCCATGATATAACTTTTTATCGTGGGCGGGGCCCAATAACAGTTATAACACAAAACAGGTATAAATAATAGGTTCCTACAGGTACGGGGAGCAATTTCATTCATGAATAATGGAAGAGAGTCCGCCCCATAAATGTGTTACGATTTTTCATAATAGCTCCTTTTTGATGTTTCCGTATCATTCACGCCCTCTAGCGTGATATTTGCCTTTCGCGTTATGCAGTTTAGTTTTATATTCCGTTTCAGAACGCATGGTAATGAGGGTGTTTTCGGCGGAATAATAGCGGCTAACGTTGTATTTAAAATTCTTTTAAATTTTAATATACCCTTGTAGGATCACTCGTGTGTCTGTCTGTCTGTATGTCTGTCCGTCTGTCACAGCCAATTTGCTCCAAAATTACTGGACCGATTGAGTTGAAATTTGATACACATATGTAAGTCAGTGACCGTAACACGTACGTATAAAGTAAATAAATGAATTTTAAACATGGGCGCCTCTTTTGGGGGGTTTTAAATTAGAAAATTAAAAACAAAAGTTTTGCAAATTTTGACATGTGACATATCAAATGAAAGGACTCGTTGTGAAAATCTTAAATATAATTTTTTTACGATTTTAAGATCTAAGTTTGGAAGTTATTTAGGAAAATATGCGAAAATTTATTACTTTATTCCTCGAAAATACTGGGCCTACAATTTTGAGTAAAAATACAGGGTCTATGGCATTTAACGTAACATAGGAAATTTCAGATAATCATGTAAGAAACGGAACCCTCTCCACGCGAGTTTAACTCGCACTTATCCAGTTTTTTTGTAACGTTCAGCTAAAGTAACGTGACAAACGTCTCAGAAGATATTAAATAACTAGAACTCACAAATTCCATATGGTCAGTATTCTTACGCCAGCTTCTTCAAACAAAATGATCTCACAAATAAATAATCGTAAAAACTCGACCATATTAGATAATAACAGATCATTTCATTAATTGCTTTAATTTATGTAAATGACCCTCATGCTGATATGGCGGTAGGATTGTGTTTCTTAGGATGCCATTTCATTTCCAACAATAATAACCCTTCCAACGCTTTAATTAATACAATTTAAGCGCGTAATTAGAGGACACACGTGAGACGCTTCTAGTGATGGGATTGTCACGCATATCGATAAAGAAATCTAGATAATATAGTTTTTAAAGTCTCCTAAAACATCACATTTAAGCAATAAATCCTTATAAAACATAAAAGCTACGGATATTGTCATACATATTTGTACACACTGAATTCACGGAATATTGTTCGGTTTCACAGATTTAATCTCCTTACTGCGTTAATGGAAGATGATGAAAGATTTTTTTTAGCAAGGTTACTGTAATGATCATTCCAAACCAAAAACTATAGTGTCTGGAAATGTTTACGAAAGCCGACGGAGTCTGGTGGAGAACCTTTGATGGAACGTGATGAAATGATTAAAGTTTTAGCAAGGTCACTGTGATGATCATGCCAAAACAAAAACTATACAGAGTTGCAAACATTTCTATGTACTTAATATTGCTTATAAAGGTCTGGTAAGTTTAAAGCGAACTGAATTTTCGGCTATCGATATGATTGGTATCGATTCGAGTTACAAAAAGTCCCTTCTTATGCAGCATTACATATTATATACTACTATTGCGTGTTTCTTTAATCCATTTCCTTTCTACGGCCTTGCCCATAGAATCGACCATGTACCCTTTTTAACCCTTCATTCATAAAACAAAATAAGTACTCTATCGACATCTTTTCCCCCCCTCCCTAAGCCAGTTGACAGCGGCTCAAATGGCTCGTCGACGCGTTTTTTCCGTCCACATTAATTTATGCCTTTTTTACGCAATAACGCTTAATTGGCCTTTATTTATCACTTTAATTTTTATAATTTGATAACTCTCGTGGCTTTTATTGGAATTTATGACGTGTCCGGGGAAGGCGTCTCAATAACAATCTAAATGCATAATTTGAACAAATGCGTTTCGATTATTGTTATGGGAACGGTCTTTATTTGTTTAATTCGGGCGCAGACTATTTGAGTAATACAACAATTTCATTAAATTTGTCATAAAATTTAAACACGAAATGTCTTTAAGAATATAAACCAGCCAGTCATTAACAACCTTGTGAAATATGATAAAGAATGCAAGATATGTATCAGGAAAATGGCATCCAATTATTCCTATTTTAATAAGAGTTTATTTCCCGTTTCATTTAGACGAAGTGAATCTTACTTCTTACTCAAAAACAAAAGTTATTCCGTGCCTTAAATTCATTGGCAAAAGTACGGCAGCGTAAAGAACTAACTTCTTTATTCTCATAGAGCAGCTTATCTATAATTCTTTATAAATATAAAAACAAGTAACGTTTGTTCTTGCGGCTTACGGACCGCGTTTTTAAACCCGTAAGCAGTTTTAAGTCCACGGGGAGCGGGAACATTAGCGTTCGTAGATTTGCGCAAATGTTATTATTTCCAACGAGGATTACCAGATTCACTGACTCGCGTTTTTTTAGGGTCCTACAGGACGTTATGAAAGATAGGTAGATCGTCTAGGTAGTTAACTAGATTAAAAGAAACTAACCCATGTGGCTCAGGTAACCAGCTAATCATGACATACCGTAGATTAAAAAGGTTGATTACATTGGCTGAGTTAGCTGTGTGAGTTATAAGGTGCATAATTGATTAAATGGGTTATTTTAAACTTCCCGATGTAAACACATTGAATTGTTTTGCGTAATAGCTAGGGAGCTGGGTGCCAAAATTTCTATATGATTTGTTCGCTTGGCATACCTGAATTGTTCGATTAATGACAATGTAAAGAACCACCGTAAAATAGTCTGCCACCATGGTAGCGCTGCGTTTTCAATTGACAGTGTTTCACAAATTTAGATTAAAACGGTGAGCTAAATCATTTGTTCCTGTCGGTCTCTTCGACTGATGGTCAGAATCATCCTCAAAACGATGAACATCGACGAGGCAGACGTGCAGGGCTCTGTTTTATAACGGGAAATAGTGGTAGAAATGTAAATGAAGAAAGCTATACGACTTTCATTTACTGGACCAAATCGATTTGTATTGACATAAACTTTCATCCCTATCAATATGATAAACGAACAAATCATATACCAAAATGGCACCCAGCTCCCTAACTATAACCGCTATATCCAAGTGTCGTAAGTCTGTTAATTGCCGCCACTTGGCTTGTGACGATGCCAGTTTGCGTGAAGAACTGTGGTCTCTGACGTTACTCTTAGGTTCGAAACTATATTTTTTATATCCATATCTGGTGACTGGCTGGTTAGCTCAGTGGATCGACTACAATGGACTAGTAAGCTAGCAGTCGTGTCTCTTTAACATATGTTCCTTACTCGTTTTTCACGTGGTATATACTTTCATTGCTCATGGGGACTGGAACCCAATTCTCGGTGCACTCGAGATAATCTCACAATCGAGACTAAACGTCAGTGCATACAGTCGTTTCACACAACTGTATGAATCTGACGTTTAATCTCGAAATCGACATTATCTCGAATGCAGCGAGAATTGGGGGCCTGGTCGTGTTGTAGTTGTAGTTAGACACCTACCTACTTATAAAATTATTAATTACTAGCTGTGCAGGCATGCATTGCAATATTGCAATGCATTGCTTTTTTTTTTGGGTTTAAACCATCTTGGGCGCGCGCACAACACCTCAGCAAAGCAACGAAATTGCATAAAAATATTTGTTTAAACAAAAAACACAAATACGTTCTAAGAACCAATACGTCACGTTTCTCTAACCCCCTGACTTTTATACTTTTAACATGACCTCGGGCTGTTGGGGTTCAGTGGTTAATGAAAACCTGTTTACATTGTCAGTTCGGATTATAATATTACATTTAATGTACTGTATAGATCGGGGTGAGGGAGGAGGAATTTTGTTAAAGATTCTTTCGGCTGCCCTCTTAAAATTACTATCGAACCGTGAGTTATAGTAAAGGAAAATAGCTCTTATAGCTCGACGAAATGTCAAAACCGTATGGCATACTTATATTTAAATTTTTGGTAACTTTACATATACATAATTACGTTGGTGAATTGTTATTTTACGACATAATTGAATTTCAGAACAAATCGTTTGCGAGTTAAAAAAAAAGTAAGAAACCTTACGTTTAATGTTGGTTCAGGATTCTGGTCATTTTGGATTGATTTCTGGTTACTGTTTCCAGCCAGATGCATTGATGAAGATGATGGCTAATAATGTCTTTTGTACTTTGATATGGAAGCTTGCTCAAAGGACTAATGTCTCACGAAAGTTTTAATTTAAGTATATAGGGTAAGAGTAACTAATACAATTTGTGGTATTTTATGTTGTCTGATTATGAATAAATAAATAAATAAAATAGATACTAAGATAAACGAGGTATGAGTCCGGAAGCAGGACTGAGAGCTTTTACACGAATAATTATATACTAGATTTCAAAATTCTCAAGTGTTTTACATTCCTGTCTTCACACTACAACATCCATATACTATAATATCATAAATGTGAGAGTAACTCTATCTTTTTCTGTACGTTATGTTTTCACGGCTAACCCGCAGAACTGATTTTGATGAAATTAAGTATGAAGATAGTTTTAGCACTGTAGTACATAGGCAACCAATACATAAAAGTGAAATAGAGGCTGGAAAATTAGTCAGCACCTAACGTGAAAATACTTCATATTTAAATTAAAAAAATATATATATGTATATATTTCCACACAGACGAAGCTGCTGGTTATATTTTTATAAGACCAGTTATAATATTGCGATATGTGCACGGCATGTTACATAGCCACTATCCTAGAGGGCGCTAGTTTATTTAGATATTCCGGCAGACCGCGGCGTCGCGGACGCATTACCTGATTACGTACAGTCTGCTACAATATTGTGTTAAAGCTGATATACACGGTGCGACTTCCATAACATTAGCATTTGCGTTTAATTAAGATAAATCAATCCGATGACAATGCATTTCTATGGTAAGCACTACCTGAATCGGCGTCTAGGATTAGATCCAGATAAAGGAACTTCAACGGTCAACAGCACAGATACGAAATTGTATGTACGCATTTTATTGCAATAGGCAAAAAAGCTTGAAAAAAATATGAAAATATGTATTTTGCAAGTAGGCCACATGGGCTCTTTCACATATCTGAATCTACCAACGCTTCGAAAGGTGACATATGCTGAGAAGAAACACCGCAAGAAACTCAGCAGTAAGATTTTTTCAACTTTGACGAGTTTTATCTAAAACTAACTCATAATAAGTGCAACAAACAAACCTAATGGGTACAAATTAATTCTATTAAATAACTTATACGGGGTCTCCTTAAACCTTAAATTTTACACTTATTGTTATTAGAATAAGCAAGTTAATTGGCTTATTCTATGGAGCTTGTCGACTAGGAGCTTGGAGACTATATGTAACAGCTAGATGATTGTTTTTTTTAATAAAATTATAGTACCAAGAAAGTAACGAAACCAGGCGCGTATTCGCCAACCACTGTCCCACCCCACCCCGACCGTAATTCTACAAATGGCTGTAACTCGAGCCGCCCGGTTTAAAATTGAAATTTATATGCGCACATTATACATGAGCGGGATTACCCAGGGACGGAGATAGTGCTGGGGACGTCTTAAGCCTGCAAAATGTGGCTTTAGAACGGAAACAAACATAACATACACATACATAAACATACACATACATAAACATACAGAATTTACTGATACCTCAAAATTATACGTTAGGGAGTTTCTTGTCCACTCTTTTCAGTAGAAGTTTTTTTCCGAACCGGTGGCAAATTCATTCCTTGACCTTCATAGGAGCTAGTAAAAGCCTAAATTGAACAAAGATATTTTAACTTTGACTGCGGACTCGATAGAGGCACTAGTATCTATGAAAATTACTAAAAATAATGATTATTAAAATGGAAAATACTGTAGTTCCATTTTCAGCCACTCCACAGATAAGAAAGCATATTATTATGAGGTCAATGATACGCTCTCTGTACTTTGTTTTTTAAAGAGCTTTGCCACTATTTAGGGCTAAGGTGCCAGCTGAACGTGTTTGCAATAAATTGGAGGATACTAACACAAGTCAAGATATAATTTTAGGATTGGATTCGTTAAAGAACAGAAATATGAATTTGTAGATTTCGTCACATGGGAGCAAAGTGATATATTTAGGGCGAGGGCGCAATATTGAATGATTAAAGAAGCAATTTAGTCTACAAAAGAAAACAATTAAAACTCACTGTAAAATGACCAGTGCCCCGTTTCACGAAGCTACAACTTACAATTTTACAAGCAAAAACTGGCAACACCCATAACAGATACCATACATCTGCCTTGCAGTGTTGCCAGCTTCTGCCTATAAAATTGTTACTTGTAGCCATGGGCCACAGAAGCTGTATTTCCTTAAAGTAGTTGTAAGTTAGCAGTTTTTTTAAGCAATAATTTAATTTAAAGCGTCTTTTTTTGAGATTTTTGAAACCGCTAACGCTATTTAGCTATTATGGCTTTCACAATATTCCAGGAAATATTATCCTTCCGGATTTTTAGGTAATTCGTCGTAAATCCGTAAAGCCGTTACCATCTCACTGTAGCAACCAACATCAAATCAAATTTTTATGTTTTTATACACCGAGAAATTGAACCCTAGATTTAATCGCAATCCTGCATTCGCTACGAGTAAGTATTCCTTTTAAAAAACCGACTAGGCCTCCTTATCATTCCTTATCATCATATTATCAGTAAAACTAAAAAACACATGTTCACTAAACTAAAATAATTATGAATTAAGCATTCAGTATTTACAGTTCTTAAACCTAAATTTTTACATCACAAAAAATTGAATTTTCCCATTGTATGTTTTGTGGGATATATAGATTTAACTTGCGTCTAAAAGTCTAATACAACCAATAGTCAACTGCAATATTTAAACAAGCTTTATATAAGCATTGATTCTAAAGTGTAGACGAAGCTTAACTCCGAGGCGATTATAGCGATTAAATATTCATTAACGAATTTTTCTCTTTAAAAGCTAAAAAATGGCGTAAGGAGAAAATTGCCAATTAGGCTTTCTCCTACCTTCGTTTAAAATTAAATTTGCTCTTCAAGGAATGTATAAAGTGAGTGTTGGGATGTTTAGCGAATACAATTTGTACGTCTGGTGAACGTTCTATGGTTTTATATTAGCGATGCAAATTGCCTTGATGTCTAAGGTTTACTTATGCATAATACATTTTTTCTTTAGTATCATAAAGTTTTTTATTTTTTTATGACGAATGAGGTTGGTATTCAATTTAGATATAAGGTTCTTTAAGATTGACACTGGATTTTAAGATCGAAAGATTTATTTTTGAAACAATCCAGCTTAAGTACCAAAATTAAATTAAAAATATTAGAAATTCGAAATGGTTATTAAGAAAGTTGGCCACCTGTGGGCTCTTTTAATCGCGGCATGGTAGAATCTACCAGCGCTATGGCTTTGCACAGGAGCATGATCAGTAAGAAGAAACGCCGTAAGAAACTCTGCAGAAAGTTTATCATCATATATTTTTATTTACGTTCGACGTTTTTAATTACGAAATTTAAAGGAATAAGATGTAACTGATCAGACACCAAGACAGTTATCAGTTACTTCAAAAATAATTGACTGTAGTGAGAATCAAACCCACGGTCTCATGCTTCGCAGTTGAACAGCAAAATTAAGGCAGATGTTTGATTTATGTCCGCTTAATTACCAATGGTAACAAGCCAGTTTCTAACACTATCCCAATCAAATTGCCCGCCTTTGAAGCACGTGAATAAATGATCAAATAACGTAACAGAATACACACTCGGTTCACAAATGAAAATTAATTATGTATAGTGATAAATTGACAGTAATTACATGCAGGGCGCTGTTTGCGCAAAGGGTTGGTGATATGTTTCCTGTTGGGACTTAATGATGTTATGAGAGCCGTTGTACAGATGGCGGCACAGAATAGATAATAGTGCTCACGTACAGAAGAATCACTGCCTAAAAAAACCAGTGTTAAGGCATGACAATATGCCTAATCATGCCTTCTCTCTCCGTCGTAATAAAGCGTTCTTTCGTGTACGCTAGGGTTGTCAGCGTTTATCCGCGTCACCCAACAACACCGAACATCTAGGCTACTTGATGACGCGCGAATCGGTCAGCGAGCGGGCGAGCGTCAACCTACTGCGATTTACTGCTCCGAGCTGTCCGATATTTTGACGTCCCTAAAGTGCGGTGTGAGACTCGGTTGTATAATTTGTAAGTTAGGCACGCTTGCTGTTGCCAAGATAACTTTGCTGTTGTGTAATTTCCTATATTAAACGGGAGCCTAGATTGGACGGCTTCATCAAAGCGACATTGTAATCAGTCGGTTTATGTTTCACCGAACGCGTTTGGACGATGGTGTCGCATCTATGGCGTATCGGTTGCATATCGCTCTAGTGAACGACGGGCCTAAAACCGCGACCGATGACTTACGACGCGACGGCGGCGCGGCATAAACAAACATATTGTAATATATTGGTCATGGCCATACTGCTAATGCGGCGACGACCATATAATATCGCTGTCGCGTCGCAGTCGCCTTACCAGTGCGGCCGCGGTTAAGTGTTTTTCAATTTTAATACCTCACTAAGCTACCGATCGGGCCCTTAGAATAGAAAGTTGTAACTAAAATACCAAAGACTGTACTTTATTATTATAAGATCATAAATATAAGGCCACGACATTGTTTATCACATTTAAGACACCAAGTACCTACATAAAGCGGTATTACAGCTTAGTATACAAAGGCTAGTGTATATAGCTCGGGGGTGTCGCTAGATGTCGCTATAATCAGTTAATTGCATGAATAATTGGGCAGGCTCGCTCTAACACCGCTAATGCCTACACTGGGGTGCGTACACTGTTTCGCTATTAGAGGTATAGTTTACATTCATATAACATTATGTTATGGATATACATATAAGGCATAGTGCGTTTAGTTAATACAGTAAAACTAATAAATAGTGGTTCGTTTCACTTAAAATTTTTGTCAATTCATATATACATCCTGTTTTTACGGCTCTACTGTGAGACGGATTCCGTATTTGGAAGATTTCAATGTACTGATTTTTAAGGTTAGACAACGCAACTCTGTCAAAACTGTAAGTTGCGTTACTGTCTGTCAGTTACAAGTTACAGATGCACAAGGCTGTATCCTTTTATAATTTGGAAAAGCAAATGACTTTATATTGAAATCAAATATTTTTTCGGATTATATCGAGTATAACTTACACAGACAGACATCATTTAATTAATAAAAATAAGCACAAAATTAAAATTTCGTACGATAATTTATACGTATTATACATTATAATTTTATTACTACTCCATTCAAATTTTTGGCAGTTACTACACGTAGCCAGATTCTAGGTAATCCTGCATTGTATAGAAAGACTGCTCCACAAGCCGCTTGTTTAGTTGGTTTTCGATGAGCTGCGAGCAGCGGTTATAGTAGCACATATATATAAATATAAATGTATATTATTGATCGACCAGTAAATAAAAAGTATTAAAGAAAGAAGAACCGTCGTGTACCCATAGGGCTGCCACTATTTTCCATTTCCAACGAAGTAAGGTCAAGCTGCGACCGAGGTAACGAAGCGCGTCCCTATTAAAAGCCACCAGCGCCATCTGGCGCCTTGAGGAGCCAACATGAATATTCAAGTGAATTAAATTGTAGGAGGTCCACAAAGGGAATCAATTTGATCCTTAATGACCATTAGTAGTTTTGATTAATAAATGACACTGATTTACATTTTGACATTTGAAGTCTGATGTGATGTTATTAAGTAAATTCATTGTTATGGAATTATTAACACTGAATTGACCATTACCATCCATGAGAGTCAGCAATATTAACAACTGATGAACAAATGGAACCTAAAAACTCCTCAAACGCTTTTTGATCCAGAAATAAGTTTATAGACTCAAAGGGATTTTTGAGTTGCGCGAGAACGCACGAACATGTTTTACTTAAATATTATATCCAAGTCGGAAAATCTCCGTATAGTGATTAAAGAGGAGTGTGAACCTACGGCTTTTCATACAAAAGGCGATAACGAATTTCACTCCTTAAATATTAACCGATGTTGACCAATTTTTGATAGGGTGTCAGTCAGGTTAAAATCTAGGTCTATACTTTTTGTGTTTTTCACTATAATCAATAAATTTAGTTTTATTGCTGTTTCAGTATTCTCATGGAAAACAAATTTCGGCGATTAAAACGTATAGACCTAGATTTTGTTCTGACTGACAACCTATCAAAAATTGGTCAAAATCGGTTAACATTTAAGGGGTGTCAATTGTTATCGCCTTTTGTATGAAAAGGGAGGATTTTTGCCGTTGCTTCACATTCCTCTTAAAAGAGAAATGAATGGGCGCCAAGAGTCTGCAACTGTTTTTTTCTTTAACGAAAGATGTTATGATCTCATTTAATTTTGAGCCGAAATAAAAGATATTATTATATAAATTCCTCGCATACGACATGAAAGAAGCACTTTTAACGTGATACATTTACAATTCTCGACCTCAAAAGGCAAACGCAATAATTGGAACAACATCGAAACCCGTACAAGATAAAATCAAAGCGCTTTAAAGGCGACACATTTAATTTGGCTCGTGAAATGGTAGGGAGCAAGTAATAAGCGACAGGCGAGAAGGTGTTTTAAATTCCTTATCATACGTAGATGGTTCGAAACCATTTCAAAACTTAATATTGCAGTTAGCTTGAAAAACTTAAAAATATTAAGTCTATAAAGATTGAAAGATTAGGAACAGATTATTACACGGCAATTACGTTTAGGTACATTACCAACTGATAAAAATTTAATTAGTTTACTAGTGAGTCTGGTGGAGAATGCCTTAAGGCATTAAGTCCGACCAATAGAGTGGGCAAATTTACACTCTTGTATTAAGTAGAGTTTCAATAAATAGGTATACATTGAATTAAGACTGCGACCTCAAATTTTCTGCACCATTTTTCCAAATTTTCGCATAAATTGAAGTCGCCGTATCGTATTAGGTTTATTTTAAAAGTTTTAACATTTTTAGATACGTCGTTAGGTACTTAGTCTTCACCTTACTAACTATTTTAAAAAACTCAGATCGTGCCCAGCTTCTAAGTCCTACGAGATGTTGATATGAAATTAGATCAACATTTTACGAATCAAAGCTACATTTTATTTGCTGCTATTGGAATCCATGTTATAAGCGGCCGGCGGGCCTTTATTATTCACCGTGGGTAATGAACCCAAATCCTTTGATTCCTTAAATTCCATCGAATAGGTGTCGCTGCAAATTGACGGTAAGAATGATGACCAAATAAGTATAAATGAGTAATTCACTTTTATTTAATTTTTAAATTTCAAATCAATGTCGCAATCTGTGATTGGCTGAATTGTTATTGTTGCATAACTGCTACCGCTGTTGGTGGTAAATCAAACAATAAACAAAAAACTAATAACTGAATATTTCATGTTCACAAGAAAGTTGAGGAGTTCAACTAAGTAATTAATGCTTCGCCAAAATAATTATTTCTGGCAAACAAAGCCATTGTCTTTCATTGTGAAGTGTAACCGCAAATCGCTACTTTGAAATAGAAGGTCGTAACTGCAAACACTATTTCACATTAAAACACAGGGCCCACAAAACAACACAACACACAAAACAGCAGTAAAGTACACATAGAAGCGTTTTAAATGCAAAATGTTCAACACCTGACATGCTCTGTGTTTTAATGTGAACCTTTTTACCTTAGGTATAAAGACCCCCTTTGTGTGAAATAGTGTTTACAGTTACCAGCTATTTCAAAGTAGCGTAGGTTACACTTCACAATGAAAGACAAGGGCTTTGTTTGTCAGATAAGTAACTAATGCGATCGGGACAAGAAAAAGAATTACTACTATACTCCTCTAAGTTACCCGCTCGCGGCACCGCTTGTCACCGGCCCCGCCGCCGGCGCATCAAGTATGCACTGAGGGAATGGGCGAGCGGCGCGACACCTCGTCGTTATTTCATTGTTTCGTGCACGTTCCCAGCGAGCTAAATGGATCTTGGCTTGTTTACTACGTCTTGTGTTAGTTAAAATGGCGTAATCGAAAGTTAACTTAGATTTTTTCTTTGTGGGTTTGTGTAATTTAAATGTTTAGTATAGTTTGCTCGACCTGCCTTTGCAAGACTCTCTTACACTATCTCTTCTTCCGAAAGTTGTCTGGAAGAGATTGCTACTTAACGATATCCTGATAGCCGATCATACCTTGTTACTTATTTCTTTGTTTTTTTTTTTCAATATATAATATTTTACCTATATGTAGTGTGGTTTCGGTGTGTGATAACACTGCTCTTCGCAGCATTGACAGATAACCATCGGTCAAGATGTTAGGCCATGCTCTATTTAGGGTTCCGGAGCCATTATAACTCCGAAAACGAAAACTTTAGGTTTTTCTGTTCAACGTTATATAGTGCTATGTTAGTTGATGTTCTGTAGGTATAAACAATGAAGTCTACTTGGTAGCTAAGCTTTTTATACTTATTTTAGGTTTTTAAAGATCGTTTATTCTCATTAAGAATTTTAACAATTCATTTACATGAGAACTTAAAATTAAAAGTTAACATAAAGTTTTATAAGTTATTATTATAATTTTCAATTTCTGCTGTGGAGGGTGGAGACATGTTACTCCAACAGTAACGATACCTTTAGATCTTAATGTTTCTTAAACGGACCCCCAAATCTATAAAATTGGTTATATATAATAAACTTATATAATTTTTTTAAGGAGTTATCCATCCAACGACACCTCATTCGAGGTTGTATAAGAAAAAAAATCACCTTTGCTTTATGAGTATGAGAGTTAGGTACCCTTAAAAAAATGTTTTGACAAAATTTATTGTTTGTCTACGTGCGCAGGGCCATCTTTGTACACAACTTTAGCTTTGTAATATATGTAATGAGAAAAAGTGGCTGTGATTAACCACGGATAGACAGACACGGCGTAACTATAAAGGTTCTTAGGTTGACTACGGAACCCTAAGAACCGCCCGGTTAATGACTGATTGTGGGTGCCACAAGATAGTCATCAGCGACGAGCCAGACTGGCTAGAAAGTAATTGCTAAGTATAGGGGGAATACAAAGGTCAGACCTATCCACATGGGCCTGTATTCGGGACTGTTAAGTGATTAACTATATCGCAAATAAAATGCCAAAACCGTGAATGTGAACGTCAAACATGTAAACAGCGACACATTCGCGCTTGTGGAATTTTAGTAACGATTTAGTACATGTACTTAGCAGACCCGAATAGAGGCCCTGTGTGACAAAATTATTGGAAACTATAGGTCATGTTGCATTGCATAAAAGGGCTCGTAAACGGGCTATTGTTTCTGCAATTTATTCAATTCGGGCTATCCCTAAAAATATTACATAATACATCACTAATGGGATCAAAAAGTTTAAATGAAAACTTTTGGGGATAGCCTTAAAGGGGCTCGTAAACGGGCTAATTTTTCGGCAATTTATTGCTGCAATGCGGGCTATCCCCAAAAAGATTAGGTACATATTAAATCACTAGTGGGGACAAAAATTTTGAATGTAAGCTTTTGAGGATAGCCCGAATTGCAGCAATAAATTGCCGACAAACTAGTTCGTTTATGAGCCCCTTTAGAATGAGCGGGATAGATCGCGAGCGCTGCTGCTGCGCCGCCATTACGGCGCAGTGTGACCAGTACCATTACCATGAGTCTATGCAAACCGCCCTCATTAACGAAATCTATTGGCTGCTTGTTGACCATACAAGTAAAAGGGACCGAGCGATAATTTTCTAATACGAGAACGGTTTACATCAACTCATGGTACAGTACAGGCCTTAACACGTTGACGTAAACGTCAAGTTATCACGTACTTCATATTTTTAAACCCCAAATAACCTCTGCTAGGGGCTCCACTAAACGTCTTTGCATGTGACGCAACAAGGCGTGGCACTCACTTGCTAGCGGACGGTTGGCTGGTCACAGGGGGGTGTCGCGCCCCTTAAGAAAACATATCATCGATCGAGTTTGTGGATTACGTTCAGATTTGCAAGAACGTGTATTGTAATAAAATGGTGTACGCAAATTAACCTAAATGTAGTTATCTGCAATATGGTAAGCAGTTCTCATAAAATTGAGAACTATCAAACGTAAAAATACCTTCATCCGTTCTAGGGCTATCATATCTCAAACATACTGTGCCATCTTTTCCATCGAAAGTAAAAATAGATGGCACAGAGGCACTCCTGCAAAATCTAACTTTCGATGTCACTCGATCAAAGCAATTCTTCCGGCGCAAAAAGATTGTGCATTAAAATCTACCTAAGCATTGTGGCATTTTACATTAAATTAAGGTTGAATTGTTCATTTTCGGTTTGCTTAGTTGTCCAAAAAAATAAAAACGTCTCTGCAATCTTTGGAACAAAAACGTGTTACATAAAGAGTAGTGTGAACCTACGGCTTTGCATACCAAAGGCGATAATGATTTCCACCCCTTAAATGTTAACCGATGTTCAATAATTTTTGATAGGTTGTCAGTCAGTACAAAATCTAGCCTGTACGTGTTGTTTTTATTTTACTATAATCAATAAATTCAGTTTTATTGTTGTTTCAGTATTCTCATATTAAACTAATTTCGGAGATTATTCTACTTTGTTGATCTTTAACCGATATTCAAAAAACGTATAGACCTAGATTTTGTTCTGACTGACCTGACAAAAATTGGTCAAAATTGGTTCACATTTAAGAAGTGGAAGTCGTTATCGCCTCTTGTATGAAAAGGGTTATTTTTTCCGTTGGTTCACAGTCCTTTTAATTCACTGGTACATTCCTCTTTTCAGGGTATTTCTGGCGCGTTCGTGATTGTAAATGATTTAGATTGCAAAGTGCAGGTATACCTAAACGTCTTTACATTCTGTAATGCAATAAGGCGTGGCACTCACTTGCCGGCGGACGGTTGGCTGGTCACAGGAGGGTGTCGCGCCCTTTAATAAAACATGCCATCGATCGTGGCGCTTTAAGATTGCGGATTAGGTTGAGATTTGGGAATAAATGTGCTCGTTTTTACCCGACTATGCCAGGAGGGTTATGTTTTTCAAGTGTATATATCGCTACCCCGGACGAATAAAGCGGTAATATCAAAAAGTCAATTGTTCAGGAAAAAATAAAAACCGAAAAAGAGGTCTACACGATCTATCCTTTTAATTTATGTAACAAATTTGGTATCAGGCTATGTAACTAAAAATTAGTTACAAATGATCGTATATTTTCAGATCTATTTAAGTAAGGTTTTTAATAAGTTTTAATCATTTAAATTTACGACCTTTATATACAGATCGCATTAACTAAAATGCCGCATCAGTAGAAAGAAAACGTGGCTCATGCGCAAGTTTGCTACGAACTCGTAGCGCTACGACGCATACGGGTTACGCCGTAGCACGTTGAATGCGTTATACCCATTTTCGCTACAATGCGGAAAAACGCTGCTACGCTCTCACACACTAACACTTTCAGCGCCAACAATCGCTATGCGCTACACGTGTAGCGCGTAGCAGCGTTTTCCCGCAGTGTAGCGAAAATGCGCTACGAAGAGAGCGCCTGCCTAGCGGGTTCCTGGCACTCAAAGTGTTAACGCATTCACTCCTTGTGACGTATTATGCATTTGTGAATGTACGCACTTTCTGTTAGTGCTGTGGACGCGTAAATGCGTTCAGCGCATATGTCAAGTCTCGTCTAGTAATTTGACACCGTGAAATCTGGGATAAAAATTGCGGCAGCGAACTGGTTAAACGGGTTTGCCTTCAATAACTGAGTTTTGAATAAAGTTATCTATTTAGTTTGTCATCAGCGCCTCTATTCGGGGACGCTAAGTGATTCTGTAGCGATTCGTAAGCAAGATTTCACATCCCACTCTTCCGCAAGACGCGTAATGCGTAAGAGCAAGATGAGAAATCTCGCTCACGAATCGCTACAGAGTCACTTAGCGTTCCTGAATAGAGGCGCTGAATTATTGAACCTATCTTAAAGTTATCGATATATGTACACTTTGTTAGTAACACGTATGAATGCAACTACTGTGCAAATATAACAGCGCCTCCATTCGGGAACGCTAAGTGATTCTGTAGCGACTCGTGAGCGAGATTTCTCATCCCACTCTTCCGCACGACGCATAATGCGTAAGAGTGGGATGAGAAATCTCGCTCACGACTCGCTACAGATTCACTTAGCGTTTCTGAATAGAGGCGCCGACAACTTTTTTGACTATTTAAAATTCTGTGATATTTTACCATCTATAATTCTAAAAACATACTAAAAATTATGTTTTTTGTTGCAGCTCGAGCGCCTACCGCTCGTCTCCTAGCTCAGCAGGGGACGCGCCCCCCGCGCCCCCCCTGTTCCTGCCTCCGCACCTCTCACATCTGTCGCAGCATCTCAACCATCTCTCGCAGCCTTTCTTCCCTTTGAAAGGTTGGTGGGCCATTTTAGACTAATAACTTCATAACGACTTGATTATACTGAGTATTTCCAGTTGCAAAAATACGTAATGTTTTAAAATATTTGGGCTGATTCATAGGTACAGGCTTTAGTCCACATTGTCTTAGTGATATGATGATATCGCTTTATTCTGTCTTTGTTTTATATTTCGTTGCCATAGTAACTAACTAACTGTATCACTTAGACCAAAGTGGATTAGAAGCCCTGATTCCGATTCTAGGACTCTACTGTCTGAATCCACAAACGCCACTTTAAACATTTAATCTGGATCATCGTGAGGAAACCTGCACAGATCTGCATAGCAATTCAATTAGTGAAGTCCCCTATTGGCACTAGACCCGCGTGGGGACTACTGCCCAATCCTCACGTGAAGAGGCATATGTGTCTAGCAGTAGGACGTATACCTATAGGCCGATGATGAAAATATCTACATACACTGTATACGTATGACTCTTTGGATCGTGTCGAATTCTCGAAATGGTATGAGCACTTTGTTCGACGAGAAAATGATCATCAAAATTGCACACATCTTACTTCAATATCAGCCCACTGCTGGTCCATTACCGATTGAACTGGGCAGTGGTCCCCAGGGGTTTATTATAGGCGGGAAGTGACTTGCTAATAACCAACAAAACTCTTACCAACAATTGTTGACGCAGGCTGGGGCGCTCCCTGCCCCTGCTGTCCGAAAGAAGAAGCCCGCTCGACCAGCGTGGCCGAGCTGCGGCGCAAGGCGCACGAGCACTCGGCAGCACTGCTGCACAGCCTGGCCAGCTTCCACCCGCGCGCGCTGCTGCCGCTGCCGCTGCACCTGCCGCCGCTGCCGCTCAGCCTGCTGCCGCACGACGCACCGCCATCGGCCGGCGACCAGCCGAAACACTTGGACTAGTCCTAGGACTGTCTAGAAGGCTGGACTATTCCTTTGATACTGTTTAACTTGAACCCTCTTTAAAGATATTATACTCTATTCGTTTAGGTAGTTAAGTATATAAACAAACTAACCCACGTGACTAAGCTTAACAGCCAATCAAGACATACCATAGATAAAAAACCCCTTCGGCCGTCTACAAAACTGTAGTTTCGTAACTGGTTTCGATGAAGGAATTATTCTTCCTTGCACGTAACTAGTGTCGATAGAGGAATATTTTTTTCTTTTACAAAACCACGGTTGGGATGCGCTTACGTAGAATAATCGACCATAGTTTCGTAACAGGAAGAAAAATCCTTCATCGAAACCAGTTACGAAACTACAGTTTGGTAGAAGGCCGAAGGGTAAAAACCTTCGAACTGCATGTGGACCATGCATAATGTAGGATTCCGTACTCCGTAGTCATGTCTGCGTCTGACCCCCAAGCACCCAACCCAATTTTATTGAACAGAAGTAAGTATATGCCACCGTCTATGCCGTGGACGTGAGACGGTTTTGTATAGATCTTTTACAGAATAGTATTAACCAGTTAGTAACGTATGAATCATGAACCAATAAAGACTACTTAATCATGATAGTTTTCCTTTTAACTTCGTTATATAAGCTTTCATTTAAGTTTTCAGTTTCTCTAGATTTTAGATTTTTTGGCTGTAGGGGGCGGGGACACCTAACTCCAACAGAAACAGAAAAATTGGTAATGACGTACCAATAATAGTTTTCAAAAAGTTCTCATTCGAGGTTCTAGAATATAATAATACTCTTTTTCCTATGCGTTACATGTATGGGCGCTTGTTAAAAAAATCCCAATTTTATTAATTATGTTTGTGTGCGGGAAATACATTAATATTCGGAAAAAAACAGCCTTGTAACTAAAATAGAAAAACAGACAGACAGACGGACATTTCGAAACTATAAGGGTTCCTTGTTGTACTATGGAACCATAAAAAGATCCAAACATGACATAGTATAGAATAAATAAAAAAAAGATTGACCAGGCAATCCAGGTCAGCTTAGTCACGTGGGTTAGTTAGTTAGATAACTACCTAAACGAATAACGTATAGATCATTCTAGAACATAAAACAGCCCCAAAGCCATGATTAGATATTGCTTCTCGAAAACCCAGAACGTTCTAGTAGCTTTGTAAATTACATTACTTTATTTTACAACCTGTTTGCACGTCCTGCTTGCTTGTCTGTCCCTGGGCCCCATCAGGTTTATCAGGATTTTCATCCTTAAGATAAGATCATAAAGGGTTTTACATTTTAAACATTCCGATACGTATAAGTACGGGTACAGGTACGGAGGGCTTTTAATAACAAAATACTTTATTCCAATGCTCCCTATTGTCCGCGCGCGAGGTCCAAGGAATCTTTACGCACGTTACAAGGAGTGTGATTCTATCGCTTTTCATACAAAAAGCGATAACGATTTCCACCCCTTAAATTTTAACCGACGATGTGGACCAATTTTTGATAGTTCTCAGTCAGAACAAAATCTAGGTCTATACCTTTTTTTGTTTTTTCACTATAATCAATAAATTCATTGACATCGGCGACTTTTTCCGTTGGTTCACAGTCTTCTTAAAGTAAAGATTTTGTGCAGTAAATGACTAATACGCAACAGCATTGTTAAGTACGAACATGCCTTAAAGACAACACTCTTACTGGTAGGGTGCAAGGTATGAAAAGATGGTCGGGCGCGGCGCACAACCCCCGATTCCTCGGAGCACGCGCGCGGAGTGTAGTTCACCTGTGGCATCAGCTTGTTTTGACAATATGACAGAAATCAGAATAGAATAGACCCTGCATCGCAATTATCAAGAAGTAGCAGTAGATTAAGCCTCGAATTGTGAATTCTTCGTGCCATACACATTTATCGTGCCAATCCATGTGCCATAATAATTTAGTTTTAGTAAGTTCTTGCTCATTTTGTAATGCTGTAATGTGTTTTATGGTGTCTAGAGAATTTAAAATCTCTAATGTCAAATTCCACTGTAAAAGTATTTGCATAATTAGTTTTTATAACTTTGAGATTTACATAAAATATTGAATTATTATTTATATTTTACCCAAATGATGTTTCTTACTTTTTTTGTATATATCTTTGTACCATTGCAGTATTCGACCAAAAACTGTTGTGAATATTTCTTTTCTATGTGTCAAATGTAGAATAATTTGTGTAAATAACCTTTATTGTTTTCGTCACTTAAAAAATAAAACATTTCGTAAATATCGTCGTAAAGCTTAAACTGTTCTTTGTTAGAATCAAGGAAAAAAACTTCAGCAATGTAAGATGTATAAATATCTTCTGATAGGTTATTTAAGAATGCCGTTGTATTTCAACCCTTTCCGATTGGCCAAAAATGTTCAGTATGCTTACATTGCTAGAGAGATTTTGATTTAATGTGACGAATTCGATGGATCTTTATCGTTCAGTGACTCGATGTTTGTACGGTGTCTGTAGTTAAATAGTTTTGTAAATAAATAACATTAAATATAAAACTTAGGTATGTATTATACAGGCTTTAAATAAATTAACTGATGTTTTTGGCAGTATTATTTTTTGTTATCTTGTTGTTTTGTAAAAGAACGTATTTTTAATTTAAATAAAATTACACATACTCGGTGACCAAAAAGGCAACCTAAATTCACTACCCAGTTGATATTTTAACTTTGCCTCAATAAGATAAACCAATGTTGACAAAATTATATAAACGTAATATATATTGTAAGTAGTAACGTCCGCGCCATGCTGTAAATATGTTGAAGCGACGACGAGCACTGCACTATGCACAACCCGTGGAATTGGTGGCGCGGACTATACTTGTAAAATAATATAAATATAATTAATATATACCGTAGGCACATTAATTACCTAGTTGTTTTAATTATTGCAAAATAAACTATTATGTACATGAACATTTGTTTGATTTGTTAAAGCTAGGGTTTCCTAAGAATGCGGTACCGTCAGATAGCGGCCGCTATATAGAGTCGAATGACGTCACGACAACGTTGTCCATGGAAACAAGATGGCATGGTTTGCTAGACAGCGTTTTTGAAACTAGGAAATCACGCAATCTTGTGCTAGACAACGTTTTAGTGACGTCATTCGACGCTATAGCGGCCGCTAAATGACGGTACCGCTATCCTAGGAAACCTTACCTTAACTCTTACTCACACACCAAGAGGTTGCATCGAAGTATTTACCAAGTGAACAATAGAACGCGATTGGCCTGTCAGGGCGCATAGACGTCAGTATCTGTATGAGGCCAACGTTGCTGCATAGTATAAACAGAAAATTTTCAAAGTCAACGTGTTTTATTTGTTGATGACAGTTAAAACTGATGGGATAGGATCATGGGGTCTAATTAGCAACTCGAATATATCGCAACCCGTCTATGTCGCATTTGGTCTAAATATCTGCTGGTCTAAAAAGCAACTAGTCTACAATTTTTTTTGAGTAGCAACTGGCCGTCCATCTGTCACCAGGCTGTATCTCATGAACTGTGATAGTTAGACAGTTTAAATTTTTTACAGATGATGTATTTCTGTTGCCGCTATAACAACAAATACTAAAAAACAGAATAAAATAAATATTTAAGGGTTTTTAGACCAGCAGATATTTAGACCAAATGCGACATAGACGAGTTGCGATATATAAGAGTTACTCATTAGATCCCATGATCCTATCCCAAACTGTTACAGTGGTTGCACGGTTACAGTAGTTCCTCTTCGAACAAAAATACATAGCGCGCTTGTATATGTGCGCCTTGTGGGTACACGCCAAAGAGTAATCTCAGAGCCTGCTTTGATACCATGGGAGCATAGCGACCAAAAGTTACGCTGAAATCCCATGGGATTATAGGCATAGCAGCCAAGTGGCTGGAGGGGCCATGCCTGGCGATGCCAGTCGTTCGACATCGACGATAAACATGGTTATTTAAGAAAATATTAAAGAGCTTTTCATAATAAATATTTACCACGTAATCCGTGTCATGACTTGAATAAAACAGAAAAGTACAAGTTAGGACAATTCTAATTACTAAGCCGGAGTTGGACTACTGTTTATTTTATGGTAGCAGTTCCCACTCAATTCGAAAGCGATTTACGATTTTTTAGATGGAACCTTTAAACCTTTTATCTTAACGTATTCGTAGGTACTATACAAAAGGGTATTTGTAGCCTAAGGATGCGTTCACACTGAAGCAAAGCAGAGCGGAGCCGAGCTGGGCCTCTATTCGGGAACGTCCAAGCATTATTGTAGCAACGCGCGAGTGAGACAATCATCCCACTCTTCCGCACGATGCGTAATGCGTAAGAGCGGGATGCGAGTCTCGCTCGCGAGTCGTTACAATATCGCTTGAACGTTCCCGAATAGAGGCGCTGATCTATCAGAATGCTTGAAATATTTCAATGAAACGAAAAGAACGATATGATTCTGATCAGAACGCACACTAACATAATTAAAATTGCTGGAACATTGCGGAAACAGCTATTAGTAGGGGAGCCCATGATGCTAAATGGGGATTTACTTTAGCGTTGTGGAATTTGAAGATTAGATTTCTCACCGCCCTACCTCTTTCAAAAGACTGACCATTCGCACATGACGCAAGCTCCTGGAATCTTTTAAAAATGCAAAAAAATCGTCATATTGAAATACTCGACCCCGTCAGATGAATACAGACGGTTAATTTTGCTCTCCTAGTCGTGTTTGCCCATAACCTGACGTTTATTTGGAGTTTTTTTTAATCTGATGGTTTGAAAATAAAACCCTTCTGATCGGCTCCCGATTCTATATAAAGGGCTTGTATAAAAGCTATGCAAAAATCTAATTAATTCATACGAAGGTCTCTTTTGAATTGTACCTCCGACAACTATAAGCGTCGGTGGCGTGGTAGGCACGACAGCTCATGATGACGATAGCGCTTTTAAGCGTCCTTGGCGTTGATAGGGTAAAAACAGCGACGCATATTTTTTGAAAATTAAAAATGTTTTATTTTTAAATGTGCAGCACATAAAATTGTGCCTTGTGGTGTCGAAAAAATCTCATTAATTGTGGCATCATTCGTACTGACACCATGATATACTGAAATCCCGAAGGTACCTTAAGGGACTTTCTAGATGTGTCAGAGACAATAAAACAAGAAATTAATACTTGTAACGCGGTTTTATTTCTTAAAGTAAGTACTAAATAATTAAATAATAAAAATCTTCTCATTACTGCATAAACATTGCTTCACATATAAACTGCTGTTACAAATCGATGCCAAAGTTTTCATGTTCGGCACATCACTATTTATAATTATTAAAAAATTAAGACGATGAACAATTTCGCTTATTTCTGATGAGAACTACACTACGAAACAGTTATTTTTTGCTAAACATCCGATTATAAATGGTTTGTCGCCTCCAAAGTTACTATTACAAAACAACCCAATTCAACTTTACATCCATTTATCTAAAACTCTGAAATATTAGAAGCACTCATCATATTCCAACTTTATCTAACAAAAGGCATATTTCGTAAAGCCCATTAATTCCAATGATTTATAACATTTTTTTAACTGCGGCAAGAACAATCGTACATCTTAAGTTTCATAATAACTCATTACAGTGATGAAGAACTCTCGTTTTCTCGCGATGTATTTATGAAGCAAGTTTAGTAATAAAGGGTAGCTACTTGATTGAAACTCTGCTTGGTAAATCTATATACAAACTGTATAAAATTCATGACTTGTCAAACCAAGTTTTTTGTTTATTAGACAACTTACTTGAAACTTTATCGACTAAGTTATATTTTTTGTCACTGAGTTAAAAACAAATAATAATGAAGAATAACATGATGTTCATTTTGCATCTTTTTAGAAACTTTTTCTGTTTTTTTTATTTTTATTTTACTTATAATTTTTTGGCAGGAAATGACCTATGACACTATACTCGGTTTGTTTAGGTAATTAACGAAATGTAAACGCACTAAACCACGTGACTCGGCTAATTCAGCCAATCCAGTCAATCTTTTTAGGGTTCTATAGTCCAACTAGGAACCCCTATAGTTTCGCTTTGTCCATCTATCTGTCTGTCTGTCTGTATGGCACAGACACTTGTTCTCGAAGACAATTTAAGTTACAAAGCTGAAATATTGTACGTTTGTCCCGCGCGCCGGGTTTTTTTTACCCTACCCTACCCTACCCTACTTTTTTTAAATTCTACAACCTCGAATGGGGTGTCATTGGATTACTCTTTAAAAGCTATTATGGGTACCTATGCCATAACCAATTTTTTTTATTCGGGGGAATCGGTAGGAAATATTGAGCCCTAAAGGTGCCATTTCTGATGGAGTTGCGTGTCCCCACCCCCTACAATCCAAACTGTTGTAAATTCTAAAATATCCTTAAATAAACCATAGTAACGAAGTTAAAAGTAAAACTATCACGACTAAGTAAGCTTCATTGGTTCATGAGTTATAGATAACTAACTTGCTGATACCTAATATTTTGTAAAAAGTCTATACCAAACCATCCCCACGTCATATATGGCATATATTTTGTTCCAAAGAATAGCATTGGCTGTTGAGCAGTAAGGAACCCTACATTGCGAATGGTACGACATGCGCTTGGCCGGTTTTTATTTATCTATGGTATGTCTTGATTGGCTGGTTAGCTTAATCACGTGGGTTAGTTTGTTTACATTTGTTTAACCGACTAAACAAATAGAGTATAGAACCGTGTAATTTCTGTTTATTGTGTCAAAATCTTTTGGTGATTATTTCACAAAATAAAATTCATGGTCCCTTTAAGTAATCCTGTGACGATATTTCGAGATCATTTTCTTCACAATAGCAGTAAGCAGTATCCAAACTAGCATAAGGATTTATGGAGCAAGTTGCGTCGCAGGTGCGGCCGGGCTAAGTTTGCAATTTACTGGCGAATAAACATTGATCACAATGCCAGTTTACAACTGCGATATATGCAGCCGGTGGTGCTTAAGATTTGTGTATGTTTTAAATTAAGATTAACTTATGTTATAATGTATAATACTAACATAATGACTTCCATAAGGTTATTATTATATTTTAAGAGATTTTTCAAGACAGGCCTGCGCAAATCGTTTGACAGATTCTCCCAACATAAGCGACGATTCTAGTTGCCTCTGCCTAAAAAGTAGACTTGGGAAAATAATTTTGTAGTAAACACGAGTGAATAATATATATGTAGGCTTTTACACACTCCTGTGTTTTATTTTTACCAAACCGTATGTTTCGGTGAATTCCATTGGCAAAGCCATTTGTTTGAAGACGTAGTGATGACGCACTTCCGTGACAACTTTTGTAGGTATTTCTCTCATTGGCGCAGTCCTGTCTTCTACAATAAAACTTAACATTTACAATGAATTCATCCATACTTGTCTTTTTTGGTAAACAAGTTTCTAACCTCAAAATGCACCGTTTTTGGCCAAAACAGCTGTTTTCTTGCAAATAAAGGAACCGGAGACAGTATTTTAGACGTCACTTTTCAAATTTTTAGCCTAGGTTTGCTTTATTCAGGATAAAACAGCTGTTTCACCCAAAAATTGCACATTTTGAGGTCAGAAACTTGTTTACCAAATAAGACAAGTACGGATGAATTCATTTTACATTTGTTAGGCCAGCCTATTAATTTAGCATTAAAAATGCTTTTAGGTGCATAACATTTACTTAACACAATAGGACACTTGAGGGTTTCAAAAATAAGCATTACAATTCAAACAAAACTAATGTAATTAAATACTTAATTCATTATTCAGCATTTTGTTAAAATCAAAACAAATTTAGAGGGTAACAAAGATTTCATCTTTTGTATTACAACGATTGAGAGGTAGTTTCTCTTATTCTGTAGTATAACTCATTCTACTCATTTTCACTAATATTATAAATGCGAAAGTGTTTGTTCGTTGTTTGTTTGTTCCTGTTTAACGTCCAAAAATGAGCAAAGGATTAAAATGATTTTTGTATAGCGATAGTTGGAAGAACGGAAAGGACATAGGCTACTTTTTTCCTAGAAAAATGCACCCGTCCTACAGGACAGTCATACAGTAAATAACTTAGCAGTCCCGAATACATTCGGGACTGCTAAGTTATTTACTGTATCGCCACTAAACGGCCAAAAACGCGAATGTTTACGTCAAATACGTTCAGAACAACAACACATTCGCGGTTTTGTCATTTTTGTGACGATATAGTAAATCACTTAGCAATTCGAATAGAGGACCCGGTCCCGAGGGAAGCACAATAAAGTATTTCATAAGTATTTCATTCTACAAAATTCTACAAATAATCATGACTACACTTAGGTACATGATTACCACTATAATTTAAAATATTCCGCTATAAAATGTCTTTGGTGCGGACATTTCTTCTGACCGCGTTGTTGAATCCCTCCTGATACTGATAGAACACGCTGCTCGACGAAATCACATCGGCGACTGCGTCTGCGCATACAAATAAAACATTCAAGTGGTTTAAAACAAGCATTTTTACAAAACTAGTTCCTTTAACCTTTTGAACGCCACGGCTAACGGCGAAAACGCGTGCCACGAGCGCTCGACGACGGCTGTAGCCGACGCCGATGCATGGAAAACGGCATATCGTGGCGTCAGGGCCAAGGAAATCTGCTGTCGGCTACAGCCGACAAGGGCGTTCAAACTGTTAAGTGAGTTAGGTGTCAGTAATGAGTTTAAGACTCCGTAAAGGACTTTTTTGGTTCGCTTAACCTATCCGACCCCACTGTTGCTGTGAAAGGGGGGCATAGACCTTATATTTATATACATGTATAAAAAAACACACTAAGGCTTTTCAGGTCGTTTTCAACTTGTTAAAAAATTAACAAAATCGATTAATTTGAGAGGGTAAAAGTATGGGAGGGTTCTATTATCTAGTATTTGTGTGAAGGAAAAAAGTTTTTCATCTAGATTTTACGTCATTACAAGCCGACATAAGCAATGCATTTGATAAAAACTATACATTTTCAAAACCAAATAGACAGTTTATTTGAACAAATATGTAGCATCCACTAAAACTGTGAATTTCCATGAAAAATATAGGTCGCCCAGGGGACAAACAACCACATACAAATTCTGTGGAAATTACGTCTCTTGGACGACCGGATTTTTAAAGGGTATTTTATATATTTTTTAATAGAGTTTCCATAGTGTTTATACCACCACAATCAACAGCAAAAATGGTCAATATTTTTTGTAATTTTGTTCTTCACGCCAAAAAGTTGAGTGACCTATTTGGTACTCGTTCGTCTTAGGAGGTTGCCTTTTCTTATTGAATATGCAAAAATAATTGTATTTCTTCTTTTGATTAAGTAAGCAATTCCAACAATTTAACAAGTTGTGTATATATATATATATATATATAAACCAATCATAAAACGTTTCAGCAACACCATGTTTACGGGTAGCAGATGTTGCGCGATATGTATGTAGGTACAATTAACCAAACGCCCCAGCGTCCTAAGCCAGAGCTAATGTTGCTAATGGTAAGTGATAATTCATCGTGTAATTATGATAAATGCAGGAATACGTAATTGTTTATTGCTGCATCGTATGGAGAATCTTGTTGTAGGTCATACGTAAACAATTTGAAAATAAGACCTTTTTCTTTTCAGAATAAGTTTTATATTCCTTTTCTGTTTTAAGCTTTTTTTGACTAAGTGGAGTTATTTTTAGGGTTCCGTACCTCAAAGGAAAAAACAGAACCCACTCACTCGTGTGTCTGTCTGTCACAGCCAATTTGCTCCGAAACTATTTTTTTTTATGTCAGTTGACTGACAAACGAGCTGACGGCCCACCTGATGGAAAGTGGTCACCGCCGCCCATGGGCATCTGCAACACCAGAGGTGCTGCCAATGCGTTGCCAGTCTAGGGAAGATGGGGAATGGGGATGGGATGGGGACGAGGGAATAGACCTCCGGATCTCGTCACTCACCGTACGAAACGCAATAGCAAGCTATTACTTTACGCCGATATTCTGTGAGAGTGTGGTACTACCCCGGTCAAACCGGCCCATTCGAACAGTAACTAATCATCTAGTGAGGATTAATTACTGTTTGGCTCTACCACTACCAATACTGGACCGATTAAGTTGAAATTTTGCACATACAAGAAATTTTGAAATAATTTTAGTCAAGTCGGTGACCGCAATTACACTGAGTCGCTAATAGCCGCATGTTGCATAATACTGGCTTGGAGGCCAGCGCTGACCTTCCGTTGGGATCATCCGGTAAAGTCGCGGCAGACAAATAGAAGAATCTCAAAAACAGAACATAGATCAAATAATACATATGAGTAATGGAACGTAACAATATTGCGTGAAATGGAAAATTTGATATAAAGAGGTTTATGTACGAAATTATTTTATTGTCACATAACAGTCTCCTACTGCACGTTATATAACTTGGCACGCAGCTACACAGCACACTGCTAAGCTATCCCAGGCGTGTTTGCGCCTGTTAATTACCATAGCATTGTGCTCGGGTCGTTACATAATGCAGCCTCTATTAACATATACCTGATTATCATTCCCTTTGTTCAAGAGTGCTTTAGTGCTAGGTACGTTTTGTTTTTCGTCGGATTTTGTTTTCATACATACATACATACATATTATCACGCCCGAAATCCCTAATGGGGTGGGCAGAGCCACAAGACTACTTGTGGCCACGTTCGATTTTGTTTTCGATCTGTTATAAGTGTTGTTACTTTTCAAAGAGCAAATTGGTAATTAGTCTACAGCAAAAAAGCTAATGCCCGATTATAGTTTTTAAAAATTTCACTTCAAAATCCCTTTCGCTATTAGAAATGGAGATGGATTATTACTCTGTGTCTTCTGTGTTAGTGAATAAATGATTTACGTTCTTTATTTCTTGGTGGGCGATGAGGGATGACACGCAATCTAGTATATTTACATGATTCAAGTTTATTTCTTCTTTTAGCTTATTGGCTTAATTAGTTTCATTTCTCCATGTATTGGTTTACTACTGTAATGCCGTGTAAAATATTTGAAAAAATAAATAAATTCAAAAGTGTGTTTTTTTGGTGTGTGCTTCTTTCCCGCAACAAAGAAACGACAGATGCAAGGGATTTTTTTCATAGAGATAGTTTATGGGTCGTAGAGTGACATAAGTTAATTTTTATCCCGGAAAATGAAAATGAAAATATTTATTTTGCAAGTAGACGACACGGACTCTTTCACATGTCTGAACCCTCACAGCAAAGCACAGCTCCTCAAGTTATACTGATAAACGATCCCACACGGCAATAGAAAAATACACACGCGGGCAATAGAAAAATACACACGCAAAATGTTAATTACATGTCACTAAATTCTTACCATTGAGATGAATTATTTAAACAAAATCTCCGGCGTTGCTAAACAGCTCTAAATATTTAATATAATTTATTCAAAAATTACGTGTCTGTTTATCATTAACTGAGATCATTCCTCAAGCAACATTATAATAAACAGTCGAATCAAACTACAAAGTCGATTTCCTGTTCCCGCCCAACAGGCGGAAGGGGGTGCACAAAATGGGAGGGACACACACAACTCCGAACAATTAATTTACACGCCGAGCTCATTATAACTTCGTCTTATTGTCCGTGCCGCGAGAGTATTTGATTTGTGGGGAATTTTTGATTAATTCCCGTTTCGACGATGGAACTATTAGGAATTTCGAAATTGTTGCTTTATTAATTAGTTAACTTTACATATTTATCAAAGGGAATTGATTACAATTATTTGATGAAACACAAAAGTATATTAAAATCTGAATTTGCCATTTTGTAAAGATTGTCCCCTGGTTTATTTATTTGTTGTAATATGACATTTCTTCATTATTCATAGAAACGTACAAAATATTGAATGGATATTACAATAATCGTAATATGGTAGGCCCTGTTTATAAAAGGCCAAAATATAAGGTTAAGAAACACTCTATGAAACTAGTCAAGCCTCGATGTGCTAGGAACCCCAGTGAACCATATCACTAAGCTAAAAGTTACAATTTTACAGGCAAAATCTGGCAACACTGCAAACGTACCTATGGGATCTGACAACGGTGTTGCAATTGTTTTCTTGTAAAATTGTTACTTGTGTCTTCGTGAAACGGGCCACAGAACACACGTCTTGACAAATCGTGTGCTAAAGTTGTGGAAAACTCTCCTAGAAACTGTTATTAGTGCACCTTCAGTGAGCTGTTTAAAAAATAGACTGGATATATTTAAAAAAAAACCGGACAAGTGCGAGTTAAACTCGCGTGGAGAGGGTTCCGTTCCGAACATGATTATCTGAAATTTACTAGGTTACCTTAAATACCATAGACTTCTTATAGGTTTTCCTGTAATCTATAGGCAAAGATCTATTTTCTATATTTTTTTCAAAATTTTAGCCCCAGTAGTTTCGGAAATAAGGGGGGGGAATGGTCATTTTTCGCCTATTTTCCTGAATAACTTCTAAACTGTTTTACTTAAAATTCAAAATAATATATATTTAAGATCCTCACAATAACCCCTTTCATTTGATATGTCACACAATATAGGTGGAATAACTTTTTTTTTAAAATTTCTAGTATACCCCCAAAAAATGGCCCCTATGTTTAAAATTCATATATTTACGTCACGCGTCCGTGTTGCGGTCACCAACTTACATATGAATACCAAATTTCAACTCGATCGGTCCAGTAGTTTCGGAGCAAATTGGCTGTGACAGACGGACAGACAGACAGACAGACAGACAGACAGACACACGAGTGATCCTATAAGGGTTCTTTTTTTCCTTTTGAGGTACGGAACCCTAAAAACAACAAAACATCAGCGCAGTGACATTCATGTATCAGCTTGACTAGCTTCTAGTGTTATATATAACAATAACTAGTAACTTCTGCTTTGTATTAATATTTCCGATCTTCCATTTCTAAACCATCATATAGCGAAATGGATCTTTTTCAGCGACTTTGAAATACACGATAAGAATCACCATTGACTTTCCCAGAACCTTCGTGGAAAATTAATTTTCCGAATCAGATTTAAATATTAAACATCAACTTCCCGACGGTACGGCAGAAACAATATAAACGTAGACGCAGAGAGAATTCCATTCAATTCCATTACGAATCGCGTTGAGATTATTAAACAGTCACCTTAACGAGAAAGGGGGGTCGGGGGAGACGGTCCAATTTGTCTAAGGCTGGTGCAGATATGATTATGTATTTATTGAAATTTCTAAGGCGTGGTTAGCTTTATAGGTTTCATTGCGTCAAAAAAAAAGTTCTAAAAAATATCTTTCTTTGTAATCTTCTATACATATAAAACAGTACCGTGACACACTTATAGACAATGCACAGCCTAAACGGGTGGTCCTAGAGGTTTGAAATTTGGAGGACACATTCCTCGAGTACCCTAGAGGTGCACTAAGAAGGGTGACAAAGATAGCATGGAAAATACCGCGCGCGAAGCTGTGGCGGGTCCACTAGTATACAATAAAACGCCTAGCATACTAGCATTATTACTTAGCCAGTGCGAAAGGGACGAATGCTTTATGTGCGGGACACAAAATAGTGCGCTAAGCTTTCGGGTGTTTATATGAAATGATGTTTTTAGTTTGAATTTTGTTATGAGCTTTCGCAAAACCCAGTTTTCTGAGATCTTGCGCACTGTAAAAACTGTAAGAATTATTTAGGGTAATAATTTTGACAATATTCTTAACTGGAATATTTACTGTTAACAAAAGATACCTCATTGAGATTCTTGCCGGCCCTTCTCATAAAGGTTTTCTTCAAACCTCCATAAGATCTTGCAGAAGTCTAAATTCAATTCAATCTTTTTTTTTTATTTGAAAGATACGAATAGGCAACTGTCATAACACTGTCATACAAATAATTATTAAAAAATCGTGTTAAACACAATATATTACTTAGGCATTTCTCTCACTATGAGAGGAGTCCTTTAAAAAAGTCACGAAAAATCTTCTTTTCTACCTTATAACTTTTCTCACGCATTCCATAAAAAGCAAACGCTAAAACGCACCCAACGCAAACCACGCCTAAAACAATTCCTCTATTAAAATTTGCGAATTACCCGATTAATATCTGCGTCACAATCGGTTGGATCAGGTGTTCGATTCCCGGAGTGTCGGGGAATGAATATTAACAACCCTTTCGCGGGGGTAATTGAGAATAATAGGTCGGATGTAACTCGACGTAAGATTAACGTTATGTGATAACGGGGGGGGATTTTTGAGGGGTTATATTGATCTGGATTACGTAGGGTAGGAGGTAAGTCACTGGAACTACTGAGCGAGTCCTAGGTAACTAATAATTTTAGCTTTTGAGATAATTAAATATTTATCAAATTAGAGAGAGTAAAATAGTTAGTTCTATATATTAGTTATGATCTTAAATAAACCGTTTTTCTATTGTGTTGTATCATAATCAATTTAACTGGAGTTTTCGTTTTCCTGGAACTTGTATTTTTGTTAAAGTTATAGCAGTAAAAAAGGCATAATTTGGTTATTGTTTTATTACTTTTCATCTTTGAATTTTTATTTGATTTTAGAATAGATATAAATACGATTTTTGTCAGGAAATACCTCGTAACATTCCGGCCGTTCCTGACAATCCTGAATGTTTATGTTTTAAAGTTGAATAAATTCACACAAAACCCATAAAACAGTACGATAGAAACGACTCAGAGGCTACACTTGAATACATTCTAGCATGACTCCCCAAAAATAAACTCGTGGGGTATGGGAAGCACTTCAAAACTTTGCATACAGTAACTAACTTGAAAGAGGAAACTTACCAGATCTCTGCACTTGCGAGAGAGGAACTATGCGACCGAAGAAATCTTTGTGGACCTGTAACAAATGAGAAATGATCATTATTTTTCCACGACATTATAATAATAAGAATATTAACTTGTTGGCCTTGAAGTGCCATGCTACAAGTACGTACCGGAGCCAGTTCTCGAGAATGGCCGTGCTACGCTCTACTAGGACCGGTCTATCACGGACGGGACTATTGGTGCCAATAAGCCTGATATTGTGCTGGTAGACCGGTCTGAGCGACGAGCGATACTCGTTGACATCACCATTCAACATGATGCTAACCTCGTGAAGGCCGAGAAGGGCAAGCTAACCAAGTACTTTGACTTGGCCAACGAGGTTACCGCCATGTGGGATGTGGATTCAACGACTATCATTCCGATAGTTGTGTCCGTGAACAGACTGATAGCGAAAAGCCTCGACCACCATCTGAAGACCTCTCTCTAGATGGCTGGATCAATGGTCAGATACAGAAGGCGGTACTCCAGCACCTCTATTCGGGAACGCTAAGTGATTCTGTAGCGAATCGTAAGCCAGGTTTCTCATCCCACTCTTCCGCACGACGCGTAATGCGTAAGAGCGAGATGAGAAATCTGGTTTACGAGTCGCTACAGAATCACTTAGCGTTGTCGAATAGAGGCGCTGGACTCTGCACGCATCGTCAGAAGGTTCCTCTCTCTGCAGCGCTAGCCACCGACCGCTTAGGTCCTGCTCCGCGATCGGATCACGATTTTTATATTATTTTATATGAAGTATTTTTATAAAATAGTAAAATTTGTAAGATAAGAGAAAGAAAAGAATAATAATATCGTAGGGATGTGACGATCTCAATCGATCGCTGGTGTTACCAGTGCAATGTTAACACCAGCCGCAGGGCAGCTTGTGGCGAGCTGTGGGAGGAAGAATGAACTATGAATTTTATTGCTCTAGAGCAAGTAAGTGGCGCGAGCGATGTTGCAATTGACACGAAATTGGATAAACTCAGTCGGGGATTATTTAAATATTTCTGCGTACACGTACTGACGTTACGGGTTCGATTCCCACTTGGATAATATCTTTTTCCATTTTTTAAGGTTAAATTCGTTAAACCGTTAGATTATTTTGAGTGAACGATGCTTTATACGGTAGCTTAGCACATGCAAACATATATATTCCACTAAAACTTAAAATTAAAAAAAGAAGCACAAATCGCCCATGGCGCCGACAATTAGCGCGCCACGACATCGTCTCGCGACGTCGACGATGTCGTTAGCGCCACGACGAGATGTCGTTAGCGCCACGGCGTGACGAGTGCTCGTCGCTTTGTGACGCGTATGTTAATTGGGGGACGCGTGTTGGTGTTGCAAGTCGCAAACGTTAATTTTGACATATTTGTCGCCAATAAAGTACAGGCAGTAATTCGACATCGGTCCGAATGATACAGCATATAATGAAATAAAATTAAAATAGTAAAATGATTTATAGGCGCTCATTTGGCTGGTATTGCAACTAGACTAAGTAAATATTGCAGCAAACGAATTTAATTATTCTGTGCAACCTATCTCTTCTGGCACGAGCTCTATTGACCGGACTATTACGTATTCTGTACCTTTTCGCAAGCGCCATGAATCAAATACAAGAGAATTCTATTTCATAATTTTGTGCAATGCAGTGCTACATGCCGCCGTAGAATTCCGTAGCGGCATTGACTCGTAGCATGTGCTACGAATTATTTGGCTCGGTGTGAAATCATTCCTTATTATTTTCCAATTGTTTATTTACCTCTAATTATATTATATTGTGTTTATGTTCCATATATCCTTTCTCTTTTATCGTTATAAGTTTGTTTGCAAATAGCTTTTTTTCCTTTTTAACTAAGTAAAAACATTTTATACAAAACCACAAAAAATTGCTGATTCCAATGACGGAATATTGTGCGTCAAAACACTTTAACATTGCAAAATGCATAAAGTAATTTCGATTTGTTTTGGTGTAAAAATAAATTTCCATATCATAAGCAAACTAAGCTCTATTTTTTGTATTCCTGTTAGAGATTATTTTTGTCAGTTTAAGTATATGTATATAATCAAATCAAAATAGATAACAGCGCGCAAAAGAATTCATTCCAACATACAATTGATAGGCAAACAGTATCAATAGCGAACAGCGGGCAATATCAAACCAATTACTAGTTTGTTAGAGGCGCGGATACACACAATACGGACGCGGATGGCGCAAAGGACACGCTACAGCGACATTTTGCGATAAATTGCTGCAATTCGGGCTATCCCCAAAAGTTGACTCTTAAACTTTTCGTTCCCAGTAGTGATGAAATAGGTAATCTTTTTGGGAATAACCAAATTTCCAAAAACCTAGCCCGTTTACAAACCCCTGTATAAATACACCATGAACTTTTGCCGCTAAGCACTTCCTGTGGTTTGCAGGTCCTTCGTCTGAACAGTCGCGCTTATAGCTTAAAATTAATTAATGGTGTTTGAATTGTATCATGTCAAATTATGTGATGATGGTGTTTAATATTACAATGAGCCAATAAGTAAATACAAAAAAAGCCGTTCAGAATTACATTCTCATGCAATTTCTGTTGGATCTGTACTCTCCATCAAGGTTAACTTCGAATCGTGATCGATGCGAAAGACACGGGCGTCAGACGCGCGGGGATTGCGGCATTACTGAGCACTATAAAAATGTATGGCGCCCCTTCAAAGGCCTGCCTTGACCTACTGACCTTTGAAGCGGTACATTTTTATAGTGCTTAGTACTGTCGCGAGCCACATGCGTTAGTCGGCCGCGATCCTTGCATGTCAACGTAACGCTACATCCCTTCAATCGCGGCACAGCGTAACTTCGTTCGCCCGCAATATTCCCGATTACGCGGCGGCGGTAGGCGGTAAATCGCGACATCTACCCGCATAAACACAATTTCGCACTCATAAAAGTTACCGGGACGCGTCGTAACGCGCGCACGATGATATTGTCAATCGAAATGAAGGTATTGTGGGATTACTTGGAAACTTTATTATGGGCGGGTTTATCGTGTTGGTGCTGGGACGATTTTTCCCGGCATCGATGTTTTTCAAACTTAAAGATAGAGCGATGGGGAAATTGTCTGGTTAACTTTTGTTGGATTGTTATAGTCACAGAAAAAGTTGTTACAAACACCATTAAATTTTACCGTAATTAAAAAGAGATTAGAGTAAGGTACTCAGAAGTCACATTACGAGGAACGATTACTATAGTAAACTGTAGCGAAGCCTCAATGGAAAATTTGTATTTTAGAAATAAAGGCGAGTACAAATAATGGGCGAAACTAAAAAAAAATTGTTATCGCTTCCAGTGACTCCAGCAGTAGCCACGCGTTTTTTAATTACTTTTAAGTTATATTTTAATATGTATGTCTGTAAGATATATATGTATGGGTCATTGATGCCTAGAACAAATGGTTACTATTATTATTATAGACAATTTATAGATTCAGATTCAAATTCAGAAAACGACACTGAACACGGCGTGAATCTATGGCAACACCTCCAGAACCCTTAACATTACATCGCATTATTTTGACTGGTACTGATCAAAGCCTTAGGTTATCAACAGTCAATTGCTTAACCACCGGTATTGCGCCGAGCTTGCGCAGACTGCAAAAAAAGCACCCAAACCAATTTGCCATCCATACTTTCAAATATTTATCACAAACATATTTCAATGGCGGATAACATTTTTCCGGGCGGGTGCACTGCGAGGGGGTAGTGGGTAGGCTACCTAGAGCGGGTATCGCCCCGCCTGCAAACAATACAATCAGAGCCAATCTGCCGCGCAAATAGGAAAATAGAGTGCGCGCCGAGGCAGGGCCGCCTCGGGCGCCTGCTTGGTTTACTCGAATTATGGACCAATTCGGAGGTAGGCCATGTGGATGATTTAAATATGCTTCGGTTTAATTGGTTAGGGACTCATCACATCAACTGCCGAATTTGATGAGTAATTTTAAATTGAAAAGAATTCTTACTTTTGAAATGTATTATTAATTAATAACACTTTATTGTAGTAAAGAACGCAATTACAGAAAACGTCAAAATAATAATAGAAGAGAGGTACAAAAGCGAAGGTATCCCTTTAAATGATCTCTTCCAGTTAACCTTTGAGCGATTGAAACATCTACGCATTCTTCTTGTCTTCACTACGTCTGTAACGATAGGTTTTGGTGAAACCAATGTAACTGTCTTCCTAACCGATTTAACACTCAATAGCATAAATATTATGAATAATTTTGGGATATTTCGAATGTATTTCTACTTTACCTACTTGCAAACAATCAACGCTCTAACGGTGAGGCAAATCATCGTGAGGAAACTTGCACATATCCCGTTCATCGTGACAACATTTAAAATTGCCCATCAATTTTGTAACGCTCTCTTGCTCGATCTTACGTTGTTATTTATGACAATCTTACAGATTTATTCGAAACCGAAGGTCATTTTAAGCGCCGTCGCACTGTAGTTTTATAAAGAACTATCTCTTATAATGCTATAGAAAAAAATACCCCTTTTCTCAATCCAAATGCGCGCCCCAACTCGCCGCTAACGTATCGCGCGCAATTTTCCGGAGGTCATTTTTCATTGTTCAGAGTTAGAACTCGACGCTATATCGTCGCTACTTTGAAAAAGCTGATATCTAGAAACCGACCTGTAGCAAACGCAACCTTACTGCAAGCGCGTAAAGTTTACGTTGCCTTTAACTGATTTTGAGATACGAGCTTTTTGCAGAGTTGTGATGATATCTATTTGCGGGTAGTCGTAAACACCCGCTTGTGTTTACGAGCAGCGGGCATTGGTGGCTTACCGACGGGTGTTGGCTGTAATGCGATTCCGAAGGCGATTACGATTGAAAATATGGCGAAATGTCGCATTGTCATGAGCCTTTAATATGTATTGTATTTTAGTTAAGAGGGTCGCACTATCTTACCGTGTTACTGTTTTGAACTAACTTTTATGTAATAACCGTGATATTTTATTTGGGATAAAGAGTACAGCTGGGTCCATAGTCACTTAAATTACATTGTAGGCGAAGTTAGTTGAATCGTTCCTTATCGTTACATAAGAAGTCACTCAAATGTGCTTTCATTCCATCAAATGATATAGGTATTAATAAACAGTTTAAGCGGCAGTAATTACGTAAAACATAAACGTTACACATATTTTTACATTTATGTTATATAAGTGACCATCTTCCTTTAGCTACAAAAAATTAATTGGTTTATTTAATATAAATTTTGGGTCATTACTGAAAAATTCATATATCATCTGATGGAATGAAATATACTTGGAGTGAATTCGTCCTAAATATAACATGAATTCATTATTTTAATTTAATAACTTCGTTTAAAATATATTGTAAGTAAGACCATGCAATTACTCAGCTGGTTAGAAAAACCCTACTTCAAAGTCAATTTCAAAGTCAAACTATCATTATTCAATTTAAGCTTTTACAAGCTCTTATGAAGGTCAAGGAATGAATCTACCACCGGTTCGGAAAAGAACTCTCTACTGAGAAGAACAGGCAAAAAACTCGGTGAGGTATCCTTTTTCAAAACAATACAGGCGCCTCATTCGGGAACGCTAAGTGATTCTGTAGCGACTCATAAGTCAGATTTCTCATCCCACTCTTCCGCACGATGCGTAATGCGTAAGAGCGAGATGAGAAATCTGGCTTACGAGTCGCTACAGAATCACTTAGCGTTCCCGAATGAGGCGCCAGATATAAGTTAACAATGATGTCTACAGTATTATACAAATCTAAGTATATACCACAGTAGGTACGCTCATCGAGACCCAGGGATCGCCAGGGAGACCCAGGGATACTGGTTTCTCATAGATCTATGCAGCAAATATAACCGACATAGCCCAAAGAATTGCTAAACTTAAGTGGCAGTAGGCGGAGCACATTGCTCATAGAACAAATGGCCGATGGGACCGAAGAGTTCTTGAGTGGCGACCGTGGACTCGGAAGACGTAGCGTGGGCAGACCACAAGTACAGTATCGCGATCAGAGTGGAAGGCGTATATCCAGCAGTGGACGTGTTTCGGCTGAAGTGATGATGACGCAGCAAATGTTTCGATTAATCCGCGAGAAAAAAAAAATGTTATCGATATAAAAACGCTACGGGGACCTTATAACAAAAACGATATTTAATGGTCTTTATTTACTGTCTTCCAAACGAATCATTTATTTCTTCCCGCCATGAGCTCTAACCTATAACAAAGGCCAAGTACTTAATAACGTATCCACTCAGAGAAACGCTTCACAAATTGTCCATTATGTCTTAATATAGAATCCCCATCCATGCGTTAACCTACTCGCTACTCATTTAATGGTCGCTATACTTTATTCCGGATAATATCAAAACCGATCTTGATAGAAGACCTACTCAGGCTGGGGTTACAATAAATACTTGCGTATTGCTTGCTTTTTACACGCTTTTATTGCTTCACTTGTGACTACGAGTAACTAACTAAGAAACGATTTAATAAAATCTTAGAAGTCAATTTTAACCTACTTCTAAAGTCTGTTTGTCGTAAGTTTATAAAAAAAAACCGGACAAGTGTGAGTTAAACTCGCATGCAGAGGGTTCCGTGATTATGAAATTTTCTGTGTTATCTACTTTTAATACCGTAGACTTCTTATAGGTTCTTCTGTACTTAATGTATAAGTCAAGAAATATTTTCTGTTATTTTTTTTCAAATTGCTAAACTTTCGCCTATTTTCCTGAATAACTTCAAAACCATTTCTTAAAATATTTAAAAAACCGGGCAAGTGCGAGTTAAACCCGCGTGGATAGGGTTCCGTTCCATACATGAATATCTGAAATTTCTTATGTTACTTTAAATACCATAGACTTCTCATAGGTTTTCCTGTAATCTATAGGTAAAGAACTATTTTCTGTACTTTTTTCAGAATTTTAGGCCCGGCAGTTTCGGAGATAAGGGGGGGGAATGGTCAATTTTCGCCTATTTTCTTAAATAACTTCCAAACCGTTCATCATAAAATTCCAAAAAGAAACATATTTAAGATCCTCACAATACCCCTTTTATATGATATGTCACATGATATAGTTAGCATAACTTTTAAAAAAAAAATCTAATTTACCCCCCTAAAGTGGCCCCCATGTTTAAAATGAATTTGTTTACGTTACGTATCCGTGTTGCGGTCACCGACTGACATATGTATACCAAATTTCAAATCAATCGGTCCAGTAGTTTCGGAGCAAATTGGCTGTGACAGACGGACAGACAGACAGACAGACACACGAGTGATCCTATAAGGGTTCCTTTTTTCCTTTTGAGGTACGGAACCCTAAAAACAGGGCTTCTTAGCTCATTACAAATAGCGGCCCACTAATTATTTTTACCGATGATAATAGAAAATTAAAGGGAACAACTATATTTTTATCATAGAATATTATTATTGAATAGCCTGTATATGTCCCATTGCTGGCATGTCATCGGACGACGACCATGACGAAGCCTCAGAGTCGGAGGAAGAATTAGAGTGTGATGTTTATTATGACTAAGACAACACACGAATACCCAAACGACACACTCGAAGCGTATTCCAGAACGGAATGGCAATATGGCCGCCGCGTGCGCGCACTCGACAGGCGCCGCGCTTGACAAAAACTGCCTCCCTCGTACCACGAAGCTCAGTGCACATGGCGATAAGCGACGCCCGTCATACAGTTTGCGATAGGTAAGCGACAGTCTTTATTTCAAGACGCTATCATAATACGAGTATTTATCAACTCTCGTCGAACAGACTTTAGTTGTCGCAACGATTTGAACCTATGCAAGTGTATGCAATTCGGAAAACAATACAATAATTTGGTACAATCTAGCTGATCTGACCATTGAGCCAGGAGGTGGATAGTGGAACTCTTCAATGACTACTACTAAACCCTTCGAGTTTGGGCTCATTTGGTTTGTTTTGAAGAGTCCAAAACATTAGGTACCTTGGTGATGAGTCTTTCGTACTTTTTAGTGCGTTACTGACAGAAGCGTGTTTTTTTAGTTTTGTGAACTATTATTATTATTGAGATGAGACTCGACGCTCTGTACAATAATATATAGCAATATATAACACGATTCGTTAGAAAAATAAAAACGATTTCATAGAAAACATACAAAGTGACTTTAAAGCCGTTTCTGCTGCTTTGTTAGAAAATTAAAGGCAAAATTGATTTCACTCGCACTTTATTCTGTGCGCGAATTCCTAGAACATACAACACTGTAACTATGATTAAGAAATAAAAAAGGAATGTTAAATATAATTGAAATCTGAACTTGACATGTAAAATTACATTTTATTAATATATGAAATAAATAAATAAATTAAGTAAACAATTCCATATAAAATGGTTAGGCTACTTGATCTTGTCCATATTAAATGACAAAAGGTGCTTAGATTTAATAGTATTCACTTAAAAAGACCCAATATTTATAAGAGCTTTGCTTTGTAAGGTATTATTGACTTTATCATATTTAGGTAAGTAAGTAGTTTTTGTAATTCTATTCTGATTCTCAGTAAAGTTTAATAACATTAATATAGAGGAGAGCGCCGACCAGCGAGAACCTCTTGAGATGATCAAGAGGTTCTTGCTGGATGTTTCTGAAAGGACTTTCAGGAGGTTCCTGTCTTTGCAGCCCTAGCTACCGATCGCTTGGACCCTGCTCCGCGATCGGTGGTAAAAACCGAGTTTTAAAAGAAATAAACCCTCTTGATTATATTAACATGAGTAATCATTCAGATATTATAACCCATAGCAAATTATAAATGGCAAAATTAAATAGTGTTAAACATTTACGAGTTTCAAATAATAAAATCAAATATTAAAGTTTGAATCACAACATTGCATACAAATGTGTTGTAAATAATAAATATTGATTTCTTATAGTACAAAATCGTAACGGATTTGACTTTTAGCTAAACTCACCTGCGGTTCGTTTCATAAACACGGACTCGTGTGTAACCCTTAGTATACATACATACATACATAGCATCACGCCCAAAATCCCTAATGGGGTGGGCAGAGCCACAAGGTTACTTGTGGCCACGTTCGATTAATTAGTCCTAAGATGGTATGATGAACCGTATGGTGACAGGTGATCAGCCCATCGCCCATACAGATAGTCCACCATGTTTGAGAGGACCCGTCCCTTAGTCGACTTTTACGACATGCCAGGATGATAAGCATCTGCACGCATTTTATGCTATTTCTTCACTCCCAGTGCAGAAGAGGAGCAACCTTCCCAGTGCAGAGGAGGACCCTTAGTATGCAGTTGCATAAATAACTACTAGTGGCTCCGTGAGCAGGAGACCTCGCGATAAACTTAACTTAGCCGTTGGAAAACTGTTATCCCGATACATCGACATAGATAGCGGTCAGTTTATATTTTCGGAAAATTGAATCGAAAAAATCTATATAATTCTCGAATCTGCTCACAAAATTTCACGAGAATCGGTTGAGAAATGCGACCTGGCGCCTCATTCGGGAACGCTAAGTGATTCTGTAGCGACTCATAAGCCATATCTCTCATCTCGCTCTTACGCATTTCCCGTCGTGCGGAAGAGTGGAATGAGAAATCTGGCTTACGAGTCGCTACAGAATCACTTAGCGTTCCCGAATGAGGCGCCTGGGCGTCTATTAGGGAACGTCTAAGTGATACTTCAGCGACCCGCGAGCGCCACTCGCATCTAGCTCTTACGCATTACGTGTCGTGCGGAAGAATGGGATGAGAAATCTCGCTCGCGAGTCGCTACAACATCACTTAGTGTTCCCGAACAGAGGCGCTGAAGAAGAGAACAAATGGACATCCGCCGGATAGCCGGACATACGAAAGGATTTTTGTCCAAGCTGAAACGGAGACGCTTCGCTTGCTCGGTCGATTAAGGCACCTCTGTCGTATTTTCTATGTAAAACTTCATTTAAAATAACCCTTCATAACCCTTTTAAAAACAATGAGTTCGTTCGCTGTATACCACTTTACCGACACAATAGTGTCACATAACCTTTTAACAACTTACGCTTGTCTCGTATCAGTCTTATCGATATTGTAACATGAATGGTTTTATTTCATGGAGGGTAATAATGCAAACAATAACGGCCCAGGACAAATAGCCTTCAAGCGCATAAACATTCATGAGGTCGAAGATAAAGGGAAAGTATCGGTTACTTCGGTTATTTACTATTATATTGAGTGCCTCGGGAATCACGGCCGATGGGACTTTTAAACGATTATGGAAAGGGTTTTTGATGCCCACGTTATTATGTAGATTGTCCATTATAAATAAAATATCATCCTTTATACATGTTAAAGTACTCCTTTGTTTTTTTATAAAAACGAATACTTCGGCCATTATTTCGTTTTTAAAATGTTCGTTTTGCCCACAACTTCATCATTATTCCTTTGAGACCTACAGCACAGAATAGATACTTAATAGAACTAACGATATGTTTAGATACAACAATATGCCGAATCATGCCTTCTCTCTCCGTTGCATAAAACGTGCTCTTTCGTGTACGCTAAGGTTGTCAATTTTTTAGCCGCGTCACCCAACTACCCCAAACATCTAGGCTACTAATGACGCGCGAATCAGCCAGCGAGGGAGCGAGCGGCAACCTACTGCGATTTACAGCTCCGAGCTGTCTGACGGCCGAGTGTACCTAAAGTGCGGAGTGAGACCCCAATGCCTACAGCTACATATTTTCTATTAATTTTCTTTCATGACTCGATTGGCACACTGAAACATGTAAACATCGAAACGAATTAATTTTCCCTAAAAATAATTGATATAAGCGATATTTGCCCACGTTGAAAACAGCCTAAGGATACGTCACATTTTTCCCATCGAATTAAAAACAAACTTTTACGCAACATAATAATTTACCAAGTTAAGCAAGTAACAAAGCGATATTGCAAGTTATATTCGATTTATTGCTCCATCCAATACCGGTATACATAGACCAACTTTTCTGTAGACTATCACGGTTCCTATCCAAGCAGAACAATACTTTATGCCAAAGTAATAAGGGCTTCGACGGTCAACTGGAGTCCAAAGAAAACTTGGTAGACCTATCACTTTATTCCCTGCTCACCAGTGATCGATCGCCTATCAAAGTCCATAGAGAATTTAAAATATAATCTCATTTTTTAAACCGAGAGCCGGCGATCTAATTTAAAAAGAAGGCGACGTGGAAAATGTTGGGAGTAATTTATTTTCTTGTCTTTAGTTTAACAACTCAGAAACTAATTATTGTATAAACTAAAAAAAAAATATTTTAATCATAAGTTTTTTCAGGAAAAAAGCAATGGTGTAATCAAACGACATTATACAGCGTGGGGCACAAGTTTTTGCAGTTTAAGAAACATGATAGAGGCAAAACTACAAATGCTATTTTATTTGTATTTATTATAAGTAATAAACATAAACAATATTTTTTATCTGAATAAACAATGTCGCCTGAATGAGCTCCGTCTTGTTGCTGGCACTCCTGCAACCTACTATGCAATTGTATGGAAAGATACTGACAATCATCATTTCTGCTAGGTACGTTTTGCAAAATATGGCGTGTGGCATATCAAATGAAAGGGCTTGTTATGAGGATCTTAAGTGTTTATTTTTATAACTTTAAAATAAACGTTTTTGAACTTATTTAGGAAAATAGGCAAAAAATTACCATTCCCCCCTCCCCCTCAATATCGCCGAAACTACTAGACCTAAAATTTTGAAAAATATACAAAAAATAGTTCATTACCTAAACATTACAGGAAAACCTTCAAAAAGTGTATGGTATTTAAAGAAACATAGTAAACTTCATATAATCACGGAACCCTCTCCACGGGAGTTTAACTCGCATTTATCCGTTTTTTTTTGAAAAGTGTTTATCACAGTAACCACGTTGCTTTCCTGTGAAACGGTGTATTGTAGTCAAAAATGGTATTTAATTTTCCATCATCCTCTGTACCGCACAATTAATGGTTTAGAAAAAAATCTGTGTTGCTATTTGCAAAAACTTATGGCCCACCCTGTATTTCACTTTCATCTTTCGATGAGACATTCTTATTATTATGATGACAGTCAATACATTACAAGTTAACACAAGTAATAGTTAAAACATAATAATTAATAATAAAACTAGTCTTATAATTTTGAATAATTTTTTTGCTTTTCCTCATAGGTGCAGTGTATGTCTCGGTACCAAAATTACTTAAGTCTTGGGCGATAACGCATCGCTCGCTACGATCGTGATTCTACTATAGACTCCAACGCTTCGCTCTGGATTCAATACACCGCCATGAATATGCCATTTTGCTCCTTTGTGACTATTTTTAAATCCTTTACACACTAGTCTATGGCAAACACAAAAGAGATACATCCACAAACAAACAGTAATTAACCCGTTGATTTTATAGTCGTTTGGCCCGCAGCCAGTCAGGCCAAAGGGGGCTGTAGGGCCTTTCAACATTGTTTACGTTAATCAGATAGGGTGCACCGCAATATGCCACATGTTTGTACGGGAGCATAAAAGATTAACGCTTTTTATGGCAAATATCGTTTTGTGTGAACTAGCGTTGAATTATGAAAGGCGTTTGCAGGAAGAAAGTCATCAATGCGGCTCTCAGCGAATGATGCACTCGATCTTAGGTAACTGTTATCCCACAGTAAGTTACTAAATCAAAACTAGTACAAATGTAGGTTAACGTTAATAAGCGTATAATAGCGGCAGTTAATGACAATACAATACAAAAACACTACATAATAGTAGTTTATGCAACGGTTGCATAGTGATATGCCTTAAAACACTAGTGCGGTTTTCATGAAACGAGCTTTAGCGAGTTTCATAATAAGATTGCACGTGTGTTTTAAGGCCAAATTATGGAGAGTTGCATACATAACTTTATCTACACACATTATAAATCCTCCATGATGTGTTCAGAAACTGTATTTTCTGGCAACAAGTTATTTGTTGCAATCGTGGCTGCATTTACGATATCCGGCGCATTTTCACATCACACAGTCACTCCGAGAAGACTACTATTCATATTTGCAACTAAAATGTAAATTACAAACAACTTTTTACAATTCTACTTTCGTTCAGCAAAAAATCAACATGAATCAAATGATGAAAGCAGTAATGGCCGCAATTCGATCCTCCGTCAAGACCATTTTTTTTTAAATCATAGACAAACGAATGAAGTCTCTATTCTCACGTCACTCGAGATCAAATGTCATTCGGTTTATATTAAAAAAACATACTGAATTGATGTTTCGTATCAATAACTGTTTAATATCTATGGATACTAGAATAGAGACCCACTTGAGTTTTGACAGCTGTTCCAAAGTTAATCTCATTTCGATACTAAAATCGATACTGTAATAACATTGCATCACTGGTTTTACCTAATTAGTTGTCATAATGGTGGTCATTTCCTACGGTTTTTGATTACACTATGGAGGTTTTATGATATGGGTGTAGATAAAACATATTGGAAAACGACTAAAGATTAAGTTACCATAAGTTTAACAATAGGGTAATCTTAATTGCATAAATGAAAAATGTACTGCCTTTTTTTGTACATTTCAAAAGGAAATTGACTAGTTACTTACCGCATATTTTCTCATTGTTCCAAATGCAGTAATGCCAGTAAAAACGCACATTTAAAATCGAATGCCCCATAAACTTCATGTGAACTCTTTCAGTGCCAATTCAAGCACTAACTTGCTTGCGCTGAAAGTCTTAAAAGATTAGAATTTCATGCCAGCGTTAAAATTTAAGTGGCTTCCTTGCGAATGCTTAGTATTCTAAAATTTCGAGCTAGAATATAGATTTAGAGTTTAATTTTGACTATAGGGTATTACAACCACATAGATATCGGACTAGGTTTTCTATAAGCATGAAGTAATAGCTTTTGTCCGCGACTTCGTCTGCGTAAGATTTGTCGCTGTTCCCTCGGGACCTGTGCATTTTTCCAGGATAAAAAGTAGCCTATGTCACTCTCCGGCCTATAAACTACCTATATGCAAAAGAACCTGAAAAGTGCGAGTTACACTCGCGTGGAGAGGGTTCCGTGAATTTCTCAAAAAGATATGGGGATTTTTGCGATTACAAAGTTAGTTTATATTTAAAAGGGTTGGTAAACTGAACATAACCTATGTCGATGTATGGGGATAACAGTTTTCCCACTGCAAAAATAAGTTTGTCGCTAGGGGGCGTTCATTAATTACGTGAGGTGCTCAGGGGGGGGAGGGGATTGAGACAAATCTTACTAAATCAATCAATTAAAAAAAAAATGCCTCACGTAATTAATGAACGCCCCCCTAGGTATACGGAGCCACTAGTTTAAAGTCAGTGTAAAATCACGTTGGTCCGTTGCTTTGTTGCTGCTTAAAAGAAGAATAAACCAACAAACCAACAAATAATTTCGCATTTAAGCGCAACACAAACAGAGGACGGGTGCGGGTCGGGCGCGGATGTATCCCGTTGAATTTATATGGCCGACAACACACAGAACGCGTGCGCGGGGTAAATTCAACGTAATATACCCGCGCCCGACACGCACCTTTCCTCTGTGTGTTGCGCTTCATAATTATATTAGGAAAGAAGGGATTATATTAGTACGGATTAAGATAAGGTACCTACTTTGTTATTTTACTTATATCACAGCATACACAAGCTGAGATAGCAGCATAAGGCGTGTCAACATAATGTTATTATACCGATTTTAGCCCCCAAGCGAAGAAAGCTTCTGTACAATTCTGTCCTACTCTGACAACATAAGTACAGGTTGTGACAGATGATCGAGTCAATAAAACATTTATTATCCTCCCCACGCTTGAATACATTACTGTTTCCAACCGGCCAGTGTTGACGCCAAAAAAACGCCACAGGCAGTGCACATGGCTTCCAATTTTGAAAATTACACGCGTGTTTAAATTTCGAACCGCATTTGAACGGTAATCGGACTAGGGTTTAGTGACAAGATTAGTTACAATAGTGCGAGGGTAAATTGGGACCGTAATCCTTGCTGAAATGGTAATAACAGGGTAACACCAGTAATGTTGTTAAAAAAATGTCTTTAGTATTGAATGAAGATTGGATAGAGCGCTAATGGCCGGTCCTTGGAGAGTCGAGGAAAACAAAATGGTCGTCGGATGAAAAAAGTTTGTTGTGTTTATGTTGTTTTTATTATGTAGTTAATTTATTGATGATATTAGGTCCATACATATGAAATTAGCGTTTTGTCGTACTGACCACTTTAATCTGAAATATCTCCTCTTTGGGTAAGATTTCCAAATTCACATTTATAAATTCATTTAGCTGGTACATTTGAGTTTTGAAAACAGTCATTCATTCGTTTTTTCCTCATTATTTTTTTCTTTGGCGTCGCTTATTACCGCACAGTGGAAAACATGAAATATCGGTATATTTACGAGTACGAGTTATACCGTGGCACCAGTGCTGCAGAAACAGCTCGAAGGATTAATGATGTACGGCGCTGGTGTCGCAAAAGAAAGCACGGTACGTTTTCGGTTTCAAAGTTTTCGTTCTGGAAATTTCGACCTTCAGAACCAACCCCGTGGAGACCAAAGTGGAAAATTAAGAATTAAAGGCTATTGTGGAAGCGGATCCATCACAAAGCAATTCAGAGATAGCTGCCGGCTTCGGGGTAAGTGATAAAACTGTATTAATCCACTTGAAGCAAAAGGAAGAACTAGCTGCTAAACAACCGAGATTGGTCAATCGCTCTAGGCCACTGCTGCTTCACGACAACGCAAGACCACACACTGCACAAAAAACAACCACTAAGTTAGATGAGATACAAATGGAATTTCTGCGACATCCACCGTACTCCCCGAACCTTGCTCCAACAAATTACCATTTTTTCCGGAATTTGGACAACTTCTTCCAAGGAAAAAAATTCAACTCCGATGCGGCAGTCCAAACCGCCTTCAAAGAGTTTATGGATTCTCGCCCCCATCTGTTTTTTAATAAAGGGATCAATGAAATACCTATGAGATGGCAAAAGTGCATAGATGACAACGATGCATACTTTGATTAATTAAATATATTTTACAAAAAATAAATTGACCTTATATTCCTCCCGTACAAAACGCCAATTTCATATGTAAGGACCTAATATTTTTTACATATTTGGTAAGTTTCAAAAAAAATGTACGTAATTAAGGCGCAGTTAAGAAAAAGTTTTAAAAGTTCCTCTGTGTTACGAAAATTAGTCATACAATTATATGCCTTATGGCTACAATTAATTAGTCATATAATTGTATGGCTAATTTTCGTAACACACAGGAACTTTTTAAACTTTTTCTTAACTACGCCTTAATTACGTACTATTTTTTTTTATTCACCCTATTAGCTACATTAAATAGCAAATTACTACAATACTAGCTGCTACCCGCGACTAGGTCTGCGTGGAATTCGGTTATAGTTATTTTTTCAAGAACTTTTCCGGCATAAAAAGTATCCTATATCCTTCCCAATACCTTAGAGAATATGTGTACAAAGTTTCATGATGATCGGTTAGATAGTTTTTACGTGAAAGCATAACAAACAAACACACTTACATTCACATTTATAATTTTAGTAAGGATTATAAAATTGAAACAATAAATTTGTTTAGAAATATTAATACCGTGACGTACTGCATCGCTACATACGTAAATTTAATGTTGTTTTTTTTACAAATACAATTTACATTATGTTTATTAAATCTTCCTACTTAACTTTCGAACTTCTAAAGATCATTCGTTCTGTGTTGTGATAAATGGTGTTTATAAATTATAATACGACACATCATTTCTAATAAAAGCATAGTATAAAGAGGGGAAGTAGGCTATCTCCGGCCCAATCCGCGATATAATTGCCTACTGTCTCAGGGTTGTCCCTGTTCAATAGGTAATCTGAACAGAGACAATTCTGGAATCGATGAATTATTAAGACACCCAAACACACAGCAATACGTTCTCCTGCGATTTCGATGACATTTTTCATTCATTTAGCGGTGCCAAAAAGCCGTGACGCGCAAACCTCGTGCGGTGTTAGCCCCGACTGGCGCATTGAGAAACGGGTCGAGATTTTGTTTAAGTGTGCGTGCGGCGACGCATAGATACTTTGGCGCACACATACAAGCCGCGCGCGGTGCGTTGTATGAAGATAACTTAGTTCCCCCTCTTTATACTATGATAAAAAAGTGTAACGTGTAAGTGTTTCTGTAATTGTGTTTTATGGCCGAATTCAGAAACGCCACTTAAGCATTTAATTAGAGATTAAATAGTTAAATGTCCCTTAACTAGTTGTCATCTTATACAGAAACGTCACTCAAACGTCACTTTATTGAAAGATCAATTTGAGTTATGTTTCTGAATTTGGCCATTACTTTTAATTGGCTGACATGAACGCGTTCGGCATTTGAAACAGCATGATTGCACCAAACTTCACGCGGTCTTTATGCCATTATTCGAAATTTGAAAACGAACGGCCCATCAGCCCCGCGGGCTTAGCCAATCCATTCCTATTTGTGGCCAGGTCTAAAACATCGAATCGAAATAGAACAGTAGAATACGAGTAGCAGCCAGTTTTATTAAGCTACAATTTACTAGTTTAGGTAAAAAATTGCAGCACTGCTGCGCAAATGATGAGATCTGTCATCAGTGTTGCCAGTATTTAAATGTACTTAAAATTGTAAATTATAGCTTAATAAAACAGGTCCAAGTGCGAATTTTCGTTTAGTAGAAAAAACAATTAGTCGGTGTGTCATCAATGTGAACGTTTACATTCAGAAAATCGTGATCTCTCCAGCAGTATCAATATATAAACGATTTATTTGCTCCTTTCAATGCTATTTTTCTTGTCACGCGTACTAATTGCACTCCTGCGGATATCGACTAACATTGAAGCAATAATTCCACCCCATGCAGCAACATCAACTAAATCCACAAACTAAAATTAAAATCGACCAACATAATTACGTGAAGCCGCGAACTCGCTCGTTAGAATCTCAACGTCAAGTCTAAATAAGCCGGCTGCATTGATGCAATCCTGTACAAAGGGGGTTGCCACCGTAAAAACTAGCTAACAAGCCGAGCGGCGCCCGCGGCGGTCTAATTCACAATTTGCCGCTCCCGCCCGGGGAACGTTCTAAATTCAAATTTCACCATGTTCCACAAATGAATTCGTTCGGAAAAAGAAAATTGTATGCAATAACGGTCCTTTCGCGTTAGGTGTTAGGTTTATCTTAGGGGTTTGAAAAGTCAATATAAGTCCTGATATCAATCTGAGCAGAGTTATATAAAAAAGCTCAATTTGAGTCAAAGAATGACTAAAGAACAAAACTAATAAAAGTACAGCTCAAAACTTGCAAACAGTAGGTAGTTTAATCACTTTTACCAAGTGCGACTGGCGGCTAGAAGGTAAAAAACCGGACGAGTGCGAGTTAAACTCGCGTGGAGATGTTTCCGTTCCGTAGTTGATTATCTGAAATTTCCTATGTTACTTTAAATACCATAGACTGCTTATAGGTTTTCCTGTAATCTATAAGTATATATGTAGCTAGCTGCTGTATTTTGTTCAAAATTTTAGGTCCAGTAGTTTCGCAGATAAGGGTAAATTTTCGCCTATATTTAGATTCTCACAATGAGCCCTTTCATTTTCACACGATATAGTTTGCAAAACTTTTTTTTAATTTTCTAATTTACCCCCCAAAAGTGCCCCCGTGTCTAAAATCCATTTATTTAAGTTACGCGTCCGTGTTGCGGTCACCGACTTACATTATGTGTATCAAATTTCAACTCAATTGGCCCAGTAGTTTCGGAGAAAATTGGCTGTGACAGACCGACAGACAAACAGACACACGAGTAAATCCTATAAGGGTTCCGTTTTTTCTTTTTGAGGTACGGAAACCTAAAACTATTCAAAAGTGTAACAGGATGTTTTTAATACAATTAACATACAGATTTGATATGTTATTAATAATTGATAAAATATAATGTAACAAAACTAAAACACACATCAAATAAAACCCCCACAGAAACAGAATTACTCAACAAGCCAATTCACCCGCGCGAACTTATCAAAATAAATAATTCAGTCTCAAACCGACGCCGCACGATCCATTCCCGATCTATCGCTCGCATAATCCGCATGACGGACGACGCCGCGTCGCGTCTCAGACGTGGAAAAATCTCGCCCTAACCGAATAACCCCTTCAATCCCACCACGAAAAACAATACACGCTCGACCGCGCGACCAAAGATATACCCCTCCTTGTTTGAACAGCCCTGTTGAAAAAGGATAGGGTGATGTTAAATGGCAAAGTCACGCGGCGATGTTTCCCGAAGCGACGGCACGCGCAGTGGGGGTAGGTTAGAGCCGGCTTCCGATTGGCCGCCTCCCCGGAAGGATATGACCTATAGTTTTTCTTCTTAAGAACTTCCTCCGGCCATTGTGCGCGTGATTTACGAGCGGGCGGGCGGGGGCGTAGATTGATGATTGCCAGTATCCGGCCAGGCGCAATCACATCTGCCCGGCTCCTAGCAATTTCCCCGCATATTCGTTTACCCGACGTATTATAGGGGCACTCTTTCCGCGTCTGAGTGTTATTGCCTCTATTATGAGAGAGCTTAATGCTTCGTGGAGAAGCGAGGTTTATACGGTTTGCGTAATCAATGGAATTATTTGGGTTCATGACTTGAAAATTGAGCGTTGAATTAATCTTTGAACGAATCACTGATGGAAGATAAAAAGAGTTATTAAAGGAATCGTAAATCACTTGTTTGTCATGGATTAGCATATTATACAAATAAGCTTACTCATATAGACCGTCGATAAATTGCTTATGTAATAACCAGGGACTGGTTTCATAAAAACGAAACGTTACTTCAGATTATGAAGCAAGTCATGAAGATTTTTTCTAACATTATATGAGAAATGATAAGAAATTATGCTACTGAGTGCTAGCATGTAAGGATAAAACGAGAGGCCTGTGGCCCGGCGGCTACAAGTTACAATTTTACAAGCAAATTGTAAAAACTGGCAACAACGCGATGTCAGATAACATACGTTAGCCTTGCAGAGTTGCCAGTTTTTGTGTGTAAAACTAACTTATAACTTCGTGAAACGGGCCACTGATAATCGCCTTATGGCGATCGTAGCTCTGAAATGAGCTACTAAAACCCATTCAAACTAGATGGCGCCACAGTCGTAGCCAACGGGGTATTCAATCAAATACAATGAAGTTGAAAATCATTCATTGTGTAAAATAGCACGTGTAGTTTACACATCGTTTACGAAGGAAGCTATTACTGTTTGACCGAATTGCAGCTGCAATTTAAGAAATTCACCGATAGATGGCGTTGCAACTTCCGAGGAACGCTTGATTGTAAAGCGTTACTCTTGCCAGATTCGTCGATGGTGCTGGTCACCTTGTCTTTCGGCTTTGACATTCCATAACAGAGGGAAGTTATACAGCAACAAAACCATAATCTTCAGCTGGTTTGTGCCACAGTATTTTGAATGTTGCTTTATTGCGTTTGATCCTTGCAAGCAATAGCTCTACTTCTCGCAAAAGAAATATAGCAGCATCGTCTCGCCGCTATTCCAAATTAGGGACTAACGTTAACGACGGCACTCAGGGACCGGCTGAGACTTAAGAGCGGGTAGCACGACTGAACATGTTGTTACGACGAATAATTGCTCTTGAATCCTAAGACTAGGAGTGCAAAAACTGTATGTATCAATATTAGTAGGTTTAAAAATACGATAAAATGTGGCCGGGTATTTGGCGACGTTTTAAATAGTTTCAACGTAATCAAATTTCGGATCATTCCACCATGATTTGAGCAAAACATTTCTAACTTCTTGACCGCATACAGATACAATATAGGGAAAACTAAGTGTTCACACAAACCCCACACAATACAGCGGCTTGAATACCACTTTCACAAGCAATACGATTCAAGCAAAACTAGCCTTTAAGCTAACGCAATAAGTGTTTTACGCGTGGCTTATTTGTGTGGTATACAGGGGGTAGTTATTAGCATCTATTACCGAGTGCGAGCACAAAAATGGGCATCACGCCCATGTAATAAATTTACTCGCTGTTAACTCGCTGGACCGCCCGTAGCGTGGGACTATTCTGGTACACGGATAAACATTAACATACATAACGACGACACGATACACGACATAACGATAACATTATTGTGGAAACAGCGCGACTTGTTTATTTTAGTTATTTTCATAGTATTATGTCTTATGGCATCCTGGTCTGGGGTAAGGCGGCTGACATCGAAACGGTCTTTATCCTACAGAAGAGAGCAGTCCGGTCCATTTACAACCTGGGCTGCCGTGATTCGTTAAAAGACCGTTTCAAACAAATTGACATCCTTACAGTAGCTTCACAGTATATTTATGAGGTGATCTTGTATACGCACAAGAATATTAAAGGTTTTAAGAAAGTGTCTGATGTCCATAATTTTAATACACGTAGTAAGAATAAGCTCCTTGTTCCTAAGTTTCGCCTTAAGAAAGTAAGTAAATCTTTTTTGGGGAACTGCATAAGATTCTACAACAAAGTTCCCCTTGAAGCATGGGACTTGTCTGTTAATCCATTTAAACGGTACATTAAAGATTCGCTGCTTAAGAAAGGATATTATAGAGTTGAAGATTATTTAAATGATAAAGAAGCTTGGCCAGCTCTGAGGCCAAGAAACGCAACAGTGTAACCTCGTAGTGTCCGGGAGTCTGTATGTCGTTTCCTGGCGCTGTCTCCGTTTCCTATTGTGTCTCCTTAATAAACTGTTATTGACCTTTTGGCTTAATAGCCAATAATATTTGTATTATTAGGACATGAAATGTTATATTTCAGATTGTTTTTGATATTTGGAGACCTTACATCTCCATCTTTATACTTGACCATGGAGACTGTCTACATCTCCATGTAACCTAGATTAATCAATTTAGATGTTTTCTCTGTTTTAATATTATTCTTATTATTATGACCCTTAGAGACTTTATACATCTCTAAGGCACTTAAATTTACTTGTTCAGACGCGGAGACTATACATCTCCCTTATTAGTTGTATAAGATAATTAATTTGTGCCCATTAGGTTTATTTGTTGCACTTTTTATGTTAGTTTTAGTTATATGTAATTTTAAAGTGGAAAAAAGACTTACTGCTGAGTTTCTTGCGGCGTTTCTTCTCAGCAAATGTCACCTTTCGAAGCGCTGGTAGATTCAGACATGTAAAAGAGCCCGTGAGGCCTACTTGCAAAATAAATATTTTCATTTTCATTTTCAAATATTTTCATTTTCATTTTCATTTTCAACTTAAGAATGACCACGGTTTATTCTATTTCGAGTGTTCACTTTGTTAAGCTCACACTCAAAATGGGAGGGCTAGAAATAAACAAATTATTGCTAATATCCATAGTTGGGCTCAAGAACGTAAAATCGTTAATTAACGAAGTTAACATTTCCAGTAACGGATTCACTTTTAAGCTAACTTTAAAATTTGTTAACGGACTCATTAACTTCCGTTAAATCAATTTAAGTCCGTTAAACATTAACTAAGTACCTAATTTTGCCAAAAGGACACCGCGCGGCTTATGTCGGATAGATTTTGATTTGAATTTGATCTCTAAATAATTAGGTATTATCACAAATTCTAATGTTACACCCATATTTTATTAATTTTTCATGTCCTGCCAACATTTTTTTATAAGTAAATCACTAACGCAACGACTTATAAAATGCAATTTCTATCACGAGTTAATGATTAACGTTAACTTCCGTTAAATCTTTCGAAATCTCATTGAAATCATTAACGTTTAACGAAGTTACCTTTTTTAGTAACGGATTAGCGATTAACGAAGTTAACTATTTGGTTAACGGTGCAGCTATGCTAATATCAACCAATTAACTTATTTTGGACAGAGCTTGCAAAGCTTGCTAAAATCAATCATATGAAAGCAATCACATGTGTATAATTTACAAAGCTTTTATTTATTTTCAAATAAATCTCGGTTGTATGTAGCCGTAAAATTATAGACAAGCCAAATTGGTACTCTGCTGTAGCTTCGTGTTTTCCGTGTCTCGTACTCAAAACTAATGTTGCAAAAGCAACCTTGGTTTCAGCACAATGAGCTAACCAACGGGTTAACAATATAGTTGACAAAAAACTCAAGTCATTTAGATCATCGTTTGCATTATCGAGTCAATGCGCTCGTTCCCAAAATACCACATTTCCAATTTTCCGGTTTTTACCGGTTTTCTGATAATACCACACTACCAAAATACCAATTCTGTTAAAGAATATCGGATGTTATTTTCTCAATCTGCTGCTCAATTACGTAACACCAATTTGTATAGCTTTCGCGAAAAGTAAACCAATTGTGCCTTTATTTACATCGAGTGAAGACTAAATTGGTTGGCATTGAAAATGAAAATGAAAATGAAAATATTTATTTTGCAAGTAGGCCACCTGGGCTCTTTTACATGTCTGAATCTACCAGCGCTTCGAAAGGTGACATCTGCTGAGAAGAAACGCCGCAAGAAACTCAGCAGTAAGTCTTTTTTCAACTTTGGCATTTCGAGCCAAACCGATACCAATTGTGCTACGTAATTGAGTTGCTGGTGTTTTGGGAGTGTGGTATTTTGGGAACGAGCGAGTCAATCGTCATCGATCATTAGAAATTTTCCATGATATATTAAAAACAATTCAACAATCTTGCCATCGTATCATATTATGCGTCATTTAAACAAATCAGTACCGTTTAGCAATTATTTTGAATCTGGCGCGAATGTCAGATTATCAAGGCGCTTAACAATACGCTGATTATCATATTTCACGTGCACTCGTTACCGCTTTCGGATAAGCACTATTTGCAAATGAGCGACTTCGCTCATTTCACGAGTGACGTTTACCGGCGCGGTCACTGTATAGGTAAGCATAAGCATGCCTCATCTACTGACTTATGTATGCATGACGAGGAGCATGACTTGCGGCATGACGAGTAATGTTGCCACACTTACTCTCTCTGCCCCCTTCCCTCGTTACTTCCCATGCCACTCGACGATTGTGTGGCAGGGCTACCAATACTTTGGGTCGTAACCCTTCGGAGTAAGCGAACGATCGCGTTAAATTTCCGCAGCAGTTCAACCCAGAATAACGCGATCGCGTGCACGCGACCAGTACAGCGGCGCTAAAGTGCTCGCAATGGGCACGGACCGTGATTGTCGGCGGATTTGCCCACAAATGAGATTGGTGGACGTTTAGCGTTTTATTCCGAGACGCGAATAGTTTGAGGCTGGATTTAATCAGGTTTCCTACCACGTAAATCACGTAAGATGGTAGGTAACACTTACCACTACTATCTTCATGGCTCAGTTACCTACAGTAGTTCAACCGCTGTATACTGCTATAGAGTTAGTCTCAAACGCATCAGGCCGACTGACATCGTATCCAGCTAACTGACTTTGCTTTTGGACATCTCTTTTATCGTGACGACGACAATTGACAATGACGATTCTAACAGTCAAAGTCGCGGTTAGCCTAGCCAGTAGTGACCGTGCCTCCGAAGCTAGCGGTCCCGGGTTTGATAGCGTGCCCGGTAAGGGCAAATATTTGGGTGATAAGCACGAATCTCTTTGTTCCTGAGTTTTGGATGCTTCCTATGTACTGAAGTATTCATATACCAATATAAGTATGTATATCGCCGTCTAGTACCCATAAAACAAGCCTCTAGAGCGTACGTTGGGACTAGATCGATTTGTGTAAAATTATTTATTACCTTGCCATAATTGACATTTTTATTTATTTATATTTTATATATTTTCTTAGTATGTCTGCATGTTTACCGACATAAATTGAAACACAAGTTGAAGAGCGACTTCCAACTTCCACTTGTCTTCGCAACAACTGTGATATAGTTTTACAAAAAACAAACTTTGTAAATTTTAAAAGAAGTCTTCCCTATATCAGTCTAAAAATATTGAATGATGTCAACAATGATATTAAACATTTGGATCATACTCGTATATTTAAAAGAAAATTTAAATCATATTTATTGACTAGTTCCTGAACACACCGGCGAGCTTAACTTGACCCGTGAGTTTGTATATAGGTACAACATGTTCGTGCGTGCCTTCGACTTTGGTCGTAGGTGTTTCGACGCAAACGGCCATGGTTGTAGGAACTCCGCATTATGCCTACAAGCGAACAGGTCAATTTATAATTGTCTGACGAAAGAAAGCGTCGAGATTTGTTAAAGAATAACACAGCAGGACTACATAGGATTAGTACATAATAAGGCGAATACATTCATGACTTACAAAAACCTATTACACTCAAGCATAAGTTAATAGAGTTGATTTTCGTCAGAAGAAACCCTAATTTAAATTGAAAAAACATTGCGGGCTAAGTAATAAATTATGGCATGAATCGACGCCAGCAAACCGCGCCGACCATTAGCAAAAGTTGTAGGAAAAATGGGGTTAGGCGTGCCGCACAATGCGACGGAAAGTAACCGTTATTATTTTATAACGTCGCTGCGCGTGCAATACCGCGGAAGAGCACTTTGTAAATACCGCGTAACAGCAGCACGGCACAAAATTGAGATATGTAATGACATGTAGTTAAATGAGTGAGTTATTCAGTTTTTTCTTGTTCCTAAAGAATCGCAAAAAACGCAGATACGCGGTTTCTACAAAGTGCTCTTCCGCGGTATTGCACGCGCAGCGACGATAAATTTCATTAAATAAGTTAAAGGAAAATGCACTGTAACTGTACCTTGAAATCTATACATATAATACAGTACTGTGACTCAGTTATAGACAACGCACAGCCTAAACGGGTGGTCTTAAACGTTTGAAATTTGGAGGAGACATTCCTCGAGTACCCTAGAGGTGCACTAAGGAGGGATTTTTTGAAATTCTATCGCTAAAGGGATGAAAAGGGGTGATGATAATTTGTATGGAAATTACCGCGGGCGAAACTGTGGCGTTACATCCAATATTATTAAGGTCCAGTGGTCGTATTATGAGCACTTAATTCCAGGCAGTTTCCGCTGTAAACTGAGCTGCCTGGAAAATTCGTATTATGAGTGCGCTAAGGAGGCCAGCTTCAGCGCGCTCATAATACGAATTTTCCAGGCGTTCAGTTTATGTCGGAAACTGCCTGGAATTAAGAGCTCATGATACGACCCCTGACGTAATAACTGTCCGGATTGCTCTGGTGGATTTATTACTCGGATAAACTTATTCAGAACTTGCAATGTTGTCAAACTTCGCAGTTTAATTTGGAAGCCCATTTTTAATGTCGGGCATTTATGACCAATGACCTACTATTAGATAGTTTCTTGACAAATCTTCCTACATATAAAAGGAATGGTTGTTTGTTTTTTGGTCTACTATACATTCCTATACCATTCATCCGATCATAATGTAACTTTGGTGAGTTGTTGTGGGCACCGAGAAGGCTCGAAAAAATAACTAAAAACAAAAAGCATTGCAATGCATTCCGGGCACAATTCGTTATTAATAAGAAACTAGATAATAAGACATGTTTTCTAAATAAAAACGAAAAAAGTATCAGCAAACAGCGCAGTATACGCCGCCGCTAATTCGACCCTCCGGAGGAATTCTTACAGACTTTTTAATAGAGAGGCGGCCGCAACCCTTTTATTTTGATTAGTTATTGTATTTACTCCCCTCCCCTCCACGCCGGTATTGACATCGCCCCCCACTTAATGGGAATTAAAAATCCCAACTTTTCAGCTCTGACGTTTGATAATTTTAAACATTTTTGGGAGGGATTTGCGTAAGAATCTTATAATAGGCTTGTTTAATAATGAACGAGTTTTTAATTGCAATTGTAATTACGGTTTTTAAGGTTCCGTCGGCTCGTGGTTTGCTTTTGGTATCTGGCCGCATAATCGTTAAGTTGAATTTGTGTTTAGAAATAAATTATATACATGTAAACAGGGTTTAAATGTACCTTCATCGCCTCAGGCGTCAGTTCAAGTCGCTGAATATATTGTACATTCCTATATCTGAAAGAACAGACGCGCCAAGAAGGACTTGAACTACTGATCCATCTGATATGTAATTTTGGCGTTTGATACCGATAGTACGTCATTTTGACTTGGCGTAGTCTCGTGAATGCATAAACCATCAAAATAAGTCAAAAAGCTAAATAGTCCGACCTTACAGCATCATTAGGACATCACACATGACAAATACTGCAAACTGAAACTATTTCAACGGTTGTTCACACTATAATCGGTTTCAAATAGGATGGTATCGCTTAGGTGACACTTGACGTGAATTAGATCAATATTTAGTGATGAAGCCGTGCAGTAAAACTCGATTTTCATCGATTATCGACGAAAGATTCCGTAGAAGATGAAATCATTCTTTTGTACGATGTACATAGTGATAGCGATTTCACAAGATTGCAGATCCATTCGTTCGATGGTAAATGGTCAGCGTACCGTTTTACACTGCTCACATTTGAGGTTATTGAAATTAATCATTTTAATTTGACCATTAAGGTACTTTTTGAATGTATGTATGTGGTATTTTCCAATTACCTACCATTTATATTTTATTCGGTTTAATGGCTTGATACGTCGAAACGTTTCATGCTTGAAATGGAGAAATACCCTGCCAACGATCCCATCCTATTTAGGAACCGAGTATATACATATACGCAATTCGTCAGCAGTTAACCCTTTACATGTAGGGCCGAAGTGTGTGCCATTCGCAGAGTTAATCATTTCTTTTTGTGCTAGACGAGATTGCTGCGATTACGGCTCTGTCGGCAATGAGGTGACAGGTAGATGGGACACTGGAAGGGGTGGATCTTTTGTAATCGTGGTAACCGGCAGATGGCGTTGATAACTGTATTGGGGGTCTAAATGTTACTTTACGATAGTAACTATACTACGTCTTATTTAACGTAGTTTATTTCGTGATAAAAACCGTGACGCTCATGGTTAGGAATTCAATGGTTTTCTGTGTGATCTCAGTCAGCTTGACGGTGCACAATATTTTACCCGTGTTTGGTATCTAGGTGTGCATGCTCCATCGTCGACCTCATCATCACTTTCCATCAGGTGAGATAGAGGTCAAATGCACATCTATCTTCTATAAAAAAAAAACTCAGTTTCTATAGGGAAGGCCAAAAGTTCTTTGCAATTTCTCATACATCCGTTTTTGGAAAAAGTGCAAAAATATTTTGCCTACCCCATATTAGAGCTACAAAATACATTTATCTACACCCATATCATAAAACCTCCATTGGTTAATCAAAAACCGTAGGAAATGACCACCATTTTGACAACCAATTAGGAAAAACCAGTGCTGCGATAAAGAAATAACATTACTACTTTATCGTTTTTAGTAACGAAATGAGATTAAATTTGGAACAGCTGTCAAAACTCAAGTGAGTCTCTATTCTAGTATCCATAGATATTAAAACAGTTATTGATACGAAACGTCAATTCAGTATGTTTTTTTAATATAAACTGCACAATATTTGATCTCGAGTGACGTGAGAATAGAGACTTCATCCGTTTGTCTATGATTTAAAAAAAAAATGGTCTTGACGGAGGATCGAATAGGCGCCATGTTGGTGTTTTGCTGAACGAAAGTTGAATTACAAACAACTTTTTCTATTCAATAGAAAAAGTTGTTTGTAATTTACATTTTAGTTGAAAATATGAATAGTAAGTAGTCTTCTCGGAGTGTGTGTGATGTGAAAATGCGCCGGATATCGGAAATATGCAGCCACGATTGCAACAAATAACTTTTTGCCAGAAAATATTGTTTCTGAACCCATCATGGAGGATTTATAATATGTGTGTAGATAAAGTTATGTATGCAACTCTGCATAATTTGGCCTTAAAACACACGTGCGATCTTATTATGAAACTCGCCTATCGGCTCGTTTCATGAAAACCGCACTAGTGTTTTAAGGCCTATCATTATGCAACCGTTGCATAAACTACTATTATCATGATCATGACCAACTAAACCAGTATCATCAAAATCTTAAGACGAGACGATATCTTTATAATTATTAATTAAAAACGAAATGGTCCACATCCCTTCTGTAGCAGTTAGTCGAGGCGAAACGAGCAGAATGTCGCAGATTTAGCAAACACAGTTGCAATTAGCGATGCCGAGTGTCGCGTGTTGACACCATCTCGCTTCTGAGACGAGGAAATGCATATCGTTTTGTGGTTAGAGTTTAGAAACCAATTTAATGACGTCATTGTGGAAAACGCTGTTTTACAATCCTCCTCCTTTTCTTTGTTGGTTTAGCGCCAGCTAAGACTTCCTATTGCAATTTTAAGCATTTCATACTTTTGTTTTTTATGGATTTTTTGTATTGATTCCACGTGCGTAGCCGGCGCGTAAGAATTAGGTATTCGCGCAATGTGAGTCTAGCGCCATATCTACCTGTGTTTAACCACAGATATTTTACCGTCTTTAATAAAACGATTATTTAAAAAGTATGAAATAAAATATCGTTGCCACTTGAACAAATTGCTGCTGAACCACCACCGGTACGAAAACAATAGGTCTGAAGATAAATTAAAAACATAAGGTATGGACTTACTCATACCATCTTAGGACTAATTAATCGAACGTGGCCACAAGTGGCCAGTCTGCCCACCCCATTAGGGATTTCGGGCGTGATAATATGTATGTATGTATGGACTTACGCATTGGTTCAGCTGCAATTTGTGGCAACGGTTTCATACTTTTTAAAGAATCGTATTAATAAAGCTCGTTTTTTAAGCCGTGGGTTTTTTTTTAATAACTTTTTTATTTTGAACTTTTAAAACGAAACCAAATGCAATCAAAGAGTGAACCGTTAACTATGAACTGCCATTTCATATGTAAGGATCGTTTTAAAAAAACGGTTTTTAATTAAATTCACTACCATTTTTATCAAAAAAGGGTTTGCGTTTGATCTCAGTCTCACCTGATGTTAAGTGACAACGACGATTTCATATACCTACAGTCACCTGAATCGGTCCAGTTGCTGTAAGTTGGTGGGGAGTTGGGTATCCTGCAGACACCAGGTAATGCTACGGCATCAGGTTACGATTACCATCTTCTTGCAATATCATTGAAGTAACAGGATACCAAATTTCAAATCGATCAGACTTGTGAACATTCTTCAAACGGAACGGAACTCTCGATTAAGTCACCTTTCAAGCAAATTGGAATAAAGCTTTCGGTTCAACTGTCCACAGACAGATACACACGCTAAACTTATAACACCCTGTTTGCGTCGTGGGTTAAAAATTAAGATGAAAATACTAAAATGTAGAGCCTAAAATCCTAAGCCGTACTGAAAACGTTGTTTCCCACCCCGGGCCGCGAATGCGCTAATATATTCCATCAAGCGAGTAAACGTCAATCTGCGCGCCGGCCATTCAGCCGGTAACGAGGTTCTTTATCGCGACCGGAGACCTATTGCTTGCATTCTAATTTCAGAGGGAAGTTGTGGGTAGCTCGGATTGGCTGGAGATTAACAGTCTTATTTATAAACGCCTAGTAACATGTACCATCGCATCGCAAAAACGAAGAGAGAAGCGAGATGGCGCCTTACAAATTTTAAGAACTTTCGGACCACGTTTCTGTAATACAACGCACGTTTCATGGGAAAACCCGATTTATATAAAAATCAACTGCCGTGCGTTAGTCTCGCTAGAACTCAAAAAAAGGCTTGACCGATTTGTATAACTCTCTATTTGTTTAGTTCGCTTTAATACAGAGGCGGTTTATAAACAACAAAAAAATAGGAAATTCCATGCGAACGAAGTCGCGGACATAAGCTTGTTATAAATGTCACATCACTCTAATGTTTTTGGGCATAATTTAACTATTTTCAGTTTGAAAATAACATAAAAAAATCAACACCAACACGATCAGTGACTGACACTGACGTAATAATGGTACATACTTAGATTTGTATGAAACTGTAGACATCATTGTTAACTTATATGTGTAGGTACCTACTATTTTAAAAAATTATACCTCACCGAGTTTCTTGCCGGCTCTTCTCACTCAGTAGATTTTTTTTTCCGAACTGGTGGTAGATTCATTCCTTGACCTTCATAAGAGTTTGTAATTGTAAAATTGGATAAAGATATTTTGACTTTGACTTTGAATAACTTAGGTATTTATTTAGAACTGAGATACGCGTAAGTATACAAGCATTCAAAAACACTACTCTTCACTGGTGTGGCCCGCCTTAGCATGTGCTTTTTCGACACAGAAATGGCGGGAAGATATTTCCGTTAAAATCGCCAGTATTTGAAGCAGGCGAACACAATTGTTTTTTATTGAATTTTCCGGACTCGTGTATTTTTTTCAGCTATAAGATAACGTGACTGAATTATTAAAAATATAAAACAAATCATGCATGTTCTCTATTGCTTCCTTACCGCCCTTGTAACACAATGCACTTACTATTTTCTGGTATGTTATCGTATTTTAATAATTTGACGTTTATATATCAGACGATTACTTTTGAGTGGAGAATATACTAATATGGCCATAAATCTCTGCACTTTTAGAAGCCTAATAGAGACAAAACTACAAATGCTGTTTTATTAGGTATTCTTTATAACTAACTAGCTTTTTCCCGCGATTTAGTCCGCCTGGAATTCGTTTATCGCTCGCACCGCCATCTACCGAGGAGTAGCATTTCTTATATTTCCTGTATTAAGGATTCCTGAAAATCCCTCCACGATATCGGTATAAAAAGTATTCCATGTTGATTTCCATATAACACGCTACGTTTGTGCCAATTTTTATCAAATTATGTTAAGCCGTTTGGTAGTGAAAAAGGAACAAACAAACTTCCGCATTTATAATATTACAAGCTGGTGCCCGCGACTTCGTCTACTTAGAATAATTATTTAAGTAGCTTAGGTCGTTCTCCAAGGTCCATTCTATCTCCATACCAAAATTCATCAAAATCGGTTTAGTGATTTAGGCGTGAAAATGTAACAAACAGAGTTACTTGCGCATTTATTATATAAGTTACTTGGCATCGCAGCTAAGTACGTATCTGCCCGTAGGTCGGCAATTAATGGATTAATAATTGAAATTTATGAGCAGTATATAAGTTTCTACTGGAACACTTGGGTAAGTGTTCTGGTACATTTTGGGTAAAATATAATTTTAGCTTTATGTTTCACAATTTTTGGCTTGCAAATAGCGGTATGTAGGTCATATGTTTCTAATTAAAATGTTGGCTAGCTATGTTAGCTAATGTAGCCATAGTGCCAAGATTAAAAGATAGTGGATGCCAATTTTTCGGGTATAAAACTGAGAGTGATAGTAAGCGAGTATTATTCTACTCGGCGATGGGTCTGGAATCTGATCTAGTTGAAAATGTTTTTACGAATTTGCTACAGTTATCAGTGTTTTTGTTAATTTAATCACCGGCTAACAATTAAAAGAGAAATGTGACATTAACACCATCTACGCGTGATTATTTTGGATTATTGGAAAATAATAATCACGCATTGATGGTTTCAATGCGTGATTATTATTCTCCAATATAATCCTCAATAATTACACGTTGACGGTGTTAATGTCACATTTCTCTTTTCACTGTTAGCCGGTGATTAAATTAACAAAAACACTGATAATGGTAGCACATTCGTCAAAAACATTTTCAACTAGATCAGAGTCCACACCCGTCAACGAGTAGGATACGCGCTCGCTAACACTCAGTTTTAAGCACAACGCACACAGAACGCGTGCCCGGGTCGGGCGCTGTTGTATTCTGTTGAAGTTATATGGACGACAATACACATAATGCGTATGCGTACGCGGGACCGGCGCGAGTCGAGAAAATGCAACGGAAGCACCCGCGTCCGACCCTCGCACGCATTCTGTGTGCGTTGCGCTTCATACCTACCTACCAAATACTGTCACAAGTGTTCCGGTAAAGACAATAATATACTACTTGTGTGGAAAATGTAGATAACTGTCAAATCGGTGATGACGCAACAAACTGTCCAAACAGCCGCTACGTTCGACGATGTAGTTCGCCTAGTTGTTAGTGACCCTGCCTCTGAAGTAAGCGGTCCCGGGTTCGATCCCGGGTAAGGGCAGACATTTGTGTGATGAGCACAAATGTTTGTTCCTTAGTCTTGGATGTTTCCTATGTAGTTAAGTATTTATAAGAATGTATATCGTCGTGTAGTACCCATAACACAAGGCTTTACAGCTTAGTTTGGGACTACTACAGTCGATTCATCCATACTTGTCTTATTTGGTAAACAAGTTTCTAACGTCAAAATGAGCATGACTAAACATTGGCAAAGTGACGTCTAAAAGATTGTCTCCGGTTGCTTTATTTGCAAGAAAATAGCTGTTTTAGCCAACAAAGATGCATTTTGAGGTTAGAAACTTGTTTACCAATTAAGACAAGTATGGATGAATCGACTTTAGATCGAATTCGGGAAACATTGTCCCCTAATTTATTATGTATTTTATTATTTATTACCTTGCCATAATTAACATAAAATACATTCTTACCTGTGGAACCGCCTTCGTTAACTCCTTGGGCCTCAGCCTCTGCAAGTGGTTTGGGAGAGGCACCTCCTTGTCGGGCGCTGGTTCCTTCGCCGGTGCTGGCTTCGGTTCAGGTCTACTTCTGTCTTCTGTGCTCCTCTTACCGCAAAATCTGGTGGTCTGTTTAATAATCCTATTAGAAATGTGAATATCCAAAGACCGTTCTAGTTAACGTTCCGGACTAGGAAAACTATACTGGTTTGTTGCGTCTATAGATATTTATTTATTTAAACTTTATTGTACAATATACGAGTGTATAAATGGCGAATTTAATGCCTTATATAGTTTAGGCGCGGGCGGACGGACAAACGGACGGACGGACGGACAGAAAGACACAGACAATCAGACACACAGACATTTCTTGTGGGACTGTACACATGCGCAGATGCATCCCCTCCACTGACGCCCAGCGCTCTTTTTACGCGACGCGAGTTATATCTTACCATTTCTTCGTTCCTCCGAATAGTTTCCAACTGTTGCTCCCGCGCTATCGCTTGACGTATGGGCGGCGGCGGTCGAGCTTTCTCCTCGTTACCTGACAAACGAAAAAGTATTCTAAACCGATACATTATTGAATCATCCTCATCAGTCACTGCCCACTGATGGGCTTGGCACAAGTTCTCGTGGAGAAGTTCCCTAAATTCAAGGTACCGAACGAATATTGCCGACGACGAGGTGAGCCCCTCTTAGCAACCGCGCCCTCGCGCACTTATCTGTGCCGACTTTCACCCATTCCCCGCGCGACTGCGCTCCTCAACTCCGCACTCGCTGCAGCACCGCGGGGTGATGTGTTTATGACAGGGATAGCGAGGCTGATAATTGAATGGAAGAGAGTGTTAGAGAGAAGTATGGATGGACCAGATAGTAGTTTAGTTAGTTTTAATCTAGTTTAAGTTATTCTTAAGTCATTCTATTGAAACTTTGTAGCACCATGGATTTTTCTGTAATGTTGCACACAGTTGATTCGAATAAATAAATAAGTGCGCGGGCCCATAGCGTACATTATTGAACAACTTTTTTTTATAATTGGATAAATCTACCTCTTTAGTCCGATTTTGAATAGCTACGAATAAAACGGTTAGGTTAGTGATTTCTGAATCTAATGAAGTTAATTATTGAAAAAAAGACAGTCAGAATGTTGCTTTGACACAAATAGTACAGCCAACCAGGATAACTTTGAACTCTCGGCATTGAAATATATAGTAAGGAACTGCTCAAAGCAATTCTCGCGATGCATACTTTTGAGGTGTCAGAACGCGAATCTGACACCATCGCACATTCAGTTGCATGGCAACCACGGTCCTTGACACCCAGTTAAGTGACACTATTAGGTATAATTAAGTATCTAGTACAATTCCACAACTTGTGAGACCGCACCACCAACCCCTCCACAGTGATAGTGAATCAAGCAATATTAGACTTTTGTCGGTATGTCGTAAGAATTAAGACATCAGCAATAGGGTGTGGTTAAGCCATAGCGCTGGCGTTTGACAACCTACTATGAAAATTGTTACACGAAATTGTACTGATAGGAATATCCATCTTTTGACATCTTTGACTCTCGGGTAAAGTTAAACAGCCTTGAAAATAATGCATATTATGTTATGACTTTATCTATACATATAAAACAGTACAGTGACTCACTTATAACCAACCCACAGCCTAAACGGGTGGTTCTAGGGGTTTGAAATTTGGAGGAGACATTCCTCGAATACCCCAAAGGTGCACTAAGGAGGGATTTTTTGTTTCATCCCTAAAGTGGTGAAACGGCGTGATATAGTTTGTATGGGAAATACCGCTGGCGAAGCTGAGGCGGGTCCTCTAGTAACTATTATATTTTGTACTTATGTCATAAAAATAAATTTGATTTGATATATCTGTAGCTAATCTAATAGATCACTCACCGAAGAACGCGACCTTATAGATATCGGGTTCCATCACGAACGCATACAGCCCCTCGGGGGTGCGCTGCTGCGCGTACTGCAGCCCGTAGTCGCACATTGCGCCCGCGCACGCTTCCAGCGCTTTACGCTCCATCTCGCTGCACAACTGAAAAAATAATATATCAATTAATTTTTGTGGAAACACTGGAAATCTCTTGATGTCTGACAGAATAGTCCGTGGAATGGTACATTCTTATGTTCAAGTTCTACCAAATGCATCTACTATTCTGTCTATCTTAAGGAGCTCGGACACGGGCTAGATTTTTGGCAATTTATTGCTGCAAAAGATTACATATTACATCGCTGATGGGGACAAAATGTTTGAATGTAAATTTTTGAGGAAAGTCCGAATTGCAGCAATTGATTGCCGAAAAGCTAGCCCGTTTACGAGCCCCTTAAAACTTTACACTTAGAGTTTTTTCCGAGTAGTGATGTAATATGAATATTTTTGGAAAATAACCCTAATCGCAGCAATGAATTGCTAGAAAACGAGGCCCTTTAGAATAAGTTTATTAATGGCCAAATTCAAAAAAGCCACTCAATTTGATCTTTAATTAAAGTGACGTTGTTTTATAGGATGACAACTAGTTGTGCGACATTTAACTATTTAATCTGTAATCAAATCCTTAAGTGGCGTTTCTGAATTCGGCCATAAGACGTTTATGGCAACAGCCCTATTTGGAATAATGGTGCCGGTCCGTCCAAGCTGGATAACTTTGAGGAGGCTTGACGTGAGGTTCTCTAAGAACGACGCAAGAAACGCAAAGTCCGATCCAGTCTCTGCCCATTAGACCGTATCATACCATGACCGTGCTAGGAACGTGTCAGGCAAAAGAATATGTATTGGAAAGTATAAGACTATCTATACCCACTAGACCGTCCCTTCACCGACCGGCACCGTGCCATGAACGGCGAGGGATTGTATTTTATGAAAATGAAAATGAAAATATTTATTTTGCAAGTAGGCCACACGGGCTCTTTTACATGTCTGAATCTACCATGGATATGGATTGGCAATGAACGCTGTTAACTAATTGATTAACGGTGCCCAGCTATGGGTAGGACGTATACAGGCTGATGTGACGGCGTATTACCTGTACATTAGCGGATCTGAGGGCAGGTGACAGCAAGTAGGGCAGCAGCGGTATGAGGGAGAGCTTGAGCGCCGGCCGCGACAGCGCCACGCCGGCCGTGCAGCCCCGCGCCAGTGACGTCACCGTCGCGTCCAGCTCCATCTGGCGGCGGTACATCTACGGAAACAGATTTAACCCTTTAACCGCCGCTAAATTTTCATCGGACGTGTCCGCGTGAAAAAAATAATTAAAAAGTCGTCTTAATTAAAAAAAAAAGGTCATGATGCGTTTAACCATTACGGAGCTAAGTGATAACAAACATACGCACGCACACACACACATTCCAACTTTCAAATTCATAATATTTGAAGGATAGTACGGATTTTGTCACATGGCATCAAGGGCAAAATATCGGATTCAGCGCGCAAAGGAGGATTTTTAAATGTAATAAAATTAATTTATACTAACTAAATATATATAATTTGTAATAAAATCTGCAGCAGGGATCAAAATACGACTTTGTTTCCGCTAGACAGGGTAAAAAGTATTATTTCGGAATAAGTAGGTGTGAATTTTTTTACATCGTACAGTAGGCATGCGCAAAGAAATGGGATGCTGGCTTTTTCTATTATTAGGCTTCAAATTCTTTTTACATCAGACCCTAAGGCAAATAAACGTAATGCAAGCATTCTACTCGGGCCGGAATCGATCCCGCGATCGCAATCGCGGAGCCCCTGAGCCAACTGGAACAGATGTTGAAAGAAACAAACCTCCTGCGCTTGAGTGGGGAACTGGAGTCTCTGCGGGGTCCTGGAACCCAGCAGTGAGTGGCACCTCGCCAGGCACAGTGGTAGGGCTCCGTACAACGAATAGTTTTGGGTCCGAAGCGTCCACGCGTACATAGTGTCGTACAGTCGTAGCCAGGATAGGGTCTCGCAAGCAATGTTAAGCCGGGAGTCCACACGAGCTTGAAGGTAATTCTCGAAAATACCGTCCGCTAACCTGGAATAATAAATACATATATGAATAATTTAATTAGTTAAAGTTAAGTTATAAGAAATTAGAGATCATAAAATTTTAATAATGCATGCAAACCTAAAGATGTAAAGAAGTGAATTGCAACACGCTTCGGGGTATCATGTATGATACACAATCATTAATTTAAGATCTTCTTAATACAACATGTACTCAATGTAGCTCGTTTGTCAGTCAATGACATAAAAAAAAAATTGTGTGATGAGCACGAATGTTTGCTCTTGTGTCTTGGTATGTAAGTATTAATTTATCTAAATAAGTATGTATATCGTCTTCTAGTACCCATAACATAAGCCTTTGGAGCTTAATTTGGGCTTGGCTTATTTATTTATCTATTATACTTGGGATGTATACCTCTGTAGCAGTTTTAACCAAAATCGGTGTACAAATTTGTCCATAAAATCTAAAGAAACAAACAGACACAGACTCTGACTAATAATTTAATTATAAAAAACCGCCACGGGTTCCGTGCCATTATCTATAGAAACGGCAAAAAAATCACGTCTGTTGCATGGGAGCCCCCTCAAATATTTCTTTTATTCTGTTTTAAGGATATTTTTTATAGCGGCAAAAGAAATACATCATCTGTGAAAATTTCAACTGTCTAACTATTACGGTTCATGAGATACAGCCTGGTGACAGACGGACGGACGGACAGACGGAAATCGGAGCCTTAGTAATAGGGTCCCGTTTCTACCCTTTGGGTACGTAGAATGAAAAATATTGGCGTCTTCCTCATTTCACACAGAATACAATGAACTAATCAAATTATCGAGAAATACGATATTGTTGTCAATTGACTGACTAATTGAACTTATTCACCTGTCATATTCCCCGGCCGCCTGGACAGTTTTCAGTACGTTCGTGTCCTTGTCATTAATGGTGAATATCGCTTGTAGTGCCTGCATCAGGCTCATTTGGCAGTCTTTAGTGCCTATCGACGCCTTCTCCACGTCAGCTACTGTGACCTGTAATAATTGAAAATGAATTGAAATCGAACAGGTATAAGAAAACACAAAGTAGAACACCAGAAAAATAAAAAAATAAAAATATGTTATGTGTTTTCATGAATATATATAAATACTGTAATTTCTTATGATGATTCTTAAATATATATAAGTACAGGCAAAAAAATCCTATGATGAATTTTTGAGTATGTTAGTAATTATTGAGTAAAAAGTGACGTATTCTGGCCCGGTCTCAGCATGCTATCTACTAATTAAAATGTTTGGGTGAACGTCCGACTTAAATGCTTGCGCGTTTGTCTTCGAGCCTACAACAAATGAACCAGTAGAGTTTCCCGCATTTTATAGGCGTACGATATACGTTACATATATTTTGTACTACTGTACGACCGTCTGTGACTATCTTCCTGAGGAATCGAGTATCTACTCGACTCAAGTGTGCTGATAAACGTAGCAACGAAACGGTCGACAGTAGTAGGATCGGGGATACCGGTGATACGGAACGAGCCTTAGGCGAGGACGTAAACTAAAAATATGAACAAATGTGACCTCTTTCCCCCCCTTGAGCTTCCGGAGGAAGCTGAGCAGGTGCAGCGCGGCGCGCACGTCGGGGTGCGCGCGCGCCGCCACGGCCGCCGCCACGCGCGCGCCCACGCGGGCGCCGCCGCGCGCCGCCGCCTCGCCCAGGCGCGCCGCCAGCCGCGGCAGCGACACTGTTGACACTCGCAGGATCAGGGACACCGGCCTGGAACGGAAAAAATCATTCAATATGCTTAAAAAAAACCCGGGAACGAAGTCGAATTTTGCTTCCTATGTTTTATTCCAATTTGTACCAGCTTAAGTATATTTTATTTAATTTTGAGTTAAAGCTCTAAAATAAATATTCGTATGTAGTAATTGAGCGTGTTTCATTTATTTTCTCATAGAACAAGTGAAAAACAGAATGTTTCACTTCAGAGCAAAAATATTTATATCTCGGGCTACATAGCCCTCGCTACGCTCTGGATTCTACTTTAGACACCGACTAGGCTTTGTTGTAGTCGAACAAAAAGCCCCTCATGACCGAGCAGCTTATCTACGACTCTTGAGGCCCAGATTAACTAGTAACAAACTCGAGTAGGCGTTTTCTTAAACTAAAAACCATACAGTTTCTTATTAGTCTTAACCGCACACCGACGATACACACAAAAAACATTATCAAAACCTATCTTTTTTTTATATAAAAACTAATGGACCCGCCACAGCTTCGCCCGCGGTATTTTCCATACAAACTTCATCACCCCTTTCCACCCCTTTAGGGATGAAATTTCAAAAAATCCCTCCTTAGTGCACCTCTAGGGTACTCGAGGAATGTCTCCTCCAAATTTCAAACCTCTAGGACCACCCGTTTAGGCTGCGCGTTGTCTATAAGTGTGTCACGGTACTGTTTTATATGCATTGATACTGGCCACTTCAGTATTTTGTACGACGTTCAAAAGAATACTTCAGATATAATTAGTGACATTACAGAGTGGGACTGGTAGAGAAGCTAGAGAAGCCTAAAAACGTTGAGTTCTTTATTAGTCCTGACCGCATACGACACTGAACCGGCACCATTAGACCGTCTACCTGTTTGACACACAAAAATCATTGTCAAACCCGGGCCATACTTTTAAGTTTTTATATAAAAATGAACCTATTCAATACCTTAGCGGCCTCAAAGACGTGGCATACAGATTATTGCAGATGGCTATGATAGGCCTCCGCAGCGGTTGCGATTTGCCCTTCTTCTTGCCGGGCGGCGCCGCGCCCGCCGTGCACCAGCGAACGAGGAGCTCCACTGTGGGCAGCGGCGCTCCATCGATCTCATCTAGGAATTGGGAAACAGGGATATGGGTAGCACACGATCAATGACAACCTTTTCGAAGAGCTACTTCATAGGGTTCTCTATACTATATTCTACAGTGTATCATATTCGTTATTTGTATTATTAGGACATGAAATGTGTTTATTTTAAATAAAAAACATATATATACTTATATTTAAATATAAGTAAATAAATTAAAATTAAAATTATTAATATAAAAAAAATATATTTTTTTTTTTTTTTTTTATAAACAGCTTTCAAATCAATATCAGATTCCTTCTTAAGAAAACATTATTAAATTTCGCAAATTCTTCTTTAGCATGGGTCATCTAGTTAAGTTTTCCTTAATCGTGCTAAAATGAAGTCCAAATTATAAATTGGTTTTAATAATTACGTTGATAGTGATCCCATACATAATATCAAGATAAATAATCATACCCAATATAAGACAGTTAGGCCTCCGATTTGGATCTAGCACGGAGCGCATGAGCGTGGCGTTGTGCAGGGCGGTGCGAAACGCCTCCGTACTTCGCTCATCCGAAGCGTTCAATTCCACGGGCCTGTAGCCTGAAACATACACACAAATGTAATTATGCAGAAAAAATGCCAACTAACACAAAAAGAGGCAGAAAAGCAGTCCTCCTCCTCTCCACAGTGTGTATCCGGTATCCGGCCTATCCGGGCGGATACCGAATAGCGGCTCGTGACATGACGAATCTATAAGGGTTCCGTTTTTTGCCATTTGGCTACGGAACCCTAAAAATGACGTAGATATAGTGCGTTGAAGTTTCGCGTGACGTCACGACTTTGCACACTTTGTACCAATAAGTGGGGACTTATGACGTCATAAGTCCCCACGGCCGAACTTTGACCCGCGTTACCTTTGTAAATCTTGATTGATTTGACAAAGCAAAAAATATGTGTTCAATAATTTTTGATAATGTAACTGACGAAGCCTGTGGCGGATTTTATCCTTGTTACTGTTTGACGAAGCATGTTGTGGATTACATTTTTGTATTGTAATGACATACAGATGTAGTGCATAATTCCATCGTGTTTTATCGAAAAAGTTCGTATTTATCGTGCTCTCTCAATTAGCTTCAGCAGGCCTCCAATTCTCGGTGCATTCGAGATACTCTCACAATCGAGATACTCTCACAATCGAGATACTCTCACAATCGAGATTAAACGTCAGTGCATACTGTCATTTGACACAACTGTATGAATCTGACGTTCAATCTCGCAAACGACATTATCTCGAATGCATCGATAATTGGGGGCCAGTACCCATCATACCATGCTGTCATTTTTCATTTTGACATTAGACACTAAATAACAAAGTTTCATATTAATGAATATAAACATGTCAATCATTTAATACAATAATTAATTGACACTTCGGGTCCCGTCGTCTTGCGATTGAGATCCGAATTTTACCGATGGAAACATATTATTCACTATAATCTATACTATGAAATATATATCAGCGTAGCGCCACAATGTGATGTGTTCACTAGCAGATGGGCATGCATGATTGAGGAGTGCAAGACGTTTCTTGAAAGGTCTTAAAATTACGTTATCAAAATTGATTAATTAAGCGTGTAGCATGTAATAGTGTAAGTCTCTCTATTGTTTTTATTGTGTTTATTGGTATCTTAGTATAATATCTGTAACGCTTTGGCGATTAGCTGTAAGTTATAGATATGTAATTATAATTAAATAAATAAATAAATAAATAAATAAATATTACAAACACGAAAAAAAAAAGCGTTATAGAATTTGCATGTCTACTAAAACCCTCTTTTAATTGCTGAATCACTTTCAATAAAAACTGACAGACTAAGTAGATTTTTTAAGAGAACTTCCTTACTATGAAGGTATGTACGTAATTATGTAAGTACTCACCGGCCAGCTTGGCCAGCAGGTGCGCCAGCGTGGTCTTGCCGACGCCGGGCGGCCCGCACAGCAGCGCCACCTTGTGGTGCGGGCGCCCGTCCTCGTCCACCTCCGGCTCCTGCTCCTTCTTCCCCCTCCATTTGTTGGTCAGCTGGAACTGGCCGGCTCGTTTGCTGAATGCCGTGCGCTGCTGCGGATTGCTGGTCTTCACTTCTTTTTTGAATACTATCTAGAAGTTTAGGGAAAGCACTTAATTTTCAGTCGTAAAATGTACGAGATAAATTAAATTAAAATAATTAGATTTTTACTTCCAGTCCGCGGTAAATCGTGGACGTCGACGGCATGCAATGCCTACACCGCTTTTATTATAGGAAATATGCATGAAAATCAAAATGAGGGTTAAATTATATATTAAGAATGAATATGTAAATAAATGCATGTAAAAGAAAAAAAGATCATTTTGACTGTTTCCTTTTTTTATTAATGGACAAAATAAATGAAATTAAATATTGTTTTTCGACCGCACCAATTAACATTGTCGTAACTACATTTTGACAATTTTTATTTTAATGCGCCAGAGGTCTTCAAATATCAATTTTAAGACCTCTGATGTATTAAGTCGTTTTAGTTCTGAATTAGTATTTTTGACATCTTCATCAAATGTATGTAATTTTTTATATGTAATAATTGCAAAGTCTCTCCACTTTATCGTGACGTCAAAATCGTGCTATCGTGTCATGCGATGGTAAATTTTAAAAGCACTCAATAGGTAAGTATTTGACCACAATCTAACCAGCAGCTAGCCCCACCAAAGTTGACAGGGGGATAACTGAACCCTGTCATATCTCGCTGACTATCTCTTTCGTCGGCACTAGTGTGAGATAAACTCTTACAAATAAGACGGCGTTAACTTATCCTCGTGTCAACCGTGCTAGGGCTGATGTCAAAAGATTTTAATAGGAGTAAAAACTATATGATAATGTAAATATAATTTCAAATCCATCTTTATATTGAAAAATGTGCACAAATAACCTTGTCCCATAGATGTAGCCAATGCAGCAACGCCCTGTTGACAGGCTCCTCAGAGAGCAGGTCTACGTAAGAGTTGGGTCTAAACCGGTCCACCCACATAAGGTTGTCATTTTCATCCGTTTCCAGCACTTGGTTGTCCGGCTGTGATTGAACAATCAGATTCCGTTGCTGTTTTTCTTCTAACTAAAACACAAATTAAAAAAAAAATAAGATAAGAAAATTGACTTTTCTCACAGGATAAGTTGAATACAGCCTGTATTCAACAGAATCTAAAAAACTTTTGCTCAGAGAGATTGAATACCTAGTGATTAAACCAACATCCAATTAAATAAAAAAAAAAATGATGTCCTTCCAATATTACCTTTTAGTGAAAGTACCCTTAACCTTTTCAACGCCAAAGATGGCTATATACGACAGTCGATTTTCATGCCACTGATACTACAATATACCTATTCCATACATTTGTGTTGGCTTTTACACTTTTGGCTCTGGCATTCAAAGGGTTAAAAGGAAGGCAACACTAAGAATATAATATTTGCATAAGCAAATAAAAACAAACAAGTAAGGCACGCCTTTCACTCTACATAATTGTTTACTTTGCAAATTGGATAGACACACAGTACATAGCGTACATTCAGATTGCTAAATTTGAAAAGACTTAGATAAAAACTCAATATATAATTACTAGCTTTTAGAACTTCATCTGTATGGAATTCATTAATAGCTATTCCTTGCAACTGCATTTTTGTGAGATAGAAAGTAGCCAATTCACTTTCTTAAGCTACAACAATTGCCTTTGAAAATAATGTTGATGCATTGCTGAAATAAATGGTATTATTATTATTATATTATTATTATTGCTCCATTTGAATATGGGGAACATTTCCACATATATAAAACTAGTGGACCTGCCACAGCTTCACCCGCAGTATTCTCGATACAAACTTTATCACCTCTTTTCAACCCTTAAGGAATGGAATTTCAAAAATCCCTCCTTAGAGAACCTCTAGTGTACTCGAGGAATGTCTCCTCCAAATTTCAAACTTCTAAGACCACCCATTTAGTCTGTGCGTTGTCTATAAGTGAGCCACGGTATTGTCTTATATGAATAGATTAAAAAGTATAAAGTCCTCACAAGTTTCCGTGCCTCCACCCAAGTGTTTAAATAAGTGGAATGTAGTGACATCTGTTCTTGCTCTATATTCAGGGACTGTTCCCAAGACTCCTCAGAGTCCAGCCTGACGTAGATTCTGTCTCCATCAGAGTTTGTAAGAGGCATGAATGCCCACCTGAAATATTGGACAGGATATGAATGAACCCTTGAAATAAATATTAATTCAATATTTAATCTTTAAAGGTAAAATTTTGAAGTGTTTGACACAGTAAATGTACCTTTATCACACTAATATTATAAATGCAGAAGTCTGCGAGTGTGTGCGTATGTATGTGAGTTACTAGGATTGTTACTCCTTCACGCTTCAATAGCTGGATTGATTTGGATAAAATTTAGAATGGAGATAGTTTATACCCTGGGTTAATTACACATAGGGTAATTTTCATTTCAATTGCACGCGTACAAAATCACAGGCACAGTAAAACAAAATATTTTTACCTTGGTATATCTAATGAAAGATTGTCCTTTGAATTATAGTTAGTCTTAGCATCAGTCTGCACCTTTGAAGGTTCCATAAGCATTTGCCGCAGCCGCCTACCTTCAATGATCTTGTTTATCAATTCCTCATCTTGCTCATCCTCAGTCTTTTGTTTCTTGCTCGGCAACATAATATCATCATCGATATCTCCAATATCTCCAAATAAATCATCGACAGTTCTTTTACTTGATACAACAGGGGTGGGTTCTATAGGTTGACTTAAAGGTAAAGAGCTTATGCCATCAAAGTTGTTTGTTAAGTCTGTTGTTTGGCTTGTGTTTGTGGGTAAATGTTTCGTAACTAATGGACTTGTGAAATCAAGACTTCTTTTGGCAGGTAATGGTTTTTTCTTTGCTACATTTGTATCTGAAAATAAAATTACTGTTAAAGGCACTAATTCTAAAATAATGTACAACTTAACCCTAATTATAAGGATTTCCCTGGGTGCTAAAACCATATGTTTTTGTGACAAATTGAAAACTAGGACCATTTGTAACAATTATTGTATGGGGTAATTAATGTCCAACAGTACTGAGAGTACTTGAAAAACACACGGCTTTACTCACGATTTATTGTCAGAAATAGTCCGACATGTTTCGAACTCGATCGAAGTATTCATAATGTCTCACGAAAGTTTTAATTTGACTAGTACTGAGCGTCTCTCCAATATAAGAAAAGTTATCATTTCAGTTTTTATGCGCTTTAATAATTATCCACGATTATGACCCAGCAAAGCAGGGTCCAACCTTTACTGCAGAGCCAGACATTCATTACACCTTGTTCACTGTGATGTTTATCTTTTCTCCAATGATAAATAGCCTATTCTTAGCAAGACGTATTTACCGGTTGAGTTTTATCAATTTTAAGTACCTGAATTATCGTCCTCTCGTAGCATTTCGAGCTCATCAGCATACATAAGCTCGTATTCCTCATCAGGATCCGGAAAGTCACCCATTTTACCAAAAATACCAAGTGGTGAACCGTGGAATGAGAAGTCGGTATTAAATAAAAACGAATCGATGAAATTGACTTAATTAAATAGAATATTTATTTCACTAAATTATTCGTAATAACGATACCTGCCGCGAAATGAAGAAAACAAAAAGCAATGACAGACAAATGTCAATAACTGTCAGTGTCACGGTCTTTCTTTTTAAATTTATTGAAGCTTTGGCAAGAAGGCTTATAAGATGAAACAGAAACAAATCAACGTTTATACAATAGCCTCAAACTGTTTCTTGTATTGGGTTGGGGGGTACCTATCTTTAAGGATGTAGTATACCCAATATATCGATTTGTATATTTTCGCTGAAATTGAAAATACTATGGTAGTATTAGTCGTTTCGCATCAGTGTAATAAAAAATAAAACCACTTTACCGTTCTTTTAAAGGAGATAAATGACATTTAAGATTACATGTGTTATGTGCTGTGCCTATGTTATTTGTACCGGAAGTTGATTAAATTACAAGAAAAAGCGAAAAATGTTTGTGTCCCATAGTACTTTTATAATCAGAAAATATATTTTCTATAACTTAGTACTCTCCTCGATTTTTTGATGACAAAAAAAAATTTCGTTGCCGTTGTTCCCAAGGAAATATTCTTGATTGAATTTCCATGTGTCCAGACCGTAACGTCAAACGGTAGGGAAAGTCCGCTAGCGCTGTTGTCACTCGAGTAGTCAAATCAGGTTCTAATTTTATTTCACATACTAAATAATTAATAATAATCGCACAATTAGTATATTTTAAATCATTATTCATACAAAATTACTCATTGCCGTTATTTGGTGCAAATGAAACAAAACTTGAAAAATAAAATAGATGTACTGCGGATTTGACGTGGCATACATCCTTAAAGTTCTATTGCCTTTTTGACAAAATAAATATAAAACAGTTTATGAGTTGACATAGTTGACGATAGCTGCAAAAGTGCAATACCGCGGAAGAGCACTTTGTAAAAACCGCGTATCTGCGTTTTTTGGCATTTTTTAGGAACAACAAAAAACTGAATATCTCGTCATTTAACTACATTTGGCGCGATAGCTCAATTTTGTGCCTTTTGCTGTTACGCGGTATTTACAAAGTGCTCTTCCGCGGTATTGCACGCGCAGCGACGATATAGTAATCTGTGGTGGACGACAACTTTTGGACATTACGTAGTATCTTGAAGAATCTTCTAAGTAGTTTGTTTCGGACTATTCAATGCGCGCCATTTATGAAATAGTAACATTTAGGTTAGTACTTAGTACGCTTGCAGAAAAGGCGGAATTTTTTGTATCATGGCGACTTAGCAGTTGCAAGTAAGTAAATCTATTTGCAAAAAATATGGTTGGTACAGTTGGTAATGGTTAACCGAACGAAATAATGCACCAAGTGGCATGCAAAAATGTATGATAACATGTCAAATTATTCATATTAAATTGAAGTTACACATATTAGATAGCCAGATAACAAATAAAGCAGAATACGAATTAAACCATTTTGGAGCTCGTTCAATTAATTGTCATTATTAAATTATTCTTATTGATTCACAGATGGTTTAATGCGTATTCTGTTTTATTTGTTATCTGGATATCTAAGATGTGTAACTTTTCGTTAGGGAAATCATTATTTATTGTCATTAGTCAATGAACTCATTTATTGTTCAAAAACACTTATCTTTAAATCATTTTCGCAGATTTTTCTTGAATAATGAATCTAGCAATGCTCTTATCTCTTCTGGCACCTTATTGTAGGTAAACCTTTATTGACATGGTGAAACAATTTTTCCTATGTATCGCTGTATTGGAGGCTGGTTGTACAACACGGTATAAATCTCTCTTACGCAAACTGAGATTTTGGATCGGTCTGGCAAAAAGAAGATGTTCTGACAAATTTTGTTTGTTCGTAGATATAAATGCTTATCAACGTCATGAGGCTGAGCCTATCGAAAACTGGTCTGCATGAAACTAGGGGGCCGACCCCACATACTGCCCTTACACATCTTTTTTGAGTCAAGAATACCTTATTGACATCTGTTGAGTTTCCCCAAAGTATGACACCGTAGCGGAGACATGATGCGACATAACCATGGTAGGCTGCCAAAGTTACTAATTTGCTCATTATTTTCTTTGGCGGGCTAGCACGACATGCCCGCGAGTCGTTTGTCGCTCAGTGCGTCTCTGTCCAACTTGTCAAGTATGTAAGGGACGCACTGAGCGACAAACGACTCGCGGGCAGGTCGTGCTAGACATGCTGTTGTGGTTGTCTGGAATAGGTCGCTATTTAGCGATAAGACCGCCTTTTGTTCCCTAACTTAATTTTGTTAGTGTATGCGTTTCTGTTCTTTTAGTGGTGTTCAATAAAGAGTATTGTATTGTTATTGTAGACTGCCTTTCCATTGAGCTAACCAATCAGATTGCTTTATCGTATGTCATTTAAATATTTGACATACGATTAAGCAATCTGATTGGTTAGCTCGGTACATCTCCTCTCCGCTCCGCTTCCGAAAGGTACCTAAGAGCGGTTGATTCCTCTGCTACACTTCTTAATCTTTTCAAGGCAAAAAACAAACTGCTAAGCTATTTAAGCAACTACTATTTATTTCTTGAGTCCAGTTACAAACCCAATCGAGAGTAAAACCCAAAAACTTTACGCTTGTATCTTGAATTTTTGAGATTAACATTGATACTCGTTGAGTTCCACAGTTAGAAGATTGAACTAGATTTGTTTTTTCTATATTTATTATTATTTAACCATTTTACTATGTCATTAACTGCATTATTAATCATAGTTTCATGTTTTGGGTGACTTATCAATAGTCGGTATTACAATTGACAAGTCATCAGCAAACGTAACTACTTGGTGGTTTGTCACATAAGGAATATCGTTAATTAAATACCTAGTAGGAAAAGTATTAATTAAGTATATAATTTTCATTATATTTCGGGTATGGATTACTAAAGGTTATCAAAAGGGTCCAAATAAAATGAAAAAATCTGTATATGAAAGTTTTTTTTTTTAATAATTGGGTATATTTACAATAGAGTAATTAACAAACGTGAATTACATGAGTAGGTAATATTAGAAGAGGTACATGATCAGTAATACCTTCGAGTATTAATGCACATCACACGTTCGTAATATCAAAGTTACTATTAATATCAGAGATCAATGGAATTCGACGTCAAGCTGCATCTGAACTTATCTCACTTACTCTAGTAATTGGAATGTACATAAACCGCCATTTGAAACAATACTAAAATAACAAGTAAATTTAGCATATAAATGAGTCGAACGATAAGCTGAGCACTCCGTTTGATATAATCTCGGAGACCATAATCGTTAATTTGTCATAAAGTTTCATTAATATAATTGGGATTTTGTCTGAAACTAAAGTTTTAAGAATACAACTATCGATCATGTAGGGTAGGATAGATTATAACTTTCTGTGATAACTGCATTATGACATGAAAAATTATGGCAACTGAAACGACTTGACAAATTAAATTATACCAAACATTAGTAACTCAAAGATAAGAACCTAAAGCTATCACCAAGGCTGAAAGTTAGTAACTTTACAGATAGCGTCGTCTGTAGGTAATTGTTTATTATGTTCACGCACTCATAAAATAATACATGTAATTGTTTAGAAAATAAATACCTTTTAAATTCGCCTATTCGTTTTCACCTCAGACTACTCAGTTGTACACGTTACGGTGACATTAATCAAAACACCATACAGGGGTTAGCGGTTATGCACCGTTCTTATGTTTCTTTTTGTGGTTATTAAGGCCCGCTCGCATTACAGAAGCGGTAGGAGTGCGTCGCGATTGCAGCGTGACGCCGTCTGTTGTCTTGTATTGGCAGTCGTAACAGACGTCACAAATAATAGGTACGCTTGCACCGCGTTCGGAAAGGCTTGGTGCAACCGCAGCGCGGCATCACGCAGCAGTCGCGCCGCCCTCCCAGGCCCACAATAAGTATGACCTTTATTCGTATTGGTAACAATAATAAAATATGTGTACCTAAGCGGCAGCCCTTGTTAGTACCTCTTCAATGTCAACCAGTATCCGTGCGTGAACATTAAGGTGCGTTTACATCTGACGAATCGCGAACCGCTCGCGTGCAGCACGCGCGGCACATGTGTTTATTATACTGCTTGCGCCGCGCGCCGCGGGCGCATTCGCGGCGCGTTCGTCAGATTTGGACGCACCATCAAGTAGTCACAAATGTGAATCGTTTAGACTACTTATGTCACATTTACAAATTGTGTACAGCAAGCAACGCTGTCTGTAAAAAGTAACGTACGCCATTGAATACAAAATTTATAATACCCCATTTGTAACAAAATCTTAGTAGAATATTACGCTATTTCAAACAAGAATATAAGGTACTTTTTTGAATTTCAATACAGGTAAATAGGAATTACATTTTAGATAGATATTTCAGACGGCATCAGATCTTGTCTTAAGTATATTTAATCCAACATCTTATTCTACGTATTAAGTACGGTTGGTATTCAATGTGCCACATCAGGGCTTGCCACATGCCACAAAACATGTAAAGTTTGAATTTTTAATAACACAGGCACGCCTGCGGCCGAAACGGGCCAATGCAGGAATCCAGGGTAGCAAAGGATCACTAATGCGATTACATGTGCGCTGAGGCGGCTATACAGTAAAGGCCCGTTAACATTGCGAGCGCGGCAGCAGCGCGCGTGACCTATCCCGCTTACAACAATGCAAATCAACATAATGGCGTCGCTCTACGCTCGCGCCCGCGATGTGGTAGGGCCTTAATAGTTTGGTCACTGTTAGTTTAATGCAACCAAAATGTGGTAAGGTATGATGTGGCACGTTGCCCCAAAGTACACGGGCTTTTACAGAAGCATTATATCGGAGGTGTGTCGACCAAATAAATTATTGCCTTACCTTATCTAAACACATCTACGTATGAATACAACAATTATTGAAATAAATAAAAATTCAACAAAACAAAACGTTTATCACAAACACAAAGCTAATTTAATAAACATCACAGACATCTACTTTCCCTAATCGTTTGAGATTCCAGTTTATTTAAACATCTCCGTACTGACTCCTATAACTCACAATTTAACTACGGCACTCAGTGTTTTGACTGTTTGCAAATAACCTAAATATTGAAATACTATAATTATTGCAATACATTCAATTTTATAAAAAAAAAAATACAATTATTAATCCACTATTTTAGCAATGATACATATCGGGGTTGGTACTATACTTTTAAGTCTTCGACGCACCGAAACGTGCAGCCGCGCGGTCACTGGTGTGAAGGCATTCATTTTAGTTCCTGTGACACTGCTTACGCGGGCCTGCTTCCAACCCGCTCCACTTTCGTTCCGCATTTCGGTGTGTGAAAGCCTTTAGGCTGCATTTCCACCAGGGGGGCTAGCACGACACGCCCGCGAGTGGTTTGTCGCGCAGTGCGTCTCTGTTAATTTTGTCAAATATGTAAGGGATGCACTGAGCGACAAAGGACTCGCGGGCAGGTCGTGCTAGACGTGCAGACCTGGAGGCTAGCACGACATGCCCGCAAATCGTTTGTCGCTCAATGCGTCTTTGTCAAATTTGTGAAATATGTAAGGGATGCACTGAGCGGTAAATGAGTCGTGGGCAGGGGCCCCTTGCATAACTACTTGTAAAGCTTCTTTTCAACTTCTTTTACTAAAGGAGACTTCCGCTTGTATTAAAAGTTACAACTAGATATGCAATGGGCTTCAGCTCGTGCTAGACGTGCAGTGCGAGGCAGCAAAGCAGTGAGCGAGGAAATAGGTAACCATCAATAGAATTGCAGTCATTTCAAAATGAAGTAGTAAATCCTATTGATTTTTAGGGTTCCGTACCTCAAAAGGAAAAAACGGAACCCTTATAGGATCACGCACATATCTGTCTGTCACAGCCAATTTGCTCCGAATCTACTGGACCGATCGAGTTGAAATTTGGTGCACATAATATGTAAGTTGGTGACCGCTACACGGACGGGTAACCTAAATAAATGAATTTTAATTATGAGGGCCGCTTTTGGGGGGTAAATTAGAAAATTAAAAAAATAGTTTTGCAAACCTTGACGTGTGATATATCTTAAATAGATTTTTTTATAATTTTAAGATAAGTGTTTTTGATGTTAGTTATTTATAGGAAAATAGGCAAAAATTTACCATTCCCTCCCTTATTTCAGAAACTACTGGGCCTAAAATTTGAAGATTACCGGAAAACCTATAAGAAGTCTATGGTATTTAAAGTAACATAGGAAATTTCATATAATCACGGAACCATCTCCACGCGAGTTTAACTCCACTTGTCCGGTTTTTTTTTTCATTCCTAGCGCACTGTTTTACTGCCTCGCATAGCTTTGGTGGAAACGCAACCTTAGTCATGTTGTCCTGCTTTAGAATTCACATCCCCAGTTAATACCAACCAGTTTAACATTGTGGAGCCTTCCTTAAGTCCATCTGCCCCCATGTTTTCGATTCAGTTTTTGTTTTAAACAATCGCAACAATAACAAAATGATTACTTAATAAACTTAAATAAAGAGACATTGCTTTCTACTAATATAATGCAGTTCTGAATCGTTACTCAGGCGTTCCACTTTGGGACTGATCCGTAGTCTGTGGTGGGATTTCCTTAGCTACAACGCTGTGCTACAAGCCGCGATCAAATCTGTAAGTATTGTATTTCTCTCTATTTTAGCGGTAAAAACAGCAATGTGATTTTGAGATTCTGCACACATATCACAATGAAGACAGCATTCTCTTTCAGTAATTAAAGAGTTTAAATGAGTTCATTCCCACCCGCAGTGTATCTAGACTATTTGTTCTTCGCTGTACTACAAACTCGATTGTTAAGGCTAAGGAATCCACCACTGAGAGACCGCTGTCACACCGAGCACCCAGGCGAATTCGCCTCCATTCCACACCAAACGACGCCAACAATCACACCAGACTAGACTTTATGACTTATATATAATTTATTCGATATTACTGTACAAAACGCTTAATCGTTCGCAATATTTGACCTATTTGTTAAATATACTGCCTTCAATGGTTCAAAACAAGTCGCCCCGCTTTGAGCCGGCCACATTACGTACACTTCATAGAAGGATTCACCGGTTACGTTACTGGCGGTTCCCCGTATTGCATCAACCCGCCTGCGATTTCTCTAATATCGTCTAACTAAGTATATGGCATACGAGCATTTCACTACTTTTACGAAACTCTTAACCTACTAACCGCTGTTCTATTGGACTAAACCGTCGGCGGAGAAAATAACTTTACCAGACAAATTACCTACGTTAACGTTATAGACAATAATTATGTAAAATGCAGCAATCAACCGTCGACGTGGCCAGCAGACTGACACGTGTCGTCGCTTCGTCAGCTAGCGAGCATCAACGGGACCGGAACGAAGGAAAACGAGAAGTCTTGTATATGGCCTAAGGTTCGTTGATTCTGGAACATGCTGCAATGGCTGCGGCGCACGCTTATTCAGTCCGATCAATAGAGAACTCCCGCACAAAGAAAACCTTTCCGCCAACTATTACCGATGCGTGTCCTTCTGAACTAAGTTCACCGGTCAATTTCAACCGCGTTTTCCTTATTCGTTCGCACTCGCCTGTCCGGGGGAATAATTAATTATTCCGAATAAAATCTTAGTCAATCATTGCGGCATCGAGCTTAAGGAATAGGTAGTATCTTGAGCAAATAACGAAGTCTTTATCATGCTGCATTTCTAACCAACATGAGACTTGCTTGTAGACCAATTCAATTTCAAAAAAGAGTATTTTCTACCGAAATCTTTCAGGATCCCTTCATAACTACAAACATTTCATTTCACTACTCCGGACTGTCCAGACGTAACTACGCGAATTCTCCACTTCAAAGTTATTAATTGGCTCAAGTGGAGTAATTCTGAACTCAGTTCTACCTACGAAAGCCGTTCATTCGTTCGGTCGATTGAACAAGACCGGTCGTGTAGAGCCGACATCAAACTCGACTGGGGCGGTCAGTTAACGCTAACCTGAGCACCGCCACCTCTGTGTGTCAGGCAGCCGCCAGTGCGTGAGGAGGGGCGGGGGCGGGGTGCGCAGGCGCGGGCGGGGGGCTCTCTATTGCACCACAGGCTTTGAGTTCCGTGAAGACTTCTGTGAAGAAGCCTGGTTCAGAGTTGATGCGTAGCATGCTGAAGGAAAGTCGATCCACGATGAGGAGGCAGCGGTCCCAGAACTTTTCCTTGGAGTCCTCGACGAGGAAGGGTTTAAGGGGGTAGGAAATCTCGTTGCCCATGTAGGAGTAGGAGAGGTAGAGGCAGGTAAGGACGACTGCCTGGAGTTCCTGGGGGCGCGCGATGCGATCTCCATCCACCAGCTCGCGAACCAGCATGTACACGAACACCACGTTCGCAGGGTTGATGAAGGCCACGTCCTGAAACATGACAAAAGTGACGTTAACACTGGGCTCTGCATAGCACACTCCAGCCGTGGCTATTTCTGGAGCGTAAAGAGTCTCATAAACGGGCTGGTTTTTCGGCAATTTATTGCTGCAATTTGGGCTATCCTCAAAAGTTGACATTCAAACTTTTTGTCCCCATTAGTGATGTAATATGTAATGGTTTTGGGGATAGCCCGAACTGCAGAAATACATTGCCAAAAAAAAAGCTCGTTTACGAGCCCGTTAAGGGATATTTTTCCGCCAGAACATATAGAGACTGGTGCTTATCAAGAAGATTTTAAACTTACGATCATGTAAAAATAGAGGAATATTAATCATACATTAATCATAAGGTACATAATACAGAGCTTTTATAGTAAAAACTTTCTAACACAATTGACGTGACTTGTTAACTAACTCCTCGCTATTATGTGGACTATAATGGATTGTGCATCGATTTTAAACCAGCCCAAAGGTTTTTTGCGTAGACTTTTTAACTCTTTCTGAATAGTTTTTAAACTAGGCTTTTACGAAAAAGTCAGTCAGTTGACTGAACATTAGGTGTGCTTGATCAAAGCTCACGTTTTCTGGCTCTATAATCTACTCCCACTCTGTCTCTGGTTTTGAAGGAGAATGTCCTAAACCAGCGTACCAAAATGTAAAAAAAAATATAAATACTTAATTCTCTAGAAAACTCTTCGGCAAAAACTTGTCAGACACAGTCAGCTTTTGCACGAAAATAGTAATGAATTGCAATTGCCCAGGGGGCTAGCGCGATATGCCCGCAAGTCGTTTATCGTTCAGTGCGTCTCTGTCAAACTAGTCAAATATGTAAGGGACGCACTGAGCGACAAATGACTCGCGGGCAGGTCGTGCTAGACGTGGAGGGACTATAAGAGTCGCTTTCTTTTCACTGCATTAACGAAATACTCCATTAAAATTCACGTGTTGAAAGCTGTTATTACACATGAAACAACCGAAGTGATGAACCCTTAACAGTATTATTAGAATTCTAAGCATTATGACCTCATCGCCACGTCATTAAGTCACTCGGTCTTATTGATTTCCCGTAAATAGTCGGCGCTAACTAAACCAACCCACTCTCTACAAACAACGAAGTTTATAGCTTACGGAATATAAACTTTATGAGCTACTTATTGCAATGGCATGAGGATGGGCGTTTCATTCCGTTTCTAGGTAAAATTAACCGTATCTAGCTTTGTTATTATCTTTGGTGGAACATTTGAGTTTAGCAACACAGGTGCACTTGGAGCATTATGACACGAAAGCACTCTATAGAACGTCACTCTACTTTGATCATGAAAGTACCAGCGAATTATGTAAGGCTGCAAAGTTGTTTTTTGGCACGCGTGCTGTTGTTAATCCTTTTGCTCGTGATTCAAAAATAGAATCCTGATCGTGGCGAGGGATTCAGAGGCACGAGACTCAACTTGCTGCCGTGCAAAACAGATATTTTTTAACCTTAGTGCAGCGAAGAACTATGAGACGCAGCGGTTAGGTCATATTTGGGCCGCTTTCCTGTATTTTGTAAACAAAACCTGCGACCCCGCCCGCACCCGCGCCACCTTCCTGAACCGCGCTAGCGGTTTAAAGTGTAGTTTTACACACGGATTTCGTACAAAAAAGGGAAGCTCCCCTTTTAGCTAGTGAGGTGAGAATTATAATTGTAGCTGTTTCTATCATTATCATCATAACTATTTCAAAATAATTGTGGAAAGGAACTGCCCTCGAACTAAAATAAAATCAAGAACCGCCTCTAGCACTCTTGAAATAAATGGCGGCGCAGTGAATATACTCGTAGTAACAGGCACGAATTCATTCCCTCCCTTGATGTATTATACCTTCCTGCGTTTCGATACGAAATCTTCGAAGCAAAGCGAAATAGTACATTGTGCATCTAGGGCCGTAAGAAGGGGATAACTAACGAGAGTCTGTTAGAAGCCCGACGCCGATAGGCGAGGGCTTTTATGACTCGAGTTTGTTATCCCCTTACTGCCCGTGATACACACAATGTTTTTCATCACATTTGCGAGGAAATGAAATAAAAATTAGACAAAAAAAGTATATATATTAACTTTATTTCCATTTTACATCGTGAATTACCATCAGGTGGGTGTTCATAAACTGAGCGTACGTTGCGATCAGCGCGGGGCAGCTCCGCCGGCTTGCGATCGCGGGCCCCGCCGGCTGCGGCTCGCGAGCAGCTCCGCCGACCTGGCAGCACTTAACTGCCCGCGGGAGTTTATAACTCCCGCTGACGGCGAGGCCCACAGAGGAGTTAAATCGGGCTGACGGCGAGGCCCACAGAGGAGTTAAATCGGCTATAGTTGCTCTATACGCTTGCGTATAATAACACCCTTTCCGAGCAAGTGTGATGAAAATATATTATCGTGACTAATTTCACTTCACTATGAAAATGACCTCCTTTCTTCGACCTCAAGGATTGTTTGTAATCTTTCCGAATCTACCCTCCGCAGTTGTGAAACTAACGTGAAAACAGACGGTAAATAAATTTCACATTTCTCCAATAAGAATATGAGGTTCCTTTGATATAAAAACTCTTTTGAAGATTAAATTAAGGGATTGCAAAGACGAAACTGACTCACCAAAGAAAAATACCAAAGTTATTGTACCTCAAGTCCAATCCTCTAGTTATATCATTTTACTTCTGAACTAAAGAACTTAGCATTTCTTTATTGTACGTGGAATTTTTTGAGCTTGATAAAAATGAAACCTTTGTAGCAGAATCGGGTGTAAGGTTCTTTTATTGTGCGTGGGTAGTGCTTTTCAAGTCGGTATTCTTTATATCAATAAGTATTTATGACTTCTCGAAATATTGATACATTTTACGTTGATTATTTCCATGACAGAATAAGCAAACGTTTAGGCGTTGGAAAAGTGCTACGACGTCGGCACGCGTAGAATGCTACGAGATTCTACGTCGTATTTTGTGGAGAATAAATGATTGCGTATAATTAATAATAACTTATATAAATAAAAGATATTAAAAACCCCCGACTGGTGAGGAATTGGGTATCCTGCAGTCTACAGGTGATGCTACAGCATCAGGTGAAGGTTACCGTTTGACGTAAAAGAGGGACATCGGCGAACCAAAATCATTTCCTATTTATAATTATTAAATAGTTGCTAGACGTGCGACTATAAAATACAAAAAAACTCGCTAAATAATTTAAAATGTTGCTAACATCACAATTTTTTTAAAATTAAAATTAATAACATGAATAAGGAAAAAAGTTGCTAAATTGGCAACACTGCTTTACGCGGGCCCTATCGATCGATCGGGCCAGCACCGTCCATATTGAATGAAGGCGATTCATACATCATCAGCATCATCATCCTCCCATCCATTCATCCATCATGCAGTGCTGGACATATGCCTCCGATCAAAGTGTAAACACATGTTATATATTCTGTGTGAAATACTTATTCGCTGAGCGGTGTATGAGAATCTCCCCTCGGACTATTTCTGCGCATGAAAAATTCCCTCTGCCATGAGAAATAGCGGTCATTTCGAGCAACGATTTTTAGATGAAGCTACGAAAACTAGCTTTGGAAATGGTGTTTGGAAGAACTTTGTACAGTAATACACTACTTTTTAACCAACTACGCGAACCCAAAAGGAAGTTATAGATTTAAAAAGTCTATGTATGTAGGTGACCAAAAATCGGATGTTCAACTGTAGCTCCTGAACTACTGGACCGATTTTAATAAAATTGGTATCATTTAATTCGTGGAGAGCGTGCGGGTGTCATAGGCTATGCAAGTATTCTAAGGGTATCCGATACTACGAGCAAAAATGCTTTAATTACTTACTAGCTTCTGCCCGTGGAATTCAATTATAGTTATAATCGATTTTGCCGTGCTTGTGGAGTCAATATGGAAATAGCAATCGGTGACTTGAAATAGCTATTATAGGATTCCATGGAGAGTCTCCAACTGCTATTTCCATATTGAGTCCACGAGCACGGTAAAATCGTTTTCTTGTTTTGTTCTTTTTAAGGTTATGTAGTCGGGTTTTTTGTGGTTTTTATTATTATTTAATGCATTATTTTATTATGTGTTTGCTGCCTTTGGATAAAATTGTAAATTGGACTGTTTATAAAACTGTGTAAACCTTTTAACTTAGTATGTCGTATTCAATTTAGATACAAATTAATAACAAAAAATGGTTCTAACAAAAAGAGTTCTAGTTTATATGACATGTTCGAACATATGACACCAAAATATTTTTGTCAACACATGGACCCATTTAATTGCATTTTATTGCCTCTCCCGTTGTGCGACGATGCGAATAATTTGGTCCTTACCCAGCTGTAAACGGCCGTTCGTACTTTTATTACACCATTTTCCCAATATACTTACTTAGTAGGAAGTACTCATTCTTTAACGAGTTTAACAATAATAATATCTAAGTTCCTCGATTCGAGAATTCCACCGTTCAATCAAAAGTTGGTCCCTCATGGGCATCACATTATTATCATGTTAAGATAGAAAATAGTTAATACATACATACATACACATCACGCCCGAAATCCCTAATGGGGTGGGCAGAGCCACAAGACTACTTGTGGCCACGTTCGATTAATTAGTCCTAAGATGGTATGATGAACCGTATGGTGACAGGTGATCAGCCCATCGCCCATACAGATAGTCCACCATGTTGGAGAGGACCCGTCCCTTAGTCGACTTTTACGACATGCCAGGATGATAAGCATCTGCACGCATTCTATGCTATTTCTTCACTCCCAGTGCAGCAGAGGAGGATAATAATAAAATAGTTAATAATATACATAAATCGATCTAGTCCCAAAGTAAGCTCTAAAGGCTTGGATTATGGGTACTAAACAACGATATACATACTTATATATGTAGATAAATAAATACTTAAATACATAGGAAAGTCCAAGAATCAGGAACAAACATTCGTGCTCATCACACAAATATTTGCCCTTATCGTGGATCGAACCCGGCACCGCTAGCTACGGAGGCAGGGTCACTACCATCTAGGATAAACGCGCGTCGCTGTCGTCTTGATGATGGAAATAGAGCTTAAGTAATATAGGAAATATTTCGGTGTACCGTACCATTACCATGAGTTTATGTAAACTGTTCTCGTAATAGAAAACTTCCATAGCAATTATTTCCGATAGATTTCGTTACCGAGAAGGGTTTAGATAAACTCATTTAATGGTACACGAGTCCGTACGCAACCCGCCCCAGCGCCGCGGCACTTCTGCATTCATTAACCTGATTTAGAAATGAACATTGAGTGACAGGTTTACGACTTCCACACGACATTGCAGTCATTTAATTGATATACTTGGCTGTCTACGCTAGCTGTACCAGGCATGCGTTACAATAATATTCCTTTTAGGTAGTATTTTTTGTCATAGGTAAGGTACCTTCCTGCGCGCTCGCACAACACTTCACAAAAATTTCTTGGTAATCGGATGAATAGTATAGTAAACAAGTAGGTAGATAAAAGATAAGGTAGGGTATGCATAATTTCAATTCAAGGGTTTAGGAATATTTGTTCAAGCCCCTTCTGATTACTTCTGAAAGTTTTCTGTAGCCTGTAATGTAGTTTAAAAACGAATGGGAATGTGAACTATACCGATATTTAGTTTTTCATATCTAAATATGTGATTCAGAAAACGAGAAACGGGGTCTGTTTATAACCTATAAATACCTGCTCGCTAAGATAAAATTAGCAAAACAACTATGGGCTTCATTATCAATCACGTATTGTCTCGACTCGAATGAACGTCAACTTGTGTAAACAAGTGGAAAATGAATAGCAACTAAATTCCATTAAATTGAAATATTTATCCATAGACTATTGGTTAATGGTGACTAATCATAAGCGTGATTATAGTTTCATCATACTATTTAGTATATTAACTTAGAAAAGGTGTGCGTGCTCTACTGCGTTACGAAGGAGATGGGGCAACCAGTCAAAAGAAAAGATTTGCCTGCAATATGAAACAAGGGACTCTCCAGTGCTGCACAAAATATTTACGTGTGTGAAAGAGAAAGTCTTTCAGAGTATTAGTTAAAGAGATATATATTTATTTATGGGAATTCCAACATAGACAATTAAAGATGAATGCAAAAAGAATAAACATAACGTTGTTTAAACACAGAAATCGTGGAGTTCATTTTAGGTATTCGCAGTATATCACATTTATATAACTTCCGTCTCTGTGTTTATGCGTAGATTCAGAGTGACGCCCACTACACAAATGTAATAGAGACAAGTAGGTACTTTTTATTGTTCTAACGGACGTGTCGCATTCACTTGTTGTGACCAACCAATGTAATATTTAACGTCGGAAACAAAATGTGCGTAAATGTTAAATACCTAATAATAACTTCTATACTTCAGTCACCCCACAATGTGATACACCCACGCCTCTGTGCGACCCCTAGTTACCAGGCGATATTGCGCAAAAAGCAATTGGGAACGTTCTATTTTCATCCAAGTGCCGCATTAGGGAAACAAAAGATCCAAGCCTTTTTGAGGACGGGTCATTATTCGGAGATTTTGTTTAGGGGTGGGAATATAGGTAGTATGGAAACTATGTTCGGATGACTTGTCGCTGGTGCGGCTGCGCGGCGTGGTTGTTTACCTGCCAGCCCTGCAGCAGCAGCGAGCGGTCCACGGTCCGCAGCCACATGACGGCGTCGCCCGCCTGGAAGTCCCTCAGCCGATGGCAGCGCGTGTGCAGGAACAGGCCCAGGCACTTGAGTAGCTCCGACGTTGAGGCTTGGATGACGGTCTTGCGCGGCGCGAGCGCCGGCCCCACCACCGACGTTGGCAGCTTCTCCGAGTAGCAGACATTGTTGTTGAGCGCGTTAGTGCGCGCGACCTCGGCGGACGGCGGCAGCGGCGCGGGCACAACCGCGGGCCGCGCGTACAGCGCGCTCGGCACGCTCACATTCTTGTTGCGGTCGAGCGGCGCGTTGTCCGTCAGCGGCGCGCGGAACGTCGTAACGCTCTTCGTCTTGCATTCTAACTTCTTCTTGTTGTTGTTGGCGGTCGAAAACCGTTTCCACGATAACGCGTTTATGAACAGCGAATGCTTTTTGAGGTTCTTCTCGAGCGCGGTCTTCTCGGAGATGATTTTGGCAGCGTCGTCGAGGGTAGCGCGGCGTTCGTCGCGCGGCGCCTCGCGGTTCTCACGGTTCTTGGCGTTGTTCAGGCGCTCGTAGGAGTAGGCGAGCGCGGCGCGGTCGGGCGGCGGCGCGGCGGCCGGAGGGCGCCGCTCGCGCGGGCTGAAGCTCAGCACGGTGCCCATGAGGCCCGCGCGCGTGCTAGGAGCCCGCATGCATGACGTGCGCGGCCGGCGGCGGCGGTGAGCCGTGTGGGCTCGATAGGGCCGCGCCTGCGCGCTGCCGCACGTGCTATCGACCGCGGGCGCGCGCACCCAGCTGATGCCGCCGCCGCCGCCGCCCACGCCAGCGACCGCCCGGTAAACAAACCCCTATCCAACATCGAACCCGAATCACTGATTGAGATAACTTTACTTTCAATTAAGTCCCGCCACCTCCTTATTGCCGGTCGATAAGCGAATTTGAGCCCGAGTTATGGCCAGCTTAAGGCTGTCGGGTTCGTTAACATTGTTTTCATACGATTGGGGGATTGTTTTGGATGAACTCTTTCAAGAAACTCGAGATTCCCTGCAGGGGTTACATAATAATGCGGCTTTTTAACTGACTTTCAAAGTTAATCAGATCTGGGCGAGTTAGCCCGCAGTCCGAATGCCTACTTCAATTATAGTCAGCGATTTTCCCTCTAGAGAATTTTCCGCTTCAAATGAAGGCTGATTCGCGAGAACTGACCTGAATACGACGTTCATAATAAAAAGCTTTAGCCGTCATAAAAGCATGAGCGAGAATCTTAAAAGCTTTGTCGTGACTTTTAATACTTGACGCTCTTACGCTTTGACTTTTATAACAGTGCACGGTTGCACTAAAGCCTGTACTACAGAAAGATAGCTGTTTACAACCAGCAATGATTCGGAGAACCAAAATTATTCGCGGACTTTTCTCCTTGCAGTTGGCACAGACAGTCGCACGCGCCCGCCGTCCATGGCCGCCGCACAAGGTTGCCCTAATGCGCTTAGACGAAGCCCTACAGTGTACGACGCACGTTCTGCAATACACGACCACTATACCAAGACCTCAGATACCTCAACTTGAGGTATGACCCGTGGTTTTTCGTACCTTGGGTATACAACAAGTCATCACTGGTCGTAGGGGCGAGCGTGATTGCAAGCTTGCCTATTGATTGAAGTCGTATTGCGTGCAGAAGGGTGCATTATGGTAGATGTCAATAGCTTGCTATGCATAGCAATATTCCCCTAGATCAAGGGGTAATCGTTGGACTTTTGTTAGAATAAATAATAAATGAAGAAATAGTAGTTTATGCAACGGTTGCATAATGATAGGCCTTAAAACACTAGTGCGGTTTTATGAAACGAGCTTTTAGCGAGTTCATTTTTTCATTTAATTATGCAGAGTTGCATACATAACTTTATCTACACACATATTATAAATCCTCCATGATGGGTTCAGAAACAATATTTTCTGGCAACAACTTATTTGTTGCAATCGTGGCTGCATATTTCCGATATCCGGCGCATTTTCACATCACACACACTCCGAGAAGACTACTTACTATTCATATTTTCAACTAAAATGTAAATTACAAACAACTTTTTCTATTCAATTCAACAAAATTCTACTTTCGTTCAGCAAAACGTCAACAATGGCGGCCGTCCGTCAAGACCATTTTTTTTTAAATCATAGACAAACGGATGAAGTCTCTATTCTCACGTCACTCGAGATCAAATATTGTGCAGTTTATATTAAAAAAACATACTGAATTGACGTTTCGTATCAATAACTGTTTTAATATCTATGGATACTAGAATAGAGACCCACTTGAGTTTTGACAGTTGTTCCAAATTTAATCTCATTTCTTTACTAAAAACGATAAAGAAGTCATTTTATTTCTTTATCGCAGCACTGGTTTTTCCTAATTGGTTGTCAAAATGGTGGTCATTTCCTAAGGTTTTTGATTAACCAATGGAGGTTTTATGATATGGGTGTAGATAAATAATCTTTATTCTACAACACACAGACAAGAATGTTCCTTAAGCTATTGTTCACATATTTTACCTACACCTCCTGTTCAATGACAGAACATAAGCATTGTCCGTCTGTAGTCATCATCGCTTCTTTTGTTTTCATCACGCTTCTCAGACGTACCCCATTAGGTTGGCTTTCCTCGCTTTTTCTCGCTTACCGCACAACTTTCTTGCACAGGCTTTGGTAGACAGAGAGCCTTAAAATATAAAAATAAACTTGCACATTCACAGTTGAATATAAATTGAGTTAATTTTGGATGGATGTCCAAAGTAAACTCAAAGTGAGCTACGTACATAACTACTCTGGTCCTTGCAAAGTTAGTTTTGTTGAAAATACTTTACTCATTTTTACCCAGACATACTAGAGACAGACTTCAATTTAGGTCTAATCAGCTCCGAGGAATAGTTCCAGCTCTGAATAAACTCCCGATGAAGATCACTACGTTATTACATTATACGACTCGAGAGTTAAGGTTCGGTTACATTGTGAACGCTACCGCAGCGTGAAGCCATTTGTTGTAGGTATTCTAAGTCTTAACAGACGTCACACATATCACGCGCACGGCTTGTCTAGGCACGGTCGCAACGCGGCGTGATGTGCGGTCTGTTACGACTTTTTAACAGCTGGCGTCACGCTGCGGTCGCGCTGCTCCTGCCGCTTCCGCAATGTGATCGGGCCTTCCTCTATCATTTACCGTGGGTAGATAGACATAGTTGTGTTACCGGAATACTTTTCGCTACGACGGTGTCTCGTATATGTCAGGGAAATAATGTCTTTAAATATCAAAGTTCAGATCGCCAATCTGTTTGAGTTCTAGACCATCCCAGAACCACGTCTCCGTCGCTTTCCAATAGATAAAAAACACGATTTGATAACTTGCTCTTTCCTTGAAGTCGGTTAAAAAGGGAATGTTATAGCTTTGATTACACTTTTATAAATTACCATGCATATTTATTGCACCACCCCATCCTGCATATGATTATGTGGTCGGCGACCCGTCCCGTCGCCTCGCAAAGGCTAGACTGTTTTAGGACTTGTAGGTGTAAGTATTTCTGATACTTTTCAGACGTTTCTAGATAACTTTTAAAGTAATATCGTATTGAGTCAGTGATTTTTCGAAAGTCTGTGGTAAGGTGGTAAAAATAATTACATTAGGCGTTTAGGCGTAAATCTTGAACTGTTACCTAACTGTTTATTTTGAGGTGTATGTAGGTACCTATACAAAGTTTCAAGTTGATAAACAAATGGAATCAGTTTTTCCCATAAAAAGTTCAACACTCCAAGTTACCCCTTTTTATTAGGGGTTCTTTCGGTTTTTTCTCCAACGCCTACCTAATTAATTGTTTTGAAGAGTATTTATACCAGGGTGTCTATTCAGAAACGTCTAAGTGATATTGTAACGACTCGCGAGCGAGATTCGCATCCCGCTCTTACGCATTACGCATCGTGCGGAAGAGTGGTATGGGAATGTCGCTCGCGAGTCGCTACAAAATCACTTCGACGTTCCCGCATAGAGGCGCAGGTTTCAGGTTGATAAACTCATGGACTCATGGAATAAGTTTTTCTCATACTAACTTCAACCCCCTCTTTTACGTCCAGTTTTTAAAAGTTACTATAGCCTATGTCATGCCTCAAGTTCTCTTTAATATAAAAAAATATTGAAAAATACATTGGAATCCGTCCAGGAGTTTTAAAGTTTATCGCGCACATACAATCAGACAAACAGACATGAAATTCAAAAACCATTAGGATGCTATGTGTTCTATTGCTCATTCTGAAGAGCCCATACCATTTTTCCATTTTTATCTTCATTGTACTGACTTTTTCCACTTTACGATTTTAATATTATGTAAGTATATTTAAGTAGTAGACTTACTATAAGGATGTATAGATCTACGAAGCTACGCCGTAGCAGACGTCTTTGGACTGTAGAGTAGACGTGTAGTGTAGCTTTTCTTCATTGAAGTATTACGTTACACTAGAACAGGCGCCTCATTCGGAAACGCTAAGTGATTCTGTAGCAACTCGTAAGCCAGATCTCTCATCTCGCTCTTACGCATTTCGCGTCGTGCGGAAGAGTGGAATGAGAAATCTGGCTTACGAGTCGCTACAGAATCACTTAGCGTTCCCGAATAGAGGCGCAGACATCTCGAACAAATGCCAGCGAGCACTTGATGACGGAGCGGGCGTGCGCGCCGCGTCCGGCGGTGATCGTTTTCTTATAGGCGTTTGTGCCATTTGGCTTCAACAGGCTTTACAATAAATCAGGCTGAGGCGTCCACTCTAGTATACGTAATTACTCAAAGCATTTCTATTACAAAAATAATTTAACAAGGCTTATCCATCAGTCCTTTCGTTAACATGCATTTTCACTTAAATATTTTATAATCTAGAATTGCTAAATAGGTATTAGTGCTTTTGCCTCGTAAAGCTGTCAGCATATTCAATTATGATAGAAGGCCGGCAAAGCGCTTTTCTTGAATGAACGACGAGATATTCCGTTTATGACTAGTTCATTTCAGCTTCGGTTAGTGCAGGGTTTCTTAATCTGTAGTCCATTATGTCTGTAGTTATTATTAAGTTCCTAATAACATTTATTAAGATTACTTCAGTGTTATTCATGGGAATGAAATTTTTAAAGTTGTTCGCGGCTACAAAAAGTTTAAGAAACACCTGGGCTAGTGTGATTATTTTGCATCTATTATCCCTGGACCTGTATTTGATGCTTTTTAAATAAATCATTCATGGGGAAAAGCGATAACACTTATGCTTTCCGCACAATCAGCCACTGAATATGAACATTTCTTCAGTTCATGAATTTCATGATGAGAACAAATCTAACGTATAAAGCATTGTCCGATTTTTGCTTCCAGCTATGTAATTATCTGTGCGCAGTGGCTGATCAGCGATGAGGGACACATTCAAATTTAGATCGAATGGCTTTGTTCTTACGGTCTCAATTAAGACGCTGACAAGTGCCAATCACCGTGAGTGATCTGTCACTGTCTGTTTGCACCGAAGTGAACGAGTGCGGTTATTTGTATGCGGAAAATCAAAAACTGATTAATTATACACGCTACACGTATAATATAAATTAGTCAAGTTTTTAGTATAGGCATAATGTAATAGTGTTATCAATTATAGACCCATAAGTAAAAAAAATTAAGACATAGAACCGTTTAAAGAGTATTTCAGACGTAATTTCGAGATTTTTTCTATCATATTGATTTCATCAATTCGTGTTTCTGAAATAGTTAGGTTTTCAATAATATAAAGAATATGAACACATATTTTTTTCGATTTGTCAAAATAAATAATTATTGTCAAAAAACTGTTTAAGTAAAGCCGATTTAGGTCTTGTCAGTGCCCTAATAGTTTAGTTTTTTTTATGTCAATTGACTGACAAACGGGCAGACGGCCCACCTGATGGAATGTGGTCACCGCCGCCCATGGAAATCTGCAACACTAGAAGTGATGCCAATGCGTCGCCAACGCAACGCGTTTATCCACTGATCAATCGCTGAGCCAACCGCTGTTATAAAAATTAAAACATCAACATTAATCTCATCCCTTTACCGCTATATCTAAACACGCGAAACATCATAAAGTATTAGTTCAGACAGATAATACATGATGGGGCGAGGGTTGAAATGGGGCTGCCTCAGCTAACGCAAATTAAATCTTGGCGGCTGACCGTAGAGCTTTAATTACAATGTTCGCATGCCATGGGGTATCGGCAGAGTTCATCGACCTTGCAAATCTGAAGTCAAAAATGACGTATTCATAAAAAAAGCCTCTTTAATTTAATGAAACAGCATTACTTGCGCACGCTGTGTAAAAGTATTTATCTATAACGCAACTTGTCTTCGTACGCGTTCAAGACTGTTTCGGAATATTAAATACTTATTGTCCTTTTTTAAACTTCTAAGTAGGTATGTCCTAGCCAAATATCATCGAAATCAGATGTGACCATGGAAAAAAGAACAAACACCATACACACTTAACATTTATAATATGAGACCTAATATCCTCCACAAAATTAAAATTGTATAGTCTCTTCGGCTAGAATACTTTTGAATCCATTCGTTTCTACCGAATCTAATCTACTTTAACCTAAAAAGTTAAGAAACTACGTAGGGAAACTTGGATGTAATAAAAACTGAATACTCATAATATCAATTTTATTAGGTACAAAAAATTGGCAGTCGATATATGACGCTAGAAGCTCGACCGCGTCAGGCGCCGTCAACCATCGGGCCGAAATGTATTTCCATAGTGTATATTTACAATTAAGTATGTGTTATAAATGCTTTGGAACAACTTTTTTTAAACACTTGTCGTATTCAATGCCTTAACTATAAGTATGAATCCAACAAAGTTAAACATACTTTAAATTTCTACTTTAAAACAAAATATCATTAACATGTCATTGTTGTAACAGGATAAAATAGTTACAATTGAAACGTTAAACGATAAATTATATAGGTAATTTAATGGGTTTTCTACAAAAGCAGAATTTATTTGAATTCATTGATACATAAAATATACGAACATTTGAAACATTTGACATATTAAAATATTATGAAACACTTCGTGTCTCTCTTAACCGATTGAGAACGCAGTCTAATGTACGCAACACCACATCAGAAGTAAATTATAAAAGAATTAACTTCTAGTCAATGGCACTTGCTTTTAATATGAAAACTTACAATGCCTACAATATTTGTGCGTCATACGCAAACGATACTATTTACAAATAATCCTTTACCACTTTGAACGAAACGTTTAACAAAAACTCCGTTTTGTTATTATCTTCATTGAAAGTCGCAAAGGAATGCGTTTTGAACGCACCACCAAGGATTCAGTCACGCTTAAAAAACTATTATTTAAAATTTAACTAAATATTGAAGCCTTTAAAAATCAACTTGCAGCAAATAGCAAAATTGCATTTTATCATTGCTAACTTTGCACAGCTGTTACATTGCCATATATATGGAAAAACAAGGGGTAAGTGAAACATTACTTGGATATTTGGGGCAAGTTCCTCAAAACATGAAAAGTTTGCATACATTGTTGGTATGCCCCCACATCCCCTATTGTCTCACTTTCCAAAACAAATTGTTTTGCGATAAAGCTACAAATTATAAACCTTTAAAGGCTATGGAAACTTAATATAAGTTTCTAGAGATCCATACTGAACGTCTCCTGTGACTCGTCAAAGGAGATGGAATTCGAGCGTGTGTTTTTCTGTGGCGTCAGGACCTGTGCGCCGGCGGCGGTTGGGTTCTTTAACATGGCGGCGGGCAGTGCGCATTTTGGCGGCGTCTGGGAGATAGGAGACTGCCGGAGCGACATCATGAAAGACCTCTCGTATACTATCCTGGTGCCTGAAAAGGATGAGAGAAGGGGCATTAGTGATTTATTATCAAGTTTACAAACGTCTGTTTAGGTTCGACTTGACCAATAATTATGGACCTGTCTCAGTTGGTATAAATCATACACTAATGAGTGTGGTAAAATATAACCTAAAAACTAACTTGTTAATCTAATTTTGTCAATCATAATTCATAATAAGTGTACACTATAATGATGAATTATGTATTGTGTCCCCTATTGTTCTTATTGCAGTCAGCTAATAACATGGTTCACTAATGCAACTAATTATTCCCAACCAACGATCGATACCCCGTTAGATTTATAGCAATTTCACAATTTTAACCTAACCTAACTTACAGGCACTCGCGCTCGTTCTTAAAATACAAGATAACTGAAATACCAGATTCCTAAAATAATAGATTCTTATTACACCGGTTTCCTGACAATACCAGTTTCCCAAAATAAAAATTAAATAATATCCCATATTTTTTAACAGATCTGTTATTTTGAGAGTGTGGTAAGTAGGTATTATCAGGAAACAGGTGTATTGGAAATCTAGTATTTTGAAATTATGGTATTTTGGGCTCGTTCCCAACTCAGTTACAGGATTGATATAAAAATATCCTAAAACTTAAAAGCTTCAGAAAAATGGATTCAGTGAAACGAATAGTTTATGAAACGTTACAGCTACAGTTACAGCGGTGAGTAATGGTACTCGGCCACCTGAAAGGATACCTAATAACATAGGTACAATTTTAATTGACAGTTAACATTAAGTATCTCATCGAAGTTATTTAGGTTTGCCAACAGGTAATATACTACGAGATTTACAATAATAACAAATTCATTAAACATTACAGAGTAGCTTCCCAATTGCACACAAACATAATATGATAATCTTACTGCTGCACTTACTTACATCTTGCATAATCAGGCACAAATGAAAATTTATAATACTAAATATCCACATATTCCATATTGCAAATCTGAATATCAGTAACAACATTACTTTACTGTGACAAACATCCTAATTACTCTACCGATTTATGAACCAAATATGACCTTCAATAACCTTCTTGCATCGGGTCGGGTAGAAACAATGAAAAATATTCATAAGTACAATTGAATCATCGAACCATCCGTTATGTTTACGGAGCTGGTTTATATTAACCTATTTTATATCTAGCACGTTTATAACGCAAACACGCATTATCAATATAAACAAAGCAAGTCATCAATGTAGGTAGGTTACACGGCATCACGCGATATTTACTAACTTTCCTTGTTGCGTCATACTTCAATAACGTAATATCCTCAAATTTAGCGAGTTACACCTTCAATATTCTAACGCAAAACTCATCGTTGCCATTGAAATTCTAACTTCTATCAGTGACTGCAAGGAGCAAGGAGTTAGGGGAAAGTTTGCAAAGTTTGCACCGATCTGCTCTATCAATTTAGTACCCATTATTCTATAGTACCGTAATACTAAGTACTACCTTACTATTTTTATTTCGTATTTCTACAAGATGCGCACCACCCCACAAATTTGAGTAAGATTTTTGTTTCACGACAGTCCTTTCAGGAAAAAATATTATCTGTAACTGTAACTGGAGCAAATAATTAAAACGGAGGTTCCTTAGAGTATCCCCAGTTATTACCAAGTGGTCCTAATGTTTCAAAGTCCTCTCCTGAGAGAGGTATGATTCATAATCAATGGATTTTCGAATTTATTAAATGTCAACGAAGTGTTCCGACTGCACACGGCGTAGTTATCAAATACATATTTGTTATACATTGCTGGTGTGATTAATTTTGTTAGAAAACATATTTTTTTTAAATTATGAGTTAAGTGATTAAAATCACTTCAACACGATTACTAGTAGCCTAAAATACCAATAGTTTAGTTATTTGCTCCAGTTACACCACCCACCCTGTATACCACATTGCAAGAAACAAACAGAAAAGCTAAAGCAATTCTTATCTAGGGAATAATTTTTGGTTTTAAGAACTCATATTAAACCAACCTACGTCACCTGAGTTTTGTCATAACAATAAGACCCGCAAAAAAAGTGGACTGTAGTTCAGAGTTGCAAATAAAGTCAAGAAAATTTAATATAAACTTTAAATTATTCCTTACCCACACATAAGACAGCCGTGAAACCCGTTTAACATTTAAAATCATGTAATATTATGACAAAATTTATATTTCTGTTTACGTCCCGTGGTCAAGGCCACATTTATTAGCTCTAAGAATCTACTTTATGTTAGTTCTCTCTCTATCTTCACCTTCTCTCTTTCATTCGATTGTTTCAAGACTCGAGTACAAGAGGAATAGCTCCATTCGATATTTTCAATGGAAGATCTTTTGTATTCTGCTACTTCTAACGACAAAGTAGGAGTAAACTGCGCATTTAATCTGTGCCCCAATGAGGCTACAAGGGCTTGGGCAAGTGGGCTCGGCTCACCCCATAATTCTGCTATTAGTCAAAAAAATATACACTTTAAGTATATATGTACTACATTCGCCTCCTTCCGGTATAGTACTTCTAAAGATACCGACTGAATGTGAGCAGACCCGTAGTCTCAACACAACAGAAAGAAAGTATTTTGTTTGACTACGAATAAGGCTCGATTTACTTTAGTCAAGTGCCATTAAAGTGAGTTAGTGCACTCACCACTATATCTCATCGAAATACACCACTATCCTTATACGTGCCTACTTTCGCTAATCATTTGACTCATGTAAATTGTGGCTAAAAAGGTATTGTTTGAGCTGCCCTCAGATCAGGGGCCATCACTAATAATCTAATTGAACACCCACTCGTAATCGAGTTGTAGCCATGTGGACACGTGGCGCACGTTACGTAACCCGTGTAAACAGAAGATAAAATCATCGAAACTGACTCGATTCGCTGGCCTTGACGGAAATACTCTTGCGATGCGCATGTACTTATCATACAAATTTGGAAGGATTTAATTTGTAATTTGTAATCGTTCAATGAGATTTTGTTATGAAGTCATCGACTTAACTTGCTTAATTATGTCCTTATGAGGATTTATTTTAAATTTTAAAATTGAGATTTACCTATTATGCGTAAACCTACCGCTCTTACTGGTGCTTCCAATCCAATTTTTAATAAAAAGGTAGATATGAAGAACACATGTGCTTTATAAAAAAATTGACTCGGCTTTATTTTGGTTACTTATGTCTGTATTAATAATGTGTGCTCAAGAGTGATACTGTACTCAAATAGATAAGGATTTTAGTATGAGAAAATACCTACTTGAGTACGATTATTAATACGGGACTTTCATCAGAAAGTGAAACTAATAATAATATGTAACATTAGCAACCAAGAACCAATCCTCTTATCTGTTTATTTACTTAACTTATTATTAACTTCGAGTCCACCAACCGACACGCTGTTGTCAAGCGTCACGTGGTTACTCTCGCACTGTTATTTAATAGAACGCACCCGCCCCAAAGGTTGCTAACCCATGCACTAGCTAAATAGCCCAAAAACACTTAAAATAAACTACTCGAGGATTTTTATCGACTTGTGAACAGTCTGTCTGATTATGATTCTGATTCTAAGCAAATGATAAGGCTACGAGCGCACGTACATAGATAAGGATAACAGAAACCTTATTTTTAAATTCAAACTGCTTAAAATCTTTCATATTCCTTAATGACCCCGACACAAGATAATGTGTGTTTTATTAATTTACGAATAGGGTCCAAATTACCTCCAGGTGTGGTCGAATACACGGTGCCTCCAGGCGTGCTGGAGTACACATCGGGCATCTGCGCCGGGTCCGTGATGAGCACCCTCCGCGAGGGAATCGCCTGGCTGTGCGTCGCTTGCCTTGCAACCGGTGACGCGGACATTATAACTTATTATTCAACTGCTAAAGTTCAAAATCACAAAGCACTGGCACGCGTTCGGTCGGTGAGCGGAGGAGGACTGAGCCGAGTACAGCCGGTGCTTAAAATAAATAGGTTTGCTGTTAAAACTCACACGTACGCCGGCAGTGTGGTGTGTCGCACACTGGCGCGGCGTATCAACAACGCGCAAAGAGTGCTGGGACAGAGGCGGCGTCCATTATTGATAGCGATGAGCCTCTGTGAGGATTCAGTTTACAATAACACCACGAGCCACGATCCTCTAAAACGTTAGTCCAGGGGTTCCCAACCGGTGGACTGCGGCGCCCTGATGCACCGTAGAAACTAAAGAGGGGCTCCTCTTTACCATTCTCCGGAAACTTAAGTGTTCGTGGGAACATAATAATATTTCGACTAGGGCGCCACCTGTAAGTGCGCCGCGAACTGAAAAAGTTTTGGAGCCCCTGCGTTAGTCTTTATTATATATCTATTCAAATAAATAAAATTAAAGTGTACTATGTTTATAATGTCAAAATAACAGACTTACTAAATAATTATAAAAGTATATTGGTAATTATAACAAAAAAAGCAACTTTTTAAATGTTTGTCTGTCTGTCGGTTTGTTCCAACAAAGGTAGAAGAAGTAGGGTTCCGGTGAAAAAATATTTTTGGAATAAATCTTAGGAAACTTTTCATCCAAATCCTACGCGAACAAAGTTGCAGCCAAAGCTAGTTATATGTTAATAAAGACGAGACACAGGCACGAGTATACAACCAGGTTCATTCTTGCTTACTTGCGTCTATCAAACAAAATCCCCTTTAGTCGGGATCTTTCTTCGTAGCCAGTTTTGAAGAACTGAAAAGAAAAGGCTGCTATACGCTGCAAGTGTACTTTAGCTGTGTGACATTGAACGTGTCACTGACAAGTAAACCTAAATCATACAAATATTCGAAAAGAACTAAAATAAAATTGATCCAATTGTCACTTCTGTTAACACGTGCTACATACCATATCTGTCTTCGCACACATAGTGGCGTGGCGCGTACAAACACCCACACACAAGCAAGCTGAATCAGCTATATGCGTCGTTTTTGCAAAGTTTAAAACAGTGTAGTCTGGCGATTAATTTATATTCGAGAATTGTTATCGCTCGCTCAAGGTTGCGGAAGAATAATACTGGTTAAAAAATGAAACACTTAGGCTTTTTAATAAATGTTAAACAGGTTTATGCTGTTGCTATAGAGAAATCACTGATAATTGATGGATACCAGCCCTGTGAGTTTCTAACGTGCGCATGCGCAAAGGCTGATCAGCGATGAGGGTTACATTCAAATTTAGACCTGGGAATTGCATAGCTGGGCACCGTTAATCAAATAGTTAACTTCGTTAATCGCTAATCCGTTACTAAAAGAGTTAATTTCGTTAAACTTTAAAGCGTTAATTTTCGGAAGATTTAACTGAAGTTAACGTTAATAGTTAATCGTTAACTCGTGATAGAAATTGCATTATATATGCAATGTCATTGTGTTAGTGATTTGCTTATAAGAAATGGGGTACGGGCTATGGAAGTGCAGACAGGACTTGAAAAATTTATAAAACGTACTAGTCAGAACGTGTCTTTCGCGGCGCGGCGTGGACCGCGCTGTCCTTTTGGCAAAAAGTAGGTCCTTAATCAACGATTAACGGACATTCATTGTTCAAACGGAAGTTAATGAGTCCGTTAACAATTTAAAGTTAACGTAAAAGTTAATCCGTTACTCGAAATTTTAACTTCGTTATTTAACGGATTAACGGTCTTTTGCACAGCTATGCCTAATTTATAGTTTTGTTTATCCGCTGCTAAGCCGCTGCGCACGTAAGAGAATCACAACACAGTATAGGTAGGTACGTATTAGCCCCGGTCACATTGCGGGCGTGGCAGGAGGATAAAACACGTGCGTCCCTAACTTGGCTCCTTGTGTGTTTTAAGGATTTGTTAGACGGGTTCCGCGAACGCATTAGGTATTTACGTGTAGCTTTTTTCAGAGTCGTATTTTGCCGCGAACGATTAATTTCTTCATCGGAATTAAAACTCACTTTTTCCCATTTCGCATTTTGCCACGACGATTAGTTTATTCATAAGCATTCTACAAGTGGAAACAAAAAAAAATGGTGGTTACTTTATCAAAGTCGCAGAGACAATGCTGGAAATGTTGATAAAAATGTAGCGACTCGTAAGCCAGATTTCTCATTCCACTCTTCCGCACGACGCGAAATGCGTAAGAGCGAGATGAGAGATCTGGCTTACGAGTCGCTACAGAATCACTTAGCGTTCCCGAATGAGGCGCCAGGTGTGATACATTTGCAAATAACTTCCATCTTTAACATTATTTGCGTATACAACATTTTAAAAGTGAAAATTTAAATGTCATTAAAAACAGGTACGAGTAGGCAGAATGCCCATGAATACTTTTAGTCGCGAAAAAATGCGACTAAGAAGAAAGCTTAAGAGTAAAATTCCGATGAAGAAATTACTTATATTATATAGTTTTCATAGTTCAACTTCAACCCTTTATAATCCTCGCCACTTTTAAAAAGATCGCTGGTGCTACATGTGGCGGATATCTATAGATCTTTTGGGTCTGAAATAAATGAATCTTATTTTATTTAATTATAAATAACTTGCTTTAACCTGCAACTTCGGCTGCGTTGAAATGTATAGGTATTTAAGAGGCCTATTACGATTTTTTCATTAAATAGTCGACTTTGACGTTCTTATTATGAGAAACTGAAAGACTTATGGCCGAATTCAGAAACGCCACTTGAGCATTTGATTAGCGATTAAATAGTTAAATGTCCGTCAACTAGTTGTCATCCTGTACAAAAACGTCACCTAAACGCCACTTTAATTAAAGATCAATTTGAGTGGCCTTTCTGAATTTGGCCATTAGACAACTTTGACTTGCTGAATGGTGGAGTAATGCGCGACTCTTTGAGCTCATGGATTGAACTACTGTACTAAACAAACGAAATGAATATCTCTTAAATACTCATGTAGTTCATAGCGGCTTCTGAATTGTGAAATATGTATGGTACCTATATGAAGAAAAAAAATCCAAGTCCAAACTACTAAAAACGCTAAGAATTAACCGTAAAATTCTGTTTACTACATTAATATTATTACGTAAAATGCATATCTGAATAATCGTTAGTTTCTATCGAACACGACTTTAATCATGGCAATTCATTTGAAAGAATATAGTTAGGGCCCCAGTTTTTTTTGCACCAGGGCCTTTTTTTATGAAGCCAGGTAAACAAAGGCCCAGCGGCCCTTACATGAATGACACAAAGATAAATTAAACCTGTTTATCTCTATGACTATCTCTTTCGTTGGCACTAGTGTGAGAGAGACGCACTTAGAGATAAGACTGTCTATCTTATCTTTGTGTCATTCATGTTAGGGCCGCTCATGCAAAAAACACGCGGGCCCTAATTATATCCTTTCAAATGAGTTGCCATCTCTCTGCCTGTGCTTCCCGTAAATCAATTTTGCAGCCCCTATTTCAGTTTGCTTTTCTTTAAAAAAGTAACCTATTACGTGACTGATGAACCTATGAACCTGAAACTAACTCCATACCAAATTTCATGAAAATCGGTACAGCGGTTTAGGCGTGAAAACGTAGCAGACAGACAGTCAGTTACTTTCGCATTTATAATATTAGTATGGATATTTTCACCATATCTTTCTGTCTGTTCAACGAAATATGTTTACTCGGAATTATTTGATTTGTAGATTAAGAAGTATGATAAAATTTTGCATTCATCTTTCTTGACTAACATTATTTTTCACACTTTTTACTATCTACTTATCACAATAATTTAAAAATGCACGCATAAACACAAAGAGGAAAAATATATTTTTTTCCTAGTGTGTGTATGAACAAAGCGAGTACGTAGCTATAACTTGATACCGTTACATATAAAACCACGTGTTGATGTGTCATTCAATGTTGTTGTCAGCGTTGTCGGCGAGTACCTAGAAGACGTGTGTACTGCACTCGAGCAAGGACAATAGGTCGCTGTACGTGGAAACGGCTTTAAGATCTGGCATCTGAAAAAAACGTACAACCGAATTGAGAACCTCCTCCTTTTTTGAAGTCGGTTAAAAAAGGAGGAGGTCCTCAATTCGGTCGTATTTTTATTTATTTTTATTTTTTGTTTGTTACTTCAGAACTCCGTCATTATAAACCGATTATGAAAATTCTTTTTTTAATCGGTAGGGTATTCCTCCAGTTAGGTCCCGTTGTAGTCATAGTCGAGTTGTGATGAGAGATCTATAAGGAATCGATGGAACTCTTCAAATATTATAGGCAAACATAGAGCAATTTTAGTATTTTCTGTAATAACTCAAGCAGTTACGTTCCAAAAGCATTATTTGGTGAAGTGGGACTGTTGATGAAGACCATAGATGATCACTGGAACTCCTAAACGTTGAGTATTTCACGGTTGGCGATTAAATTGCTGTGTAAAGTTCTGAAGCAACTTATGTCCACGAAAATTCATGTAGTAAAATTGAAGAACCAGGAGAACTCCTCAACGATTGACATCTTTGCACCGTGGAATACAACAGTTTGTAAATGGTGATGAGCAATTGGCATTATGCTATTGTTACTTGATGTAGTAAATGTGTGTCGTTAAATCGCAGGATAATAAATAAAATGAGAAAAAAAAACTTTTCAAAGGCTATTGGAAGTCGGTTTTTTTTATTTTATAAATTGTGACTAAAACAACAAAAATCTATTCCTATACGCTAGACGTGCTATCCCAACACCAACATGTTTATTAGGATATTAGTAAACATTCGGAAAGGTCGTCTAAAGGTGCTTGTAAACCAGCAACTTGCTTGGCAATTTATTGCTGCAATTCGGGCTAAGTATCCCTACAACTTTACACTTGAACTTTTTGTTCCCATAGTAATGTCATATGGTTATATGTAATCTTGATGAGAATAGCCCAAATTGCAGCAATAAATTGCCCGAAATCTAACCTGTTTACGAGCCCTTTAAGAAATAATGTTTTTTTTTTAAATCAAAATTGCGGTTTTTTGATGTAAATGACGCAATTTCTAACAAAAAAATATCATACGGGAATACTCATTTGACGACGCGGTTAGTCTAATTGTTAAAGACCCTGCCTCCGAAGCTTTAGCGGTCCCGGGTTCGATCCCAGTAACAGCAAACATTTGTCTGATGAGAACAAATGTTTGTTCCTGAGTCTTGGATGTTTTCTATGTATTAAAGTATTTTTTTATCTATAGAAGTATGTATATCGTCGTCTCATACCCATAACACAAGCCTTTAGAGCCTACTTAAGTACTAGATGGATTTGTGTAGGGTGAAGGCGGTAACAGTGGCTATAGCGACAACAGTGGCGCACTGGCCGTTGTGTCAGAAATATTATAGATAGCTTTCTTTCTTTCTGACTCTTTGGAAGGTCTCCCGATAGAAACAGGTTACAACCAGTTCGCTTGCGTCAGCTATGTAACGAACGAATTAATGTTTTTTTGTTTGACGAAAGAAAATGCGAATTTTAAGGTAAGGTGTACTTTCTGTTTTTTCACGAACATTTTGTTTTACCAATTGATTAATAATTTTGCTGAGAAATAAACTTAATTGAGGTCATTTTGACGTATACTGCACTTCGATTTAAGCAAAATTATCACGCGTGGTATAAGTTAAATCCAAAATGGCGGTTTAGTACGCAGTGGCTCAAATCACATGAGTACACAGTGGTTCATGAGCCAAGTAGGTATATAATAATAATAATAATAATAAATCAGGGGACAATCTTTACACAAATCGATCTAGTCCCAAAGTAAGCTCTAAAGGCTTGTGTTATGAGTACTAGATGACGATATAAATACTTATATAGAGAAATAAATACTTAAATACATAGGAAACATCCAAGACTCAGGAACAAACATTCGTGCTCATCACACAAATATTTGCCCTTACCGGGGATCGAACCCGGGACGCTTGCGTCGGAGGCAGGGTCACTACCAACTAGGCTATCCGCGTCGTCAAAATATTAATTTAGAAAATTTAACAAATTGTAATATTTTTTGTGAATTTTCTCTTTTAGGATGGCTCTCGTTCAGCAAGGCCCCGTTAAATACGGAAACAGACAGATAAGGACAAAAAAAACGCTTAAAATAAAATACAAAATGTTATGAGCGTGTGAAAAGCGTCTAAAGTTTAAGACTGAGAAATAAGTAGTCAAATTTATGTTACCTGATTATTAAGTAATTTGTTCAATGCGAAAAGCCGAAAATTGCATTATTATTTGAGTTAAATTAAAGATGATTCACTTTGAACTGAGGGCAGATCCACTGTATCCCACCTCCAGTACACAGTGACTCAAATAAGTATTTTTAAAAATACTGTTTATTTTCCAAAATATTACCTTGTTGAACTAAATCGATTAAAATAATCAATATACATTAGTTACACTATAATACTAACCCTTCTGCATCTTTCCAACACTCGCCCAAATCAAGTGAGCATCACTCGAAAAAAAGTGACCCACTGTTGCCGCCTTGACCCTAAAGATTGTCCCATTTTTTTTACTTACTACGATAATCTTTGTTGGCAGCAAACGGAACAGCCGTAATTCGACACCAGCAAAAAATGCTGTACTTAATGCATATCACATTACAATACTTGATGGAAAAAAACTACATCAAACTCAGCTGATCTGAACGATATAAGATCGCATATGGATTTGTATAGGTATGTATGTTACCAAGAACTTGAAAAGGGCCCTTGAGTAGGTGTCAGTAGGATTTTTATTCTGGAACCTAAAATCTTATCACAATTTCTTTATAAGCTGATTATCACTTTCTATCCTATCCTACAGCGGCCCTAGCAAGGTTGGCAAAAGGATAAGTTAAACGGTCTTATCTCTAAGTGCGTCTCTCTCACACTAGTGCCGACGAAAGAGATAGTCAGAGAGATAAACGGGTTTAACTTATCCCAGTATTTGGTATGCTAGGGTCGCTGACATGTGTTATAAATGTAAAAGCATGTAAGGATATTTGGATATTTAGATGTTTGACAACGGCTGGACGGATTTGGATGAAATTTGGCAGACCAATAGAACATATCTTGGAATAAAATATAGCATACTTTTCATCGCAATACCACACGAACAAAGTCGCTTAAGACGTTAATATCAAACTTTTTATACAACCCCATTTAATTTGTTTTTAAATTTATTACAATGATAATTATGTGGTGACAAAGCATTGTTTTCGAACACATAGGCTAACCGGAAACCATAATCGTAAAAATTTATTTCGAATATGGTAAACAGGATAAGCGCCATGTGGCACGTGAATGCTTAATTACAATAACAACTCTAATATTTTCTCAATAATAGCATTTAGCTATTCAAAAATAGCATATTTTACCCAGCAAAAGGGGGAGCTATGGCAAGTATAGGTACCTACATGTATCATTGTATGTAGGTACTCTGCAAATGCTGTGCCTCTGTATGCGATAAAGAATGCCACCACCGCTACAAAACAAAGTGTTGATTGAACGACGATGCGGTTAGCCTAGTTAGTAGTGACCCTGCCTCCGAGGCTAGCGTCCCGGGTTCGATCCCCGGTAAGGGCAAATATTTGTGTGTTGAGTACGAATGCATGTTCCTGGGTCTTGGATGTTACCTATGCATTTAAGTATTTATTTATCTATATAAGTATGTATATCTTCTTCGTCGTTGGGACTAGATCGATTTGTGTAAAGATTGTCCCGAAATTTATTTATTTATTTAACAGTTAGTGGTGTGGTTCTATAACGAGCGCAGCGGCTGATCAGCGAAGACACATTCAAATATGGACTGAATGTATTTGTTCTTACAGTTTAAATTAATAGTTTTGTCTATCCGCTGATCAGCCGCTGCGTACGTGTGTACGCGCAGGCAGGTGGCTTGCTTAGCACCTAAAGTTAGTGAGTCAGGCGACTACTGAAGGCGAGTAGCGCGCAGTGCGGCCGGTCCCGAGAAATCTAGAACGTTTGTTTATAGCCTAGGCTCAAGGCGCTAAGCAAGCCAGCTGCCTGTGCGTACGTGGCCTTAGAGAATGAAACGACGGAACTTAATAGAATATTCAGAGTGACTTTGAAGACGTAATGACAAACTATTATTTTTAATACATCTCACCTAAGTTAAGAACCTATTAACATATTCCACCTGGTATTGTAATCTAAACTATGACTTAATTCTACGTATTTTGCTAGAAATCAGTCATATTTTAAAAAAAAGTTTACTCCAGCTGATTAAAATTGTACTTTTATTTTATGCTATAGCTACGTTCGTATTAACAGCCAATTAATTGATTGACTCAATCCGTGCAACCATGTGATTCTTGAACTTCACAGCGGCTGTTCAGCTATGAGAGTTACATTCAAATTTAGACCAAATTACTTTGTGCTCAGTCTAAATTGATAATTTCGTTTATCCGCTGATCAGCCGCTGCGCACGCTAGAGAACACCACTGATCACGTGTAGTTCATTAACTCGTGCCCTTAATTCGGTATATGAGCGCGAAACATTATCGACAACCCAAATAAGGTGTGACGGCGAGATTGAAAAACTTCGCTCAATCATATGTAGTCGTAAATTGTAATAAAAGAATCGCGAACCATTGTGTGTTTCAAAAAATGCGCCTGACCTAGTTCGTAATAAAAATATTTAAGATAACACTTGGCTTATAAAGATTTAATTCACAAAGGACTTTAATAGGTCATTGGAGAAATCATCGCAACGTCAAATCAATCGAACTTTCCGTCGAGTTGAAAATGGAAATGAAAATTTAAATATTTATTTTGCAAGTAGGCCGCACGGTCCCTTTCATATGTGTGAATCTACCAGCGCTTCGAAAGGTGGGATCTGCTGAGAAGAAACTCCGCCAGAAACTCAGTTCACATTGTGCGACATAGCAGAGCGAGTACCCTAATTCTCGGTGCATTCGAGATAATCTCACAAACGAGATTAAACGTCAGTGCATACAGTCGTTTGACACAACTGTATGAATCTGACGTTTAATCTCGCAATCGACATTATCTCGAATGCAGCGAGAATTGGGGGCCTGGCATCGTTCGACAAAATACCTCTCACATCTTCTATGGTAGAGGGAGCAAAGGCGCATTTTGGTTCCCTGCTGTATCAGCTTAATCATACTTGTTTTGTTTAGTTATGCGTTGTACTTAATGAGAACGTTTCAGTTTTTCCCCATAGGAGTGGAAGGCCGAGTGTTTTACTTCGGACATTTATGTTACGGGCTGTAAATCTTGAATCCCTCCCCCTACAATCAAGATTCTTTTAAAAATTCCTCGCTACGCTCGTGGTTCTGTTTCATAATCCATCACTGCGCCGCTTGCGCTCTGGATTCAATATTTCGCCCTCGCCCTAACCCTACCTCTTAGTTATTTGCGAATGTATCATACGTACACTTAATTTTTGTCAACATTTTGTCTGCGAGTTTTGATAAAGTAACCACCATTTTGTTTCTTCCAGTGGTAGAATGCCGATGAATAAACAAATCGAGCGCGGAAAAATGCGTCATGGAAAAAAGCTACACGAAAATAATGCGTTCGCGGAACCCATCTAACAAATCGTTTTTATTGTTTTTCGTGAGTTTTGTGACTAAACTAATAAACTTGTGTAAATAAAGTAACATTATCAAAGATAAAAGGTAAGCTAATGAAGCTACCTATTATAAGAAATCATGATTTGCGTATAATAATTAACCAATAATCGAATTAGTTTATTGCCATGTACTTAGGCGGTGTTTACTATTGCTTTTTAGGGTTCCGTACCTCAAAAGGAAAAAAACTGAACCCTTATAGGATCACTCGTGTGTCTGTCTGTCTGTCTGTCTGTCCGTCTGTCACAGTCAATTTGCTCCGAAACTACTGGACCGATTGAGTTGAAATTTGGTACTCATATGTAAATCGGCGACCGCAACACGAATGCGTAACGTAAATAAATGAATTTTAAAAATGGGGGCCACTTTCAGGGGATAAACTAAAATAACTTAAAAAAAAAGTTTTGCGAACTATATCGTGTAATAACATATAAAATGAAAGGGCTTGTTTTCAGAATCTGAAATATATATATTTTTTAAATTAATTAATTAATTGTTATTATTTGGAATATGGTTTATTTTGGAAGTTATTTAGCAAAAAAAATATCCCTTATCTCCGAAACTACTGGGCCTAAAATAAAAATAAAAAAGAAAATAATTATTTACTTAAAGATTACAGGAAAACCTATAACAAGTCTATGGTGTTTAAAGTAACACCTGAAACAGATAATCATATAGGGAACGGAAGTTTCCAAGCGAGTTTGACTCGCACTGCCCGGTTTTTTTTAATTACGCGTTGTTACAAAGGTAATATTTTTTCGCTCTCTTGTAAAGTCAGTCAAAATGATTTGAGCAGTGTTGTCAGATAAGCGACATTATTATGACACCTGTCAAATATCAGCTAGGTAGGTAGTTAGTTATTAATAGTAGACCAACGCATTGGACGAAGTGATAATATAGGTCAGTCATATAGGTATACTCATCTCATAAAGTGCAGGTATTTTGGTTCGTCGTGGGTGCAGTTTGCTCCTGAAAATAAACAGAAACAAAATATTTACATAGTCATAGTCAAAGCATTTATATAGCATTCATATGAAGCTTAAGGCGCTGACAATACTTAAATCGGCTTTACTTTAACAGTACTTTATTTCATTTTTTAATTTTCCCGTTTTTAATAACCGCGCAGTGCTTCTCGTTCACTCCGCTGCAAACAGACAGTGACCGATCACTCATGATCACTGACCATTATATACTCATGGTCATTGGCTGCTGTCAGCGTCTTAATCACGATTGCATAGTTTAATTTATTACATAACTGTGAAGTTAGCTACTACATAGGAGAAAGGTTTTAACGTGTTAACCGTAGTAAACGCCGAAATAAAATTAGATTAAGTAGGTACGAATACATTACCTACAGATCTATGTTATGTTAACATATAAAGAAATCTATTGGTAATTCAATAAATACATAATATTTAATGGAAAAATGAATACTGTTGGTATAGGCAGCCATTACACGCTCAATCTAAGAGATCGTGATCTGCAGCTCAATTACGCAGCACAATTGGTATCGGTTTGACTCAAAATGCAAACCAATTTAGTCATCACTCGATGTAAATAAGGGTACAATTGGTTTACTTTTCACGAAAGCGATATCAATTGATGTTGCGTAATTGAGTAGCTGACAAAGGTCGTGGGTCACAATTGATTATAAAAAAATCTAGATAATTTGTTATCCTATATCGCGATCCCTCAATCCAATACCTTACACAATCAATCTGGATCAAGATCACTGATCACGATCACGGGACTCGATCTAGATTGAGCGTGTAATGAGAGCGAACGGCTGCCACAGATGTGTTTGTAAACAAACACCGATCTAAGTGTAGGTACTTACCTAATCTGTTTACATTTTTATCCTGAGATCAAATCACGTGTCATGTCACGCGCCGCTGATTCACTGCTTATAAGAATTTACGACGAAATGGTATTGTTTTGTTTTTAGTTAACGTTTTTAAAAAATCTCGCGATGCTACGACAATTTTTATCAAATTTGATCTGTCACTTTGAAGTAGGGTTGCCAACTATTAACTGGGCAAATATAGTATTTTCCAGTCAAATGAATAAATAGAATAAATAGTACACTGAAAGAAAATATCGTACTTTAAAGGAAAACCTTTTAAAAAGAGTATAAGGTATGATTGATTAAATATATAACATGTAAAATTTGTCTTACTAACATACCGATTGCGCATCTTGTGGCTATCCGAGCTGCGAAAATGCCTATTGAACTGGCCAACTCAAAGCCCATTTGTAAGGACTGCCCGAAATATAAGTATTTTTGCGTACTATATATTTCTTCTACAGTATATGGTACACAGAGCCAAAATATCGTACAATACTATAGGTATATTATAGTACGGTTGGCCACCCTACTTTGAAGCAAGAAAAGGACATTTTGGATTGCAATAAAAACGATTTCTATGCTGCTGCCGGAGTCATTTCATTTCCAGAATTAGCTTATCGCATAGGAATTAGTTATGCTATTGCGTCAAGTATTGCTTTATGTTTTATTTTTGCGATAAACTGCGCGGCAACAACTGCAATCGCCATTTATGAGGTTGCATAACGAAACAGCGGCGACCATAACAAAACGATTATCAACATACCTACGAAATAATTCACGGAGGCCTAGGAAGAATATCATTGGGATGGATCATCGTTAGATGTAAACCACTACTGCTATATTATTCCCTTAACAAATTCCGTAGCTAATTTCGCGTGACAATCATAAAATGACCCGCGCACTCGCAGGGATTATGCGGAGTTAGGTGCCTACGACCTTGGCAGTTGCGGAGAAACATGGCCAAGGTTGAAGACACGCACGAACCCGTAGTCGACCGAGCGAGCGAAGCGAGCGAAGCTTCTCCGTTTCAGCTTGGGCAAAAATTCTTTCGTATTTCTAGCGGATGTCCATTTGTTCTCGTCTAAATCTCGCAGTTCTCAACCGATTCTCGTGAAATTCGGTTCGGTAAATGTATTTTTTTTTTGTCGATTCGGCATTTTCCAAATATTTCAAAATGGCGGAGATATGGAGGTTTTTGCAATTACAAACTTACTGGCGGTGTTGGTAAACTGACTACATATGTCAATGTATTGAGATGTCAGTTTTTACGGCAAAGTTAAGTTTGTCGCAAGGCCAATCATTATTTCTTACTTTTCAAAGGGTTTTTGTTTTAGATTCAGTTTTTTGAAGTCTTTCGTCGCGAGGTCTACCGCTCACGGAGCCACTAGTTATAGGCACTGACGGGTCTAGCTAGGGTCGTCGGTGAGTAAGATGACGAAGCGCGAAGTGGTATTTAAGAGAATAACACCCCAGCACGTCTAGCACGACCTGCCCGCGATTCTTTTGTCGCTCAACGCATCCCTTACGTACTTATTTGACTAGTTTGACAGAGAGATGGAGCGACAAACGACTAGCATGTCGTATGCTAGCCCCCCTGTATTGCAAACGTCGCAACGTTTGGCGATCTAGATTTCAGTGGCGAAGCGTCAAGTGTTTCCTAAGGGAAGCCGGAAGAATTAGAACCGTACGTGCGATTCTGACATTTAGTTAGAGTAACATGGACATCACTGACAGCTAGCCGTATCTTTTACTCCGTCACTGTTAGATTTCAATACCAACGTGTTTGTTCTATGAATTTATTAAAATTGAACATTTCTTCTTGAAATGCTTAAACGTGAAAACACGCCAGCCAAGTGCGAGTCAGACTCGCGCACCGAGGGTCCGTATAATTAGGTAACATTAATGAAGTTCCTAAATTATGAAAGCATCGAACACTGTTTTTTTTGCTAATAAGCGTTGTATTTTTGATACGAAAAATTAGGTACTTCAGCATAGAATTACAAACCAAAGAAGGATAGTTCACATACAACCGCCCTGACAAAAGTGAAGCAACAAACCGAGATGCATTCGCTGCGCCTTGACATTTGACACTACGGGGCGTCCCGGCGTTTCGAGCCTATGTTTGGAGCATATGGCTCCGATTTTGTTGCTTCAAATTGTGCGCGCGGACTAGGTTTCTGCGTTATTATTCTAAGTAAGCGTCGTATTTTTGATACGAAAGAAGCGAAGATTTGTAACGCTAAAACTGTCAGTTTAGGTACTTCAGCTTATAAAAAGTCCGACTATAGCACACTTTTATCACTGACTCTGCCCTTTGCATCTTGCATTTTAAAAGTAAATAAGTGCGAGCCGGACTCGCCCATGAAGGGTTCCGTGATTTATGACGCATTAAAAAAAACTACTTACTAGATCAAGTTCGAACCAGTTTTCGGTGGAAGTTTACATGGTAATGTACATCATATATTTTTTTAGTTTAGCAGTTACAGGGGGGGGGGGGACATTTTACCACTTTGGAAGTGTCTCTCGCGCAAACTATTCAGTTTAGAAAAAAATGATGTTAGAAACCTCAATATCATTTTTAAAGACCTATCCATAGATACCCCACACGTATGGGAACCCCAAAAATTTTTTTTTTTTTTTTCTATTTTTGTGTAACAATCTTAATGCGGTTCAACAGCATAGTTCTTAAAGTTTCGGAAAAAAGTGGCTGTGACATACGGACGGACAGACAGACAGACAGACGGACAGACAGACAGACAGACAGACAGACAGACAGACAGACAGACATGACGAATCTGTAAGGGTTCCGTTTTTTGCCATTTGGCTACAGAACTCTAAAAATACAAGGCCACTAGTTAATACGTTTTCACTGAAGTATATCGTTGTCCCTCTTAATCTTTGCAGCCGCTCCGTCTTTATAAACAACCCCATTGCAGTTTATGTACTTACACACAATTATGGGTACCAGGTGCCGGTAGTCAGCTGGTAGTCGAACCTTGGGTATTTTGGTGCGCAATAGTCTCTGACGAGGTAATAATAAAGTGAAAGAGGGTGCAAGTAGCGACCGCATACGTCTTAACATATGAAAGTAATCTAAATAATAAAAACCGGACAAATGCGAGTTAAACTCGCGTGGAGAGGGTTCCGTTCCGTACATGATTATCTGAAATTAACTAAGTTACTTTAAATACCATAGACTTCTTATAGGTTTTCCTGTAATCTATAGGTAAAGAACTATTTCCTGTATATTTTTCAAAATTTTAGCCCCAGTACTTTCGGAAATAAGGGGGGGAATGGTCAATTTTCGCCTATTTTCCTCAATAATTTCCAAACTATTTTACTTGAAATTCAAAACATTGATATGTCACACAATATAGGTAGCTTAACTTTTTTTTCTTAATTTTCTAATTTACCCCCCAAAAGTGGCCCCCATGTTTAAAATTCATATATTTACGTCACGCGTCCGTGTTGCGGTCACCGACTTACATATGTGTATCAAAATTTCAACTCAATCGGTCCAGTAGTTTTGGAGCAAATTGACTGTAACAGACGGACAGACAAACAGACAGACAGATAGACAGACAGACAGACAGACATGCGAGTAATCCTATAACGGTTTCGTTTTTTCCTTTTGTGGTACGGAACCCTAAAAACAAACTTGACTTTGTCTTCAACTTTTAACAATGTCGGTGAGAGATCACATTGCTGAAAAGGATTTAATTCTAATGAGGTCTTACAGTCATGCTTTCAAAAACCACGGGTTCTTTGGAATTATTTATCTGTCTAAACCAGCAGCCCTTAGCGAGGTTGACACGAGGATAAGCCATCCCCATCTTATACCTCAATGCGTCTCTCTCATACAAGTATCGAAGAAAGAGATGTGTGATGTGATGTGTGTATGATGATGGAGATAAGATGGAGATAACTTATCCCCGTGTCAACCCTACTAGGGCCGCGGCCGCTTGGGTTCGCGGCGTTCATTCGTTAGTTTTAAGTTATTTTGTTTATCTATCTTAGTCGTTAAATTATTTATGTTATGAGCCTGGTTTCCTAAATTAAAAGGTTTATTATTATTATTATCATCATCAATACATACAAAACAGTGCTTACCGTGACTCATAGACAACGCACAGCCTAAATGGGTGGTCTTAGAGGTTTGAAATTTGGAGAAGATATTCCTCGAGTACCCTAGAGGTGCACTAAGGAGGGATTTTTTGAAATTTCATCCCTATAGGGGTGAAAACGGGTGATATAGTTTGTATGGAAGATACCGCGGACGAAGCTGTGGCTGGTCTACTAGTTAAAGTAAAAATGAAAAAATGATTTTGATATATTTAGTAGGTACTATTAAATTATGTGCCCTCGTAACTATTGTCAATGAAGACTCACGAATCCTCATACGTTAAGATTAGTTTAAATCTCTAGATAATGCAATAAACTTTTGCATGTAGGTAAGTGTTTGTTGTATTAACTTTACTGTTATAGGTAAGATAATGCATTGTCTTCTCTCGTCAACTCCAAGGTTAGCTGGAAGAGATCCCATTAGGGATAAGCTCGCCTTTGTACACTGTTTATGTCATAATGCAGAATGTTGTTTTATTATATGTGCAAAGAGTTTTTACATAATGCTGTGCGTAGTGATAATCGAGTTCCAGGAAATTCAATTGTTATAATTATTAAACATGTAAGTACGCTAATGTTAAGTTTGTAATTTGTAAGTATGGCTGTTAAATAAATAAATAAATAATCCATTTTGGATCCGCTTAGACTAATCAGTTCGTACACCTATTTGTGCAAGATAGTAAGCTATAATTAAATTCAGGTCATACAGATATGAACATGATAATTGATAATCGAACGTTACACTGACATTGATTGTTATCAGTAAATGATTACCTCGGATTAATATAGTCTAGTTCAACATCGTATCTCTAGTCTAGTTACCAAATATCACAATAACACTAGACATTTATATGACTAATGGAGCATTTGCGTTATCTTTAGACTTAAATAATAGTTTTATAAGTATTACATAAACCCTTGTTTGAGTAACGAGATAGTTAGTGAAATTACTTCACGCGATGTTATACAGGCGCCTCATTCGGGAACGCTAAGTGATTCTGTAGCGACTCATAAGCCAGATTTCTCATTCCACTCTTCCGCACGACGCAAAATGCGTAAGAGCGAGATGAGAGATCTGGCTTACGAGTCGCTACAGAATCACTTAGCGTTCCCGAATGAGGCGCCAGGTAATGCTAAAAATTATTAATTAGAAATAAACCGACTGCACAACCTCCAAAAATAAAGAAAAATGTTTAAATAATGGCCCGGGATTGATCTCTTGCCACATTTTTAGTTTCGCTGCGGACTTCGTCATTGATCCTCTTACGCAATTCTCTACAGCTTGCTTAGGGGGTCGCGGTCGCAAGCATAATATTAATACGGTCATGGGGGGTCGCCAGACTTTTTTTCGTTGTAAAGGGGTCGCGGTCAAGAAGCTTGAAAAACACTGCTCTAAAGTCATCGCTAAATAGTAAAATGATTTTATATAATTAAAATTAATATGATCAACCGGCTAGCATGCCTATCCTCGGTTCCAAATAGGATGGTATCGCGGACAGGTGCTATTTTTCCAAGTCACGCATGAAACGTTTCAACGAATCAAGTTAAACGGAATAAAAATATAAACGGTACGAGAAATGTACAAAAATGCATTAATTAACGGCTATCGGAGTAAAGTACTTCAATAATAAAAAATAAAATATTAATTTAAGTAAGCTCCAATGTTTCAAGGTCTGATACGGAACGTTGAGAGTATAGCTTGAGTACAGAGTTCACCATTCACCATCGAAAAAATCGATCTGTTATCTTGAAAAATCGCTACTATTTTATTTTCTTTGGAAGTGCACATCAAGTGTCACCTCTCAGCGATACCATCTAATTTGGAACCGAGTATACTTAGGTCTTATGGTTGGAATACGCACGAAGTAATTGCGGCGTATGTTTAACTCCTGCCAAAACCACATTTGATATCGTATCATAACATAGTTATATTTTGTCTTAGGAGGTTGACGTGCGTATCTTTGCCCCAGCAGATTATCCTTGTTTAGGCCGTTGATTTTGTTGTCTTATTAAGTAATTTATTATTATATCATGCGAAATCATATTATCTTTCTCGATTCTGCAGCTGGGTAAAAACTTGAATGTCAATGGAATCCAAACAAACCTTGACTGGGTGTCCTTGAATGATGTCATGGAAGTATGCCATGACGGAGCGACACCGTGGCGCCACAGTGACCCGATTCTGGGCCCTATAAGCGCTTGTTTGTACGTGATTTTCCTCAGATGTGCGATTAAGTACTTTAATGAAGCCGTTAATACCAAAATCGCCTGAATTCTTATCTACACGGGCCGGCCGTCTTCTTTCCGAAATGCGGTTTATATTATCGACTTACCCATTTGGCATAACGTAATCTGTATCACGGGTTAATATAAACACGTGCTTAAGAAACTGCGTTTCTATATTTTTTTATCGATAAACACTTAAAATCACGAATAAAAACGCTGGTAACTGCGAAACGTTGAAAATACGCGTCAAATACACGCAGTAAAACGCTGTACAAAGCTCAGCATAACGCTAGGTATATAAGAACGGTTTGGATTGAAGCGTTTCAAAAATTGGAAGAACGTGATAGGCGCTCTTCATAAATGCTCTAATCACCAGAGGCGGCGTTAGGCCGGGGCGACGTGGCCACCGCCTATGGCCTCGCGGTCCAAGGGGCCTCGCGCTGGGGCCCCTAGGCAATGCAACTCTCGGAGCCACTTAACGCTTTTCTAACATCCTAAAATAAAAATTTCGCGCGGCCCCTAGCTGGTGCGGGGCCCGTAGGGTGTCTATACTTCCTAATGGCTAATTCCGCCGTGATAACTCGGACGCAACGTAAAATTGTATGCGTCACTAGAGGGCCTCGCAACATTTACCTTGTCCAATCAACTTTTGATCTTGCACCCCCACTAATCACCCCCATGTCTACCTGGTTATATAATAGGTCAGATAAACCTAATGGACAATAATTACTTACTTAGTTATAAGAAATAAAAAAGACATTCTCCACGGTCAAGTACTTAAAGATGGAGATAGGTATAAGGTCTCCAAATATCAAAAACAAAATTTGAAATATAACATTTCATGTCCTAATAAATACAAATAATATTGGCTATCAAGCCAAAAAAGTCATAGGATAAGAAACCCTGGTATTGGTATTAAAACCTCAAATAAGCTCGGCTTAGAGTAGCCCGCTTAAATGGCTTATTCTTCACATGAGGCGCTCGGTGTGGCCTTGACCGTGGCCGTTCGTACTTACTTACAAAAACAAACGAGCCTCGAACCAATCGTTTGTCGTACAATTCAATTGTTTATCCCTCGGAGAATGTTTTGAATTTACATTGATAACTTACCGGTTAATATTTACCTATTTTACACATTGACTCATACTTTATGGTGTATCGCGGTGGAGCGAATAAAAAATGTGTTTTATCAATCTGCACGTCTAGCACGACCTGCCCGCGAGTCATTTGTCGCTCAGCGGCCCTAACATGCATGACACAGATAAGATAACACGTCTTGTCTCTAAGTGCCTCTCTCTCACTAGTGCAGACGAAAGAGATAGTCATAGAGATAAACGGGTTTAATATATATTTGTGGCATGCATGTTAGGGCCGCAGTACATCCCTTACATATTTGACTAGTTTGACAGAGATGCACTGAGCGACAAACGACTCGCGGGCATGTGCTAGCCCCCCCTGTTGTCTTCTACAGCGACCCGCCCCGGCTTCGCACTAATGCTACCATACTTCACAGGATCTCCAACTGCACTAATCTGATGATTCCCTAAAAATTGTATCTAAATCGCTCCAGCCGTTCAGGAGTCCATACGGGACATACATATACACATCGATTTTTATAGATAGATAGATAGATGACGCTGGCTGAAATCCCAGCCACTCCACCAAAATGAAGAAGAAGAAGAAAAACGTACTTATTGTTCACTGACACTGAAGAGACAGTGGTAGTATAAATTAAGACACAATACAAAGAAAAAATGGTGGTGTGTGTTCTCACGGCAGTGAATCGGACACTGGCTCACACTAATGCTGAGGTATCAGACACGTGCAAGGCTGGTATGCGTCAAATGCGTAGTTCTTACTATACACTAGCTGCACCGCGTGGATTTCGGTTATAGTTATGCCCTCGGGGATAGAAGTACTCATGTTACCTATTTCAGGACCTAAAGTAACTACATACCAAGTGTTATGAAAATCCTTTCAGTCGTTACGGAGGCCGTTATAGGATACCAAGTCTCACAGGAACTGAAAACCCACTTTCAGGTATAATTCGAGGCACGCATGTTGAACTTTGAACTTGAGTGTGCAGAACACACTTTTGAGTCTCAATCGAAGTGCGGTATAAGGTGTGACGCTTTTTTCATACTTGTACCTGCGCGGGCCCGTCATTTTGGTTCAAGTTATGCGCCGGGGATTAAACGAACGTGAAAAGACTATACAATTGCAGTGACTGGCCTTTATATTATGTTTTCAAAACAAAAACATCAATCGCCAAGAGCAATCATCGTTCAACATAAACTTAGGCCTGAAAGGCTTATTTATTACACTGTATAATGTAGGTTTTCTCGGGTTTCCGTTCACGGTAGTGTAATAAGAGTAAGGGAGTCAGACACCCCTACTAAGGCTAGTTTCACTACGGCGCCTGGCAGTGCCGTGAAAAATTCCGTTGCACGTCACTCTTATTTCTATAGCTATATAGGTGATGTGCAACGGAATTTTTCAGGGCACTGCGCGGCGCCGTAACATGGTCATGTGGCGAGGCCCTTACGCGGGTCTTCGCTCCGGGAGCCCGTACGTCTCCCGTACAACTCCTGTACGGCGCCGTACCGTGGTTGTGCGGGCAGTCCTTAAGGCGCAAGAACATCGTTCCTGTTCTAAACGGGACACGCTCGGGGTAGAGCCCGTACACAGTATCGTATAGGGCCTCTATTCGGGACTGCTAAGTGAATAACTATATCGCCACTTAACTGACAAAACCGCGAATGTGAACGTCAAACACGTACAGAACAATAAGACATTCGCCGGTTTTGGCATTATAGCGTCGATACAAATCACTTAGCAGTCCCGAATAGAGGCTCGTTTCAGAGCACTGCGGGCGCTACCCGTACGATACGTGTCTCCCGCGAAGCTGTGAAACCATCCTACCTCATACCCGATAGATCGTGTCGTGGTTTATCGTGCAGCGTATATGCGTCTAATCACAAAAAATAAGAATAATAGCTAGCATATTTGTCCTTGATTGTGTTTACCGTTGAAACTGCGTTATACCTGCATACATAAGCGTGACTAATAAAAGTATTAGCCACACCTCCCTGTTTACAAACTAGTTTTGTGAAACGTATTGCATCAGTTTCTCGTTTAAAATTCAAATAATAATAGTTTGGTTTGAAGAAATAATCGAGAAAAACAAGCTTCTTTCTGCAAAGAGGCCCGAATATTTTGACTACAAACTCAAAACATCCTTAATCCTTATTATATTACTATATGATAATATTATAAATGTGAATGTAAGTTTGTTTGTTACGCTTTCACGTAAAAACTACTAAACCATGAAACTTTGTACACATATTCTTGGAGGTATTAGATTAGAAGTAACATAGGATACTTTTTATCCCGGAAAATTTAAAAGTTCCCGAGGGAATAACTTAACCGAATTCCACGCGAACGAAGTTGCGGGAAAAAGCTAGTGTTTATATAAGATGGTACCGGTCTTACTGTGCTCTATAGATACCTATAACCATTTTACTTTGCAATGTAACATTTCTACTCTTCGCATTACGAATTTTAATGAGGAAAGATATCAATATAATCCCATCATATCTTACTAATTCTACTGATATTATAAAGGTGAAGGTGTTTGTGTGTGTGTGTCTATATGTTACCACTCAGCTCCGTAACATCTGAAAGCATTTTCTTATTTTATATTTATTTGTATCTCACAGTGGGGTGTCGTGTATTATCAACTGCGTTCAAGTAACATACAGGCAATTTATCAACCTCCATTTCACAGCGGCCCTAGCAAGGGTGACACAAGGATAAGTAAAACCGTCTTATCTCTAAGTGCGTCTCTCTCACACTAGTGCCGACGAACGAGATAGTCAAAGAGACAAGCGGGTTAACTTATCCCCGCGCGTGTCTAGCATGCTAGGGCCGCTGAAGTATATAAATAAATGGCATAATTATGAAGAATTAAATAAACTTCACATATTTATTCATATTTAATTTTTACGAAATTAGGAATTATAAAAAGTATTGAAAGCGCCGAGAGGGATTGGAGCTTAGATTAATACATAATTTGGATAATTAAATACTAATTGGATTGCTTATGCCAACTATGTCAAAGTGGTAATAGCCAATCACTGCAGAACAAAGTTTACTTTTATTATTAATAACAATATATAAACCTGCGTAGAAATGAGGAACTCCAACGTAACTTGACATTTGACATTTAGCGACTTTTGACCTAACTATCGAGTTTTTTATTAATAACTTTAAAATTAGCTTATCCATTGTGCGGATGTCTGGCGCATGCGTTCTACTAGTCTATAGTGTCACTATTTTAAATGTATATTTTAAGCGTTACTCTTCTTACTTATTATAATTCAATGCTGAAATATTCTCCGAATTGTTTTCACGTACTGATGAAAATAGACGCGAAATCCCAAGTGTTTTTACAAATCTGTGGTGTAAATATTTACTAAGGCGTAGAAAATATTGACTAGCTCTAAGACGTAATCGAAAAATGCGGAAGTAAATTTTGAAATTTAAATACGAACAGTTTGGCAACCGAGGCTGCCACTTGATTCATGATAAACGCACTGCCATGCGATTCTCTAATGTGCGAAACGGCTGAACAGCGGATAAACGAAACTATTAATTTAGACTCTAAGTCAAATCCATTCGGTCTAAATTTGAATATGTACCTCATCGCTGATCAGCCATTGCGCATGCTTGAGAATCACATGGCTGAATTCTGTCACACCAGCCTTAGAAAAAAAGGGACAGATGCTTCACGAGTGCGTCAAAATCTATATGGCGTGTTATCCCATCTCTGTCTAGATACTGTTCTTGTTGTACTTAAATGAGAAATAGGTGGAAAACGAACAGCGGCGCTAGCTAGGCTGACACGGAGATAACTTAACCCCTCGTCTCTCTCTGACTATCTCTCTAGCCAGCAGTAGTGTGAAAGTGACACACGAACGTTACACTGGAACGGTCACACTGCGGGCGCGGCGCGACCGTAACTCTCTGTCTCGCTCTAACCGCGCTCTTGTTACGCCGCGCTGGCGTCTGCTTTGATCTGAAATCCATCATTACAACCCCCACTCACAAAACGTAGTGCTTATAAACTCTTTGGCACTCACAATAAGTCACAACTCCGCCACTCCACGCGCCCCCCCGGACGCCCGCTACAGAGCTGTTCTCGCGCCGTCCGAAGAAGTCAGTCCCCGGTCCACACCCAGGACTCCACAAAGCCGCAGATAGGCAAGAAAACCCACCACGCTGCAGATAGGCAACGCAACGTGGTCCCCAATGCCGCAGATAGGCCCAAAGAAGCCAAGATGGCACAGCCACATTCCCAGACTAGCCCGTCGTTACGGGCCACGATGGATTCCGCCACAGTGGGCATAGCCCTGAACGGCTCCCCACAACCCCCCCGCTACGAGGATTGGCGTGAGTGATGACTCGAACGACGAAGTCACAACTCAATTCAAGAGCGCGCGTCGCGTAGCATGTCAGGCCGAGGCCCGAGCCCAGAGCCCTTACCATGAGTTTGCGCAAACCGTTCTCGCTATCGGAAATGCTGCTTGTTGCCGATACAATTCAAAGGGACCGAGCGATAGTTTACGTTGGCGAGAGCGGTTTGCGTAACTCATGGTAATGGTAAAGCTCAGTTGTCCGAGCGCGGCGCGAGGAGAGATAAGTGTGACGTCCATACCACTTTCAATAATAAAAGAAAACAGATGGCCTTACGCAGCGGTCGCACTCCTGCGGCCCTAACATGCATGGCACAAAGATAAATTAAAACCGTTTATCTCTAAGTGCGTCTCTCTCACACTAGCGCCGACGAAAGAGATAGTTATAGAGATAAACGGTTCTAATTTATCTTTATGCCATGCATATTAGGGCCGCTGTCGCGCCCGCAACATGACCGGGCCTTAAGCCTCCGCTATGACTGAGTCGTAGATTAGTAGTGGGGTCGGCGACCTTTTGGCAGTAAAGGGCCGCAGCAAATAATTTTGATAATAAATATATATCTACAATATATGTACATATTTTAATACTTATTAAGACTTTCATTTACAAAACAGCCGCGGGCCGCGTGTTGCCGAGCCGACCGCTACTTAACAATATTCAAACGACGTAAAATTCTTAAGACGACTTGAGCAACGCAAGCTTTTCTGAAATGTTTCGAAAGCGTCACGGGTTAGTTCCTCGTCCTATATTAAGTGCAACCGACGTTGAAGGAATTCTTGACGTCAAACGCTAAAAATAACACATGTTAAAATATTTTATTTTCGTTATTAATAAACTTACGCTGGGCATGCTCGAGTCTATGTTTATCTTCTTAATAGGTCAATGTGGTGTTTGTGATGTGTTAGAGGAATCGCATAGACATGAAATTTGTATGTGTGGTTTATGTTTGATAGGAATCCCAAATTATGAATTGAATTCTTGTAAGTACTCAGAAAATAAATGAGATTTTTTTTTTCAATAAAGTAGGTATTAGAAAAGAATACTAACATCAAGGTCAAAGTCAAATTATGAGAAACTATTTATAAAAGTATTCGTAGCTTTCTTGCGTGCTTTTTAGGGTTCTGTACCTCAAAGGTAAAAAGGAGCCCTTATGGTGCGACTTCATTTTCTGTCTGCTTGTATGTCACAGCTGTTTATCTCAGCAACTACTAATGCTATAAAAAGGTCGAATATAGTTTAATATTTACTGAAAAAGGGGGCAAAGGAAGTGGTTTGAATCACTATATGTATTTGTATAAATATCAGGTATTTTGGCGTCACGAGTGCAATTTAGTGATTTTAAACATAAGCCGCGCGAAAACAATTCAAAGGCATCGATTAGCAAGTGGCAAACCGATTCTAGGCACCGCCACCCCCAACCCGCAGAAACGCCGCTGACGGTGGTTCCACGATTTCATCGTACCTGGCAGGAACTGTCTCAAAAAACGTAAACTCCCCAACCCGCACGGGCCCACGTGGGAACTACTGCCCAGTCCCTATAAGAGGATGCCATTTATCCGAGTTTGAAAAGAACTTCAAACTTCAGAGGGGGGGCCGGGTGTGCCGTGCCCAGTGCCCACCCCAGAATTGTCTGGTGCCCACCCCAGGAGATAAGGTTACCAACCCAAGCATTGGCTATGGCTTCATCAGCCGTGGCTTATCAGGGGCCAGTCCCCCTGGAAAATGGTAGATTCATTCCTTGACCTTCATAAGAGCTTGTAAAAGCCTAAATTGAATAAAGATAGTTTGACTTTGACTTGACTTTGACTTTGAATGAATTTATGTTCACCTGTGGAGTAATTATAATATCAATTAAATCGGATATAAGTAATCCAACTCTACAAAGTAAGACACGTTTTTCTTTCCCACGTGATGCACAGAAAGGCAGTAATCGTATTACTCCGGAATGCTGTTATGTTATGCTTCTGTTACTCGCAAACCACGACGCATCAGCAATGCGGAACGACCTCAGTTCACTGCCAAGGTCGAACTGGCGTAGGAACAAGCAGCGATTTGTTTTTGACTCAAGGAATTTTTAATATTGTAGATTATTCAACATGAATATTTTTGGTGAGAGAGCAGCTCTTCACGTTTCGTGATCGGCATACGAGCTATATAGACCGGGCCGCAAGAGGGATAATTGTCATATTTGACGTCATGAATGCTATTTTGGAAAAAAGGAGTGGTGCCTTCCCCCGTGCTCCTTACGTCCGCCACTCGAGTATCGGGTATTTTCAAAACTACTTCCATGACGTTTCATGAAGATATTATGAGCCATTTGGCGTATGTTTTATAAAAAAATATTCAGCCGTAACTTGCCAGCGGCCCTAACATACAAGTATACAACGAATTTTATGATTTCACAACTTAGTTAGCCCACGCTGCGACCCTAGCAAGGTCGACATAAGAATAAGTTACACCGTCTATCTCTAAGTGCGTCTCTCTCACACTAGTGCAGACGAAAGAAATAGTCATAGAGATAAACGGGTTTAACTTATCCCCGTGTCGGGTATGCTAGGGCTGCTGTTGTAGATTAAATATCTTAGTCATCTGCTGGCAATGACTGCTGCCCGGTCAATAGCAAGGTTACGAGTACAACGCAGCTTACTCGCAGGCATGTGGTTATCTAACATGCGCAGTGACTGATCAGCGATGAGGTACACATTCAAATTTTGACCGAATGACTTTGCCCTTACAGTCTAAATTAATATTTTCGTTTATCCGCTGATCAAGCTGCGCACGGTAGTGAATTACGTAGCAGTTCTCAATGGAATGTATCCATACAAATAAGGAATCGAATAAATTAAACCATATTCTGTGAGGTAAAAGCACAGAATAGTGTCTGCCATGAATGAACGAAAATGAAAAGAGTTTCTTAAAACATGCAAAGTTGAACTAGTACCTAACTGGACGTTTATTTATTTATTTATCAGGAGATAACACAGAAACAGTCATAAAGTGACAGTAGTGTCAGTTAAGTATTTAAATACAAATAAAATTTAATTTTGGAGGCGTTTATTTACAATTTGTGGCTTACAAATCGCTTTTAATTTACCTACTATTATCCCGGCCCTAGCAAGGTTGAAACGAGGATAAGTTAACCGTGTTATGTCTACTTGCGTCTCTCTCACACTATTGCCGGCGAAGTAGATAGTCAGAGAGACAAGACGGGGTTAAGTCGTCCCCGTGAAAGCCATACTAGGGCCGGCTGTCCCTTAAAAAATATTACTGATTTAAGTCGTCAAGTGTTCAGACATGCTTTATAACATTATTTACTTGACTTGACTTGTTATCCAAAAAAAAAACAAGTCGTTGCTAAAATAGTTCAAAATAATATAAATCTTGTCCTCCCATTACACACGCTAAGAACCACAATTCAAAAGACTTGTGACACATCTAATCTTGGCATATGAGCATTAGACAAAATTGATGGTTGTTTACACAGATATCGACGTATTCTCTCAATTTCGTATGTCGCGAATACGTTGTCTCGAAATTTCAACTTTATAGTTACAGTACAAGGTTTATTTTGCAACGTCAAGTTTTAGTAAGACTCAGTTTGAGTAAACTGTCGATAATAGTATCGTTATATCACAGCCGATAGCGCGACTGAGCTTCAATGTTTTATTTGTTTGTTGTGGATGAGAGAGCTCATTGTATTCAAATCATACGCCACGTGGATCGAGCGTGTATGAGTTCCTATAAGAGAACCTTTCATAGGAACTCGATAACGTGATAAAAATAAAACTGCCTGTTTTCGACTTTGCCGAAACGATATCGCAAATTATTTTGACGATAGCTCTTATAAACTTGACAGCAAAGGCTCGCTTGCAGTACCGACCTAAGAAAATAAACGAGGGATAAAAGAATACTATTGAAATACTAAAAAGAAAACCATTCATTTAACACCGCTCATAACCCCATTGCAAAGTCAAAGTCAAACTATCTTTATTCAATTTAGGCTTTTAAAAGCTCTTATGAAGGGCAAGGACTGAATCTACCACCGGTTCGGAAAAAACCCTCTACTGAGAAGAGCCGGCAAGAAACTACAGTTTTATACAAATCTAAGTAGGTATACATATATACCACAGTAGGTACGCACATCGAGGCCCAGGCCCCCAATTCTCGGTGCATTCGAGATAAAGCATTCAGATTCATACAGTTGTGTCAAACGACTGTATGCACTGACGTTCAATCTCGTAATCTACATTATCTCGAATGCAACGAGAATTGAGGGCCTGGGATCGCCGGTGCAGGTCAGGATTTATCCCAAACATCCCTGCGGCCCTAACATGAATGACACAAAGATAAATTAAACCCGTTTATCTCTATGACTATCTCTTTCGTCGGCACTAGTGTGAGAGAGACGTTCGTCTATAAGACGGTTTATGTTATCTTTGTGTCATTCATGTTAGGGCCGCTGCCCATGATGTAGGCTTTTACTGTGTAATATGCCCTAGAAATAAGAATTCGCTTTGAACATGGTGTCTTTTTGTTCTATAATGTTTTTAGGTTTGCATTTTCATTTGAGTGATTTCTGTTACAAGATTTCAAGTTCGATGCTGAGAGAAAAGGTGGTGAACAAGTTTTTATATGAGGGTTCCGTTTTTCGTTAGTTGATACGGAGATGATTCAACAATAACAAATAGTTTAAAAAACTAAAAAAACACGCTTTTGTCAGTCACGCACTATAAAGTTTAAAATAATGCAATTTACTTGAATCGTTTTGATACGATATATCTATGCCTTCTACCCTTACAATATTTTGTGATCATTGCACATTAACCCATAAACATATTTTGTTCAAAATATGTTTATTCTTGACCTGCCACTTCTTAATTTCATGATTAGGTATTTATGTCCAAAAGTGTGGGGCGCTTTTTGGTTGTTTCTTTGTACGCTCACGAATTCGGAACCTTTTGAACGCCCGAGTCGGCTGTAGCCGACAGCAGATTTCCGTGCCTCTGACGGCACGATATGCCGTTTTCCATACATTGGCGTCGGCTACAGCCGTCGTCGAGCGCTCGTGGCAAGCCTTTTCGCCGTTAGCCGTGGCGTTCAAATGGTAATGTAAGGGCCCGCTATGAAAAGATTTTGCGAAAATCCACCCCTAAGAGGTGAAATGTACTGTGGGCGGGGTGCCTAATTAGGTTGGTAAGTACTGTGATACAAAAAAGTCGATAGAGTATCTTTTTGTACCAGCTAGGTACGTACATGCAACTTTTTGTATCTGGTTAGGTGCTGGAGAAATTCCTAACATCTCGTTTCGTTATAATTATTTGAATAATAAAATAAAAGAACCAGGACAGTAAACAATATACAGTTTAATCTGGGCAGTTGACCTAACGTCATGTGTTAACTTATGTGAAATAAATACTGTTATCGACCAGAAGCTAGAACAAGGTTTAATTTAGTCGTAAGCAGTACTTATCTTTGTGTCTTGCATGTTAAGGCAGCTGAGATCTCCTTGCTCTACCGTCGAGCTAGAAACTACCTACCTGTTACATGGTAGAGGCGCGTGGTAGAGCACGCTATAAATCCATCAAATTTCTACCTCAGCTGCGTCAAATTCTCGCCCGACGATAAGACGTCAACTCATAACGATCGAATGAACTCCCCCACCCTGACACGTTGACCCAATTTTACAAAACATTACTGTTGTGGGGGCAACCCACAGAAAATCAACGTCATAAAAGTCGGTGACAACTGGGTTTCAATTTCCTAATTAGGTTAAGAGCTGACGACCGAAAGGTCAGGTAATTTTAGGAAACTCAAGATATTGCTTACCTAAGAATATTTTGCTTGCTATTGCTTACTTGCCCTTTGGCAGGTCGCACCTTATGGATTCAGGTCAAACACCTGTTATTGACTGGTTTGTTTTCCCAGTTTCGGTTATAAATCAACTTTTAGCAGAAAAAAGCCAGCGACGATAGTAATACCTTGAATTACTTTGCTGGGGTCTATATGGCTCCCATAAAATTAAAGTTCCGATTTTCACAATCCATAACGTTGTCGGTCATAATTATTATTAGTCATAATGTTGAAAGTCATATATTAATAGGTATAATTTCGGAGTTCCGATTTTCACTGGTCATATTTGTCGAAAGTCATAAAAATTATATTCATAACTCTTTGTGTCATAATGTATTACACTTCATAATATTACAGGTAATAATATTACTTGTAATAACGATTGTTACGTCTAAACTTGTTGAACATAACAATAATTTTCATACAATTGAAGTACCTAACTTTTGCAAGGGCGAAAATTGGATCTGGATGGATGGATGCACACTATGGATCTCATGTCTGAAATAAATTATTTGAATTTGAATTTGAAAATTGCTAAGCATGAACTTAGCTTAATTCATTTATACTAAATATTGGTAAGTAATCTTTAAATTCATAATATATAACATTAAATCACAAAGTAAAAGACGAGAATAAAACATAACATCTTACAAACAAGATTTTCTGGGCTGTTACAAAAAAAAGACCTAACATCGAAGGCTAAGGCGGGAGCGAAGCGAAGCGAACCTAACCAATCCAAGTCACTTCTGCTCTGACCCATTTTGCTCGCTCGCTCACTCACTTTTTACCATTTGTAGTCTACCATAATATGTCAACCTCTTGAGCATAACATCTTACAATCAAACAAGATACTCGTACTTTCGAAATATTGAAAAATACGATTATTAACTTTAGACAATTAAACGTTATGGGTAAAAATAATTAGAACTTTAAAATATATAGCTTACAATATTTCTGAATAATAATGAATATGTCTTTGTATGTTATATATATAAATTTTATGACTTATGAAAATTATGATCTGTAACAATATGGATTATAAACGTTAGAATTATAAAGGTTACGCTTTACAACTTTTATGACTTTCGATAATTATGAGCATAAATAATATGGGAATCAATTTCTGACTTTCAAAATTCGGAACAATAAGTTTATGGGTAACAAGGGGATCCCACTTTGCTGGCCTGGAGATAGGCCAACAAAGTATAGTTTGCATTCAATTGTCAAGAGATTAGCTGGTGTGTGCCTAATCGGAATCATCTATTCTATGACAACATTTCCAAGCAGAGTTGTGAAAAATGTTTAAAATCCGGACTGGTCTGTTAATTCATTACTTCATATTAGATGACACGAAGTCTTTATCCAAACGCAGGACGACACGTTCGCTTCGTAAAAGAGGGAAAAATGGGGTATGCTAACCATTAAGATAATAATCCAGAGTTATGGCTGGCACTACCTCCAAGTAATACCTACCAGCCTGTCTGGTATTGTGATCAAAGGATAGATGTTTTGTTTTAAAATTCCCACAAATGCAATTTCACTTCTTTATCATAAATCAAATTCCAAGTTCTTAACGTTCCACTATGCATTCCGGTCAACGTCAGTAATTGACTGATTACGTAAGTCGCCTAATACGTTGTTGCAAATTTGAACTTCATTGTGATGCTCCTAAGTTAGTTTTTGCAATATCGGATTTGAGTGTGAACGAGTAATCGTATCAGTCGAATCGAAACGCATCGGAACATAATTGCAAACAGCGCGCGCCGGTACACGTAGCCGTGACTATAATTACCTCGGGGGTTACTGGCCGCTGTAACTTCAGCCTTGTAACACATTGTTATCTGGACAATGAAAAAAAATATCCAATAAACACTAAAGCTCAGAGTACAAGGTACAAAAATATATACTTGTTTAGACTATCGCAGTTTTTTATACACCGCGCGGTTTGGATTTTTACGCCAAATCCCTATATTCAATCCGTGAAAATATTTGCGTCAAAATATTTCAAAGTTTAATCCGTTAGTAAGCAAATCTATCCGCGGATTGAATCCTTTTAGTTATACTAGTATACTCTTTGGATTGAATATTAGACCATTAGAGAGCCAGCTATCCTCGGGCAACCTACCCGCAGACTCCAGTCAACCAGTGATCATGACAGTTGCAACATCGTCGGAAATTTCGGACGTCTAAAAACCTACATCACGCTAAGAACTTGTGTATAAACAATAAGTAGTTCTATTGCAACAAAATGATCTTCAGATTTACGGTCAAAGTCGACACCATTTTAATAAAAACTATGGTGCTCTAGAAATGACGCGAGCTCATCATGTTCTTTGACAATAAGGAAATAGTAGTTTTCTATTCAATTCAACAACAATTCTACTTTCGTTCAGCAAAAAACCAACATAATGGCGGCAATTCGATCCTCCGTCAAGACCATTTTTTTTTAAATCATAGACAAACGATCAGTCTCTATTCTCACGTCACTCGAGATCAAATGTCGTTGGGTTTATATTTAAAAAACATACTGAATTGATGTTGCGTATCAATAACTGTTTAATATCTATGGTTACTAGAATAGAGACCCACTTGAGTTTTGATAGTTGTTCCAAATTGAATCTCATTTCGATACTAAAATCGATACTGTAATAACATTGTGCACTGGTTTTACCTAATTGGTTGTCACAATGGTGGTCATTTCCTACGGTTTTTGATTACACTATGGAGGTTTTATGATATCGATGTAGATATAAGCATTATTCAATATTCTTGAACAGGGCTTTCGTCAAGTTATATTTCATAATTCGGTAAAAGATGCAAAAGTGGGCACGTGGCTAAACGGCAGGTGGAAAAACAGGTTGCAGAAAATAGGCCAAGGTTAGCAGACGATGGACGGGCCGGCCCTGCTACAAGTACTCACCCATAGGTATAAAACAACAATTTACATTTTTACGGGCAAAAAATGTCAACATTGCTAGGCGAATGTACCTATGGGATTTTTAATCGGTGCCTCCAGTTTTTGTATGTAAAGGTGGTACAGCCAACTGATTGTCAGCAGGGATGGAAGATTATTCCCGAAGAGAGATAGAGTGGATTAGTTGGCACCAGCGGCCCTAGCAAGTTTGGCAGATTCTTATTTTATTTTTTCATGCATAGTTGTCGACCTATCATGACTGGCGGTGAAAGAGTTAACTAACATGGCTAATTGCGAGTGCAACCTGATGCTTTTCATTGGTCAATAGGTGCCGTGGCCGTGCCGAGTCGGCCTACACGCAGTTTTAAACTGCCTGGACTCCTAATCCACTGATACTGAAAACCCACCGCACCTCAGGCCCGGGTATATTTTCGTACGAAAACCAAGAATACCTACAGTTTATTTTCAAAACTTTTGCACTTGCTTTGTCGCTAAACCGCATAATCTTGCCATGACTCAAGCCAAACAAGAGCGGAACACTTGCACCAATATTTGCGGGCCTCGACCTTGTTAGATGAACTGCAAAACATATTTTATGAAACCATACGATTCCTGCCGGCAAGCAAATATCATACACCATTCCCTGCGACCATAACATGCAAGACACAAGGATAAGTTAAACCGTCTTATCTCTAAGTGCGTCTCTCTCACACTAGTGCCGACGAAAGAGATAGTCATAGAGATAAACGAGTTTAAATTATCTTTTGTTCCTATTACGCTTTAATTTCATCATTATGCCCTTAAATACTCTGCACAAAGCAGCCCTTATTTGCTCTAGAGCAATTAAGTTGCATACAAAATTCATTATTGCACCGTTTTGTATTTTTTTTTATTTGGTTAGTTGTCAAAAAGTTTACACAACCAGCCACCCAATCCACCCATTCACAGTCCGACGGGACAGCTGAACGTTTTAGCTTAAAAGGTAAAAAAGTTCATTAACTGTTATTATTGGTGGGGTATCTACACCTCCCGTAGCCCTAACATGCAAGACACAAAGATAAGTTAAACCTGTTTAACTCTATGACTATCTCTTTCGTCGGCACTAGTGTGAGAGAGACGCACTTAAGAGATAAGACGGTTTAACTTATCTTTGTGTCTTGCATGTTAGGGCCGCTGGTTATACTACATTGGCATATTAAACTATGTATGTGATGACTACAGCGGCCCTAGCGAGGTTGACACAAGGATAAGTTAAACCGTCTTATCTCTAAGTGCGTCTTACTCACACTAGTGCCGACGACAGAGATAGTCAAGAGTGATAAAGGAGGTCAACTTTTCCCCGTGTGTGGCATGCTAGGGCCGCTGATGAGTTCAGTGGTTTAGTCAACGTTATGGAAGTTCGTGTTGCACCGAAATGATAATTATTAACTCGTTTAAAAATTACCTTTAGACAACCATAGACTTTTAAATTGGTAAAAATAGTCCTAAATGCGTTAAGTACGTATGTACCTATAAGTACGTAGATTTTGGGGACTAATGTGGAAAAAAAAGTTTATAAAATACTAGCGGACCCGACAGACGTTGTCCTGCAGCGCCATCTGCCGGGCTGATATGTGAATCTAAACCATCCAAGCCGCCACCCAAACGCATACAAAAAAATTCATTCAAATCGGTCCAGCCGTTTTGGAGGAGTTCAGTGACATACACACACACGTACAGTACAATTATATATATATATATATAATAGAAGACAAGGTTAAATGAAACATTATGTAATTCCACCACTCGGAATGGCGATCGATTGTTTAATTCAATTAACTGTTACATTGTTAATATTCTACTGCATGTTGTATGTACAGTCAACAATCTTAATTTTTCGGACACTTATGTCGTTGTACCTACATAATTACTTACTACGTATTTTGACGTAAGAATTTACGTTAAAATATGTAGGTGACTTGCTACGACGAGGTTTAACATTGGCAGAGAACTCTAATCGGTTGACTACAACATCGGTGTCAGGATACTAGTGGTTTGAAAAACTCAATAAAAATAAAAACATATATTTATTTGTAAATACTAGGTAAATCACCTTTACAGTCTTTGTCATATAATAGGTAACATGATTTTAAAAATTATCAACAAATATAAATTTAAAATATGGAATAGGTACGAAGCGCTTAAAACATAAATTAAGTCTAGAATTAGGAATGATTGTATTTAAGTAGACAAAAGAAAATTCCTAATAAAATAGAGCTATAAGTATACTAATTGTTAATGAGATACAAATCCAACTTATTAACGAAATACGGCACATCTTATAAATAAAACGATTATAATTGTTTAAATACTGTTTTAGGTTGCAGCATCTAACTTTATGGATATGATTGTTATAGGCTGTTCTCACCTGTTACCTCCACAAAATAAATCTGTAATTGTCGGGGAAAAAATCCCAGTAGTTACCACCACTTTTTTTTATACCAAAAATATATATTTAAAATATAAAAAATTATATTAGATTTCGATCATGCCCTCCTGAAGAAACCACCAAGGACATTCGAAATTACCTACTCAAGACAAGGAATGAATGCACGATAAATCCCGGCCCCTTGCAATGTATTTGTAGTGTTTAAAATATACCGACATGCTATTGGCTTAAATAAAAATTAGCTAAACTATATTCGTTTAGGTAATTAACTAATTATAAACAAACTAACTCACCAACTCAGCTAACCAGCCAATCCAGCCAATCTTTTTTTATCTATGGTATGTCTTGATTGGCGATTTTTAATTTATAGAGTCTTGATTGGTTGGTTAGCTGAGCTGAGTCACGTGGGTTAGTTTTTTTAGTTAACTACCTGACCTAAACGAATAGTATACATTAATTAAACATAAATGGACGCTATTGGATGTGTGTTCTCTATTCACGTTTAGTACCAAATGACTAACTTCTACAAGAAACGAATGTACACTCTACAAAAGACAAAGTTGGTGCAGCCTTATGTTTCACTATAAAAGGTTCAAAACAATATCCAACAACAATTTTGTTATGTAGTTAAACTTAATTTCAGGACAAGTTTAAAAAAAATACATAATTTTGATATCGGGGATTTCTTCAGCCCGCAATAAAGTAATAATTTGACCTTGAGCATCTGCCTAACAGATACGTTTTTCAGCATAGTTATTGGATCTCTAACACATGTTACGCTTATCTATCGAGAGAGCATATAATTTTATTGCTAAATATATATTTCGATATGTCTAATTAGGTACAGAGTTAACTTAAAGCATAGTTGAGATCTGACACGAAATAATAAATAAAAATCTCAGGATAAGTCGCATTCTTATAAAATAATTATAAAATTATAAATTCTTAATAGTAATCTCTTTTGTAAAATCTCTTATTTATACTTAGGAAAGATGTTTAGGAATGTTTAATAGAACGAAAGGTAGATGGCAGAATAATTAACAAATTTAACTTCTCGAGGGCCCAGCACACTAGGTCGTGCATATAGAGCATCTGTCTTTTTCAAATAATAAGCGGGTGCGAAAGGGACCAACTCTTTATATGCGCGATATTAAATACTGTGCTGGGCAGTCTGCCGGTCTTTCCATCTGCCAATTGAAATTCATGTCAAAGATTTTTGACGCATAAATATTATCACTGTGTCAATAATTACATCATATGACATTCACTGTCCACGCATGAATATCAAACTGATGTTCTTAGGTCAAAATTGTAGTGGGCGTGAAAAATCAGGTCTTCCAACATCCCCGTTATAAATGTTTCACGGCACCATAGCTTGCGCACGCGTCCTTGAAATTGGTCACGTTAAAAACCGCGAAATAATCGTCGTGTATAAATCTAACAACATTCTCTATAGGACAAAGATATGTATTGTACATTTTCATGTCATCTATCGGGTCAACAACTTTCATAACGATATTCTGCTTCGATCTGCAGAAACTGAGTTTATTAGTCACATCTTCACCGTTGTAAACTGCACGGAAATAGAAATCCTGCGCAACGGCTTTCCTTTTTGTAAACTTGAATTCGTCTCGTAAATCCTTCTTCCTGTAAACCTCGAATATCATTCTCGAAGCGTACTGCACGCTGTAATGTTGATAATTGGTGAGACCGAGGGCTAAAATCAACGGTTGCAGCGTCTTATCATGCCCAGAGTATAGAACGAACTTCGGCTTGTTTTCAGAGATCATCCGTATCATGTTTTGTACAATATTGTGTATCAAGCCATACGCTAGAAGCAAGCCGCGCTTTCTATTATGCAAGTTCTTTATCTCCTGTCGGTAACTCCACTCTAGATATGCAAATAGTGACGTGATATGTTCCTTCCTTACGCAGAAGTCTTCTGTAATTTCCGGCGTTGGTTCTTTGTAGTCCTCGTCAAAATCCGTGTCCATTCGGGCGTCGTTCGGAAAGTTGAAATCAGCGTCCAAATTCTTCTTGACAATGATGACATCGTCATATGCGTCGGCATTATCCATGTATCTCTGCTGATAGTATAGCAGCTTTTCCCTTTCCATTTGAGCATCAAAGTCCAACGGAGATTTCTTGTCTCTCGTGTCGTAATACTTGCCTATAATATCTCTAGCTTTTCTGCCTATTTCATTATTGAAATCCAACTGGTTGTTAATGTAATCCAATTCCATGTTGAGCGTATCGAAGTCTATTTCAAGTAAATTCCTTCGCGGCAGGCTCTCCGTTCGGAATTTCTTGTGTTTTCTGAGGGTGAGTTTGGCTTTTTCTGGTTTCTTGGTGCAGGGAAGTGGTGCGTCGTGGCACATGTGGGCGAGGACGCCATCCCTTACGACTTCAGCATCTGGGTGCTCTTGAGATTCGAATAATACCTTAGATAGTCTGCTGACTAGCTCTTTTAGTGCTGGATGGTTGTCTAGACGGTGCTTCGCTTGTATGCTGATCTTTCTGTAAAATAAAAGGTCTTTATTAGGTGTTTATACTAGCTGTGCCCGTGACTTCGTTCGCGAAGGATTGAGATGAAAAATATTCTTTTTTATTCCAAGATAATTTTTTTGCGCGGAACTTGTTAGTTTTGTATCTTATTATTGTTAGCTTTGGAGCGCTATGAAAACTACGAGACCAGCAGACGGTAGGCTGATTCTCGATCATTTGTCTGCGTACCCTTTAATTTATGTAAACGGATTGTTTTTAGTATTATATTGATACCCCGAAAGAAAAAAAAGGCCGTACTGAAATTGCTTTATCAATGACTGCCCGCGCCTAGTGACCGGCAGGTGCGTCTATAGCGCGCGCTGTACGTTATCGCTCCGCCTGTGTACCGTACTGACTTGCTGAGCGCGTGGTGCGCGGCGCACGCGCAGTCCCGGAAGCAGAAGGCCACGCTGTGGCTCTCCCGCGCCCGCGCCCGCCGCGCCGGCTGTAGCGCGCGCTGTACCGTATCGCTCCGCCTGTGTACCGTACTGACTTGCTGAGCGCGTGGTGCGCGGCGCACGCGCAGTCCCGGAAGCAGAAGGCCACGCTGTGGCTCTCCCGCGCCCGCGCCCGCCGCGCCGGCTGTAGCGCGCGCTGTACCGTATCGCTCCGCCTGTGTACCGTACTGACTTGCTGAGCGCGTGGTGCGCGGCGCACGCGCAGTCCCGGAAGCAGAAGGCCACGCTGTGGCTCTCCCGCGCCCGCGCCCGCCGCGCCGGCTGTAGCGCGCGCTGTACCGTATCGCTCCGCCTGTGTACCGTACTGACTTGCTGAGCGCGTGGTGCGCGGCGCACGCGCAGTCCCGGAAGCAGAAGGCCACGCTGTGGCTCTCCCGCGCCCGCGCCCGCCGCGCCGGCTGTAGCGCGCGCTGTACCGTATCGCTCCGCCTGTGTACCGTACTGACTTGCTGAGCGCGTGGTGCGCGGCGCACGCGCAGTCCCGGAAGCAGAAGGCCACGCTGTGGCTCTCCCGCGCCCGCGCCCGCCGCGCCGGCTGTAGCGCGCGCTGTACCGTATCGCTCCGCCTGTGTACCGTACTGACTTGCTGAGCGCGTGGTGCGCGGCGCACGCGCAGTCCCGGAAGCAGAAGGCCACGCTGTGGCTCTCCCGCGCCCGCGCCCGCCGCGCCGGCTGTAGCGCGCGCTGTACCGTATCGCTCCGCCTGTGTACCGTACTGACTTGCTGAGCGCGTGGTGCGCGGCGCACGCGCAGTCCCGGAAGCAGAAGGCCACGCTGTGGCTCTCCCGCGCCCGCGCCCGCCGCGCCGGCTGTAGCGCGCGCTGTACCGTATCGCTCCGCCTGTGTACCGTACTGACTTGCTGAGCGCGTGGTGCGCGGCGCACGCGCAGTCCCGGAAGCAGAAGGCCACGCTGTGGCTCTCCCGCGCCCGCGCCCGCCGCGCCGGCTGTAGCGCGCGCTGTACCGTATCGCTCCGCCTGTGTACCGTACTGACTTGCTGAGCGCGTGGTGCGCGGCGCACGCGCAGTCCCGGAAGCAGAAGGCCACGCTGTGGCTCTCCCGCGCCCGCGCCAGGCGCGCGCCCGCCGCGCCGCGCGCCGCGCCCCACGCCGCGCCGGCGAGCGACTGGAACGTGCGTCTGTAGCGCGTGCTGTATAGTACGACTTCGCCTACAAGTAAACAATACTGATTTAGCGTCATTATGTCTATGTAACATCAGCTCTTTATTTAAAATAAAAGGCATAGAATCCTGCGCATAACAATACAAACTGACCTGTGTCTCGCTTTCCAGTTGGATCAGCATTGTCTTGCAGCCCAAGTTTTTCCCCATAAGCTTCTTTCAGAATGTTACCTGCATGAAACATTTTCAAATTAACATAACATCTGAGACCAAGATACCGTACCAACTGAATAAAAGAAATCCACACAGTGCATACTCAAATAACTGTCATTATTAGTGTTCCGAAGGCCCAGTTTTACTGACTTACGTTTCAGATGATATGTATTTCGGCAACAACAAAGTAGACGTTCGTGTTTGAAGAATGTTCAGTAGAATCATTTTGAAAGTTTGTGAGAGGATCGGATGGATGGGCTTGAAAAATCACCTTAGCCTGAAGTTAATTTATTTATTTTGCTAAGCATTTCATACTAGCAATTAACCCTTACGTGTAATGAACACCTAAATCATATATGTAATTTGAATTGATTACAATGTGATAGTTATGGGTCAGGCGCTTTACTTGTTGGTTCAGTGCCTGTCGCTCGCATTTCTCGACTCTTTTTCTCACGTTAATACGCATCAAGTGGAAAGGCTGAACATGTTGTGCTCCAAGAAATAATGGTTGTAACTGACCTACGGTAAGCATCTGCAGCAGCCCCCGCGGCGTGAGCTGGCCGAGCGCGCAGCGCGTGCCGGCGGCCTGCGGCGGCAGCGCGGGGAAGTTGTGGAAGGGGCCCGCGCCCGCCACCCACCACGCGCGCCCCGACGAGCTCACGTTACCAACATACTCCTCGTAACTACACAAACATATATTGTGATCTGTCAGATTGTCTCTTTCTTTATGGCTAAAGGATAATAAAGACAAAACTGCAATTTACAAACCAAAATACTACAATAAGGTGTAGATAATATTGAATATAGGCCCTGGTCTAACATGTATAAAGGCATCAGTGCACAAAAAAATAAGTGAATTTGGCAAACAACTAAATGAAACCTAATCATCAGCACTGCTGTTGTGTGCCCAGCAAAGCAACAGACAAACAAACTCCATACTGTCCAGCCCGTGTAGCCCACTTGCAAAATAAATATTTTCATTTTCACATCTTATTGTAACAAAGGCTGCATCCCTATCCCTACAGGTGCAAAAATAGGGACACCCCTATTTTTGCACCAGACTAGCAATGCAACAGACAAACAAAGTCCATACCGTCCAGCCTGTGGCCCATTTGCAAAATAAATCTTTTCATTTTCATATCTTATTGTATCAAAGGCTGCATCCCTATCCCTACAGGTGCAAAAATAGAGGTGGAGGGGGGAAAGGGGGCAATTTCCCCATCCCTGACTCACAACTGTAGTACCTAATTTTGAACAAAATCCTGTATCAGATTTTTAGAAATTTAAACTTGTGTAAAATATATAAGAAGTTGGCAATACAGCAACTAATTGAGTACTTTTTATTTTCTACTATTTCTTATTATCATAAAAACATATGTATGTCTAAGATATAAGGAACAAATTTTCAACACAGTATGCAGGATGCATTAATGCACAGAAAGATACATTACACTAGTAGATACATTTTTGAAGTGTCCTACGTTTTGAGCAGAGATGAGACAGGTGGGGTGTCACAGGGCAGCTTGTCCCCGCCATGCAGGTGTGTGAGAGGCCCGCGGTCACCATGCCGTGTCACCACCAGAACCCCTTGCAGCAGCCACGTATCGCTGTCCACCACAGCTGAAGCATTACATAACATATCACTAACTTACAGCTTACTGCCAAAGGATATAACAAAACCAAGAAAAGCAGACTTACACTATTTCATGCTACACAACATAATTATTATTTATTTTAAGTCCATTCAAGATATCACTTGCATTCCTCAATCATATATGCTCATCTGGTGGGCACACATCTGGTGCAGTCCATACTGCGTGCAGTGGGAAGTGCCAGCAGGAATATATGATGCAGGTGATATGGCGGCAGGCAGAAACAAGCGCACCATGTAAAAAACTTAAGAAAGGAGAGGAAGAGGAAGGGTAAATTGTAAAGTTTATATCATAACTATCCATAATATAAAAAAAAATTAGGAGGCAAAATAAGGAAGTAGCTACTGAATTTATAGACCCACCTTCAGAACCCCGCACAATACTGTCAGGTGGATTACAAGCCCTCAAATAAATTTTCCTGTATTTAATGTCACTTTTGAATATGTACTCATCCTGTACAATCTTCTTGATTGCTGTTGTATCTTCTCCAACTGATATGTATTTGTACATCACTGAAATTAATAACATACTTGGGAGCGCTTTAAAAGATCACTTGTAAGTTGGTTCATAAATACCAAAAATTTTATATATTTTTAACGTTCTTACGAATTTATAAACCTATAGCTTACCCGTTATCAAGAAGCAAATCCATATACTCATCCCAACATAACAATAAAAGGCTCTATGATGAAAAGAGAACCTCATCATCTCCGCAATCATTTTACTTTTGTTTACAATTGTCAAGGGCATTTTTAGTCACTGCGACATTTTTATCAAAAATTTACCTCCTCGGTAGTGCAAGTTATTGATAAGCATTTACCATTATTAAGTACGTAAAATTTCAGCTACGCTACGCCTACACCTTTAACATTTCTTGATATCATGTTTGAGTAGGCAACGAAAAACCTAACAAAGCAAAACTAATACATTTTTCCATATACAAAACGCCGAAAAGAAAACACGAAGAAAATCCTCGCAACCTTCACTTGAAAATAAATAAACCGCAAATCAATCAATCTGGCAAACGAACGGCCACAGACTAATTAGAATGCGAACCGCTGGAGAAACCTCTATGCGAATTACACACACAGATAACGAACAGAAATATCAAAAAAAAATCTGACAAGGCCAAGATCAGTAAAATTGAGTTTTAAGCGTATTTTCAGGTGAGTCGAACTAACTATTTGTCATCATTACAAGAAAACAATAACAAACGAGTCGCAACTTGTTTGACATCTACCGTTTTCCTCATAGAGTTTAACTTTTAGTTTTTTTCCCCAATATTTCCCATAATCCCATTATTTTCTTGTTAAAGCCGGTTGTACTCTGAGGGAATTATTCTTGTTGTCGTTGCTTGAGGCCGGTTCGCGCGTTCCTTTCCTGTTCAACCTGCCTGCCTGCTGATTGTTGCGGTAGGTAAGCCACCAATGCTATTCTGTCGGAAAGTTATTCAGTGTACTTACTGTTGTGTGATGATGGAAAAGTGAATTTGTTTTCCAAAATAAATCCTCAGAGTTTTCCAGGCAAGCATATTTTTGGTGCAAGTTGAATGAAAAGTATAAAACTGATAAGATCGTTCATTGTTATTAGAAAAAAATATACACTAAAACAAACATTTTAACTGTATTAATAGTTTCAAAAAATTTAAATTTGCATAATATTTTCAGCAAAATGCCGCCATTATCTAAAATCGATCAAGGTACCATAATTATCCTTGATATTGGAAGAAATGTATCATTCTTGGAGGAAAAAAATGAGAACAGTTTCTTTTCAAATGCAAGAGAATGCACTGCTCGCATAATAGAGCGCAAAGTAATGACCCAGGCAAAGAATTTGGTGGGTGTAATATTATTAGGATCTAAGAAAACAAACAACAGTATGGCGGAACAATGTGAGGGAGCATTCAGGCGTATTGAAGTGCTTTCACAACTACAATCTCCTACATGGCAAATGATAAGGGATTTACCTGAAGAGGTATACAAGTTATTATTATAAAATGTATTGCTACTCAAGCATCTCTAATCGCTGAATCGATGCGCTGCATCAATAAGGTTCAAAATTAGAGAATGTAAACTGCTTTTATTTTACATTATCCATACCTATATAATATATTAAGGTTGTTAAAAAAAAATGTACAAGCAAAAATACTTCATTTTAAAATAGACTAAAATATGTTTTGTGCAAGACACCTGTGTGGATCCTTATTTGCACCCTAAATTGCACATACCTTTGCCTTTTAAAGAAAAAATTAATAAATATTGCTTTCAATTATATTTTGTTATTGATATTTATGTAAAGTTTCATTTTAGCCATCTAAGCACAAAGGAGACTGGTTTGATGCCTTGATTGTGGCTGCTGACATGTTTAAGCAGGGAATGGAAGGAGCAAATATATTAAACAAAAAAATAATACTAATGACTAACTTCCAGTCACATTGCCACATTGAGGACAACCAGGTTGAAATGGTAAGCCTAGTTCCTTATATTGCATTTAAGCTAATGAAATTGTAATTTTCTTGTATTATAATGTATTCCAACACTGCAGGTTCTAAATGGATTCAAAGAAGAACTCTTCGAAGTGGACGTCATTGGTCTTGACATTTATGATGAATGTCAAAAAGGAGATGACATTGATTTGGCCCGTCATTTTGTTCAATCAACCAATGGTGCAACAGCTACATTTGACTATGCCATGAGATACCTTTTGTTCCATAAAAAGAGAGCGACAACTGCCATGCCTTGGAATGTCGAGCTAAGTATCGGCCCTAACATTAAAATTCCTGTGTCATCATTTATAAGATTGAAAGATGACCCTGTGGTAAAGCCTTGGAGGCGAGCTATCAAAGACCCAATTACATCCAAATCTAGTGCCACTGAAGGTGTGATGAAACCTAATAAGGTGTTCATTAGCACTGAAAATCAAGCAACTGTATCAGCCCAGGACATAATTAAAGGATACCATTATGGTCAAACCATTATTCCATTTTCTGACTGTGATAAAACCATGCTATATGAGCCAGGAGACAAATGTTTAACGATTTATGGTTTTACATCTGCCAGGAACATCAAATGGCAAAACTTAAATGGCAATGGATTGTCTTATGTATTTGGAAGAAAGGGTGATAAAAAAGCTCAATATGCAGTAAGGTGTCTTGTAGAGTGCCTCCATGAATTAAATTTGGTTGGCATTGCAAGAAGAGTATATAATAATGGAAATGCCCCCAAGATGTTTGCTCTCATGCCTGTAATAGATAACAATGATTTTGTTTGCTTGTCCATGATAGCACTTTGTTACAAAGAAGATATCAAGAACATGGCATTTCCTCCAACAAAACAAAAGAAGTTTGCCTGCACAGCAGACCAAGTCAATGCTTTCAAAGATGTCATTAAGGCCATGGACTTAACATCTGCTTATGATGACACATTTGATGATGCTGAAGCATTCCCCATTGCAGAAACTGTCAGTCCAACTGCTCAGTATGTTCTCGACTGTATAGCATTTAGAGCATTGAACCCAGGCAAGACTTTACCACAACCTAGGGATGACATTATGATGCTTTTTAAAATTCCTCCTTTTGTTGAAAAACGGTCCAGAGACCCGATAGATAAACTAAAACAATTGCTGAATCTGAAGAAAGTGGAAGTAAAACAGAAACAAAGAATTAAAAATAAAGTACACCATGATGTTGAAACAGTGAATCAACCTGGAGATCCAAACCACACCATTGAAGAAATGGACATGCCCAAAGTTCAACTACATGCTATTAATTCTAAAGGTCTCATTCGTATTGGAACAGTAGACCCAATTGATGACTTCCAAACACTATTAAATAATGGAAAATCTTTAGTAGATCTTGCATCAGATATGTCAGAAGCCATTGAGAATCTTGTCTACTGTAATTATGATGGAATCTATTCCAAAGCATTTAATACTATGGCTTACTTCAGGAATGAATGTATGAAAGCAGACCCAACTCCATACAATTCCTGGCTTCAAAAATTTAAAACTGCACTAAATGCTCGCAACAAAGTTGATGTTTGCAATATGATTTATAAGAATAAATTGGGGCTGATTTTAAAAAAGGAAAATACTCTAAGCACCTTTGATGTTGAGAACACTGAAGACAGTCAGCTGTTTGAGAATGATACTGTACCAGATGACACAGAGCTGTCTATCAGACCTGAAGTTAATGATTTGTTTAATGAAATATAAAATACTTACAATTAGTTTTTTGAAGCAGTTTTACGATTATCTTGAAATTTGTTGTATATTATCGCTACTGTATTTGATTATTTGATTTGATTGAAAGATTTAGTTATTATGTTATGGTGATAATAAAGGAACTGATTATTAATAGCAGTTTTATTAGTAACTCCATAGTAATGTTTATTTAGAAACAATAGTTTGAACATTAGGTCTGAAGTTAGTTTCCTTCTTTCATTATTATAGTAATATTCTTATCTCAGATTTACATTATAAATTTTTGACAATCTTATTTTACAAAGTTAGATTCTAGAAGTACATGATTATTCATTATACACCAGTGGGATTAATTTCGTTCTGGGAATGAAGCAATTCCAAGAATTCTTGCAAGGAAAGGTCCTCTGGGCAGTTTGTGTCCAAGTCATGCTCCAGCTGGGCCTCTGGTGAGTTGGCTTCGGGGCTGAGCACTATATTCTCGTCCAAGACGACGTGGTTGAGTCGCGACTTGAGGCTCTGGAGTATCTCCTCGAGCTCCTGGTATTTGTTTCGTATCGAGGCACCGAGGTCGGACGCGGGGTCGATGTCGTCGAGCAAAGCAGGCTCAGAGATGGAGTTGGCGGGCGTGCGAGTCTGCGGCGGCTGGATCATGCGGATCAGCGAATCCGGGACGCCGTGCCCGTTGCGCGCGTCGGGCGACCGCGACCCACTGAACCCTGCGAGTATTTCATCGATGATACCTTCTGCATTTTGCCGCGGATCTACGACATCTTCTTGCGTCTCGGACTCGCTTTCACCACGAATCAACTTGTTGTTGGCGTCCAGTTTCATTATAGTTTGCTCGTTAAGATAAAACACGAAATATTGATTCGTTTTCTAAATAAATAATAAATAATGTTTCGGAACCAAGTCAGATGATTGATGATAAAAATGTTGCCACTAATTTATATTTTGATTTTTAATGTTGCCAGAAATATAATTAAAGGATTTAATACTAATCAATAAAAAAGATAGTATTTATAAGTAGAAATTAAGCATTGGTTCAAACAAATGAAGATAGGAATGTAAGAATAACAGAATAACACAAATTTAGTCTGCCGCCCCTTCGCAAAAACGTCTTTGTGGAAAGTAAAGGTCAAGATACGCCTCCTTCCTCAACTTTTTTTTAATTTCTTCGATTTTCATGATTTTTATAGATGCTCTGCAACTATTGTGTGAATGCGCGAAAAAGCAGTCTCTCACCGACTGAAAGTAAAGTTTAATATTCTATTAAAGTTTGTCATAAATGTTTTACAGTACGTAACAAAACATTATACTTTACTGTACCTTAAATTGGGACAAACTTGCACCCTGAAATTTAGCCAGGCAGTGCTTGAAAAGCATCGTATAATGTGTTCGGCAGAGGAAAATACGGTTCTCAAATTGCCAGTAGTCTCCTTGCTCTGAACATGAGCACCCGCAATATCCGCACGCATCCAAATTGTATGGAACGCATTTGATCTATATTCCAAGAAGTTCTGGCATTAAATAATGGACTACTTCCAATCATGATAGAAGTTAACAAACCCTCCTTACCATAACAGGGCAGCGCACAAGCTTCTTGCTGGAGAAGCAATAAGTGAATTTCATTTGTCTTTTCTTAGTTTCCGGACAGTAATCGCAAGGTCTGTAGAAAGAGGATGGTTAATTTCCTGAAGTAAAAGAATAAATAAATATTAAAGTAAAAAGAAAATACATCTTACGAAGGATAGGTATTGACATTAAATATGCCCTTTCTCATTCCAGTTTGGTTAAAAGCAGCACAATTCTGAGGAATGGGTTTTTTGGGCGGAGGTTCCTGAGGAGGCGGTTGGTACTCATGTTTAGTTATCCAACGGGGGGCCTTAGGACCGATACCATATTTGCTGTAAATCTGCAATACTACTACAGTTAGTAAACTTACACGATTGAGGTTATATATGAAGCTTAAGAATTACCCAGTGGATTACCCTATGCTTGAGATCGTAAAATGCGTCACGGTCGTTGTTATAGGACCCTGGACCCAGGTTGCGCATCTTTGCCCCTCCCACACGCCTCATAAAAGGACTTATGGCTGGGCCCTCAGTTGGGAGGACCTCTCGTTCAATACCAGTACCGAAGCAGACTCGTGGAGGATCCTTCTTGCACACCACATACTCAAAATCTAGACCAGAAAAAAATTACGTCACCTTGCGATGCATTCAATAATAGAAAAAATAATGTTAGGCCAAGTGAAGTCGTGGTATTCTATCAACACAAATTTTAGTTTATTTCTACAACCTAGTCCTAATTTCGCATTTTATTCATGCTCGAATTAAAATTTACCGCCATAAGATGATTTGTGCATATTATTAGGGCGAAGATAACGTCGTTCATACGGCCGCTTCATTGTTGCTCAAGCTAAATATTTATTAATGTTGTCCGAATTATTTAAAGTGTGTTTTTTACTTGATGCTTCGCGAGTCGACTGCTGACTGAGTCGCGAAGCTTTCGTGATTGTCGGGACAATAAAAATATGACGAATCCGAGCTATTACGTTTTTATTGAGGGCACGTTCAGTAGTAGGGTGTGCATATCGTAAGCTTTGGTGAGACATTAGATAGTTGTATAATAGTAGTTTATGCAACGGTTGCATAATGATAGGCCTTAAAACACTAGTGCGGTTTTATGAAACGAGCTTTTAGCGAGTTTCATAATAAGATCGCACGTGTGTTTTAAGGACAAATGATGCAAATTTGCATACATAACTTTATCTACACACATATTATAAATCCTCAGTGGCTGCATTTACGATATCCGGCGCATTTTCTCATCACATAGTTACTCCGAGAAGACTACTATTCATATTTTCAACTAAAATGTAAATTACAAACAACTTTTTACAATTCTACTTTCGTTCAGCAAAAAACCAACATGAATGATGAAAGCACTAAGCAGTAATGGCGGCAATTCGATCCTCCGTCAAGACCATTTTTTTTTTAAATCATAGACAAACGAATGAAGTCTCTATTCTCACGTCACTCGAGATCAAATGTCGTGCAGTTTATATTCAAAAAACATACTGAATTGATGTTTCGTATCAATAACTGTTGTAATATCTATGGATACTAGAATAGAGACCCACTTGAGTTTTGACAGCTGTTCCAAATTTAATCTCATTACGATACTAAAATCGATACTGTAATAACATTACAGAACTGGTTTTACCTCATTGGTTGTCATAATGCTGGTCATTTCCTTCGGTTTTTGATTACATTATGGAGGTTTTATGATATGGGTGTAGATAAAATATGTTAGCGCATTTTAACTGTATTGAAAATAAAAAGCGATTAGGGCGTTGACGTTAAGATTTTTTATTTAAGTTACGGATCGATAATCGAACATTGCTGGCCAGTCGACCAGTCAATGCACCAATTCCTAAACGGCACTCTCCAAAAGTCCTAAGTATTACTCTATGGGCCCTAGCAACTTGACTTTTATCAAGGGCTAAAAGCCCCTTCTAATTACGAAACGAAGATCGACCTCGTCAACAATATACTTTAAAACACTCTGCTTATGTTAAAATTTAAATATTTTGAGGGTTACAACGACTACACTCTAGCAATACTTAAAAGTTAAATTAAATTTACCCGGGCCATGTTGATTATGAGCTTTTTGTGTTTCTAATATCTAGAAAACCATTTGAGAAGTGTGAAGATTACATGTTCGAAAGAATCGTACAAATCGGTGCAGTGATTTTTGAGATAATTGCGTTAAGATCGCGTGACATACAAAAGGATCTCTTTAAGGGATAAGTTTACCTTTGTACATCTTCGGTATTGTTATTTTAACTTTTTTATTGTGTTTTAGATAATAAAGTGGAACAGAACCTCTCTCTTTTTCAAGGCGTGTTTTTTGAGACATCAAATAGAAAAAATAAAAATCGAAACAAAATGTATATGATTATTGAGGCTATTTAACGAGATATTTTTTAGAATGTTTGCTTTGATGTTTGTCGAAAAAGTTCGTAATGACTGAATTGTTCACCTGTGAGATAGAAACATAAATTGCTGCCAAACATTGTAATTAATTGCAGTGCAATAAGATGGCTATTTTACATAAAATTTAATAAGATCGTTAATTGAATTGAAGGTATTTTTGAGAACCTCATTACGTGATTAGGTTATTATGAATTGATCAATTACATGAATTCGTAATTTACTCTGTCAAACAGTCGCGGGCCGCATGTTGCCGACCACTGTCTAGCGCACGAGTGCATGGCGACGTCCGCATGTAGAGAGCCAATAATAAATAAAGAAAGTCCCATTGTTCACGATATCATGGTCATATTCGCAAATCGTGTATTCAAATTATGAAACAGACATTTCGTTCTGGAAATGGAAAAGTAACATGCAAAAAAGGTTGTAAAGGTAAGGTCATGTCATGATTGACGCATGGTCTTATGCTAAAGTTAATGAAATTAATAAAATGGAGGCTTCTATGTAACTCACTACCTGTCATGATGTACCAAAAAATCGAATATACCTAATTCAATGTTTTAATGATCCATTCCATACCTAATGTTACATCCCACGTCATTTTCGTCTTCGAATTCTTCTGTTGATAATTTTACAGGAGAGTACCTAAAAACGGAAAATCATTTTAAAAATAATATGGGCACCCTAAAATTTAAATTGAGAATCGTGATGAAACAAAAAGTTGAAAGAAATTGGTATAATTAAATAAGTATTAAATGCGAGGACTATTACTGGAAAGAAAATAGAAGCAACATAGTTCGGCACGCGATCGCAACCTTAGGTATGCAAATATATAAATTTTAAAAGGGGACTATCTCAACGTCTTGTTTCAAAGGTTCCGGAAGGCATCTCAATGACTCAACAGACTGGCATATTGAAGAGGGTTCATGTATTGTATAGGCTAAATTTTACCAAACTGGTGTAATATATGTATATAAAAAAACCTTTATCGAATTCCGGTGCGAATGGTCTACAATTTTAATTAAAACAAAATATCGGAATTTTGCATAATCTGCGTAATTCAACGATGTGTGAAGTCCCTTATCCGGCACTGGACCCGTGGAGCGATTAATAGTATTTTTAAGGTAGGGCATTGGTATTTTATGGTAGGGCATTGCCCCACAATGCCCCCCCCCCCCTATCTATGTGCGCGATGAACGCTAGTGTGCAACTGGCTTACACACCAAAACACGGAACGGAAGCGGAGCGTTGCGCATTTTAGCTCCCGCTTTATAATGTTGTTTGATTTAGGTATGTTATCCACGAGTCGAATTCGAAAGATACATATTAGTGTTCCCTACGGCCCCTACGGGGCGTTTAAGCCATCAGTCACCCCATTATTCTCCAGAAGGAGGAGGACATCTAAAGTTAATTTTTCACTAAAACTAAACCCATACAGACATAAGTATTTGCTACTGAACTGGGAACTAGTATTTATAATATTATATATTGTCAATGATCGTCGTCCCTTTTGTATCGTACCCTATGAGGCGATGGTAAGGGCAGCGGTAAAATGTCCTATAGAAGTCACCCATGGACTGACTGATGGCGCAGTGGGGCCATTTTATGAAAAGTTGTATACACCGAGAAATGTTAGGTTCAAAATTGATCTCATTGCAAATGAATTTAAATAATATTTATGGATAGTCCGACATGTAAATTTATAGAAAACATAGGTTGTTTATTGGATTATTAATTGAGAATGAAGTAAAAAAATATTTAGTCGAGTGGGAGAGAAGCGGCCGTTCCATTCCATGACCAACTTCGTACAATATTTAAAAATAATACAAAAGGTTTACAATGTTCTTATTTTTTTTTACAATTACTAATATTGTAACTTAAAATTACACAGTTTTAATTGGATAGAAATGTAGACAATTTTTTTTAGAATTAATTGTATACTTCCGTTACGTTACTATAAAGTAAAAAATTATTGAAGTTTTTCCAATTATCATGTTCATTAACAGGTTTACCCAAAGAGATCAACTGTACCAAATAAACAAAACTTAGCAGTTTTATATACAATATTCAAAAAATAGTTATACCAACGAATTATATTTTATTTAAGCATACAAAAATATTTCTCGCGTGGGACAGTCACGGAAAGAAAAATATTGGTAACGGTAAATTCCAAAGCCTCGTTCACAAGTATACCAGAAATTCAACCCAAAAGAATATAATATCTATAATATGATTTGGTAATTTTTATAAACAGTTTTCATATATAATAATATATAAATATCAGTATTCTCGTCAACAGCGGTGGAAACATGTTGTATGAAGCAAATAAATAAATATAAGTATACGCAATACGGTCCCGTTAAGTTAAAATAATGTTTTAATTTTTTTTTATATATAAGGCAAGGCAAACGAGCTTGCAGGTCACCTGATGGTTAGTGATCATCGCCGCCCATAAACATCACTAACCCCGAAGGAGTCATTGAGCCGTTGCCGACCTTTTAGGGAAAAATAAACTCTTCTCTTGAAGGCCCCAATGTCAAAACAGTCCGGGAACACCGCTGATGGAAGCTGATGGCATATTTTATTCGCCAATTTTAAATTAAAATAACACTATACAAAATTTGTTTCAATGTTTATGCTATACTTTGATAATTTAATTAAATTATTAACACTATTTTTCTGTATGCCGCTTTATACTTCCGTTCCGTTACTTTTTTCGTTCCGCCTCTACGTAACCGACGGTCGGGTTTCAGAATGGAAGTAACGTAACACTACCTCAGCGAATTCAACTAAAATTTATTGTTAATAAACCCTAACCAAGTTATTTTTATTAAAATTTAGTTTTCTGTATGCATTACTCGTATAGTAAAAAATATTTACGAATAATATATGGCGTACTTACCATGAATTTGGTTTTGGATCGTGGAATCACAAAATGTTACTGCTGCGTACGTGCACCTTACGATGCGATTTTGCCAGCGACAACTCAAAGCAACATGGTGTTTTCTATGAAGTTTTGGATTCGTTTTTCCAGATTGAATAAATCCGAACAAATAGTAGAACAATATTTTAAAGCTTAACTACCAAAATAGCGGAATGGAAAATTCCGCGAAGTTCAATTTCCGTCTCCAATGTTTTTTATTCATTTAAAATAGTGTATATAAGTTAAAATGGGAAATTATTTCAGAATATCATTTATTATATAATTTTCTATATGTAATTTACCGTCGTCGGGTTCTAGCATCAAAAGTTTTGTTTTAAAGAGCCTCAGTATGATTAACAATCGAGATGGGACAGCAAAATTCAGTGGTTTTTTAAATAAACAATATATTTTATTTAAAGTTTTATAAAGCTTTATAAAAATAATAAAATATGAAATTATTGAAAACTTCATGTGAGTTTAAGTAACATTTTTCTTAATTAAGTCAGATCCAATAAATTTGTTGAAATTTATTTCAAAAGTATGGGACAACCCAAAAACGCTGTGTACAACTTTTCATAAAATGGCCCAATGGTGCAATGCAACTGCCTCTTCGAATCCTGCTAGAATGTTTGTACCAGAGTCATGGATGTAAAAATTATTACTTATCATTAAATGTTATTATTAAAATTCCTTAAAATTACCTTCCACGCGACGTTTTCTTTTTAAATAAAAATACAGTAAAGGTCACAAAATAATTCTCATAATGGTTGCCCGCTGTCCAACTTGTGTCAATGTCGTAACCGTTCAAAAATCGGAAACTGTGTCGTAAATGTTCAAAAATCTTGAAAATAATTAGAAATAATTCATCAATTAGTGACAATTAGCGACAATTATTTAAGACAGTAAGACACCAACATGACATGGCCCCACAGCATGGCCCAAAATAGGTTTTGTTAATAATGTATCTTCTTTTTGTACGACGGATGTTGTATTGATTGCACATTGGTTGTAATCACAAGAGTTATAAACTTATAACTTTGTAACCTACATTTTCAAAAAACGCCGCGCAATGGCACAGTGTCGTATTGATTTTTTGTATTCGTGCGATTCGTGCATTTGATGATATTTAAGATTTAGATAAAAACGCCCAAAAGTCTCTGATGACTGACTCATGTTATACGACAGTCGCTGTAAAAAAAAAGTTATCCGTCTGTGTGTGGCACTTACTTTACTCTTTGGTGTGTGGTCTTTGTCTGTCAGTCAAACTTATGAACCTACGAACGAAACGCTATCAAAAGTTGCGCCGTTTTTTCTTTCAATCTATTTACGATTTTTATGTGGTGGTATGCTTGTTGTGATTATAAATTGCAGTAGGAATACTGAGAAATCTTAGAAGAAAACGGTATGATAGATAATTTTTGCTTTTCTTGTAAAAGGTGGTAATTTTAAAGTTTGTCTTATTGCGGGTGTCACATTACTTTCTGTGAAGTAATTTTGCTCTGTTATTATGTCATAGCTGGTAATAGAATCGCTAGTCAAAGCTTTTTTCTATTATTTTATTGTAGTACTCATATAAACTCAAGATTAAAAGGGTGCATGTGGTATTTTCCTGTTAACAATGCCTTTCACCCTTCTTTGCCTTCACAATAAATACTAGTTTGTGATTGGCATTTAAGGAACTTAATATTTTGGTTTAGTTTACAGTGAAACTAATATGTTTTACAATACAGTATTGCCTGTAATTTGTAACCAATTTCAAGGTCTTGTCTGACTGAGTTAATAAGACTCATAAAGAACTGTCTCATTTGAAGTGTATCTAAAGCAAGACATCTTGACTAACCACACTTGTTAAGAATTAAATATTAACGTTTTTTATTGATGAAACACTTTTAATTATTCATACAAACTGCGATAACGATTTCCAACCCTTAAATGTTAACCAATGTTGACAAATTTTTGGTAGGTTGTCAGTCAGAACAAAATCTAGGCCTATATGTTTAAGTTTTTTCACTTTAATCAAAAAATTCCGTTTTATTGTTATTTTAGTATTCTGATACAAACCTAATTTCATTGATTATTTGACTTTGTTGATATTTAATCAACATTCAAAACACATTTAAACCTAGATTTTATTCCGACATCTATCAAAAATGGATCAAAATCGGTTAGTATTTAAGGCGTAAAAATCAATATCGCCTTTTGTATTAAACGGGTGATTTTTGCCGTTCGTTCACAGTCCCCTTAAGTATTTTAAGTTCTGTTAAGTATTATTTATCTTTTTTCAGAAAATGCCTATAGCTACTAAATTGATTGTACCAGTTGTACTTGGCTTTTCTTTGGTCACAGTCACAGCTTTTGTTGTCTACTATGTCTTCAAGAAAGATGAAGATACAGAAAAGAAGTCCATTGCGACATCGCGGTTCAACACTATTGAAGTTAAAGTTCCTAAAAGTCTTGTGCCAGCCCTAATTGGTAAGAAATCACGGCTTCTTCTTTTTTGTTCAACTTTAAATATTTCCATTATTTAAAGTGCTGATAGAATGAAGTTTTGAATGAAATTAGCTAGAAAATAATGACGAAATGACTTTAAGCAAAACAAATGCATTATTTTGAGTTGAGCCATAATTGCCTATTGATGTTGCTATAATGACTCTCATGTCCTGGCTGCTATAAAAGTGAAATTATAGAAACAATAGTACATTGTGCATCTAAGGCCGTGAGAAGGGGATAACCAAGGAGTGGCTATTAGAAGATTTTAACGACTCGAGTTTGTTATCCCCTTACTGCCTGTGATACACACAATGTTTTTCATCACATTTGTGAAGAAATGAAATAAAAACAGACAAAAATAATTAAATATTTATTTTATTCCCATTGTACACTGTAAATTACCATCAGCTGCGTAGAATAAACTGTATGTTGCGTCGGTTGCGCGCTACTTCTATAAGAAAACGATCACCGCCTAACCCGGTGCGCACGCCCCGCCGTCATCAAGTTACTCGCTGATTTTGTTTGAATTATCTGTTCTAGTGTAACTCATAACTCCCTCGGGAGTTATAAAACATATCAAATCCATAACTCTCGCGGGAGGTAAATCGGCTATAGCTGCTCTATACGCCTGCGTATAATAACACCCTTTCCGAGCAAGTGTGATGAAAAAGTACATAACCTCATTATCTGTGGTGTTCACTTGTCTTTTGCCAAGCGTACTTTATGGCTATTCTTGATAAGTGAAATATTTTTATCTTTAATTTATTGAAGTGTTGATGCTTTTATTTATGATTATGACTAATATTTTAGTCTGTTCTACTTAAAATGTTGATGTAATAATGACAAACGGCTTCAAATGTGTGCCAACACACACTAATTTTAGTAAGGGGGATAGAACAATTTGAGCATGCATACAAATACGCCAATGACCTTGAGCTGTTTCATAAAAGCATTTATTTTACACCTCTAAGCAAAGTTCATACCATATTTGACAATATGTTTATGTATGTTTTGAAGGAATAAATATATTTTTCTCTCAGGCCGCAGTGGATGCAATATAAAGGAAATAGAACACAAATCCGGTGCCAAAATAAACTTCAAGAAGTTTAGCGACAAGGACTATGACGTGTGCATGATACGTGGGGAGAGTCACACGTCGCAAACTGCAGAGAATCTGGTGTATGAGTTCATGAAACAGCAGCCGCTTATTGTGGAGGAAAGTTTGGTGGTGCCGAACTGGGCTTGTGGGAGGATCATTGGTAAGCATTGGACTTGTCATACTTGTATTTGACCTTTAAACAAAACCTGGCTTGATATTGAGTCGCTGGGGCTTGAGAGTTGACTCCTTAGTACCTATTTTTTGCTGTAGGCACTGGAGGCGAATCCATAAACGACATCAGCCACCGAAGCGGCGCTCGTGTCAAAGTGGAGGGTGGGCCTGGTCCAGACAACGGTGTGCAGCGACAAATCTCCTTCCGCGGGACCAAAGAACAGATTGGAGTGGCTAAAGGACTCGTGGAGAGCTGTGTAAGTCAATATGATTAAACCTACAAATTAAAACTTTCTTGAGACATTGTTAACGCTAGAAATAAACACGGCTTTAGACACGAATTATTGTCAGAAATAGTCCGACATGTTTCGGACTCGTATGGAGTCCTTCTTCAGGGGTTGAGTGCGGTCGCGGTCAAAGCAACCCGCGCACTGCCGGCCGCGCAGCACGGCATGTTTACTGCCACTACCAACAACGAGCCGCAGCAGCCGAGTACATCAACAGCGCACGGTGTCACGGTGGCGGGCCGCGCGGCGGGCAGTGCGTGGGTTGCTTTGACCGCGATCGCACTCAACGCCTGAAGAAGGACTCCATACGAGTCCGAAACATGTCGGACTATTTCAGAACATAATTCGTGAATAAAGCCGTGTTTATTTCTAGTGTTAATGATTAAACCTGTTTCAATCCAATCCTAAAGATGAATAAAAATGTATGTGGCATAATGGTGGGAAATGTCAGTGCCATATTTTGTTTACATTATTATGTTTTGATAAAGGTTTAGACGCAAGGGCGACGCGGCCTCGCGACCTCTACTGATCTGTCCCGTGGCAATACGTACTTGCTTGGCATTGGTCCTTGCCGAAAAATGTATATTAACTTCAAGGTCTTGGCCCTAACCATTTTGAGGAAAAGGCCCTTGGAAAAGTTGCCTATTTTCGATTTTGAGGATATTCTTAAGCAACAAGACTGATAACACAATCTGGGAAGATTCGATGAAGCATGTCTCTGATTCATACCTAAACTGGTTTCTTTAAAAATTGTGCACTGGTGGTCTCACCTGCCACCCATCCCCGGCATTGCTTAGTAAATTTTCGATTTATATTAAAAGAAAAACATGCTGCGTTGACCACAAAAGTATGGAAAATTGCAGGAGAGTAATAATGGCCCTGCCTCCGAAGCTAGCGGTCCGGGATCGATCCCCAGTAAGCGCAAAATTTTTTGTGATGAGAACGAATGTTTGTTCCGGAGTCTTGGATGATTCCTATGTATTGCACTATTTGTTTAGGGGGCGTCCATTAATTACGTGAGGTGCTCAGGGGGGGAGGGGATTGAGACGAATCTTATTAAATCTCACTTGGGGGAGAGGGGGGGTCTTGGCAAATATCACGTAATTTTTTTCTAGCAGAAAACGGTGTGAAACTAATTATTTATTATGTAATGTTATCACTGTGATTTAACATAACAGTAATATTCTCAAATACTAGTCTTTACTAGTCTTAAATAAAAAAATATTAAGCAAATTGTGTGTTTTTTTTTTAATAAATTCAACACTTTTATACCCAAAATACAAATTTTGAAAAATGTCACGTGAGATTCGGGCGGTGTGTAGGGAGTCGAGAAAAATCTTACAACATCTCACCAAGGGGCGAGCGGGGGTCAAAAAATTTAAAAAAATGCCTCACGTATTTATTTAATGGACGCCCCCTTATCTATATAAGTATGTATATCGTCGAATAACCGTAACACAAGCCTTTAGAGCTTATCTTATCTTAGAGGGTAGGGTCCTTGCGGATACACTTCGAGTCTATGGGATCTTTTGTGTAATTACCGCTTTCCTAAGCACTATTACATAGCATTCTCCACCACTTCAATGAAGTGACTTGTGGAGCATAGTGGTAGTGCCTTGAATTCCCTTGGTTCTGGTTGTCCATTGCCAAGGATTTTCATTCTTAGTCTGGCGAGAGCGTCACTTTCACACATGATATGTTTCATTGTTTCTTCCTCTTCGCCACACATTCTACAGCTTGTGTTGTCAGAGTCCCATCTTGGCTAAGATATACTTAACCCCGAAGTGACCCGTGAATACTCCGATTATGTATCTGAGCTGTTTACGGCTGAGTTTCTAAAGTTTATTGGTCAAGCTTGAGTCTACGCTCCCTATAAAGAGCTTTGAATGCCTTAGGCCAGCCAAGGAATTCCGCTCAAGGTGGTGGGTGTCCTTGGTGTGGTTGGTTAGGGCTGTTTTTATGGTTCCCTGTGAGTCCCTCGAAGGGTTCCGATCCAATGTGTTCATTCATTGACCCTTCCCTTGCAAGCTCGTCCGCTGTCTCATTACCGGTGAAGCCTTCGTGTCCTGGGATCCATACCAGTGTCACCTTGTTCTGTCTACCAGCCAGCCAGCCTTTAGAGCTTACTTTGAGACTAGATTGATTTGTGTAAAGAAGGTTCCCTGATTTATTTATTTAATGGTGGTTTCACAGGTGGCCCAAGAGAAATGCCGGCGCGAGATCGAGCAGTCCAAGCGGAGCCCGCGCCACGCGCAAGTGCCGCCCAGCGCCCCCGCCGCCGCCGCCGCGGACCACAGCGACGAGCCAGGTGACAAACGCGTCAAGTATAAGCGTCCGGGTAAGACTTGCTAACCGCATGGTTTGTTTACGTTGAGTTTAGCCGGGGTCAAATAAATTATTAAATAATAAAGTAGTTAACATTTCGAGTAACGCGTTAATTTATAAGTTAACTTCAAAAATTGTTAACGGACTCATTAACTTTCTTTAAAATAATCAAAGTCCGTTAAACGTTAATTATGTAGCTACTATTTTCCAAAAGGACACCGCGCGGCACATAGTTTTTGATTTGTATTTGTTCTCTAAATAGTAGGTCTTATTACAAACTAATGGAATACCCTATTTTTACTAATATTTCATGTCCTGCCTAAACTTCCATAGCACATACCAATTTTTTTATAAGTAAGTTACTTACGCAACGACACATACAATGATATTTTTATCACTAGTTAACGATTAATGTTAACTTCAGTTAAATCTTGCTAAATGTAACGGTTTTGCGTATACGAAGTTAACTTTTTAGTAACGGGTTAGCGATTAACGAAATTAACTATTTGATGAAAGGTGCCCAGCTATGTATAAAATATCAAAGAAATACTTGTTTAAAGAAATAAGATAACGTTAAGTTTAAATTAGAATGTTCAGACTTGACTTACTACTCTATTACTGATCTATGGTATCAGGACACTAACTTTTAACTTCTAACTTAGTTATTTAAAATTGAATCTTTAACTGATAGCCACAGGGTTTCATATGCCTCGAAACTTTATAATAATGTCTGCACGGACAAGCCGCGGCTTTAAGCAATATGTTATTACTATAATAGTAGTTTATGCGACGGTTGCATAATGATAGGCCTTAAAACACTAGTGCGGGTTTATGAAACGAGCCTTTAGGCGAGTTTCATAATAAGATCGCACGTGTGTTTTAAGGCCAAATTATGTAGAGTTGCATACATAACTTTATCTACACATATTATAAATCCTCCATATTTTCAACTAAAATGTAAATTACAAACAACTTTTTACAATTCTACTTTCGTTCAGCAAAAAATCAACATGAAAGATGAAATGACAACAGTACTTAATGGCGGCAATTCGATCGTCTGTGTGATATATTTGGTCCCATAGAACACTTCTTTTGCCATCTAAATCGATTGATCTAAAATGATCGGTAAATATCTAATTGTATTATTCGCGGTCGATGCAGTAGCTAATTTTGTTTTATATTTGACGTGGGTTCTCTCCACGGCGAATCAGTTTCGACTGATCGGATGGGGCCCCGCCGTCTGCGGCGACGGCGGTGCGCCGGCGTGGAGCTCATATCTGTATCGTTATGACCACTACGATACTAAAATTGATACTATAATAACATTACAGTACAGGTCGTCATAATGCTGGTCATTTCCTACGGTTTTTGATTACATTATGCAGGTTTTATGATGTGGATGTAGATAGATAAAATATAATTAAGTTCCACTAGTGAACCATAATTGTTTTAATGGGTTGTAGAGTTCTTTTGTTTACTGAATCAATGCAATTATTTGACCCTGGCTAAACTAGTGTGTAGGTTAAAATAAAACATAAAAAATAATTTATAATAAATCTCATTCTCTCTTAATCTCTTCTACATCTTAATCTCTTGAATATCATTAATCTCATACAAGGCACCGGTACTCGTGTTACACGAAACAAATAGTACGTGTGTTTGCAATTTAAATATTTGTATACTGTTACAATGTTGACCTCACTTCTTATGCTAATTGTCCAACGGAGTCACGCCTAGTAGTCAAGGATGCGAAAGAATACAGAGAATGCGTCAAGATGTCTCCACCGACCGCTAATAACGAGATATATGTCATTCGAACACTTTTCATGACTGTAATTTGTTACGACGGCATTCTGACTCGAATAGTTGTAAGAAAAAAGTTGTAGCTAAAAGAAGAATTAACAAAATGGCACCAAAAAGTCGTTTTTATATGATTCACTTCTGCTTAAGGGGCTACCCTCACCGTAATGATATCGGTTAGTTATTAACAGTGATCGGCACGACCCGTGCCACACTGCGAGATTCAAAGAGGAAATAATAATATGTACATAACATGATTCGCAAAAATTAAGAGTTATGTTATATGTATTTGTAAATAGTAGTCAGAATATTTAATAAACTCATAAAATGTATAATTTTTCCTTATAGATAATATTGATAAACTTTGGTTTTATTTTATACGACATAAAATATTACGTGCAGTCTTATAAAATATGTAAGTGTTAAATATAATCATTTGAAGTGCATAAAAACCCTTTTCCCTACTTACTGAAATGAGAATATATTATTTTCCTTTACCGATTCGAATGCTGGAATCCCGGGGAATATCCATATGAACATAATGATTGAGGTCATTGACACCATGTGGCATGGGTCTTGCCGATCACTGGTTATTAAAGTGCCACTTGGACATTATGAAACAAATATTAAACTTAAATAAAACCGGCCAAGTGCGAGTCGGACTCGCGCACGAAGGGTTCCGTACCATTATCTATAAAAACGGCAAAAAAATCATGTCGGTTGTATGGACGCCCCCTTAAATATTTATTTTATTCTGTTTTTTAGTTTTTGTTGTTATAGCGGCAACAGAAATACATCATCTGTGAAAATTTCAACTGTCTACCTATCACGGTTCATGAGATACAGCCTGGTGACAGACGGACAGACGGACAGCAGAGCTTTAGTAATAGGGTCCCATTTTTACCCGTTGGCTACGGAACCCTACAAAAACCAGTAGTACTTTTGGAGGTTACCTTTTACAATCATCCACGTGTTTTCAAATATGAAATTCGCAGCATATTAACTAATTGACAATTTATTAAATGGCGGGAATCCTTGATGTTCTTTGTGAAGAAAATTCTTCCTCAATCACGAAACTTTCACGTGATTTGGACGTTTTTGAGTAAGTTTTAAGTTGTTCTTGACCCCTGTTGTCTTGTGCCCGTGTTGTGAATGTTCTAAATTTTTTCTGGGTTTGGTGTGTTATAGCGGGGAAAAATATAGGTTAGTTATGGTGAGCTGGTAGCGTGATGTCTTTTTGGGTTTATGACAAGGAGTTATAAGTAAATATGTTTAGTGTGTGTTTGTTGATTTGTTGTGTGCATTGAGATGGTGTGTTTTGCATGAATAAGGAAGTTTCATGAACAATTCTAATTAGTCCGTCAGTTAGATTATCAAAAAATATTGAACACGTATTTTTTGCTTTATCAAATCAATCAAGATTTACAAAGATAACGCGCATCAAAGTTCGGGTGTGGGGGTTCGGGGTGGTATTGGTAAAAAGTGTGCAAAGTCGTGATGACATGCGAAACTTCAACGTACTATATAATCTTCGTAGTTTTTTGTTTAATCGACAAAAGAAAAAAATATGTGTTCAATATTTTTTTATAATGTATTTAAATGACGGACTAATTAGAATTTCAGGAATCTTCCTTATTGTATTAAACTTTTATATTATCAACGCGGAATTTAAAGTAATATTAAAATCATATTCAACTTGTGTTAGTGCAGTAAGAATCTATATAATTCGTTTCGGGAAAAGTAAATTTTCTGTATTTGACCGTCGACTAGGCGGAGGCAAGGCTGATGTTTGGCTAGTTTAAATTAGCAAGCGAGGCCAGAAATGTCTTTGCGTGTTTTAAGATTTAAAAAAATGTATTTTCTCTTTTCCGATTTTGTCTATGTACAAAATAATACCTAAATATCATAGATTAGATTAGATTAGATTATTTATTTCTCAAAATAAAATACATTATAAATTGCACATGTCAAAATACATGGATCGAAATTGAGATTGTCAGCAATTTAATTAAAATACAATGAAAATAGAATAAAATTACAAGTTCAACAGAATTAATACTTATGTCATACAAGTTACAGATTAGTTTAAAAATTGTATCTCCATAAAGGATCGTCCTTATTAAATAACAATACACGGGAAAAATGATAATTTAGTTACATACTATGTCAAAAACAAAATACACAATATAATCGGAATTTAAAGTCAAATAGCTTAAAATCTAAATTTTAATGTCCGTAAGCTCATATTTATAAAATTTTAATGCAAAATTCTGTGACGTTTGTTACTCGAGCACGCATAAATGGTCGAATGGATTTGGATATAAATTGTCGTGTAGATAATAAATATTCCAACTTAATGTATATATAGGATACTCATTATCCCGGAAAATTGAGTTCCCGAGGAAATAACGATAATCAAATCAACGCCTGCGCAGATTTGAATGGAAATTTATATGTAGTTAGTTTATATCACAACTTATCATATTTTATACGAATCTTTACGCAGAAAATTGAAAAGCTCCCGAGGGAATGACGATAACTGAATTCTAAACGGGCGAAGCCACGACCAAAAACTAGTGTTGTTATAGTTCCTAAACTTTTCCTTTTTTGTGTTGTGGAAGGGGATGGTTCTGTTTTTAGAAAAAGTTACATAAAATAATTCAAATTCATCACCAAATCATTTATAAAATGAAAGCCCGTCTCACAGAAACGGCCAGTTCGAGCATAGAAGTGTACGTGTCGGCCGTGTCGTCCCCGTCGCGGTTCTGGGTGCAGTTCGTGGGCCCGCAGGTGGCGCAGCTGGACGAGCTGGTGGACCACATGACGGCCTACTACGGCGACAAGGAGAACCGCGACGCGCACGCGGTCAGTATGAGTCCAGTGGAGTCCGCGGTGGTGTTTACTGAAGAGACCAGTAAGTGAGCCATACTGGACGAGTACGATTTGAAATCTGAGCCGTAGGCGAGGATTTCTATGTACGAGTCCAGTATGGCACTTATTGGTCGGAGCTTATTATTATTATTATTATTTATTTATTTCAGATAATAAGAATCCATATTATGTGTTAGTTATACAATTAAAGCCTTATGATCTATTGTTAGTGACATTTACAGATACAGAATTACAAATTTAAAGATTAATTATTTAAAATTGAAAATTGAAAACATTATTACAATAATACAAAAATATAATTAAAAAACAACAACACAAAAAACAATTACTTATTATTAAAAATAACCGGTCTGGAACCCTTATGAACAGAGTTCCAGTGCCGTACAACAGGGCAGTCCACTTTTTCAATAATGGTGTTGAGGAGGCTGTTCGGGCTGTCCCGCACGCGCCGCATGAGGGAGGCGACTCTTTTGCGCACGATGGCTTGAAAGCTGTCAATGCGAGCCTCTGCACACATACCAGATGCACTACATCGGCGGGGCAGACCCAACAACATCCTCAAACCATTGTTATACTGGACGCGTAGGGCATTGAGAGATCTGCGAGTACACGCGATCCACAAGCTGCACGTATAAAAGGTCTGGCAATATGCTTTAAAAAGTGTTAACTTAACTTCCCTTGTGCAACGTGCGAACCTGCGGGCCAACATGTTGCTCCTCACTGCCAACGCCCTACGTTCCCGCTCAATATCCAGGTCATCGGAGAGGTCTTCTTATATAGGGCTTTTCTCAAAAATAATATAAACAACTACAAAGACAAAATGAATTAATTATAATAGTCAAATTGAAATTTATTGTGTATTAACTATTGTTGTTCTTATGAGATTAATTTTTTTAAACCTATTAAAGGCGATACAAAAGCAATTATGAATGAAGAGAACTTCAAAGCCCGAACGAACAGCAAGAACTTTTATGCCACAGCGTTCACAAGTGCCGTAGTTATAGCCCGTGTTACACACAATGTTTTTCATCAAAAAAATGGTATAACTTACTATTTTAATAAGTTTAATAGTGGCGGCATCGGCGGGGCCGGGGGCAGCGTGGACATGTAGTGCGTAACATCCTGTACATAATCCATTACGCCCGCGGCTCGGATTTAAGCCGTTTTTCTGGCATATCCTCCTAATAATTAATGTTTTTGTATATTTATAATGAACTGAACTGTGTGTGTGCAGCTGGCGCATGTGAGCGTGGGGCAGGTGGTGGCGGCGGTGTTCCGGCACGACGGGCGCTGGTACCGCGCGCGCGTGCACGACATACGGCCCAACGAGTTCGACGCCACTAAGCAGGTAACCTTCAAATCGGAGGGTTTCAACCGTTCTACTGAAACTCGCATTAACCTTTTGACCGCAACGGCTGCAGCCGTCAGCGTATACAAGGTAAAAAACTCGTTCATTTCCTTGAATTAAAGTTACGTGTTACTTCTCAGACATGCTTGGCGGTCAAAAGGTTAATGGTTATTTATTATAATGAATTTGTGCCAATTAGTTTTGTTTGTTGCACTTTTTGTGTTAGTTTTAGTTAAAGTTGAAAAAAGACTTACTGCCGAGTTACTTGCAGCCAATGTCGCCTTTAGAAGCGCTGTTAGATTCAGACATGTGAAAGAGCCCGCGTGCCATACTTGCAAAAAATAAAATATTTAAATTTTCCCTTAACTCCCTTAAATAATCCGTTTTATTATGTAAATATCCACGCCATTATCTGAGAGGCACTTAAAGAAGAAAATAATTGTTAGGTATATTTAAACGAAAAGGTTTTTATCTACACCCATATCATAAAACCTCCAAAGTGTAATCAAAAATCGTAGGAAATGACCACCATTTTGACAACCAATTAGGTAAGACGAGTGCTGCAATGTTATTCCCGTATCGTTTTTAGTATAGAAATGAGATTAAATTTGGAACAGCTGTCAAAACTGAAGTGGGTCTCTGTTCTAGTATCCATAGATATTAAAACAGTTATTGATACGAAACGTCAATTCAGTATGTTTTTTTAATATAAACTGCACAACATTTGATCTCGAGTGTCATGAGAATAGAGACTTCATTCGTTTGTCTATGATTAAAAAAAAATGGTCTTGACGGAGGATCGAATTGCCGCCATTATGTTGGGGTTTTGCTGAACGAAAGTAGAATTGTTGTTGAATTGAATAGAAAAAGTTGTTTGTAATTTACATTTTAGTTGAAAATATGAATAGTAGTCTTCTCGGAGTGTGTGTGATGTGAAAATGCGCCGGATATCGGAAATATGCAGCCACGATTGCAATAAATAACTTGTTGCCAGAAAATATTGTTTCTGAACCCATCATGGAGGATTTATAATATGTGTGTAGATAAAGTTATGTATGCAACTCTGCATAATTTGGCCTTAAAACACTCGTGCGATCTTATTATGAAACTCGCCTATCGGCTCGTTTCATGAAAACCGCACTAGTGTTTTAAGGCCTATCATTATGCAACCGTTGCATAAACTACTATTTCGCGCAGGTGGCGGACGTTTTTTACTTGGACTACGGTGACAGCGAGTATGTGAACACGCACGAACTGTGCGAGCTGCGCGCCGACCTGCTGCGCCTTCGATTCCAGGTCGGTAACTGATCACATTAAATAAGTCATCAACCTTTTGAACGCCACGGCTGAGTGCGAGAACGCGTGCCTCAGACGCCGAGTGACGGCTGTAGCCGACAAAATGTATGGAAAACGGCATGCCGTGGCGTCAGGGCACGGAAATCTGCTGTCGCCCACAGCCGACTGTGACGTTCAGAAGGCTTAGTAACTCAAAAGTAATCCTAGAAACGAAGCTACGTTTTAAAGGCGCGGGCTCAAAGTGTGTTTTGAGAAATGCGTTATTCCCAGCACTTTTTACCCTTTTGTCACAACTGCGGCCCTAACATGAATGACACAAAGATAAATTAAACCCGTTTATCTCTATGAATATCTCTTTCGTCAGCACTAGTGTGAGAGAGATGCACTAAGAGATAAGATGGTCTATCTTATTTTTGTGTCATTCATGTTACGGCCGCTGGGAAGTCAGAAGTCGCCAAAAATATTATTATTATAAACATTATAGTTTAATAAAGTTTTGCAAGGTTTCAATCCAAGCGGTTACCAGGTACCAATGAGTTTTTTTAACTTATGTACCTTATCTGCCCGCGAATTGCGGAACCGACGCTCTTACGGTGAGGGAAAACATCGTGAGGAAACCTGCACATTTGGGTAACTAAATGTGCAACATCATCCAATCGGTCTGGTTTTCCTGTCACAAGGGTTACGGAGGTCAGACGGCTCCGACCAGCACAGACTTCACCCAGAACACTTCAGAGTTCTTCCTTCAACTTCAGTCGCTCCACTGTCATAACCCGACCTGCCGAATCTGAGATCATGGTGAAATTGTACCCCGAATAAGACTTGGGAAATAGTGCTATGAAGAGAGTTTTGGAATGCGTCCTTATATAGTTCGCAAAAATATATAATAAAGTACCAAACTGTATTAAACTACAGCAAAAAGATAATACCTTTGCTAGAAAACTTAAAAACCTACGTCTCAATGAATGTTACTACAAAATCGACAAATTCTTAACGAATACCGCACGATGAAGAGATAAATTCGCACCGATTGACCTAGACTGCAAGTTACTTTATAGATAGACTGTAATTAACATTTAATTTAATTTAATTTAAGGAAGCTGACCTATTACTAACAAATAGAAACACTATGTCATAAAATGTAATTGTTAATTAAATTAGTCATTTTATTGTGAAAATTATGCCTGTAATATTTTTCTTTCTTTCTTTCTTTCTTTCTTTTCTTTCTAAATTTAGTATCTTCATGAACTGCATGTTTTTCTTTTTAGTTAATAATTATTAGTAAGGATTGTAACACCTCTGCAGCGGTAGCATGTATTGATTTTTTTAGATTGTGTACATATAGTAATATTAGGTGGTACATCCTAATATTACTATATGTACACAATCTAAATAAATAAATAGTTGACCTTCCTCCTGGTGATCCTTGACCTTCATAAGAGCCTAAAAAAGTCTAAATGGAATAAAGATAGTTTGTCTTTGACTTTGAGTTGTTTATGGAGTTGTTTTGAACAGGCGATGGAGTGTTTCCTGGCGGGGGTGAGGCCCGCGGGGCGCGAGGAGGACGTGGTGCACGTGACGGCCGGCGGCCAGCGCTGGGAGCACTGGCCCGCGCCCGCCGTCGAGCGCTTCGAGCAGCTCGCGCAGGTAACTACATCGAACACATCTTGGATGCAGGAACTCAAAATAATCGCGGCTCATTACATTCATGGAGTACCAAAAAAAATATGCGCAAGGTGCACCTAAAAAAGGCATGGATAGGACTTTAATTACTTGAGGCGTTTAGAGGGGGGGGCGACCAGAATCTCACCCAGTGTCATGTGGCGGGGAACGGGGTGGAGGGTATGTATGCTAAAATATGGCTAATGTTAACAAGTCTTAAGTAAAAGTAAGTTATAGGGGGGTCGAGGGGGGGGGGGGATCGTCAAAATCACCTTACTTAAATAATTAACCCCCCTTACTATCTATATATAAATAGTAAGGGGCTAAATATGACCCCTTTGCCCGTTTAACATTCACAAAGGAGGCTAAGAGGTTGCACCTCGGTAGGTGGGTATATCAACTTTTAAGGTAGGTACTCCCACTTTTTGTTAACCTTTTTAACGCCACGGCTAACGGCGAAAAAGTGTGCCACGAGCGCTCGACGACGGCTGTAGCCGACGCAAATGTATGGAAAACGGCATATCGTGGCGCCAGGGGCACGGAAAACTGCTGTCGGCTACAGCCGACTGGGGCGGTCAAAGGCTGTGTGCGCACACATTAGTGAAACTGAGAATTTGTTTTTTCATGTATTTTTTGCCAATAAATCGTGAGTAAAGCCGTGTTTATTTCAAGTGTTGATAATTTGTCACGAAAATTTTAATTTGTCTATATGATAATATGTCGGTTGCAGGTTGCTCGGTGGAAGCCGCTCGTATCACGAACATGTTCTTACAAGAAGACTGCTACGGATGATGGCCAGAAGGAGAAAGAAATACCTGGTATCATGCTGTACGATGTCACTGACGGTAATTGCTGATTTGTTAACAAGTTTAAAATTAACTTTCGATGTTCTGTACAGTACGATTAAAATCAGTTTACGATGCGACTTTTCTTGGTTATTATCGGCTAAAGCCGGAGACGAAAATGACACAGGTTACATTGCTGCGATTTCTTTTAGGTAGCATTCAACTTAAAGTATCGTAAACGCAATGTATATCACCTGCCATGATGACATTACTTACCAGTAGACCTAAGAAGTTTACAGCAGCGATATGGACATGCTTTATTTATTGATGTACCTATATATAATATTTTTTCTTATTTCAATATAAAGGTTGTGTTACTTTAGAGCTATTAGGATGTTTTGTTGCTCATATCCTTCCGTTGTATTGTGTTTAATAAGATAACGGGTATGTTTAAAGGTCATATCTGTAGTTTGATATACTCTAAGTGAAAAACGAGGGATACTGACAATAACCGAGGATGGCCGAATGGTGAACTTATTTTAATAGTAGTGTACCTTTTTCAGCTTTAAATTTGAAGTGAATCACTTTTAGGCATAGTTTGGCCACTAGCGTTGTACTGTGGCGAATTATCTCATTTCTGACTGACTTTTGTACGTAATTAAGGTGTAGTAAAGAAAAGGTTAAATAAGTTCCTCTGTGTTTTCGTAATTTTCGTAACACAGAGGAACTTTTAAAACTTTTTCTTGAAAGAAAATGATGCAAGTTCCGTATTAACGAGATGGTTTCCGCGACAGAGGGCGAGGTGGACGTGGGCGCGGCGCTGGTGGCGGAGGGGCTGGCGGCGCCCGCGCCGCGCCGCTCCCCGCCGCGCGCGGCCCCCGCGCCGCTGCCGCCCTTCGGCGACCTCGGCTGCTCCAGGTAACGCTCCAAAACATTCAAACAAATATATATATAAACAAGGGACTGCTCAAAGCAATTCTCGCGATGCTTACTTTTGAGGTTTCATATCCCGAATATGACACCATCGCACGTTCAGTCGCACGGCAACCACGGTCATGGACACCTGTTTAAGTGACACTGTATCTAGTACAATTCCACAACCTGTGAGACCGCAGCACCGAAGCCACCGCCGACAATGATATGAAAGCGGGTGAATCAAGCAATATTATTGTAGTGGTAGAGCCAAACAGTAATCCTCACTAGATGATTACTGTTCGAATGGGCCGGCTCGACCGGGGTAGCACCACACTCTCACAGAATATCGCCGTAAAGTAATAGCTTGCTATTGCGTTTCGTACGGTGAGTGACGAGATCCGGAGGCCTATTCCCTCATCCCTATCCTATCCCCATTACCCATCCTCCCTAGACTGGCAACGCACTGACAGCACCTCTGGTGTTGCAGATGTCCATGGGCGGCGGTGACCACTTTCCATTAGGTGGGCCGTCAGCTCGTTTGCCAGTCAAACGACATAAAAAATAAAATATAGACTTTAGTATGTATGTCGTAAGTACTAAGACATCAGCAATAGGGTGCGTGGTTAAGCCATGGCGCTGGCGTTTGACAAACTTCTTTTGAGATCTGCTCCAAAACGAGACACCATTCATTCAACACATTGAAATATATAGGAACTGCTCGAATGCTACTGCTAAGATTTGGCTCGACCCCATCTGCCCTCACCTTGATCTCACAGAGATTTTTCAAAGTGCGTATTTTTAGTATAAATACGTTAATCTTTGCTTGAGTGCGTTGGATTTATTTAAAGTTTTTCGTTAACAGTTCAAATTTGGCATTTTAATACTTAGATGTATTCGATTTTGAAATGTGACGTCACTCAACTTATGACCCCTCCCCCCTTAACGTGTGACGTACTTTATGGATGACCTCTAACATAACAAAAAATTTGTCACGCTTTCCAGGGAGAAAACGAGTAAGTGCATATTCTATTTGGCTACTAGTGTTGACTTTTATTGTTATAATCAGAGATCGGATAATCGGGAGCCTATTCACCTAAACTTTCGAGTTGGCGTTGTTGTTCAGCAATATGGAATGGAAGTGGACTCTTTTATTAATTTAATAAAAAAAAAACGGATTTTTAAGTGTCGAATACGGATGCGGATTTATAACTGGTTACTTATTTTTAGTATTTGTGTTATTTTGACTTTCATTTCAAGCAGACTTTATATTCTTTTACACTCAAATAATCCCGGGATTTACAGTTTCTTGTTAGTATGTTTTAGTCTGTTCTTACTTACTTGCCTTATTTGTAAAATTGTTAAGTACCTTAAAAAATCACATTTTTGTCCAATAAAAGTGCCCGTTTAGATTAGAAAACTGTTTACCTAATACATACGCTTCTTAAATACATGCTTATAAGTTTGTCTAGATTTTATGTTCTAAGAATTACATTACGGTAAGGATTAACGAAATCCCGTTTTCCGGGATTGATAAATTTAAAATATATTATTTAAAAAAGCCGACTCCATACTTACATTAATATCCGGGATTTCGCAAAGTTTAGGTAATAAGCTCCCTAATATCCGATCTTTGGTTATAATCATAATTTAGTGCTTAGTGATTTTAAATAAGCAGACGCGGAAAGTCAACGTTTCGCAAATGTAAAAACTTTACAATTTTTCATTTGAAAAACTTTTTATTTTCTTCTAAGCTAACCTAACCTATGTTTTGGGGGTATAATATATCCTGAAAAGCAAAGTTTCCGTTGAAACTAAGAAGTTTTTGTGAAATGAAAATGAGTAAAATAAATTTCATCAAACGTATTTCGGGGTTGTGATCGGATAACGGATTCTCGGACACATCTCTTTTAATAACTTCGGGTAATTAATTATAAGTTACCTCTTTAGATAGTACTGAAAGTTGTAATAACCATGAGTTGTGTGCAGGGTGCTCGGGATGGTAGAGGGGCGCGCCAACTCAATGCCGAAGGACCACAAACTCGACCACGACCTACTCGCCGCGGACGACAAACGAGGTAAGTTTACCACACGACACGTGTGTGTTCTCAGCACTTATTAAAATCACACTTTTCATACAAAATATGAAAGCGTTTTTACCTCTTTAACCTTTTGAACGCCACAGTCGTCGCGCAAGAGCGTCGGTGGCCCAATGGCTAAGGATGTCGACTCGTGATCGTGAGGTCCGGGTTCGAATCCAAGCGGTTGTCATGTACCAATGAGTTTTTCTAACTTATGTACATTATCTGCCTGCGAATTGCGCTAACCGATGCTCTGACGGTGAGGGAAAACATCGTAAGGAAACCTGCACATTTGGGTAACTAAATGTGTAACATTGATCCAATCGGTCTGGTTTGGGTTACGGAGGTCAGACAGCTGTCGCTCGACTGCAATAACCCGACCTGCCGAATCCGGGATCATCGTTAAAGCGTATCCCGAATTAGAGATGGGAAAAAGCGCTAGGAAAGAGGAAAAAGAGAGACAGGTAGCTCAAAATCTTGGTGTATAGGTTTACGATTTTTTAATATTGAATAATGAAATTATGAGATAATTTACTTAATTTATGATATAGTCAGAGTTTAATGCTTGAATATATAAAATTTAATTGAATTCTTGATCGGTAATAATGACATTTCTTCCAGGCCAAAATGGACTGTCTCTATACAAATCGTCGCCCCGCCTCGACGCGCACGCACCGACGGCAGTCTCCAATTTTGACTTAACTCACCCAACACCCGTCCCGAAGCCCACCAATGGTTCTCACGACTTTCTCGACGTCGAGAAACGGTTGCAGGACGAAGGCGCGAGTACCGAGACCCTGGTACCGCACTCGCCCGACCTCTCGAAGTCGGAACTCGACGAGTTCAAAGCTAATATTAACAGAATCGACTCGCATCACGGCAATCTAGAAGCGTTAGGGAGAATGCATGAGTTATAAAGATTTGATCTTTAGTTGTTTGCTGATTGAGTCCACTTTTGCGTGGATGTGTTATTTAATTTTATCTCTATTACAATTGGCCGAATAGGGTGTATGCCTGGAAATCAAAATGACGTTTGAATTATATATTACTAAAGAGAAATAGAAATTGCATTATTAATAAAAAACGGAGATCATGTGAGTGCTTATTTTAAATTTATTAAGGGTCCAAATTTGGATGCCAAAAAAAACATCGTTATTAAATTTATCATGTTTTTTTACCAAGATATTTTTTAAATTTGGTATCCTCGGACCTTTGCTGTGACGTCATAGTTTATGTCCATTTTGTATGGAGCTTTTTTGCGAACTACGACTTTTCAAAGCTTCTTATCTCGAAAAATAAAACAATACAATAATGTTTTTCGTACATGGTTCGGTTAATATTACTCGGTTCATTCCAATGAAAGATGAAGACATGCATACACCCTATTGGTTAGGGGTAGGTTTGGCTATGGTTTTAGTAGCTTATGTAAAAGTTTTACAATAACAATTAAAATTATACATATTAATCTCACTTCTAACTAACAACTACTAACTCGGCTAAAAACTAAACTATAATTGGCTAAAGAAAGTTCATTGATAATAATTATCTATTAATTTATTAATTTGACGACGCGGATAGCCAAGTTGGTAGTGACCCTGCCTCCGAAGCTAGCGGTCCCGGGTTCGATCCCCGGTAAGGGCAAATATTTGTGTGAAGAGCACGAATGTTTGTTCCTGAGTCATGGATGTTTCCTATATATTTCAGTATTTATTTCTCTATATAAGTATGTATATCGTCTAGTACTCATAACACAAGCTTCAGAGCTGACTTTAGGACTAAATCGATTTGTGTAAAGATTGTCCCCTGATTAATTTATTTATGAAAAATAAATAAATACCATTTATGACGCCTTTTTACGGCTTATTATTATTACGTTAACTCTGCTTGGTTTTCGAATTTTTCGTAGTTTAGTTTTGTTACTATGATCGGAGTCAATTTCATAACTTTGGTGAAGCGAATGAAAAATAAGTATTTTAACCATCCATATTTGTCTTTTTTGGTCATCAAGTTTATAACCTCAAAATGTAAAATCTTTGGGTGAAACAGGTATTTTATCCTAAATAAAGCAATCCTAGACTAAAAATTGGCAAAGTGACGGCTAAAATATTGTCTCCGGTTGCTTTATTTGCAAGAAAATAGCTGTTTAAGCCAACAAAGATGCATTTTGAGGTTAGAAACTTGTTTACCTTATAAGACAAGTATTTATGAATCGACTATACTTACACATAGTGAATTTTAAGTGTTTACTTAGAAAATGTATGAAAAGTTTCATGTAACAGCGTTTATTTATTTTTATTCACTTAAATTGAAATGATTAAGATTTTTATGATTTTCCTCAAAATCTAAACTAAGTCGACTAACCTAAACACAGTAGAAGCTTTAAAAATAATCTATCGAATTTAAAATATGTGTTAAGATTTCTTTCGCCTATGGGGTTGCCATAGACGAAGAGAAATGTTATAGAAGTGGTTGATTTGTGTGTTTTCTTAGCAAACTGGTGAGATTGTTTCATTAGGGTCCGTTCACATACGTAGACCCGCTCGCAGCTTAGCAAAATTCGATCGTTTTCTAAATAGAGTTTGGAGTCAAAACTCTATTTTAAATAGGATCAAAGTTTTGTCTATGAACGGACCCTTAAATTGCAAAAGGTTGTCAATTTGAAAAGGGCCTATTTAAAATGATTCTATCTGTAGACATTTTTCGAATTTTAATGGTCTATATAACTGTAGTTTTATAAATAGAAAAAAGTATGTCTTTGTTAATAAACATGTAATAACTTAGACATTAGACAACAATGCATAATATTGTATAATATTATGATATCGATAAAACTCGTAATAAAAAACCCAGTTATATATCTATACACCTAAACTATAGATGCGTAGACAATAAGAATATATTTTTTGTAAAATGTAGATATAATAGTATCTAAATAAAAAATTATCCTCTTTTAATACAACAATAAGGCCGTAGTCTCGACGGCACCGGAAGCTAAAGCGACAATCGCCCCGCTCTCCGCGTTCGTCGAAACTCCATCCTGCATGTTTTTGTACCGTAATAAGTATTGTTAACACACGTACAGTCAGCAGTCAAAATATGTCATCAACTTTGAAACGCATACGCCGTTCTCTTATTTTTTGCATATACAACTTACGCTTCTAATCTGACTGTACTATATTCGTGTGCTAGTGAATTCTTTGTTATATCCGTAACAGTAGCGTCTGGTAGGCTGTAACCAGAGACCATATATCCTAAATACCAAATATCCTAAGTTTTTAGAGCGCTGTGATTGGTCAAATGCGCTCCCTGCACCTACCTGCCTTCATGAGCAAGTCTTCTGAATAGAAAAATGGCTAAGTAGCAAAATACCTTAAACGAATGTCTACGATGCTTAATACTTAATAAGCAAAATGCATTTAAAGCATCTAAAACGCAAAATGTCTGAATAAATCTCTGGTTCAAACAAACAAATGTTCAGGTAATTAAAATAGCAGACACGATGCATTTCAGGCATTTTGTCATTAAGACCTAAAGCGATTAAGGTAATTAAAAAAAGCAGACATGATGCATTTCAGACATTTTGATACCTAGGGATGCGTTTTAGGAATTCTGCTACTTAGGCGTTTTGCTTTTCAGAAGACCTGCTGGTCTTTTTTACGCTGTATGTGTGTCACGCATATTCGACAACGGCGTCCAAAAGGTTAATGCTGGCAGCGGGGTCGCCCGGGTATGAGGAGTCTATTCAATATGTGGTCTGTGGCTAAAACACGGCTTCATAGATTCCTTAGCGTATGTAAGATTTTGTTTTTGTATTATGTTTAGCATGTCTATCCAAGTAATGTATTATTATTTATATATATACCTAACATCTATTTCACGCTCTTGTTTTTTTACAAGTACTGTACTTTAAAATTTAAGCGACATCGTGTTGAATTGGACCCCATGTTGCACGCTTTTCTAGCTCTTATTTCCTCCCCGTAAAGTCCATTATATTAGTTTTCTAAGTATTTTGCAAACTAGTTATATAACCATACGTACTTAAAATTAGTTCTTTATTGTTTGGTGCCATAGCCTTCAGTACAAATTTTATTCTCAAAAGTGTTTCCTTTAATTTTGTTTAATGTTATTTGTTCATGTTTCTTTTATGATTTATTTGTAATATTAGTAAAATTATTGGGTTTTGTACATGTATGTTCATACATGGTATAACTAGCTGTGCCCGTGGCTGCGTAGGCGCAGAACAAATCACCCATCATTACTGACATGTTCAATATGAAATTTGCTATCTTTTTGTTGTGACTCAATTACAATGAAACAAAGATATAATGCTTCTTTGGACCTAACTTAATTCACTTGTCAAAGGCTTCCACACACTGAACGCGGAACGGAAGCGGAGCGGGTCGGAAGCGGGCCCCTCGTCAGCAGTGTCACAGGTACTAAAATGGAAGCCCTTACACTAGTAACCGCGCGGCGCGGATTGATGTGAACGCTTCCATTTTAGATCGTGTGACACTGATTACGCGGACGCGGGCGCTTCCGCCCCCTCCGCTTCTGTTTCGGTGTGTGAAAGCCTTAAAACCCCAACAAAATCCTTTATTAGTTTCCCTGCCATGATAAAAATATCGAGTTAAAGTGCAGTTTAGTTTTAGTTTAGTTAAGTCAGATGACGGGTAAACAGAAACACTGCCATTACATTCTCGTCGTAGTTCGAAATAGCGATTTACAAACGCAAACCCATTTAAGATTTAAAAAAAAAGTTTATGACCTTTTCAATAGCATGACGGGATCCTGGTAACCGACCAACAGAATAACAGAAATAAAGACAAAAATTCTAAAAACAACATTCTTGGATTGTATTACGTTTTTGTCCCACTGTACAATTTTCTTGTAAATAAATACAGTCACTTAATTTTTACTAATTTACTATTATAGATAACCTACGTGACAGTTTGCTTGTTTCAAATCTTGTTGATGGACATTTATTATTGTTATTCTGTAGAGACCTTCGATGTTAATTCTACGAGTCTCAAAAAGTTACACGCGAGTGTAATTTTACATGTATCTATTCTGTCAGAAATAAAGCAGTGTCAGTACTTATTAGTTTGTTTTCATTAATTAGCCTACCTGCTTATACCTATACCAGCGGCCCTACATGCCCTTGCCCTTGTGCATGACACAAAGATAAATTAAACCCGTTTATCTCTATGACCATCTCTTTCGTCGGCACTAGTGTGAGAGAGACGCAGTTAGAGATAAGACGGATATCTTATCTTTGTGTCATTCATGTTAGGGCCGCAGGGATCAACAATAAGTTTCATATGGGGTCCGTTGTTTTAGGGTTCCGTACCCAAAGGGTAAAAACGGGACCCTATTACTAAGGCTCCGCTGTCCGTCTGTCCGTCGGTCTGTCCCCAGCAGTGGCGGATTTGCAGTCTCGGCCGCCCTAGGCCCCAAACCATCAGCCGCCCCTTTCTCAGTATCCACCTTATATTGGGGCCGCCCCTAAATCTGGCCGCCCTTGGCCCGGGCCTACCGGGCCTTAGGGTAAATCCGCCACTGGTCACCAGGCTGTATCTCATGAGCCGTAATAGAGATTTGAAATTTTCACAGATGATGTATTTCTGTTGCCGCTATAACAACAAATACTAAAAACAGAATAAAATAAATATTTAATGGGGAGATACGGTTGTTGGGCATCAGTGTTGGGGATCAGCTTCCGGGATGGAGTTTTGGGTCGAACTGAACTTCACTTCACTGATTCACTTATTGGGAGTCCGGTGGATTGGGCAAGAGCCCACTAAGCAGGTTTATTATACCTGGAAAAGCGGCGATGACACATGGTGTCCGTGGGAACGTAGTATGGGTACGTAACAGGGGCTCCCATACAACAAGCGTGTTTTTTTGCCCATTTTATACATAATAATAATAATAATAAGATACAGAAAGCGGTGCTCCTTGACACAGCACGTATAGTAAGGAGGTTCCTCACCCTAGAGTTCTAACCACCGGTAGCCTGGCCCCGCGCTTCACTACCGGTTGACTGCTGTTTTTTATATTGTAGAATTTATTTTTTGCATATCTTTGTTATATTTTAAAATGTAATTAATTATCTATCTTTTATATTTTAAAATGTAATTTTTTTATAAATATTTTCTAAAATGTAAATAATAAGAAAAGAATTTAATGAAGATGGAATAATAATAATAATAAGGAAGTTTTCTGAAAAACTCTAATTAGTTCGTCAGTTAGATTATCAAAAAATATTGAACACGTATTTTATGCTTTATCAAATCAATCAAAACTTACAAAGATAACGCGCATCAAAGTTTGCGTGTGGGGGGCTCATGACGTCATAAGTCCGCACTTATTGGTACAAAGTGTGCAAAGTTGACGTCACGCGGAACTTCAATGCACTATATATATCTTCGTCATTTTTTATTTAATCGACAAAAGAAAATCAAATCAAATCAAATATATTTATTGCATGGCTATGAATTATACAGGTCTTAGGTTATTTCAATTTAGAGATCTTCATAACCTGCCTCTGAGAGGCGTACAATATTTCATGAATTAACATTAAGTACAATTAAAATTTAATTTGCTATAAATGTCACGGAATTTAATAAATACCTAATTATCACAATATAGATTCAGAGCATTTCACATGGTTACACAATAAATTATACAATCAAAATCAATAATAAATAAAAATCAATTCGATAAAAATTCAGGAATACTATAGATACATTTATTGATTAGCCAATTAAATAATTTTGTTTTAAATTCTGATGTCGGTAACATTTTTAATTCTACTGGTAATTTATTGTAAATCTTTATACTCATACACATGATACTATTTGAAAAAAAGGCAGATTTAGATTTTGGGCACACAAAGTCGTGACCATATTTGGATAGCAGCCTTTGCCTTGGATTTCTAACCGTGAACATTTTGAAATTGTTCTTTACGAAAAGGCTCACCTCATGTGTATAAAGCGGGAAATGTGAGTATCTTGTTTTGGAGGTATAATGGTCGACATGATTTGGCTTGATCCAGACCATATATAGATCGAAGGCATCTCTTTTGCAATCTGAAAATTTGGTCCTTATTGCAAAAATTACCCCATAAAATAAGGCCATAGCGTAGATTTGACATTATGTAGGAGTGGAAACCTAGAAGTGCTGTTTTTTTCTGAAGAAACTTCCCGAAGTGGTCTTAAAGCGTATGCAAATCTACTTAATTTTGTTATAATGTATGCAGAGTGGTTAAGCCAATTTGTGTGAGAATCAATTAGGATTCCCAAAAATCTGATTGAATTTACGTTCTCTAATTCTAATCTCTAATAAAAAACACATGTGTCCAATATTTTTTTATAATGTAAATGACGTACTAATTAGAATTTTTCAGAAAACTTCCTTATTGGCGAGATAATTTGAACGCGGTTTCGGTTTCTACGGAGGTAACCGTTTTTTTTGTCAAAGCTGATTATGTTTTTCAGTAATATGGAGCAAGCTAGATATTGCTACAGCCATTCTGTACAGTTTCCGTTAGGACATACAGACGAACGAACAACCGAGCGAGGGCAACAGGGTTCCGTTGGAACGGTTCGAGTACGTAACCCTTAAAATGCAACCGACCCCGAAATAAACAGCTACGTAATGTCAGCGTTACGTCCATCAATGCGGAAAAAGTCGACTTCCCAGCGATTAAAACGAGCACAACACAATTAAACTTAACCACAATCGAAACGAAAACAATGGTTCGACGGCCAGCAGCTGAGCGTCACAGAAAGCTACTCTCTCCGCCCGAATTGTAATACTTACTCCTTGCCAAGGTTGCCTTACATGACATTATACCTTTTATAGCGTCCGTATACTTGGTAATGTATAATTTACCGTTTATATAATGGGTATTGATAACATATGGTGGCTGCATAAGAATTACAACACTTTTGTGTAAGTTATTTTGAGCGAGTCGTGTTTAAGTAGACCTGTGAGTTCATGATAGGTATTAACCTAGTAAATTAGGTATATGTATATATGTATTATATTTTCTTTCTGTTAGATTATTTATTCATGAATAATTATTAAAATAAAACAGTACCAACTAACACTACAAAAAATAGATAAAAACTAAAACTAGGCTAAAATTACTTAAAATAAATTTAAAAAATATGGTCCCCGCTGCAGGGTGCCCATCACGCACGCTGCATTTCCACGCTGAATGGCTATGCTTAGCCTTTGTGCGAGGTAGCAGCCTGCGCGAGGGTCACCCGTGGCCTCCCTGAGACGCTTGCTGAGCTCCCTGAAGAGCCCATGCGCTCCCGGGCCCCACGGATCTAGTGTCTCGTCTCGACCCCGAAAGCGACAAAATCGTACTGAGTGCCGAGACAACTAGTGTATTATATATGTATTTGTCATAGTCAAACATTTTTATTGGTCAAAGCTAATTTTGACTGACAATCAGTTTTGATTAGAGAGCTTGCTTATTATTGCTCAATTTTTTTAGGTTAGAGTATTTTTTTATTTTTAGTTTGGTTAGGTAACCAAGCTTTCTAGTCCAAACTACTTTTAACTCAGTATATTTTTAACTTCATATATATAAATAAATCATGTAAAAGAGAAACAAAAGATTACTTCACGTCCAGTCACAATAGCGGTGTAAAACAACTTTTCGTTATAAACATACCGCCCAGGGGAATCATTTTGGAAAAGGGACCATTTAAACGTAAATTAATTCTGCGCGTAATATCGTGTACAAAGGTCCTAACAGGCGTACTGCCCTGTGTATTCCTAGGAACATCGACAAATGTTAAGTTTAGGTTAGTATCTGCTAACTGTCGGTGTTACATTTATCACCGCTAGTAACTTAACCTTACGTAGTACTTGCAACAGTAAATCATCGGGGTACATAATTTTGTTGCAACGAGACGAATCGTTAGAAAGCGTTATGCAAAGCAGGCCCGTCAAATGCAATCTTCCGCTGGTGCGCGAAGCGGTCCTTCCTGCACGTCTAGCATGATCTGCCCGCGAGCTATCTGACACTTAGCACGGCTAGCACGAACTGCCCGCGGGCTATCTGATACTCAGCACGGATAGCGCGACCAGTAAGTACCATTACCATGAGTCGCGCAAACCGCTCTCGCTAGCGTAAACTATCGCTCGATCTCTTTTACTTGTATCGACAACAAGCAGCATTTCCGATAGTTTACGCTAGCGAGAGCGGTTTGCGCAACTCACGGTAATGGTACTGCTCGCGCGCGAGTCATCTGACGCTCAGCATGGCTAGCACGACCTGCGCGCGAGCCATCTGACACACAGTACGGCTAGCACAATCGGTCCGCGAGTCATTTCTCGCCCAGTGTGTCCCTTACATATTTTACAAGTTTGACAGTGACGCACTGAGCGACAAACGACTGGCGAGCATGTCTTGCTAGCCCCTCAGTGCGTCCCTTAATAAGATGACGATGTTTTCATTCACCGAAATACTAGTGGTACCTAAACATCAATTTTAATTCTGCAAATACTTCCAAAAAACTCAGAGACGCGGGCCGGGATTTCAATCCGCGCGCGTCCTTCCAATTGGCTACTGCGCCTACTGCTATATGTATATAAGTAATAATGATGAAGGAACAGGACAACAAACGACTCACGGGCATGTTGTGCTAGACCCCCAGCGGCCCTATGGTTGACACGAGGATTACAACATCTTATAACCCAGTGCAATAGGTAGTATAATCATTTATACTGTGATAGAGACGTACTGAGGGATAAGATGGGGATAACTTATCGTTGTCTCAACCTTGCTGCGTCTCTCACCCTAATGCTGACGAAAGAGATAGAGAAATAAACGGGTTTAACTTAACCCTGTGTCTGGCATGCTAGAGCCACTGGGGCCGCTGCGGTGTGAATCTCTAACTTGCCGGATGAAAGCTCAACAGCAAGTTAATACACCAACTGGGTCTCTATTTGGAAGTGTTCGGGGTCGTTAGGACGTCGTCTAAAACGCCAAAAACGCGTATGTGTCGTTATTATGTACGTGTTTGACGTGCATATTCGCGGTTACGGCATTTTCGTGACGATGTAGTAAATCACTTAGCAGTCCTGAATAGGGACCCTGGGTTTTGTATGCGGTAGGCGAGTCTTCGTTGACGATCGAACCGCTTTGCGCGTTACAGTATCAGATAGTTGACCCGGAGCGAGTCAATTCTGCTATTAGTGTCTGGCTCCATGAACTGCCGTGTTGTAACAAATGCCGTGCTGTTTTGTTCTGTTATAAGTAGTCCGTCGTCCCAGCGGCCCTAGCATGCCAGACGCGGGGTTAAGTTATACCCACAGAACACGTTATACCCTTTTATCTCTCTGACTATCTCTTTCGTCGTGAGAGAGATGCACTTCGAGATAAGACGGTTTAACTTATCCTTGTGTCTGTCCGCGAAAACTGTTGAAACTGTTGTCGGATCTCTCGTTAAACATACTTGCATAGTTACTTATATTTGTAATGAATAAGGCAATTACTAACTTTCTAACTTAACTTACCTATAACAGGTACGAGTAAGTACAATGGTCTTAACATGCAAATCTCGCTTGCATTAAACAGCCGGTGAATGAAATGCAGCTAAGTGTATATTATGAGAGGCTGGTTAGATATTTCCCGGTCTTAATTATACCTTCACGGCGTCCGACAGTATAATTTTTTCAGAAATTGATAGTAGCTACAAAGCTAGTTGCTTACAATGTACTTAACGCAAGTTCCCCTTTTCACCCTACAGCCTACAGAGAGAAGAAACATTAAGTATTTATAAGTTTTGTTATCGAAAAAGCAAGTTAAGTAATGCTTGACTCGCTTGACTTTCTCGGAACCTGGGTAAGTGGGTATGAACCTAGATATCGGTAACACGCCATATCGGCTCTGTTCTAGAAATGCGGCAACTAGTTGCGAAAGCTGGGACGGATTGAAAATTGCGCATAAGTGATAGCACGACACCGCAAACTCCAGATATTTTGCAAATGCTTTTAATGTAAGTAGTTTGTAAAAGTAACAACAATGGTTACGTTATTAATCGAAAGTATGGTAACGAATGCAACTGTTCGGTTCAATATCGATTATTCCAGACCCAGAATGACGTAACAAAACGTAGCGCGCGATTTTACGCTGCTAAGTCTCCAAGTCACAATAAAAAAATATGCTTCAAGAAGTTATCACACCGCACCATGACAAATGTCAAACGTCCCGACTGTGACGAACAATAAAATGGTTTCTATTTTCTTGTAATCACAAGGCTATAATCGTTTATTAATCAATCTAAATAATAGTAAAATTATATTTGGTCTGCTATATTGACCAAGACCTCCTTGTTTGTACTGTGGCCCTAGCTAAGTTGGCGCGGCCTCTCTGATCTCTCTGACTGTCTGTTTCGTCGGCACTAGTGTTAGAGAGACGCACTTAGAGATAAGACGGTGTTAACTTATCCTTGTGTCAACCTTGCTAGGGCCGCTGGCGAGATAAAACTTTAAAATTTGATTACGTTTAACCCAAACACCGACATCATTGGCAACCGCGGAATTAAAACTACGATCACGTGTAGGTGTAGGTACTCTATCCACATTGAAATGTCGGTTAATGTTACACTAAAAACAATACCTAAACTGTTACAATATTGCCATTACGCAAACCAAATAATCGCATCAGTCAAAACGGTTTTACGATTTTCCCAGCGAAGCTTAATAGGCACATACATACCGCAATCCACGTTCCATACATTCGTGTATTTACTTCAAACGATGTTGCGGTCGCCTGTTTATTTGGATCGACACCATAACCTTCTTGCGTCATACAACCGGGGCTAAGTTAAGTTACAGTCGACGCAAAGAAAAACACTTCGGTAATATTCGGTAGCCACAATCGTGTTCGGTACATGTCCGAGTGAGATAACGTAAGTGGACTTCCGGCCATAATTGTTTAAAAAATTAATAAGCCAAATTTTCGGTGAATCGAATGTCAAAGTATTGCAGAACACTATCGGCTTGAATGGAAACTATGTTCGTTTGGGGGTTAAGTAAGGGGCCAATTCGAAAATTTATTCACTAACTTCTTTCTTTCTTATTTTAAAGAAACGTCAAACTCGATTTTGATAGCTTGGTGTTATACAAAATCAGGTATGACTTTTCTTATTTTAAATTTAGGCGAAACTGTTTCAAAATGGGCCCTAAATGTTAATAAACTAAACCACGCGATTCAGCTCACCAGCCAAATAAGATATACAAATAGCCAATCAAGGCATACCCATAGGTAAAAAAGATTGTCTTGATTGGCTGGTTAGCTGATACACGTGGGTTAGTTTGTTTACATTTAGTTAACTATCTAAACGTAACCAATGCCGTTCATTTATTTTCAAAGCACGCGCTTTGGCAAATTTGATGTAGTTTTAATTCCAGCCAATAGGTAGCATTTATTTAACTTTTACACCGCAGTGGCCCTAGCAAGGTTGACACAAGGATAAGTAAAACCGTCTTATCTCTAAGTGCGTCTTACTCACAGTAGTGCCGACGAAAGAGATAGTCAGAGCGAGGTTTAACTTGTCCCCTTGTCTGGCATGTTAGAGCCGCTAGAGATAGCCAATATCATACTCGAATTTATCGCGGACCGGACATGTCGTATTTCTTTTTCTAAGTACTCATCTTCTGTGAAACATGGTGAAACTTACGAATGTTCTATTTTGTCCGAACAAACGTGGTGTGAATGGTAGTCCGCATTCTTGCAATCACAATAGTCATGTTTATATACCGTACCTAGTAGGTACACCTACACGATTAATTGCTTAATAGATGGTATCAGATAAGGTGTGAAAATAACGATTCGTTTTATTGTGAAGCGGTAAACTAACCTAACGCTTGCGTCAGTTACACTAGGTAAGTACTGACCTACAATAATAGAACTGTGCAATGTCACTGGTTGCACAATTATATTGATCGTAAATAGATGATATTGACCGTCAATATCAGATACTGACTAGGCTAGGCTAGGTAGCCTTGCATGTGTCTTGCGATTGAAACTACAATTTTCCCTGGTAGCTCCCTTACTTACTTTAAAGCTGGAGAAACGATTTAAAGTTGACTATATAACTATATATATATAATATGGCTCATACGTTTTGTATGAACTTTAAGCTTATTTTTAACGTGAATCTCGTAAAGGGTATGGCTATATAGATGTGCCAGCAGACTAAAGGCACTTGCAGTGCAATGTGGGGGCTGCCACTTGATCCCTGATTTTGGTTTATTAAATCTAATTCAATCTCGAACATTTTGTCTGAATGGGATGAAGGGACTGTGATTTGAACTTGCTTCTTTCTTAAAAAAAAAACCTGTTTGAATCACAAGACTGACGAGCGATTAGTGAGGCTCTGGCTGGAAGAGTACTCTTAGTTTTTTTTTGTAAAATATCGAAGAACCAATAGGATCAACCACCAATAAAGCCAATTAAATCATCATATCTCCGGCCTATACGTCCCACTGCTACGCACAGGCCTCTCACAGTGAGAGGGACTGGGTAGTAATCCCCACGCGGGCTCAGTGCGGATTGGGGACTTAACGCACATCTTCCGACAATTCGAAAGTCTGTTCGCTAATTTTAAAAGTAGCTTAACTTTAAATAAGAAACGTCAAACTCGATTTTGACAGCTTGGTGCCATACTAAATCGAATTTGACGATAATTATTTGAAATTTGGGGAGTTTTAAATTTTGCCAACTCTGTTTCGAATTGAGCCCATTAATTGTTTTCCAATTAAATGAAATAATTTGATAAATGTTTCAACACAACAAATTGAGCTTGCATGACATAATAAAGTGCTTAACGTGAACAATTTTGCCTGCAACGGAATTGAGATCCGCCCGGCCCACACTTTCACGTGCGCAGGATTATACAGTATCGCAATTAATGGCCGTCAGTCAACAACAAGTAAGGATGCCATAAACACACGGATGAATACAGTATTAAACCTTTCTATGTATAACTACTGGGATTTTTATTCCCAGTAGTCACCACCACTTTCTTTTATAAATTTTTTTTTTTGAACATGAACAAACATAGGTAGGTACTTACACTGTCTTATCTCTAAGTGCGTCTCTCTCACACTAGTACCGATGAAAGAGACAGAGAGATAAACAGGTTGAACTTATCCCCGTGTCTGGCATGCTAGAGCCGCAGCCAGAAACGGAGCCTGACCTGGACAAGCGGGATAAACCAGGGGCAGAGAATTTTTAGGAGTGGGATGGGAGATCCTCTGTGATGGGAGAAGACGGCCGACTAGCCGCAACCGATCGACCACAATCACCCGGCTATGCAGCCTTTATTAAGTTCTGACGGGTTTATATCGTAAAAGGATGACCGTTGATGTTTTTTCGCTTTGCTTGTTGCTCTAGTTCGATATAGGTTAGAGGAGGAAGTTTCTAAGAGGTTTATATTTCTCGTGCTGGAGAGATGTATCTTTCTTTGTCAGCCAGTCCTTTCCTTTCTGCGAGGCTTCGGGGGAGTATGCCATGTCTTGTAGAAGGGAGTCTTTCCAGGTACAGATCGCGCGGCCGAGCAGGTAAATGTGTTCCAGGTCGTCTTAGGTATAGCACATACGGAGGTATTTTATTTATTGTGATCGTTTTCCCGTCCAAAATGTCGCGGATTTTCTTAGAGCCGGCGGCCCTAACATGCACGCGAAAAGGATAAATTAGAACCGTTTATCTCTATGACTATCTCTTTCGTCGGCACTAGTGTGAGAGAGACGCACTTAGAGATAAACGGTTCTAATTTATCTTTGTGCCATGCATGTTAGGGCCGCAGGAGATGATCCTGCTTGGTTTATCATGTCAATAAGAAATAATCTTTCGTATCCTCTAAGTTTTTACCTCTTTGCTTTTGTGTGGGCTGTACATTTGAGACCATAAGTCATGTAGGCTTCATTACCATTTTGTAGGAAGGATGTTTTAGTGAACAAATTAAGTATTTTAATAATGTTACGAAATTATTACAAGCTTTTAATAACAAGTATTTTATTAGCTTCACTCAAATGTTATTAACTAATTTAGTATGTGAACCAATCTAGGAAGTCGATTTAACTTCCCGGTGTTTAATTGAGCTATAAATTTGCACAGATGTATAAGTCAGACGACAACGCAATATTGTAGTTATACTACGTAGGTACCTAGTTATTGTTATAGTGGTAACAGGAGGGGAAAAACCCAACCAGTAGTTACCACCGGTAACAAAGTGGTGGTAACAGATGGGAATAGCCATTCCTGTATGTACTTACATGCTAGCTAACAATAGTTAACACTGTCTCATTGATGTGTACTCGTCTGAGGTGACAATGTAGACATTTGACGAGTGGAGTTAGTAATATAGTTTTGTACCTCCGTAACATAATATCTACTTATTTTCCGACGGTAATGCATACTACCATTACCTCGTAGGTTATGTACCTATCTTTATCTGATCGATGCGTGGAGTGGAACTACATTAGATTTCTCCTTTTCTCTTGCTTGAATCAAAACAAACCCAAAAAGGCAACGGTTAGGCCTAAGTAGAAAATATTGTGAAAGAAATGTTCGGTTCGTATTCATCGCGCGCACTGTTGTTGCGGCAACCATTGCGTGGATTTTACTGCTATATTTTAGATTACAATAATCTACGTGTTGCAGAACAACAACAAACAACGTAAGTGATAAATCAACAAGATTTGTTTGCACGTAGATGCCTTGTTTCGCGTTTAAAGTAGGTACAGTCGGAATGAGAATGGCTAAAGGCGAAGGTAAGGTGGAGAATACGACAAACCTGCTCCGGCTGTTTTTAACTATTTTGTTGTTTTCTTGATATAGATAATTAACGTAAGTATTAAACAAGAATTTGTGGCCTTCGATGTATGAGAAAGGACCTTAATGCGGCACTTGCGTCCGCGTATTTCGCGTATTCGTGAAGAAATTTTAATTAATAAAGCGCACTGGCAGGTTGCTGCGAGGTCCCATTTCGTTCCGACATTTACTTTTGCATATCGTTATAATGATATTTTCGTATGAAAAGTTGTTTAAAAGAACCCCCATAATTTATCGCGGACTCCTTTGCTAGATTTCGGCCTCCCGATACGCTGCAATACCGTCTTACGCCCTCTGTTTATCTAGGAAACTGATCAAGTGCGAACAGGCATGAACAGCTTTCATAATGTTTACCCCCAAATTGAAAAAAATATGCTGGTATACCCCTACCCAAAATATAATCCTAGAGCGCGCCGGAGCATCTGATAAAAAAAACCGACTTCAAAATAAATAGCCTCTGAAAAGTTTTTTTTTTTCACGTTTTATTTATTATCCTGCGATTTAACGCCACACATTTACTACATCAAGTAACAATAGCATAATGCTAATTGCTCATCACCATTTACAAACTGTTGCTATCCACGGTGCAAGGATGTCAATCGTTGAGGAATTCTCCTGGTTCTTCAATTTTACTACATGGATTTTCATGGACATAAGTTGCTTCAGAACTTTATACAGTAATTTAATCGCCAACCGTGAAATACTCAACATTTAGGAGTTCCGGTGATCATCTATGGTCTTCGTCAAAAGTTCCACTTCACCAAATAATGCTTTTGGAACGTAACTGCTTGAGTTATTATAGAAAATACTAAAATTGCTATATGCTTGCCTATAATATTTGAAGAGTTCCATCGATTCCTCATATTTAGATCCACTCATCATAACTCGACTTTGACTACAACGGGACCAAACTGGAGGTATACCCTACCGATTAAAATAAGAATCGGTTTATAAATGACGGAGTTCTGAAGTAACAAGCATAAAAAAAAATACAACCGAATTGAGAACCTCCTTTTTTTTGAAGTCGGTTATTAAGAAGTCAACGTGTTTAATTGGACCCAATAAACGAGGTATTTAGTTTATCAAGTAATGCATGAAGCAATGGTGAATAAATGAAGCAGTTAATTAATTGTGTGATACAATATGGTCTAGAAAACCTGTGAGCCAAGTATTTGAGCAACTGTAACACGTCCACTCAAACAAAGTAACACTACTGGACAAAAGATAAAAAATATTGTTCCGTTGGCGCATTTTATTTCCATGTCAGATGACAAGAAATTTATTTCGCTTTCCTTAAATACATACCTACCTGCGGCCCTAATAAGGTTGACACGAGGGTAAGCTATCCATCTCCTTATTATCCCTCAGTGGGTATCTCATATTAAGTATCGAAGAAAGGTTGGTTGGCGACAGTTACAGATGGCAAACCCAGTTACGAAAATTTCTTTGAAATAAATAGTAAGGAACTGCTCAAAGCAATTCTAGCGATGCTTACTTTTGAGGTGTCAGAACGCGAATGTGACACCATCGCGCGTTCAGTCGCATTGCAACCACGGTCCTTGACACCCGTTTAAGTGACACTATTATAATTAAGTATCCAGTACAATTCCACAACCTGTGAGACCGCACCACCGAACCCACCCTCCACTAGGATATATTATGATAGCATGTGAATCAAGCAATATTAGACTTTTGCATGTATGTCGTAAGAACTAAGACATCAGCAATAGGGTGTGATTAAACCATGGCGCTGGCGTTTGATAACCTACTATGAGACTTGTTTCACGAAATTGTACTGATAGGCATATCCTTCTTTTGTAATCTTTGCGAAAATTCGATCTCATATGAAGCAAAACTGGGATAAGCGGACTCTGATGGTGATTAATTGCCAAATTGGTGGTAGTCAAAATAAGAAAAACACTACCTAGGTACTCGTTCCGTGCCTCCGGTAATCTGATGAATGGGATAGGAATACATAAGAGACGAAGAAACAATCAAACAAACTTTATTTTATATATCAGATAAGAAATAATAAGAACGGGGTTATCGCTGAAAGCATCCTACATTTAATCATTGGCACATATTGAAACTGCATTACAATTGGAAATGGCTGCCTCCAAAACCACAAGCAACCACTCGTAGAACTGTCTCGTCAGGCACACGTCAGTTTTTTCTTGTTTACTGTAATTAAAATCTCTGATCTGTAACGTCGTTAGGTTCTCAAGGGGCCATTTATAGCTGCAATTCGGTCTATCCTAAAATTTCCCAGTCCAGCGGCCCTAACATGCATGCCACAAAGATAAACTAGAACCGCTCTATGACTATCTCTTTCGTCGGCAATAGTGTGAGAGAGACGCACTTAGAGATAAACTGTTCTAATTTATCTTTGTGCCATGCTTGTTAGGGCCGCTGTAGGGATATAATATGTTATCTTTTTGGGAATAGCCAAATTGCAGGAATAAATTCCAAAAAAACTAACCCGATTACAAGCCCCTTTATAGAAAACGCAATTCTTGCGTTTTTCGGTTTTAAAATAAGCCATATAGGAAGTAGCAATCATTCCCGAGGATTCGGGATCAGCTCAGGGGTGAAACGGGTCTTTGTTTACCTTTAAAGGCAGTACAGCGCCCGTAAAAAGTGGATCATGTTCGACCGGACCCGAGTAGAAAGTGAAACCGCTTTGTCGAAAGGTTGCTATAAAAATTGTAGCAGTTGGTATAGCGAGCTCAGTCGAGGCGAGCGCGCCCTCCGGTAACTAGTGCCAACATAGCGGAAAAACGATGGTCAGTCACAATTCACTTTCAATTGTTTGTTTTTTTAAATAGATCGGTTTAGTGATGTAATTTGAATCGATTTCTTGCTTGGAGTGTTGTTCGGTAACTGTAATTAGTTTTGAAGTTTTTTATAAATGTTTTTCATGTTGTAATCATTACTTTTCTGTAATTATTCTCAAAAGTTGCTTGTTACATTTTTTATATTTTTCCGTCTTTACTCAAATATTCCGTAATTAAAAAAGTGTAATGAAATTTGTATGCAAATGTAAATATCCTTCAATAATCTGATACGCAATAACCTGATTTCATATTTTAATTAATTACCTACGAGGTTGCATTGTTCTAATTATTAATCGCGAGTTAATTAACTTAGTGCTACCAGAGCGCGAACAAGGCCACCGTAACAGTAAATTATTTGCACAACTTTGCTGGCCAGTTGCATGTTTCCCGGCCGGTGTCTCATTAACTTTGTTTCCACCACTAATTATATTCCATGTTCATTGATTGTCATCTGTTCCGTTGGGCATTGTTCAAACGAGTTCTCACGTTATTAAATTAGAAAAGAACTTAATTATAATTATAACTTTTAGCTCTTTAAAAATACAATTTTTACTTTTGTAATGTTTCCATAGACGGGCATCGGCATTATATTCCCTGTAGTAAAGTGTTAATTATTGCAAGGAAATGCACAAAAAGAGTTATCGAGTTACGTTAAAATAAACGTCGTGCCCTTTGATTTAGTTTACGCCAAACAGACGGACAGACAATGCAGTCTCAGTATAAGGGTTCCTTCTTTACCTTCTAGGTACCCTGAAAGTAATCAATATGGGTTATAACAAAACTGGAGGCAGTTTTAAAAACCTTATTTCGGCATCTGTTTATGCACGTATACTTTTCTTGTATACTTTATTTATAGATACATACTGTCCCATTAAATACAATATTCACCCCCATGTATGAGCCACGATTATTCGTAGTTAAAGAGTTCATTATGGAAATTTTTCAAATTCAAATTTCATACAATGCGAGACGATGAAATGAGGTTGAGACTTTGGAGAGTGAGACTTTGGAGAGTGATTTAAAAAAAAAAACATTTTTGGTTGACTCTTACTTATACTCCTTAAGGTGCTCTACATCTTGATCTCCGCTTGACACTTTTTCCTGACCCCCTGTATTTCATTTCTGCTTTTAATTTTCTTTTTTTTATCAATTCAAAATCATAATTCATCCTTCACAAAGTTCAATTTATGATTTTAAAAATTGCCTTTTAATTTACTTCCTTCGCTAGTATTTGTGTCTTTCTATCTTTTCAGTTTAAATGTTGGAAAAAAATTACCAAAACTTATTTGTACCTAATCATATTTCGTTAGCCAGACTTCAAGTCGCATTAAAATCAGATAAGCCACAGCGATCCGTCACACATTAACATTACAGTTATAAATAAAATCTATAACAAACACGATAGCCTTGATTTCGTTAAGGTAATTGAAGTTTTTACGACACCGGTTCCACAATAAACGACCTTAGTATTATTATATTTGACTGTCGCGATATTGGTTGGCATTGAGCCCTTTCACTTGCGGAAACACGAAGGCGAGCAGGAACGGGCGTTGGCACTAAATGACAAATTCTCTCGTGCTCATGTGCACTAGATTTAAAAAAAAGTAAATAACAAAGTATCGTTTATTTTAATACATGATTTCTTGTAAAGATTTAGGGTTCAATTTCACTAAGCAACTATTGGTGAGCTGTTAGTTCATAGTAGGTATGTAGCTACGATAGTTATATAAGTATTTATTTCAATTAACAGAGCATATTGCACAGACTAAGGTCAAGTTCTTAGCTTGTTTTGTGTGTACACTAGTGATTGATTTATTAAGTAAACCTTGTTATGTTTGAGAAATATTTAAACCTCAATAAATGCATTAATTAAAGGTTAAATAAGACCTACGAATAAAAGCTCGTTTATATAGATACGCATATAAAATAAACTCTTCCTATAATGTTGATACGAATCATTTACCGACACGTAATATAATTAGTTACTTCCACTTATCCGCACAGAATTTACAATTACTTTCTAAACCATATCATTGTGTTGCATTACAAAACCAACATGGTGGATTGGCGGGAACATTTCGGCTATTTACTTTCTCAATCTCGCATCGTACGCAAACCCGAAATTGCAAACACAACCGTGATAATATTGCAATAAAGTCGACATTTCAAGACAAAACATTAGCGTAGTACGTGTTTAAGAAAGTAATCAGTGAATTTGGCGCCAAATTCGTTGTGATCGGACGTTACGTAAAACCATTTCGCTTTTACAGAGACAGTTTGAAAGCAAAATGCGAGTCACTTTCAATTGCAAGATTAAAGTACTTACTTACTTAACTTATTTATTATTGACTTGTAAAACTTTTTACGAGCGCGCTGCTTGAGATAAGTTCAAACAACCAATTTATTTACTTTTACTAGCTCTTCCATGTTAAGTCTTACTTTAAGAGGACTGTGAACCAACGGCAAAAATCAGCCTTTTTTTACAAAAGGCGATAACGATTTCCACCTCTTAAATGTTAACCGATTTTGACCAATTATTGATTGGTTGTCCGTGTAGAACAAAATCTAGGTCTATACTACTATATACGTTATTTGAATATTGATTAAAGATCTACAAAGTCAAGTAATCGCCGAAATTGGTTCTGTATTGGAATACATAAATAACAATAAAACTGAATTTATTGATTATAGTGAAAAAACCAAAACGTATAGATCTAGATTTAGTTCTGAATGACAACCTATCAAAAATTTGTGAACATCAGTTAACATTTAAGGGGTGGGAATCGTTATCGCCTTTTGTATAAAGCCGTAGGTTCACAGTTCTCTTAAGCAAATAACTGTCGTAAAAGAATTTGTAATACCTTGTTTATTTAGCAATAACAAGTGTACTTAAATATTGTATATTATTAAGAAATAATTCCGCTATTGTCCAAGAGTCCATGATCTCGCGTTCTTTGTCCGGTGTTTAATGTAGGTGTAAACTACTTTCAAAACCCATAGTTGTGAAACAGAAAGGGCAGTGTAGGCGGTACTTCGCCCACGCCCGGCGACTCTGTTTACCTCGACTGAGTCTTTTGACTATTTTTCTTTTGAAATTGTATTTAAAATGTAATCTTGTTGTTACTATTGTCGGGGCTTGAACTGATGAAAGAAATAATTGCATAATGTTAATATTCAGTCCACTTTATTTATTTTTATTATGATATTTTCTTTAACAGTCTTTAAGTAGGTACATTTATACTTTCATGAAAACGGCGTAGCATTCATATTAACCGATTACACAATGCGATATTAAAGCAAGTCCCATTAGCATTCCCATGAATTTAATTATAGTTAGGTACAATATTTTCTCATATAATGTATCTATCGAGTGTAATAATCTACTTAAGTGCAGTTAATATTCAAGGGTCTAAGTAGAACTTCACGAATGAAGGTGACATCATTTAAACCAAATTAGCCATCAATTATTACTGTCACAGTACAAACGTAACGGAATGTGCGCACGATCCAATTGCCCACCGTTGCGCAAGCGCGGACGTCGTAAGACAACCATAACACGAAACACGCAATGTAAGAAACTTGTACGAGTTTTAAGATAATTGTCGACAGATGGCGTTAGTAAAGGAAATAATAAAGAAAAATCCTATTCTCATTTATTGATCGAAGCCCATTTTGTTTCGTAATCTTTACAATAACCCTTGAATGAATAGTAGTAGCACGCAATTTGATCGTATACAGATTAGTGAAATTGGTATTTTGACCCGACAAAAAACAATTAATAAAAAATTTAGATTTAATACGTAATTTAATATGCAGTTGTATAATTATTTAAGCAATAAGAATGTCTCCCTACACTATTTAATATAGTAGCTGCAATTTTATGGTCGTCTATTAAAAGACCGGTTAAATTATGCCAAATTAATGCTTTATAATTATAAAAATGGAAATATTTACTATAAGGTCCAAATTGGTATTTTGACCCAACAAAAAACAATTAATAAAACATTTAGATTTAATACGTAATTTAATATGCAGTTGTACAATTATTTAAGCAATAAGAATGTCTCCCTACACTATTTAATATAGTAGCTGCAATTTTATGGTCGTCTATTAAAAGACCGGTTAAATTATGCCAAATTAATGCTTTATAATTATAAAAATGGAAATATTTACTATATGGTCCATATAAAGTTTTATTTTCTCGTTAGCTGTACGTGTCTTAAATCGGGATTCACGGCGTTCTGTATTAGATAAATAGCGGATAGTGATATTTTGTTATCCACCCGTTATCTTTAATTTTGATACATTCTAAACTCTTACACCTCCACAGCACGCCCTCATCCTCATCACGGCAGTGGCGACATGTACCGCAATGCCGTCATTCATTGCGGTACCGGCGGACCAGATCGCGTTCGTGGATCTGTCCGCGCTGCGTCTGCGCCGAGTCCCGCGGCAGACGCTTACCCCGCCGCCCCCGCCCCCGCAGCTTCCGCAGCTTTATAGGGAGGAGTACGCCCCAGTGCAGTATCAGCAGCAACGTGAGTTACATTATTTTTTAAAATCTTATACAAATAGGTACCACAGACCAGCGGCACGACAAAGCGGCCTTAGCATGGTTCACACGGGGATAACTTTACCCCGTATTATCTCTCTATCTCTTTCTTCAGCACTAGTGTGAGAGAGACGCACTCATTGATAAGACGGTGTTAACTTATTCTTGTGATAACTTTGCTAGGGCCGCTGACTCATATTTGATTATATACATAACATAGGTATTTCACAGAATATTGCAAAGTTAGGTTTTGAAATCATTAGCAGTTTAACTTTGGCTTTAAAATAAAATTTAATTTTCGTTAAAATTACTAATATTTAAAGTATCTTTGCCTTATTTTGCTATGATTCTAGGTTTATATTTCTCAAGATGGATTCATTCACGAAACTGAACACGTTTAACTCATTCAAGAAGATCGTTCACAATGATATGCCATTGTTACTAAAGGTCACGCATGCGCGTCAGATCGTAATAATAACAATAAAAACTTTCGCAATTCGCAACACTACAAACACAATTAGCGGCAACTAAATGTCAAAGACGAGAATGAAATGAATTCATAATCTGCTTAGCGAGATATTGTGACCTCCGCTTTCACCGAACCACAAAGGATTATACTTTCTAGAACACCGATACCGTAGCGTAATTAACTTGTTACACTCAATAGTTTACTGACTTCATTATCACTGCGTGAAATTTTGACGGTTTCGTTTCAAAATGAACAAAAGCCAAGCGTTCCCACTTCACTTTCTTCTATTGTTTCGTTTGAACGATGACATCAACTGGCTAAACATGTTACGCAATTCTCTAACGATTTGATGTACCTATGTATGCAAACCACGTAGTTGCTAACTATGCTAAAATAGTTACCGGGGATGCGTGAATAATCCTAGCAAATTACACAATTAAATTCAAAAAGTTTCGCAATAAATAAACATTCTACGACGATTCTACAAGATTTGTAATAGTCCAATGGAGAAGGATTGATTGTTCAAAAACCTGACACTAACTACAATATCGTTTGTGAAACTTAACAGTTTGACTAAGTAGGATATAAAGAGTTTGTTTATTAGGTTTCACGTACGGAAGGATTATTGATGTGTAACATCTTTGCTCTCGCTTTCCTGCAAACGGGGAGTGATTTCGTGAAAAGGGACGGAAGTGTGTAACAGGAAGCCGGGGAAGCGCGCTATTTGATTTGACCAGTGCACGCGCGCGGTGATTGAGTTGAAGCCGGGGAAGTACGCGCTTATTTGATTTGGCCAATGACGCGCGCTTATTTCATTTGACCAATAGTCAAAGTCAAACTATCTTTATTCAATTTAGGCTTTTACAAGCTCTTATGAAGGTCAAGGAATGAATCTACCACCGGTTCGGAAAAAATCCTCTACTGAGAAGAGCCGGCTAGAAACTCGGTGAGGTATAATTTTTTCAAATCAGTACACTTATAAGTCAACAATGATGTCTACAGTTTTATACAAATCTAAGTATATACCACAGCAGGTACGCTCATCGAGACCCAGGGATCGCCGGTGCAGGTCACGATTTAAGCCAAACGTCCCTGTCCATGACGTAGTCTTTTACTGAGTAATATGCCCTAGAAATAAGAATTCGCATTCGAATAATTTTATTATGTTAAAAAATCATACAAAAAATTTAATGAAGCATTGTTTTTTTTTTAATTTCTTCTTAAATGACGAAGTTATGATAGTTTTACCTCCGCAAGTTTGATAAGCGCCGCCGCCGCCGCTATGAAGCGGCCGCGACGCTGACGAAACATCAAAAATGCCACCTTTTGTAAATCTATATGTAAGCTTGCGCAGACACAGTTATTCTATAGGTACCTATCAATATTTATGATTTATACGAAACGTAACAATGTTTGTCTTATACAAAATCGAAGTTGTTTTACAAACTCTAATTTTTTAGTTTTTTTTACTAGCTGTATCAAACAAGACGAATCCCTAGTTTTAGAATATAATGTTAATTTTGCTTATTACCAAGGTGAGATGTCAAATGTTACACATCATACCTATGTGACTAGGTACTGTAAGGATCGCCCGTTTCTTAATCAATGTCACAATGTTTTGTGATCGGCCTATAATTTCCTTAAATTTCTTGTTTTCCTTTATCAATATGTCTTGACGCATTCCAGATATAGCACTGGCACCGGAACCGGAACCAGAAGCCCCTGGAAGAATAGTACAAGTGCAGCCCGACGCGGCCAGTTCGACGAGGCAGCTGGCCGAGCGGCCACCCGACTTCGGGGAGTACGTCGACTTTGGCGCCCACACCGGCGACAACGGCGCCTTCGGCTGGTACGCCGACTACCCCATCAACAGCCGCGATGATTCTAGCTACAGGAAGTAGCCATTACAATAAATTCCCCGCTGCGTCAAGTTTGTAAGTCGCTTCGTTTATGATGAATCTGATGCATTTATTGATATCCATCGAATTTTTTAATAGGTAAGGATAATGATACTTCAAGAACATAAAAACCTCTAAAAGCGTGAAAAACTTACATGCTTGCACGTAGTCGGGTAAAACAAAAGCCTGCCGAAGGCTAGCAGTTGCCAATTTGATTAGCACATTATTTAACTTTAAAGTATTACCAAAGACAGTATTCTTTCCAAGTGATGTTATCGTAGTTTTAGTTGAGCCGAATAACCGCACATTTGTTTCAAACGGTTAATTCCGCGTTGCACTTATTTTAATGTACAATGTTACTTCTTGTTGTTAAGTTTTAAGGTTTTTGTCAAGAACACTGTGATACGTACCAAGTTAGTTACTTCCTTTTTATTTCTTGTGCTTGTTCTTCACATACTATTATTTTACTGTACTTGGCTTTCTTCTATAATTCTTTTTTTATATTATTTTTCTTTAAAATGTATATGCTCATCTTCTACTATCTTAGAAAGCTTTGCACCCCTCACGACATTCATTTATATTTTAAATGAGTAATTTATTTATTACTATGACCTATTTATACTCGATAAATATCTTTTTAATCTCACATTTTTGTAGACGTATACAGTATATTGTTATAATGTAGTAGTGTAGTGTAGTGTATTCAAATTATTTATGTTGATCTCTTTTATTTCAAATGTGAGCAACTGTTTATTTCTTAACTTTATTTTTAATGCCTTTTCTTTTCTCCTCGTTTCTTTGCTTTTTTCTCTCACTGCTGTGACTTAATTTCACCGTATTACATTGTTTCTATATCATACTGTCTTTCATTATTTCTCACTTGCTTCATCTATTTATCTACATTTTAAAAAAAATATTTTTCTTCTTTATTCTGCTTTATTTCTATGCCTTTCTCTGAATTCTATACACTTGACTATTTCTTATTTTGGTACACCACAATCTTACAAAATCTCATTACTTTCATCTCATCTATTTGCCTTCTTAATGTTGTTTTCGTTGATTGAACCTGTTTTATTTACCAAAGAAATGGTAAAATATCATTCCGTTTCGGTAACTACAGATAAAATAACTTCGCTCCCATTCCTAAATTCTTCTAAAAAATCTTCCATCTTCTGTTAACTATGTTTCTACCTAATGACTTCACCCACCTAATAATTATTTACACTACTCTCTTTGTATTCTCTTCTCTTCTCTTTTTTTCATAAACTACTTTATCCTTTCTACCTCTGCGTTTTCTGTTCTTGATTTTGAAACTGTATCTATTTCCACTCAATCTCAGTTTTAACCTGTCCCCCTAACTCCTTACTTCTTGTGACTGTACTTTCCAATATCTGATTTATGTTGTTCTTTTCTCAAATTTCTACCTTATTCACATTTTTTTCTATTCCCCTCTAAGTATTTTAATTTTCATTGACTCTTGCTTCTTTACCCAACAAATTTAAAATTTTAACTACAATTTCTTATTTTGAGTATATTCGTATTATTTACTGACCTATCTAAGATTTATCTCTTTATTTTGTTTGCTACTCTTGCATTAAATTTACTTATAAAACTTTTGTTATTTTCTCTATCTTTCATTATTTCTTAATATTTATACCTTCTTTACATTCTCTTATAGGTACTTGACCTGTACTTTTTCAAACTAATAGGACCTCGTTGTTGTCTCAAATAAAGTCATTCTTTATTATGTTTCGTGCTATTTACTGATACCTATCTGAAATGTATCTCTATATTCGCTTCTTTTCTATGAAATTTACCTATGAAGCTGTTGACCTTTTCTTTATCTTTTATTATTTCTTAATATTTATGCCTTCGCTTAATGCTCTTGTACTTGTGCCTTTCCTTTTTCACACTATAATATCGTTGTTGCTGTCCCAAATAAAATTATTCAATCATTATTTATCTATTCACCTTTTCTCTGCTTTCCCGTTCACTTTAAAAATTGTTTTTATTATTTCAAAATCAAATATATTCAAAAATACATTTTACTTTAGCTATGTCTTCTCTTTCCTCTATCCTATATCTCTATCTCCTTTTTCATTTCTTTTTTTATATCTAAATTTTCATTACTTTAAAACTCTATTTACTTGTTCTAACTTCACTATTCTTGTAAATTCTTCTTCTTTTCCCGTGTTTATCTTACTCTGTTATTTTTTCTATTTTTTTTCTATCTATGATTTATTTTGTTTACCTTACTCTAGTATTCTTTTTCTTTTCTCTCTAAATTTTATTGTCTTTTAAACATATACTTCATTTCACCTACATTTTACAATAGATCTTGTACGGATTACGCTTATTATATCTCTATACTCTAGTTCTGTTTTACACCTTACACTTGTACTGATTTTCTTTCATTTTAGATATTTAATCAACTGCAAACCATCTTATTTCTTTACTATCCCTCATTGTTTTAAATACTTTTGCTGACTGTGACTTTCCTATCAAACCTTTAAAACTAATGGTCGTTATCCAGTGGATACAGTTAGAAATAGATCTTTTGGTAATAAACCTCAACTCGCATTCTGATTGCGTATTAAGTGTATATTTACTAAAATAAGAAAGTAGAGCAACGTTACATTAAAACACGTCATTATTCGAAGAAGAATGAAATGATGGAGAAATTTCGTAGAGTGACTGACCCTAGCATCACTTCTAATGCCCGTGTTAATAGTCTATACTCGCACTCAAGACATATCGTATTCAAGTAGACATATGTTCATACTAAAAACCTTACTTGAGTATGATATCAGTCTTGAGTACGGACTATTGATACGGAAAATAGTTACTACTAAGTATTCTAACTTGTAATAGGCACTGTGTGAATTTAGCGTACCTGTAGCGTACTCTAAGTACCATTTTTATCCTGATACTCAATCCTCCTTCTTGCTATTTTTTTCTTGAACTTTTCATAATCTTTTGAGCTATACCTTCATCTATTTATATTCCCTTTTCTATTTCTGTTGGTTTTTTCATCATAATCCAAACATGTATACATATATTCATCTATTTTCAAATAATACTCACTTTACTTTTTATCTACGTATTATTGACCTTTCCCACTTCATTCTAATCTCTATATATTTTTTCATAGTTTAGTGTTACTTGTCCTGTCAAAATTTCATTTCTTCTTCTTGTTTGTATTCTCTTTTTTTATTGCTCTATTTTACATTTAATTAAACATCATTTAATTTCTCTTTTATTAATTAATGATTTTAGCCTTTTTCTATCTTTCTTTAAGTTTTTACCATTATCTATGATTTTGCTGTACTTGTACTTTTATCTTTTTAAGTACCCTTCATCTATTTTTACACAAGCTATCTACGAGATACTTGACCTTTCATCCTAATCTATCAGTATATTTTACTTATTCATTGTTATTTTGTTACCTGTCATAATTTTATTTCTACTTCCTATTTGTTTGCTATCTGTTTATTTCCATATTTTCACCATTAGTAAAACTCTTCCTACTCTTCTCTACTTTTCTTTTGTTATTTTTACCTTTATTTGTTTTTTTTCTGTACTGATACTATTATCTTTCGAACTATACTTCATCTATTTTAAATTTAATTTTAATTTAAAAATTTAATTTTTTAAAAAGACATCTACGACATACTTGACCTTTCCTACTTCATCCTAGTCTACCAGTATATTTTAGTTCCTCATTGTTTTCTGCTACTTGCCCTGTCACAATTTTATTTCCTCTTCAAGTTTGTGTCTTCTATCTTCTTCTTTCCCTATTTCAACAATGAATTAAGCCTTTTTGTATCTCTATTTTGTTATTTTTAACCTTATCTGTGATTTTTCTAAACTTTTACTATTATCTTTTTAACTTCCCATAATCTTTTTTTAAACAAGTTATCTACGACATAGAGGTACTTGACCTTTCCTACGACTTTCTTATCTTCCATTATATTTCACTACCTCATCGTTTTTTTGCTACTTGCCCTGTCAAAATTTTATATCTACTTCCTGTTAGTGCTTTCTATCATTTTATTTCCCTACTTTAACAATGAAATTAGCCTTTTTAATAGCCTAATTTTTCTGGAAGTATATGTATACGTAATCTATTTTGTGCCTTTACTACAATTTCTTGTATTTATACCACGATGGTGGTAATAAATCGTACGGCTCGCCTGATGGTAAATGGTTACCGTAGCTTATTTAGATGCCTGCAACCCCAAGAGTATCACATGCGCGTTGCTGACCCTCTAAAAACCTATTGAACATCATGCATCTTTCCTATATTTACATATTTTCCGTTTATATGTAATACATATTATCTATAAACGTTGCATCCTGATAACTAAGTATTACCTCCTTCCTTCTTTTTCAGATTATACTTTCTTATAGTTTTCTCTCTTTTCTTCAATCAAACAAATTTTTACTTCTCTTTTTCCTACTTCTTGCTACATTTGATCATCTGTTTACAATACACTTTTCTTTTCATATTCTTCTAATTCCCACTATTATTCTATGCAATTTATCTTTATATAATAGACGGCATCTTTACTTATACCACTCATGTCAGCTTATTTTATTTCATATTGTACGTGCGCATCGTATGTACCAAAACTACTTTCTAAAATTCATTCGATACGCAAATTTTTAATTACTATTTTAATTACAATTACATTTATCTTCTCTTATCCGTCACACGCATTACTTATTTTCTCTATATATCATTTTATTTCTGCATTTGCTTTCTTCTGAAGCGCTTTTCTTCCCTCTTTCCTTTCTTTATCTTTTCACCTTTCACACTTTCTTTGCTCATATCAAAATCACCTACTTAAGCTTCAGCAATTCTCCTTTTTACTTGCTTTCCTAAAACTACATTTCTCTTTACGTATGTAAAGGTTTTCAGATTCTAAGTTTTCTTTTTCTACCGTAATTCTTTTATTTAGTCGAAGTCTTCCTCATATATCTTTCTCTTCTTTATCACTTTTAGTTTTCTTTCTTTGAATCATCAACTATTAAAAGCGATTTAGTATGCAATGAATCAGAGCTAAAAGTAAATACAAATAGACTTAACTGACATCTGCCTCTACTTTTCTATAACTATTTCGAGTAGATTTCCAATTCCCTTCATTATTTTTACTATGTTATCTTCATCTTCCATCTTTATCTTTAATCTCGTCTGTCTTTTGCTTATTGACTGCTTGGTACGCCTTAGAAGAGTGGAAGTATTTCGCACAGTATTGTTATTGTTATTTTGTTGTTTATTAAATAATTGTGGTTGTTAACATGGAATTATTATTTTATAAACCAACCTTTACCCAGTAAGCCGGTGAAATTTTTCTATTCAAGTTCATCAAGTGTCTCGACGTTATTCTATCAAATAATAAGGTTCACATTCGAATGAATCCAAAAGCACCTACTTTCTACACTTTACAGGCGTATGAGACTGGAGTAAGTACTAAAGGGGCGTAAATTAGAGTATATTTTTTTTACAGTTTATTCTCATACAGATAACATATAATTTCATACAATGATATTTAAAATAGATTTCTTTTGATCTTGTTAACAGTACAGAGTTATAGATTAGGTACGAGTATGTATGTAATGTACTAACAGAATTCCGGTCTAAAAGAATAAGTACTTACTAAGTACATACTTAAGTAAGAAAATACAGCCGAAGAAATTTATAATGATGATAATAGAAAGCAGACAACCTTAAAAGCCGCAAGAACTCAACAAGATCTCACTGCATATTTTGACGACTACTTATCTGTCTGTGATCATCATTATGATATATGGCCTGGGCAGTAGTCCCAGCGGGTCCAGTGCGGATTGGGAACTTCACACACAACTTTGATGAATCGCGCAGAGGTCGCAGGTTCCTCACAATGTTTCCTTCACCGATATGATTGTGCTAAATATCTTCAGTTTGATATTTTCCGATCTAAAAATCGCAGAAGTGCTCGCTGTGATTTGAGACCCCGCGTAGTGAGGCTACCATTGAACTGTTTATGATAAACTTTACTTGAACGTGTGTTAAGGTTCCTCGGAGCTTGCGTGCGAGCAGTAAGCGGGGATTGAGGAAAAAATCCACCGAGGATTATTTCGTTTTGAAATGACCAAATTTTATTGGTGGATGTTTTCCTCGTACACCGGTTAACTGCCTGGCACAGCTCTGAAGGTGGAAACGCCGCCTAAGGCCCGAATCTCAGGCGGTTTGTTAATGACCTGTTTTTCAGCCAGTTACAAGATTATCTTTGGCGACTTTACGAAAAATCGGCGGTAACTTCTTTAGGCACTTGATATTGAAACTATTTGCGCCAATCTCCGCATCACAATCAAGTATTGCGACGGGATTTACTTGTCTGTAAGTCTGTAAGGTATTTTAGATATTAGCTTCATTTAAAGGATCAAATCAGGCAATGAGCTCTTGGTCTATAATGTCTCAGTTATATCATTTATTGGCCAATTCCGTGTGGCAACACTACAAAGACAGAGACAAAGTACCTATAGTACGCATCCATGGCGCTGACTGCCAAATAATATGTATGGCTGTCTGCGCTCTTTTTACGTGACGCAAACTATATATATAATACTATAAGGTGCTAACAAATTAAGTACCTACCGACACTTTAAGGATCGTCAGTTTACATAAAGAGTATCAATAAAAAAATTGAAATACGAATGATTTTATGTTTCTGAAGATACATTTTCCTGAATTAAATATATAAATTAAAATACTGTCAAACCTGTGCATTTTAGTGACAAGAAATTGAACACCACCTCTGAAAATCGTTTTGTTTGTGTCTGAGGTGTGTGATTAAAACCTCTTCAAAAGATAATTGGAGAGGTTTTAATCGATGAATAGTATTGTTCTTATTAACAGGGTGTTAACGTAGCAAAGTTGTATTCATAAATTTCTGCAAGTAGACTTTAATTAAATTAATTGTAATGAGGAATGTAATCAGCTCTAAAAATATCGATACCTAATTGGTTAGCACATTATATAGCGACTTTGAAAGTTGTTTGTACATGACGATCATACACTTCGCGCAGACGCATGACCAGAATGCTATAATAACAAAGAAATTTGAACATTTTCATTTCATTGACAAATAGCCAAGTTGTTTGGCACACGTCGATGAACACTAGTTGAAACCTATCTGCTATAACATTAAACAAGAAGTACATGAAGTACAATCAGGAGTTAATATTTATACTTGTTCAGAAATTGATTACTAAAAGCATATTTATAGATTTATATATAGGTATATATAAAATTTTCTTCGGCGGACCGTTACTTGCAGTTAGTGTTTTTTTTTATATATCTGCTAAAACAGCTGCCAATAATACAACCTTAAAAGCGAAACACGACCATTATTATGTTAAAACTGTATAAATTCTATTTTATTCGAATTCAGAGGCCGACATTGTAAATTTAGTACCAGCCTATTAAAATACTACTTAGCGAAATATATATCGTGCATTGATCACAAAGATAACCCAAATAATACTGATCAAACAACCATTAAACGTACGTACATGAAAACAACGATAAAAAATATCTTTTAAAAATAAAATTAGTTTAACAATCCAGACAAATAAAAATAGAACAACTTGTATACATTTAAAACCATTCAAAAACTATCCTAATTCCTACACCACTACACAATAAGAACTATAATATAACAATTAACGTCACGCGTGAAAATGAGTTAAGCGTATATACATATATAGCTTGCATATATCTTTACGTCACTTAAGGATCTTTCACATACCGATACGCTCTCAAATACAATTTACACAAGGTAAAAATAAATAGTTGAAATACACACGGCCTTACTCACGATTTATTGTCAGAAGTAGTCCGACATGTTTCGAACTCGATCCCCCTCACCCCCTCTCCCCCTACTCGAACCCTCGCACTCTCTGCACGGGTGCAGCGCGCTGCACAGCAGGCAGTGCGCGGGTTGCTCTGACCGCGACCGCACTCAACCCCTGAAGAAAGACTCCATTCGAGTTCGAAACATGTTGGACTACTTCTGACAATAAATCGTGAGTAAAGCCGTGTGTATTTCAAGTATTCATAATGTCTCACGAAAGTTTTTATTAAACTAAGGTAAAAATACGTTTTCAGCTTTACCAGTCCGCTTCAAAACTCCAAAAGCGATAAAATATTAATAGCAAAGTTCAAACAATTTAAACTGGAATAGAAAACGCGTCTTTCTCTGTGCGATTAATTTAAAAACAAAACACAGACTTCAAAGGATCTTAAACTTTTTTTCAAGTGATTTAAGACCCAGAATAACTAAGCGTAGGTGGTTTGACTATGGCAATTCCTAATCGAAGAGCCTACTTCTATACTAATAAGACACTGTGACGCGATCACATCGCGTTTCCCTCCATCGCCTTCCCCCTTCCATGGTTCCATGCAGCCTACAGACAGTTTGGAGTTGACAAATAGTCAGTGAGATTCAATCTGAACGGCGACAATATAGGTAACAATACAAAAGAGATGACTCCGAGATAGGGTAAAATACCCGATTGTTGGCACTCAGAGTACCAGTTATCGAAAACATGTGCCAATCATCGGGAGGGTGATGATAATAAGTTTTAAGCACATTTTCGTTATTCTGAAGAAATAAACACATTACATTTCTTTATTGCTTCTTAATTACCGTTGAGCAGTACTAGCATATTTCGTATACCTTCCCTAGCTGTTTTACTGGTATGATAGCAAACAAAGTATTTCGTATATTTATATTGAAAGTATTACTAAAACAAAATTTGTACGTTTTGACATGACTAGGTATCTTTATTTGGTTATTTGAGATCAAGTGTGTAAATGTTACATTACTTAAATTTTAAACATATACATAAAATACACATATTATATAGCTAACGTACAAACATTACACCGGAATACATGCATATCGCTATTTCCACTTTATTATAGCTATGGATAAACAAAAAGCAGTATAAAATGTATTAATTTTGATAAAAATTATTCAATAATACTTTTTAGTGTTATTTACTGATAAATAGCTCAGAAAATACGGCTATGCTGCGTGAAAAGATATAAAAAATTAAAACCATAGACTTAGACAGAGCACCATAATTTAGAAAAGTGTGAGCAATATTTATTAAACATATGTTTTTAAATGTAATGGTTTCCAAAATATATTAGATATGTACGTAGAGACTAGAGACTGCATCCTTTGTTGTAAAATTTAAAATTTTCTTCGAAAATCCCTGTTGCCTGTATATCGAGGAAATATAAAGGAAAGGGATCTAAGCTTGCCACTCCGGCGTACAATTATACACATTCACTATGCATATAACTCCATAATTTAGAAAAGTGTGAGCAATATTTATTAAACATATGTTTTTAAATGTAATGGTTTCCAAAATATATTAGATATGTACGTAGAGACTAGAGACTGCATCCTTTGTTGTAAAATTTAAAATTTTCTTCGAAAATCCCTGTTGCCTGTATATCGAGGAAATATAAAGGAAAGGGATCTAAGCTTGCCACTCCGGCGTACAATTATACACATTCACTATGCATATAACTAGCCTACGACCATAGCTGGGCACAAGACCGTTAATCCGTTAATCGTTCATTAACGAAATTAACATTTCAAGTAACGGATTAACTTTTAAGTTAACTTTAAAAATTGTTAACGTACTCATTAACTTCCGTTAAAACAATTAATGTCCGTTAATCGTTAATTAACTACCTACTAATTGCCAAAAGGACACTGCGCGGACCACGCCGCACCGTGAAAAACAGGTACATTGTCGGCGGTCAACGCGTGCAGACCCTTCTTTTATAAATTTTTAATGTCCTGCCTAAACTTCCATAGCCCATACCAAAATTTGTTATAAGCAAATCACTTACACAACGACACACAATTTCTATCACGACTCACGTGTTAACGATTAACAGTAACTTCCGTTAAATCTTCCAAATCGTAACGCTTTAACGTTTAACGAAGTTAACTTTTTTAGTAACCGATTAGCGACTAACGAAGTTAATTATTTGAGTAACGGTGCCCAGCTATGCCTACGAAATCATTATTTACATCACCGAGTTACGATCTATTTGGAACCTTATATCCTTAAGGACAGTGTAGAATACGTAGGTAATGACAATTAACGTTTAACCCTTTCGGCGCGAGCATGTGATAGCGCGCTGCAATCCACCCGCGCGGCCGCCTCATAGCGCGCTGCAATGCACCTGCGCGAACGACTTCCAGCGCGGTGCAACGTGCCCGCGCGCACATACATAATTTTCTGTTCTAAAAGCCATGATGCACCCTGTGCATCATTGCGCGCTACGGTACCGCACGCATTTCGCTGCCGCGAGCAACAAGAGAATGAATGGTGTCATGCGCAATTTATAATAACCAGTTAGGTACAAAATGTTTATTTTGGATGAAATAAAAAACAATGGGTAAACAGTCTAATTGAATTAATTTGACAATAACATTGGAAAATTTAATTAATTAATCTAAGTAGTTACCTAGCGGCATTGGCATATCGCTGATATCGGTCGGCAGTTGACCATTTGATAAAACGGCAACTATCGGGACCATGAGGTGAGCAGGATCATCCGTGGTGGAAGGCGCATAATCGGACTCCATTATGAAAGCCGGGTCAATCGTAGAGTTAGCAGAGTTCGAGTACATAGAGAAAGCCGGGTCCATCGTTCTACGTGCAGTATCGGGTCCATAAAGATAGCCGGGTCAGTGGTTAAAGATTCACGAAGACGCAAGGAGACAAACGCACAGTCACAGGCATAAACTAAGACTGTACGTATTTAATATGAATTACCCACCCTTTGTCTTCCCAGCTCAGCACGGCGACATTCGTTATTGGTCGCCTGCATTTTGTGAAAGTTTTCTTAACAATAGAAAAGATATGAAAATAATAATTAGCGTATGTCTCTAAGGAATGCAAGGTCACGGGACATGACAGGCCGCCGCCAGGTAGCTGAACGAGATAAGTAGCGTGATAAACCATTTCTTAGTCAAATCAAGTGTACCGCCACTTTCTACAACTACACTACAACTATACAAAAACGACTGTTTGCTAAATTTATTCGCTGAGTTATATTTGTATCTACTATTGTATTTATCGAGGAAATATTGAATGTTTATATACATTACTTTAAAAAATTATAAATGAATGACTAACGTCAACGCCGCAGGACACCGTCCAATGTGATTTTCTGTTGCTTACTTAAGAAAAATGTACTTTCATTCATGCGCAATAAAGTCTAATATTATACGACAAATACGGTACTTGTTACATTTTAAAATTGCATAGTAATAAATGCGGTACGCTCTGGCGCAATGATGCACCGTGGTTATCATGACATTTTTAAGTGAAAATCTAAATATATAGATGATTAAATTAAATTAAAATGTACAATAATGACTACGCTAACGGTTTATCAAATAAAAAAGAAAAAATTCTTACTGAATACAAGTAATATCGATTGTTAAAGTTCAAAGTAATTTTTCTCTGAAAATACAAAGGAAGAAAAAAATATATATATGACACTCAATTATTTATAGTCTCAATAATCTCAATCAACCTTAAAACTGTTCCAATTTGGACAAAATACTATGTTGTCATCAATCTTTGTCATGAAGCACATGTGCATCATGCGCGCCCAAGGGGCTGCAATCCCATGAAGCACATGTGCATCTTGCGCGTGCGCGGGGCTGCAATCCCATGATGCACATGTGCATCATGCGCGTGCGCGAGGCTGCAATCCCATGATGCACATGTGCATCATGCGCGCCGAAAGGGTTAAAGAATTCACACTCTAGTAAACTACGTTACCATCTACCTACTACGTACATATTTACTCGTAAATAACAAAAGTTTGAACTGTTATTAAGTCTATACGTGTTCAGAAAATAAAACATATATTACTTCACAAATATACTTTGATTACATGGGTAACATTGAACAGCCATCTAACAAAGTATCGTCTACCACCGAATTGAAACTTTAAATGTAGCCCGTTTCACGAAGCGACAAGTTATAATATTACAAGCAAACACTGGCAACACAGATGGTATACATCTGTCTTACAGTGTTGTCAGTTATTAACCGACTACAAAAAAAGGAGGAGGTTCTCAATTCGACTGCGTGTTTATTTTTTATGTTTGTTACGCAATTACTCCGCCAATAATGAATTGATTTTGATGGTTATTGTTTTGTTTGGTAGGTCATACTTCAGAGGTGATCCCATATTATAGAAATTGAATCAGCTTCTATAATAAAAAAAAGGTTTTGAAAAATCCACCAAAAATGACGCAGATGACGTTTTTGTTTGTTCAGCAAAAGTTTTGATGAGGACTTTCAATCTTTTATTTTAAGTCTTTACATATCATTGAAATATATAGTAAGGAACTGCTCAAAGCCATTTTCGCGATCTTTACTTTTGAGTTGTCAGAACGCGAATCTGACACCATCGCAGGTTCAGTCGCATGTCAACCACCATCCTTGACGCATGCTTGGCGCGCATTTAAGTGTCACTGTTATAATTGAAAAATGCCCTCCCGCATCGTGCGGTGTGAGACAGCACCGCCGACCACACCGTCCACAATGATATGATAGCGCGTGAATGAAGCAATATTAGACTTTGGGTGTATGTCGTAAGAACTAAGACATCAGCAATAGGATGTGGGTAAGCCATGGCGCGGGCGATGGATAACCTTCAATGAGACTTGTTACACGAAATTGTACTGATAGGCATATCCTTCTTTTGAGGTTTTTGGTACATATAGGTATAGTCTAGACGTAATTTTTTTTTTTTTAATTCATTATTGTCTGTGAAATTCTAACTTGAAGCTTTGTAAAACGGGCCACCGCTGGCCAATTATTAAAGACAGAATGTTACTTCGAACAACGGCCATTCGGATTAGGCAAAGTTAGACACTTATGTTATTTGTAATCGATCGATTGTTTTATCAAATAGCCTTCCAAGACTGATTAAAACATGTTAATCAGAAAATTACATACATTTTATATTAACTTATGATAGTTAATAGTTTTAATAGCTGTACATTCATTTTATTCTAACATTCACAATACTTTCCTTGTGATTTCTTCTACCTTATTTTATCACAAGGTAATAGTGGAGTTATCAAGAGAGCTTATGAGCTCTTTCACAAAACAACATTTACAAATGTCATTTTCAATTCAGAGTACGAAATACATACAAAATTTGATGGGTTCCATCTCAAATGCCCTCCTCCCATGTCCTCACGAATCTGTGAATAAATGTCGCCATTTAAGAATATTCTACCTTTGAGCACAGACATAATAGAATGTTACGCCATTTCTAATCTTTATACGCATATGCAGGTATAGGCGTCTAGGGGGGGCCACAATTTTAGGGGGCGCCAAATCCATGTCTTTTAAAAACAAACTTGTTTCAAATCATTAATCTCAAATGCTGGAAGGGAGGGGCGCAAATGTCAAGTTGTTGCCCCGGCTCGGAAAAACCATAGATCCGGAGATACGCATATGTATGTATATGTAGCAGAGGCAAGAATAGCCATCGATGTAAATAGGTCAAAACCGCCAAGTTAAATCCACACTAGATAGAAAAACATGTAACGTATTCCAGCCGGATTATTAAAGGCCGGGGCAAATCAAACGCCGTTGCGGCGCGTTTGCGGCGCGAACGCGGGTCCGCGCCGTTGTCGAACGGGGCGGGCGAATATACCATGCCACACCGCGGCGGCGCGGGACCGCCGCGGTCCCGCGGCTACTTTGGTGTGGCATGGTAAATTCGCTCGCGCTGTTCGACAACGGCGCGGACCCGCGTTCGCGCCGCAAACGCGCCGCAACCGCGTTTGGTGTGCCCGGGCCTTAAAGATCTGCCAGGCGCGACCAAATCGTTATGCGATTTTGATATCCGCATATCAATCGCAATTATATTTTCAAATATAACTGATAAGATCAAGCCAAATGCATGATGACAAGAAAAGTTTGCCAATCAACTTAATGAAAACTAAACTTAAAAATTGGTAAGTACAAAAATATTTTTACTCTATCGATGAATATTTTTATTATTTTAAATATTGACGGTGACTAGTATTGTAATCACATTGAGGTAATTAATTGAATTTCTTTGCTATTGTCCTGACATTCTAAAATTTGCTGGTATCTTATTTTTACATTATAATTAAGCAATGTATTTTTCTTGCTAGCCATATTATTTTTGCATGCCAGTGGCTGGTAAAATTTATGCATCTCTCTTTAATATATTAACCATCTTCTGTACCACATTTTAGAAATTTGTGTGTATTAAAGACATTTGCAAACTTACCTAGGTGGCCCAAGCCATGACGACCTTGCTGAAGGGCACAAAAAGCGCCGTGTAATTGGGCGGCGCGAGGAAGTACCTCCGACCGCGATGCGTCCCGTCGTTGCGCGGGAGCCCCGGGTACTGCGAGTGTAGGAACTCCGCGCCCACCATGACGCCGCTCGACGCCGCCGTGCCCCCCGCTATGCCTACGTACCTGGTCAAATTATTTCGTAGGTTATGACAAGCGTAAATGCGTCTGTAATCTTTTGAACGCCACGGCTGTATGCCACAGACACCGAGACGGCTAGACACAATGTATGGGAAATGGCATGCCGTGGCGCAGAACTCTGCTGTCGGCTATAGCCGACTGTGGCGTTCAAAAGGTTAACATGTTGGTTCAGTTCCAATACCATGCATTTCTTTAGTAAGCATGACCTAAATCAACATCCAGGATTAGCTCCAGATAAAGAAACTCTTCAACGGTCAACAGCACAGACAGGAAATTCTTTTTTATAAAAATGCTTTTTTTTAACTTGTTAGTTAACAGAGTTGGCAGCACTGTTAGAAACAGCACAGAATAGCAGTGGCAGGCGGGTTTCACTTCCAACTTTAGGTACGCTCGGCCGTCGGGCAGCGCGGCGCTGTAAATCGTAGTAGGTTGCCGCTCGCTCGCTCGCCGCGTCGCGCCTCGTCATAGCAATTACTCTACTTACAGCGACCGTAGCGTACGCGAAAGAGCAAGTGTTATGCGACGGAGAGAGAAGGTAATGAGGAGGCAGATTTTCATGCCTAAACATGCCGGTTTTGTTAGAGAGTGATTCTTCTGTACGTTAGTACTATTATCTACACCCATATCATAAAACCTCCATAATGTATTCAAAAACCATAGGAAATGACCAGCATTGTTACAACCAATTTAACTATGAGAACTTTTTTGTTTGGGGTAGTAAGTAAAATCTGTAATGTTATTACATTATAAATTTTAGTAACGTAATGAGTTTAAATTAGGAACAGCTGTCAAAACTCAAGTGGGTCTCTATTCTAGTTTCAAAAATCAATTCAGTATGTTTTTTAATATAAACCGCACGACATTTGATCTCGAGTCACATGAGAATAGTGATTTCATTCGTTTGTCTATGATTTAAAAAAAACATTCGTCTTGACGGAGGATCGAATTGCCGCCATTACTGTTGTCATTTCATCATTCATGTTGGTTTTTTGCTGTTTGTAAAAAGTTGTTTGTAATTTACATTTTAGTTGAAAATATGAATAGTAGTGACTCCGAGAACGATGTGAAAACTCCGCCGGATATCGTAAATGCAGCCACGATTGCAACAAATAACTTGTTGCCAGACAATATTGTTTCTGAACACATCATGTAGGATTTATAATACGCGTAGATAAAGTTATGTATGCAACTGGACATAATTTGGCTGGCGGCTCGTTTCATAAACTCGCACTCGTGTTTTAAGGCCGTTGCAACTACTATTATGTATTGTGTGGCAGTGGAAGGTGTACCTGACGCGGCCCAGCGCGATGCGCGAGTGCGGCGCGATCAGCTTGACGGCGTGCCCCAGGCGCAGCTGGCGCGGCTCGGCCGGCACGTACGGCTGCCCGGCCTGCCGAGCGCCGCGCTCCGCTGCACACGTAATATACGGGAAACGTCAATTTGGACCATCTAGACACACGGCAGTGTGTCAGCCAAAGTTCGCGACACACCGACCGTAGGTTATATTACACGAACCATTTCGAGCCATTTTCGACCCCCCATTACTTAAAATCTAATTGACCGACATACTTGCAATTATGCGTGTCTAGTAAACTCGTCTTTTAATAGCTAAATCCTAAATTTCAATAAAAAACTTCTTACCATTCACAAGATAATGACGTCCGAAAATCAATATTTTTATCACTGACTGACTGACTGACATATAGATCAAAAGTTTAGACTGCTTCCAGGTTACCTAGGAAGTTGAAACTTGATGTGAAGGTAGGTTATTGGACGTAACCGTAGGAAAAAATCAGAAATCATCACATTATTTTTTGTCCCTACAAAAGACAAAGTATAGAAGGCAAAGTTTTTAATGCGGCCAGTTTCGAGCATTATATATGGAACTGGTGGATTAGATAACTTTGTTTTGTTATTGTTGAATGATTTTACTTTAATTTAAATTAGGTTAGATATTTAGATTAATTTAATAACGTTTTACTTAAGTAATGAGAAGAGATAAGTATAACTTGACAAAAAATTCTGATATCAGATCAAAACATAAATGTGAAAACGGGTCAAGTTCGGTACAAAAACGTCAAAGATCAGAATGGGTGCAAAGTTCTTTAGAGCTTTCTTAAATTAAGCCTTTAAAAAAGTACTACAACGTTTTTAAATTAATTCAAAGAAAAATCGTTATTTTCACTGATGTTTAATTAATAACTTTTCAGTGATATTTTATAATATGGGTTCTACCCAAAAAATAAATGAAAGTTTTAAGTTGAGTTTGTTTTGAAGTTGTGCTTTCGGAAGTTTTCACTGCAAGATTTATAATTTTTTTTATTAAATACAAGTGATACAAAATAGACTCAAAATAAAGTAACAGAAGCCATTATACGTTGAGAGTCGATAGAGACAGCATAAAGCACCTTGTAACCTTTTACTATTTGGCTCTGAATTTGAAAATTTTATGTTATTTCTACTGAGAATAAATAATACAGTTGATTCAAATTTAGCACCCTCTTATCTCTAAGTGCGTCTATTACACAAGTGTCTACGGAGATAGTCAGAGAGATAAGACATTTTTAAGTTATCCCCGCTTCAGCCATACCAGGGCTGTTTTGGTTATACTGACTGTCGTCGGCGGTGCAGCGCAGATTGTCGATGGAGCGGCGCAGGTAGGCCTCCGCCTCGTCCAGCAGCTCGTCCGTGTCGTCGCGCCGCACGTCGGGCAGCGAGCCGCGCCACGGCCGGCACTCCGCTGTACACACAATATATATGTGGCAGGCATATTGTTTGAATCCGCCGTTTACATACGACGTCGTCAGTTTACAAACGGTAATAATATGCTCAACTAATCTTTAGGTTAGGTTACGTTGGAATCGTGTCAAGGGGCGAAGCGCTACAACTAGGCGGAATAGGAGCTCCGCAAAGCGGAGCTCCGTCGACTTCGCCTCAGAATATTTGTTTTCCAGGTATAACATCTATAATATGTAGGTAATGCAACTGGTAGATAATAAATCTGAAAATATGTTTGCATGTTTGTTCTTCAGTCATGCGCAACGGCTGAAAAGATTTGGATGACATTTGGCAGACAGAGACCATATCGCCATATTTCCTGAATCATACAATCTTGGAGACTTCAAGGTAAGAGTGAATAGGCATTTTCTGGACAAGCGTATTCCATCTTGTCTGCGCTTTCTATCAGGTGAGAATGGAAACAAACGGATTTCTTCATAAAACGAAACAAAATTCAGCAAGTTACCGAAACTAAGTTTAAACGAACCTTTAGAAGTATGCCCATAAGCATTTTGCGGGAACCGATCGTAACTCCGATCGATACTCACGCACGGCGAGCGAGAGGAGCGCGACAAAAACTTGGAATAACTGAAAATAACATTAAATATTAGCAATCAATAGACATATACAAAATACAACACACGGCGGGTACCTATCATTAACTTAATAGAGACAGGCACGGATACAGGGGGCAATGGGGGGCAATTCCCACCATGACCCGCAACCGATTCTTTTTTGATAGGAACTATATTTTTTGGAGCGTGATATAAATAAATAAATAAATCAAGGGACAATCTTTTACACAAATCGATCTAGTCCCAAATTAAGCTCTAAAGGCTTGTGTTATGGGTACTAGGCGACGATATACATACTTATATAGATAAATAAATACTTAAATACATAGGAAACATCCAAGACTCAGGAACAAACATTCGTGCTTATCACACAAATATTTGCCCTTACCGGGGATCGAACCCGGCACCGCTAGCGTCGGAGGCAGGGTCACTACCAACTAGGCTAACCGCGTCGTCAAATATAAATAATTAGAGGACACACCACAGCTTCGCCCGCGGTATTTTACATACAAACTTTATCACCCATTTTCACCCCTTTAGGGATGGAATTTCTAAAATCCCTCCTTAGTGCATATCTAGGGTGCTCTAGGAATGTCTCCTTCAAACAAACCTCTAGCACCACCCGTTTAGGATGTGCGTTGTCTATAAGTGAGTCACGGTACTGTTTTATATGGATAGAAGATGGAACAGACGCCTGGTACCTATCATTAACTTATTCGAGACAGGCGCAGAAATAGGGGGGGGGGGGGGGGCAATGGGGGGCAATCATCTTTCCCCCCATGACTCGCAATCAGTTTTTTTTTTGATAGGTATCGTCTTATTGGAACATTTTATAAAAGTTCGCTCTAAAGGTAATATGCAGTAATCGGCAAGATAGTTGCTACACCGCGGGATTCAAAGAGGAAATAATAGTATGGACATGACATGATTCGCGAAAATTAAGAGTTATGTTATATGTATTTGTAAATAGAAGTCAGAATATTTAATAAACTCATTAAGGAAAATATTGATAAACTTTGGTTTTATTTCATACTGCGTAAAATATTACGTGCACTCATATAAAATATGTAAGTATTAAAATATAATCATTTGAAGTGCACAAAAACCCTTTTCCCTACTTACTGAAATGAGAATATATTATTTTCCTTTACCGATTCGAATGCTGGAATCCCGGGGAATATCCATATTAACATTATAATTGAGGTCATTGACACCATGTGGCAACCGTCTTGCCGATCACTGGTAATATGGTATGTGATGGTTTACTTGGAAGGTTCGATAGACGGTACTGATTCGAGGTCGACGGAGGCGGCGCGCAGCCCGAGCGCCCACACCGGGTCCGCCGAGCGAGACAGCTCCGGCACCATCGACGTGAAACCTGCAATCACATTCCGGATGAGAAAATATGATCGGCTTGCATACTCTTAGTAGATTGTCAGCAGGACTTATTTACGGCGAGGGCGGGATATTGGATCCTGAGCGTAGCGAGGGATTCAAGAATGCCCGCCCAAGACGGAAATAATTTTGCTACCGAGACACATACTGCTTTTTCTCAATGTAATAAGAACACCGATGCCGGCAATATTTATCGAGTATGCGATGGTGTCATTTAACACCAAAAAAGTGAGCATTACGAAAATCGCGTTGAGCAGTTTCTTACTATACATTTCTGAGTTAGATACACAAAAGATCCTCTATGGCTGGCTATAAGGTACTCTAAAATCGAAAATATTAGAACTTATTTGGTACAATTTATCAACAATTTTTATCTGCCTTCAAAATTTGCCAAGCAATACTATATGTTATTCCAATGCAATATAAGAAGTGTCACAGTCGAGGTGTATTTGTGTTGGTATGAGGGTGTGACTGACCGATGTCGCTGAGCAGCACGCGGGGCGCGGCGCGCGGCGAGGGGGGCGCGGGCGGCGCGCGGCGCGGCGCGCGCGTCGGCAGCGTCGGCATCAACGACTTTGTCGGTAGCGTTATCTATCAACAAATAAACAAACATTTCTTCATGTCAAAATTCTGAGCTAATTAAAAATTTTAATAATTTCGAGGGGTCCGTATTCTTTGAATTTTCTCAAAGCTAGTTTTTTCAAATAGAAGAATCATTGTGAAAAACCATTCAGACCATCGAACAAACAAGCCGGTTTTAGTATGGCGATCGTCTGAATGACGTCACAGAAACGCAGAATGATCCATGACTGGACCACTTTTTTAAAATGATTTTTTAATGTGAAATAGTAGTTTATGCAACGGTTGCATAATGATAGGCCTTAAAACACTACTGCGGTTTTCATGAAAGGAGCCGATAGGCGAGTTTCATAATAAGATCGCACGTGTGTTTTAAGGCCAAATTATGCAGAGTTGCATACATAACTTTATCTACACACATATTATAAATCCTCCATGATAGGTTCAGAAACAATATTTTCTGGCAACAAGTTATTTGTTGCAATCGTGGCTGCATATTTCCGACATCCGGCGCATTTTCACATCACACACACTCCGAGAAGACTACTTACTATTCATATTTTCAACTAAAATGTAAATTACAAACAACTTTTTCTATTCAATTCAACAACAATTCGACTTTCGTTCAGCAAAACGTCAACATGGCGACAATTCCATCCTCCGTCGAGACCATTTTTTTTTTAAATCATAGACAAACGGATGAAGTCTATATTCTCACGTCACTCGATATCAAATATTGTGCAGTTTATATTAAAAAAAACATACTGAATTGACGTTTCGTATCAATAACTGTTTTAATATCTATGGATACTAGAATAGAGACCCACTTGAGTGTTGACAGCTGTTCCAAATTTAATCTCATTTCTTTACTAAAAACGATAAAGAAGTCATGTTATTTCTTTATCGCAGCACTGGTTTTTCCTAATTAGTTGTCAAAATGGTGGTCATTTCATACGGTTTTTGATTAACCAATGGAGGTTTTATGATATGGGTGTAGATAAAAGTAGTTTTCGAAATATTAAAAAACTACCGGCCCTTTAAAATTATTTAAATTTAACTAGCTAAAAAAATAGACATGTGGAACAAAGATTCCGTTTTAAATTGCAATTTAAAAATAAGCCCTCTATTTATTGTTTAGCCAATTATTGCTAAACTCTTACTTATATCACCGCTAGTGTAACTTATAGGTTGTTACTGAAACAGTGAAGTAAATCTTCGGCCCCGTTATTACTTACCATCAGATGAGACTGGGGTCAATCGCTGGTCAGTTTTACAATTAAATACAAAACTTCTACCACAGCTAGTGCACCTTATATCATACTCATAGCTGGGCACAAGACCGTTAATCCATTAATCGTTAATAACGAAGTTAACATGTCGAGTAACGGACGGAGGTGGAAGTGACATTATTTATAACATAAGAACTGTAAAATAACCCTTTTTCTCGCAAATAAATGATTATGATTATGATTATGATTATTAACTTTTAAGTTAACTTCCACAATTGTTAACGGACTCATTAACTTCCGTTTAAACAATTAAATTCCGTTAATCGTTAATTAAGTACCTATGATTTGCCAAAAGAACACCGCGCGGCTTATCTCAGATAGCTTTTGATTGACTTTGATCTCTAAATAATTACTTATGTAGGTATTATTAATTTAATTTAATTAATTTTTCATGTTCTGCCTAAACTTCAATTGCCCGTACTAAAGTTTTTTATAAGTAAATCACTAACATAAAAATGCAATTTCTATCACGTGAACCATTAACGTTAACTTCCGTTAAATCTTCCGAAATGTAACACTTAAAGCGAAATTAACTTTTTTGTTAACGGATTAGCGATTAACTAAGTTAACTATTTGATTAACGGTGCCGAGCTTTGAGTATACCTTATGCCACAGCTAGTGTACCTTATTGGCGAGGTACTGGTCGGAGCTCCAGCGCGGCGGCAGCGCGCACACGTCCGTCTGCGCGCCGCTCTCTCGCCGCGAGGCCGACGTATCCCGCAGCACGGGTCGAGTGCGGGCCGAGCTTAGAGCAGAGGCCTTTAGAGGCCCACGGGATGTGAAGCGATGCGTTGCTGGTCTAAAAAGGAAAAATAAAAGGAAGTATATGTATAGACGATCGGTTAAGTTTATACAGAGGTTTTATGCGGGCCGAGTGAAGTCCTTGGGGATTGTACTCATTGCAAATAACAAATATAAGTAATATTTTATATAAAGAACCGGTCAAGAGCGAGTCGGGGTCGCGCACGAAGGGTTCTGTACCATTATCTATAATCTAATTATATATTTTTAAAGTGAATATATAACTAAATATTCTGTAAATATTTCAAGCGTCTACCTGTTGCTGTTATCAATATCGAGCAATAAAAAACACATTTGTTGTATGGGAGCCCCCTTAAATATTTATTGTATTCTGTTTTTTAGTATTTATTGTTATAGCAGCAACAGATCACGGTTCATGAGATACAGCCTGGTGACAGACGGACAGACGAACAGACAGATAGACGGACAGAAGGACAGCGGAGTCTTAGTAATAGGGTCCCGTTTTACCCTTTGGGTACGGAACCCTGATAAAGGAATATGTAGACGAAGTATAAACGAGATAAATGGCAGCGCATTTGGAAAAAATTATAAAATAACTTTCACAAGTTGAGTCTGATTCATGCAATTTGGACTATCTAGAAGACAATTCAAAACTGACCTGTACTGAAACGGATTCGGACAAGTGTTCCTCCTCACATTCATATTATTGTACAGATCGTCCTCCGAAGTCCCACACTTGGAGATATCCCTCTCGGCGAACACCGAAAACCTGTGTCCAAACCCCGTCTTGTGAAAACTGTCCATACTCTCATCTCTATGAAGTATATCCATGCTCGAACCCAGCTCGAAGCTAGAGGACTTGGTATTATCGAAGCTTAGACCTCTGTTGTACTCACAGGTGAGACTATCTACACTGTCTAGTCTCCTGGTACTCGTGTTCGGGCTCCGCTTGTAAAGCATATTGTCCGATCGATTATCACAACTCTTTAAAATCCCCCGTCCTGGCAGATCCAGGCTTCCTTTACTATTGAAAGCAACATGACGAATTTCTTTATCGTTTGGTAGAGACACGCGTTTGGTTTTCAAACTGGAGTTTTCCTGGTTCTCGTTTTCCGCGTTGTCGGTGTCGCCAGGTTGGAAGTCAGGGTCTAGAGTGTGGAACTTGATGAGGACCGGTGTTGAATGGGTGGTGGAGGCGGAAGGAGGGCCCCATTGGTCCGTTTCGCGGATTGGTACTAAATCCTCCTATTAAAAATAAAGTCCGATTAATGGTTGGTTGACTGATGTGCGAGACTACGAAACTTAAACAGTTTTATTGGGAAATTGTTTCCTAGCTCATCATTCATCTTCCCCGCTCTCTCACCGCGACAGGAGATTAAGATATAATGGTCACAAGCATAACATAAAGAATTGTTTTCAGGGGGCTAGCACGACATGCCCGCGAGTCGTTTGTTGCTCAGTGTATCTCTGTCAAACTAGTCAAATATGTACGGGATGTACTGAGCGACAAATGACTCGCGGGCGAGTCGTGCTAGACGTGCCCCCTTCTGTGTTTTGGTTAGGCAAGGCAGTGAGGCCGAGCTGCGCAGACGCGGATACATGATTTCAATCAGGGGGGCGAAATTATTTGTTTGATTTTACCTAAAACTTCTATAACATACGTTCATATTAAAACATAATGAAATAAGGTCCTTCGGTCGTGAGGCAGGGGGGGCATTGCCCTCATTGCCCCCCCCCCCCCCCCCCCGTAGTATCCGCGCCTGCAGCTGCATTTTAAACGCTTATACCTATCTAAACTTACTAGCAGCAAATGAACATTCCTAGAATAAAATATGAATAGAAAATTAGGCAGCACTGACAGCCTGAGGTATTCCAGGTGGACGAGATATCCATTGAACAAAACATTCTGATGCTAATTTTTTCATGAAAAGACTTCCTCTGCATTATTAAAATAAACACAAGAAAAAACCGAGAATATACCCTACCAGTTATACCCTATAGTGCATACCTGCAAATTACTCATATCTTTGGACTCATCGGTGGTGAATATGAGCTCGATATCGTCAACCTCTTCCGACTCATTGCCGCTCGCATTGTCTGTCTCTTTCTCGTCGCCGCGCTGGTCTAGCGGGGTGGTCACACCTTCGCTGAACACTGAGTTGTCGCCCTCCGATAACGATCTGGAAATTGTATGATAAAAAAAACTGGAATAGTTATTTTGCAAATAAGCCACGCGGGCTCTTTCACATGTCTGAATCTACCATAGAAGTCAGCACTTAAAACACTAATTGAAATAAATGCGATTTATTAAAACAAAATGGTCATTCGCTTTAGCTTTATTTGGCTATGTTGAGATGTGACGATACAAGCCTGATATAAGATAGTCCTCTAGTCTGAATAAGGACATTAATTAAAATCTACTCTAGCAGTGTTTCTTGGTACAGTTTATAAAAATCTGTGAACACAATTCCTGTAAACTACTAGACGTATGTAGATCCCTTTTTACCTGGGCCTTAAAGAATCTATTGAATGGAACTGGAATATGGAAAATGCTGCAATTTGCAAGTATAGCCTTTGTTACAACCTAATGCCTCAATTACATACAGCCAAAGTGAGCAGGGAAGTGGGCATGAAAGTGGGCAGCACGAGTATGTAAATTGGTCACTTCTCCTGCTCCCGCCGCTGCTACTCGCGTTGCCTGGCGCGCAGTGAGTCAGGAAGCAGCATGTAAACACGCACTGCTTTCAAAAGCAGTATGCCGGAATTATTTCTGACAGCGCGAGCAGCAATGGCAGTGGCTGCATGTAAATGGTATATGACTTGAGGTATTTGCAATGCTCAAATGAAAAAACACATTGAGATTTTCGGGAAACATAAAAACAAAGTAGAATTAAATAAAAAACAAATATTTACCTCAAGCTTAAATCATCAACATCCAAGTTTAGTGTGTCTTTCTTCCGACTCCTCTCCACATGTTCTTTCACTACCAAGTTCTCCTCTGAGGTGATGCGCACTTGCACATCAAACTTGTCTGTCTTCTTAGTATCACCTTCATTTGGGACAGCCATCTTAACTTTTTCGGATACAGTGTTCAGTATGCTAGCTTTGACACACTCAGTATCTTCAAAATGCTCTTTATGCTTCTTAAAATAAAAACTAGCATTTGAATCCACTGATTCTTTATCTGTATCTTTATCTTTCTTGCTTTCGACAGTAGAACCACTTTCCGATGTATCACTTGATAGAATAGTTCCTTCTTTTAATGTACGGACTTTGATACGCACATCAAATTTGGAAAGAAGTTCTAATTTTGTTTGAAAACTAGGTTGATTGTCTTTAAGTTTTTGTCTATCATAACTAGCTATTTGGCTTAATGGTTCTTCAACTAATGAGTCAGCTTTATCCGCAAATTCAGGTGTAATATTCACTTCAGGTGTATCTAAATTTCCTTCTGTGTTATTAAGTTTGTCAATCTCTTTGTATTCAGGGTCAGGGTCAACGGTGTCTATGGTACTGTTTATTTCACTTGCAACTGTCACTACTTCACCACCACTGTAATCATCTACATTCTGAGTCCGAGGGCTACATGTCACTTGGAGCTTCACTTTGTGCTGATTTATGTCCTCAGGACCATCTATTATTTTACGCCTCAGTATATGATTTTCTACAGTCAATTTCTCTATAACATCTGCATATTCTATGCAGTTTGAGTGCTGTTCATATTTTTCTTTGAGCTGTTTCAATTCATTCTTGGATATTTCTAGAGCAGTCCGCAAAGATACCACAGTCTGGTGCAGCGCCCTTACTGTGTCCAGGTGGACCGTCCCCGCTGGGACTGCCTCCAGCCTGCCGCTATCCATTCCTTAATACCCACCGAAACTCCAACTACCAACATCCCATACATGACTACTGATAATTCTTTCAACCACTTTAATTCACGAGTTCCGAGGCCTCCATCGCAACACTGGTGTTATCAGACCTTTAATAAACAAACAAATAATAATTCATATTGTTCACGAAACTCATCACGAAATCACACTTTAAAATTACTTACAACTGACCCAATTTCCCGTTTGTTCGTGAGACAATCGACAACAAATCACGACGCATATTTTGGTCCTTATCGAGTCTCGTACTAGTTCCGAGATTCACCAGCGTATCAGGTCACAAGTGGGGCATGCAATCGATAAAACAACTCGACCCAGGCAGAGCTAATTAAGCTTTTAAGTCACTCAAAAGTTACTTCGCCGTCGGCGCGGCGCACAGATGGTACGGACGGCTGATAAGGCTTCAACACGTAAGGTAGTAATTAAGTCCGGATATTATCTTTTAATCGCTTCAGCAAGGTTGCAGGATATACCTATAATTATAAGATACTGGAAAATATCTCGGTTCACTCCTTGTAAACAAATCAATAATCCAATTTGCTGTTCGCGGGCGCAAGAGTGAAAGAGAGAGAGTGAGCTCGATCCACCCACTCTAGCACTGTCATATTGACATCTGGTGTGCAGTTAGCACAGTAAATAACTATACTCTGTGCAGTAAGTAAGTAATTAATTACACGTTTCAAGCTTTTAAAACCTATTCTGAAACAGTGTAGCGGGCCACTGACAACATTGCTATATTTTCAAAGTGACGTTTGTAGTCTGTGGACGTTTGGTATGATGGATGAAACTTATAACCTAAAATCTTTGTTTTGATCGATTCAATTTGTATTAAACGCTGTACAAAGATGTTATCTGCCATAAGTATCTGTAAAAATACGTATAACAGTTCATTTGCAGCATTACAAATAAGGTTCAAATCAAAAACACATTGGGTATGATAATTTTTTTCTTTTATAGCTAATTCTCATACATTTATCGTGATATCTTTACTCACAAGCAATTTTAACTTGTAGGCTAAATTAAAAAAAAAGACTAGCCCTAAGTATAAGGCTCAGAACCACTTTAACGACTTCTACGGGTCTGTTTTCGGCGAGAAATGGAAGCCTATGAAGGAAGCGATGTTGAAGCGTTCGAAGTACGTCGCCGTCATCAACAACTATGCAGACGCTGAAGAAACGGTAGAATACCTCACTAAGAGAGGTAAGTTCTCTATATAATAGGCCAGAGTTCTTCAACTTTCTTAAAAATTTAAATACATATTTGAATCTTAAAATAATTACTCATATTTGATCTTTGAGTAAGGTTTCGTCAGAAATCTCATAGAAAGCTCATTCTAGTTCGTTATTTGTGGTTAATAGAACATTTCAATGCAATATTAAATAAAATGTGTTCAAATTTTAGTTGAGTTGAGATTTAAATCATGGAATTAATGAATACACTTCATATTTTCAGGTGCACACTGCTTAAAAAACCTCATGTCTGTGCAGCAACAATTTCACAACCAATATCCACCTCCACCCACCAACACAGAGACACAGAGCACACACACAGACAATAGCAAACTTGAACAATATACTGCCAAATTACAGTCTGATGAAATATCCAACATATACCAGCAGAAGGACAATGTTCCAGAAAAGTTGGAATTAAGTGATGTTACCTTAAGGAGCACTGTGGAGGAGAAAAAAGCAGAAGTAAAGTAAGTAATCTGCAGTAATATTTAAAAAGAAACTGTTTTTCAATGTTTATACATACATACATACATAATAATAATAATAATAATAAATCAGGGGACAATCCTTACACAAATCAATCTAGTCCCAAAGTAAGCTTTAAAGGCTTGTGTTATGGGTACTAGACGACGATATAAATACTTATATAGAGAAATAAATACTTAAATACATAGGAAACATCCAAGACTCAGGAACAAATATTCGTGCTCATCACACAAATATTTGCCCTTACCGGGGATCGAACCTGGGACGCTTGCGTCGGAGGCAGGGTCACTACAAACTAGGCTATCCGCGTCGTCAACATACATACATATTATTACGCCCGAAATCCCTAATAGGGTGGGCAGAGCCACAAGACTACTTGTGGCCACGTTCGATTAATTAGTCCTAAGATGGTATAGTATAATCTCTCTACTTGAAATAGATATAAAACAAAGTTTATTTGGTTATTAACACATTGCCTGCCAACTACGAGTATACTCGTAGTTTTTCTATGAAAATTTTCGTAGTTGGCAGGCAACGTGTTAACACACTACCTCCATGTATCTTTGTAAATATTGTAATAGCTGGTTAGATTGTTTTTAAAACTGATATTGAATTTTTAGTATTTTGCTTCCTTTATGGCAGTGGTTCCCAATGGGTGGGTACTGCCCCCCAGTGGGTGCTGAAGCCTTTCAGGGGGGCAGTAGAAGGTGGCGGCCAATGCGTATAATAGTTTTTTTTTTTTTTAATTGTAATCGCCTTCCATGCAGAATTTAAACATTAGGTACTACTTTTGTGACAATTCTTTTCAATTTAGCACGCTCATTAAGCCAGACAACGTACACTACCGTTATATACCTACTCTCACGGTGACCTAGAATGCGCAGAAATCTAATGTCGGGTCTATGACATGTGGGAGAGTTTTCTCTAATTTATCGCAGAGCACGCATAAAATATGACATCACTACATATACATTGTATAAGACTTTTATGAGGAAGAGTATTTTTTTTTCGCTTCCAATGGCTTTCTTTTTCCTAAAAAAAGGTGGGAACCACTTAAGTAGAGGAAGGTTTAGCATGACTAGTAATAAATATTGTTATTTTCTACACATTTTCCTCTTTTCATATACCATCAAAATTTCAAATGGAGAAAATATGTAGTAGGTATATCAAGATCCCACTTGGTACACTGAATAGCAAAGAATCAAGTCACAGGAGAATTACTTTTAGCACATGCGATATGAATGCAATGTTCCCTCAGGATGTCAGCAAATATGACATTAGAGCAGTCTCTAGCCTCCGCCAAGATAGACACGTCACGCATCATTGACCCATCAATGGGCATCACCTCTGAAGCCCTGTACCAGTACCTGCCTGCCACTCAGCTACGAGGCATGGATGAGTGGGTCCCGGAGTCTCTTCACTACTCATATTATGCCAGTAAGTATATGAATATATTGAAATTAAATTAAAGGGGGTAATAGGAATCTTGACACTTATTAAAACATAATGAAAAGTTATTTTAAATCGCTTCATGGTAATATTTAAATATGTAAAATAATTTCCTGTAAACATAATTATATGCAATAAATTAAACATAAAAAATAGTTTTTGCGTGATAAATTATTATACATCGTAACGTGAGTACGAACACCAATCAGAGCGCAATGACGTCACGAACCTCGAAACGACAAAACGAACTGTCAAATAGTATCAGCGCGTCAACGAGTTCTCGATAAATTAAGTGAAGGGAGACAGTGCAACTTGCCGAAGTGTTTCATATTTAAGACCTGATTCAAATAACAGTGTTACTTTATGCATATTCTTGTGTGGCTTATAATTGCAGAAGATAAAGATTTCCCTCTAGTAATAGAGCCAGAGACAGAGTTCCAGTTCCCAGAGCACCTGAAAGTGTATACCTATGAAATGGGCAGTGACTGGACCATGTTCCCAGAACCAAAAAGATGTCAGACTAGTAAGTAAAACATCACACAAACAAACAAACAAACAAATAAACAAACATTAACTAAAAGTTGATAAGCATGACATGTATGTAACCCGTCTTGCGCGAGTCCGACTCGCACTTGGCCGGTTTTTAATTTATCAAACATCTTATTAAACTATCTTGATGTTTTCTAATTGCTTACTTTTTGCATATTTCCAGAGGTATTCAATTACTACCCAATGGATTGCGGCAGCGTAGTATCAGTCCTAGCACTATGCCTTAAACCGGGTGACCGTGTGCTGGACCTGTGTTCGGGCCCGGGGGGCAAAGCCTTAGTCGCGCTGCAGACATTACTGCCGGATGTGCTGGTGTGTAACGATGCGTCTCTTTCAAGGACAAATAGGTGAGTGTGCGTGTGCCTTGCTAGTTTCGAGTCTATATTAAGGTTGGCTTTCCTCGAAAGCTGTAAGAGTAAGGAAAAAGTCTACCGATCATATTTTCTCACACAGCTCTTGTGAAAAGCCAGCCTCCAATTCCATTACACTCCTGTACTCCTCCTGTAACATACATACATACATACATACATACATACATTTCATTTTAGCCCCAAAGAAAATGACAATAGAAAAAAATTGTATATTTATTTGGTAGTCTCCCTAATTTATTGCGTACTTATCCTGCTAGCTACACGAGCTGCACCAGCGTTGTCATTCTCTAAAAAAACCCGGTCAAGTGCGAGGCTGACTCGTGCACCATAAAAATAATGCTTTTAAAACCATGAGATTTTTGTATTGGCGAATTTTGGAGACAAGGGTATGGTACTTTTTTGCACATTTTTGTTAATAAATAATGAAAATAAAACAACAAAAGTTGTTCTGAAATGCTTGGAGTCTTTTCATACAACGCTTCTTATACATAACTTTTATTTCAAAATTCGACCCACTTCCTAAACCCCCCTTTTCAGTAAAATTTTGAATATATTTAAACAGTGTCTTCCTGAAATAGCATATGGGGGCAAGCCAGTTCAATAACTATTCCACATTTCAAGTTCATAACATTATTAGTTGCTAAGATAAATGTGACATACAGACAGACATACAATGAAGTTTCACCATAAGGGTAGGAACCATTTAAATATGGAACCTTAAAAATATGTTAAATTTAGCGAATTTCTACGACGCAGAATTGTGTGTAAGCCCTACTAAATAGTAGAAGCTGCTAACATTCATATTAGGAATGTAGAATAATATTACCACAGATTTATCACAAAAACCTACTTTTCTAGGATCAGCCGAGTTTTCCGCGACTATCTGATAGACTTCGAGACGAGCAACTTGTGGCGCGAACGCGTTGTTCTAAGCACGCGCGACGGGCGTGACTTTACCGACGACATCGGCTTTGATAAAGTAAGCGTACTAACGACTAAACGAAAGTTAGAAATTAGGCTTTTATAATGTTAACTCGACGACCTCAAAAGAAGGATATGGCTAATACAGCGTTGAACGAGTCCCTTAGTTCGGTTTGGTAACGCCATCTATTAAGTTTATAAACTACGAAGAACTATTCCTTACTATAACACGCTCTATTGCTGAGACGTCTTAGTTCTTATGACATTTTTACACAGTCCTATTTTGCCTGAGCCTTGCCTGAACCACAAAAACAAAACGCATGCATCAAGCAATAATAGACCTTTTTTCAATCCATTCAATTATTTTGTCTATGACGTGTATTGACTGGCTCTTTGTTATGTATGGTATGTCTTCATTGGCTAAGTAAACTATCTAAAAAATCGCTCATTGAAGTTATCGAAAGACCTTCTTTTCATCGTTTCAGAAACTTTTTCCCAGTACGATAAATCGTATTTTTCCCTCATAATACCCAGAAATATTCCTTGTATTATTTAAAGTGGTAGAGCCGTTTTACAGAAAATAAGACACATTTAAAAACTGCTGATAATGATATATGATTCCCCAGGTGTTAGTCGACGTGCCTTGCACGACCGACAGACATTCTATGAACGAAGATGAAAACAACATATTCCGGCCCGATCGCATCAAGGAGCGCTTGCGCATACCCGAATTACAATCACAACTGCTAACGTAAGTATAACAACTAGACTTGTTATAGAAATGGTTGTTAAATAATAGGGAAGTTTCCTGGGTCAAAAAATAATAATTCTAATTAGTCCGTCAGTTAGATTATCAAAAAATATTGAACTAGTATTTTTCGCTTTATCAAATCCATCAAAATTGACAAAGATTACGCGTATCAAAGTTCGGGAGTGGGGACTTATAACGTCACTTATTGGTACAAAGTGTGAGAAGGCGTGACGTCACGCGAAACTCCAATGCACTACACATCTACATCTTCGTCATTTTTTGTTTAATGACAAAAGAAAAAATATGTGTTCAATATTTTTTTATAATGTAAATGACGGACTAATTAGAATTTTTCAGGAAACTTCCCTGTTGAATTCTCACTTTCTGAATAATATTTTACGCAACTAGCAATACTACTAGTCTACTTATCCTGCTATCCTACTTCCTACGTGTGTGTGTGTCTGTGTGTTTGTAAGTTGTAACTACTCAGCTCCGTAACGTAGTATTGTAGTTACACTTAGGTCCTGGAGTAGGAAATAGGGGTACTTTTTATCCAGGAAAATACAAAATCTCTCAAGGGAATACTCGTAACTATAACCAAATTGCATGCGGACGAAGCTGCGGGTAGAAACGAGCTACGTCAAAATCGAGTGCCGCTGTCAGAAAACGAGACGAAGCAGACACAAGAATTGAAAGAGCGTATACCTCGCCACTTGTAAAAAGAGCGCTTACGGCCATATAAAATGTATGACTGTCAGATCTCTTTTGACATGTAGCGAGGTATACTTTACTTTTTGTCTTAGGAAAGAAATGCTATTTTTGTAAAAAAACTAATTTTATGCATTTATATCTCTCTTTAAACAGTAACGGTCTTAAACTGGCCCGAGTCGGGGGTGTGGTGGTATATTCGACGTGTTCGCTGAGCCCCATACAGAATGATGGCGTGGTGCACATGGCGCTCAAACAGGCCTTCGAGACCCACGGCATTATCGCCACCGTCAAGTGAGTATTGCTGTACTCATGACGAGACCCTTTCGCCACCAGGCCATATCCAAAGGGCACTAAGTACAACCAGTGCCATGGCTCGGAAAATTTACATTTTTTTTTTCCAAGTCTACACTGATCATATCTCAACCTAAGAGGCACTGAATATAAACATTTTTGAGGGGTTGATAAATTTCAACTCTGTTGTAATACGAACATATCCCGGTAGATAAAACTACTCGATATACAAAGTGACATAGAAGACGTGATCAGAAACCAGTTTTCGGACTCGGTAATTGATGGCCATTTTCAAGCAATATTAGTTAGGATCTAAAGAGGGTATGATTCTAAAAATGGGTAATCATGATTAACTGAATCGGTGCTTTAATTAAGGGGTAAATTAACAAAAAAAATATGCTTTTGTTTCTTGTAACTAATATTGCTTGAAAATGGCCATCAATTACCGAGTCTGAAAAACTGGTTTCTGATCACATCTTCGGTGTCATGCTGTATTTTGCCAAATTTTACATAACTACATTGCAATCTAAATTATTTTATTACAGGAATTGTTTAGTGGTAATGGACACCACTCGACGAACCGACAACCGTAGGACGAGATTTACACGTCCTCAATCGTTTTTGCTGCATTGATTTTAACGCCATCTATTTTTTATTCCAGGGACCTCTCAGCGCCCATGGCGAGCTTAGCCAGCACGCTATCGCTCGGCGTTGGCGCAGCCGCCCCGCGCTACGGCCAGTTAGTCACTCCCACTTCTGAAGCCAACTTCGGGCCTTCATACATCGCTAGGCTCGTAAGAGTGAAATAGCTCACGTCGTATTGGTGAGATTTATTGAACTCTTCAATATATTTGGAACAGCCCTCAAATTGTTTGATTCAACTTGATGTCTGCTGATCAAGCTGCACTCTCGGGATATCGAATTGACCTAATACGAAGTGATATAAAGGCTTGTTATTTATTAAACATCAATTTATTTAAATAAGTTCTTGTTAATACTATGCCTCACCAGAGAATACATTATTAATACGTATCTGTTGTGTCCCACTGCTGGGCATATCATAAGCTTGTCTCCTGCAACGTTAAAGCTAACAAGCTAGTTAGAATAAAAATTTGTTCAATTTATTTTCAACGCTAGTGAGCAGTTTTTGCAATTTAACTTTAACATTTCTGGAGTCCTTGTTTCAGGAGGAAAAAGAGGTACTCGATTTGATTGAATTAAAGTACCAGAATTGCACTGAATTTCTGAATAAATATTCTTACACTTATTTGATATTTCAATTGGACGTTCATCGACTTTTTTGTAGTGAGACGCTCGGTTAGGCTTCACATATAATATTATAAAAATCGATTACATGTATAAAATGTCTTTGGTAAATAAACTTATGTTACAATATCTATGCATAAGTACAAATATAAGTACAAGCTGTCCACACATACAACCGTAAAACATCAGCAGCATTCTAATTTAGCACACACACAAGATATTTAACGGTGTGATAGAAGATTATCCATTTAATTAAGAACTTTGTCTTTTAATAAAAACGGCTTTACTCACGATTCATTGTCAGAAATGGTCCGACATGAGTGCGCGGGTTGCTTTCACAGCGACCGCACTCAATCCCTGAAGAAGGACTCCATACGAGTCCGAAACATGTCGGACCATTTCTGACAATAAATTGTGAGTGAAGCCGTGTTTATTACAAGTAGTTATAGTGGGTCCAATTAGAAACGGTGTCGCCTAAATATTCCCTAAACTTAGTATGGCACCACGCTGTCACAGTATAATCAAGTATACAGTATTCCATCTTCATACAAACGGCCGTAACGACGCGCTTCGAAATCTCGGTAAACTTCGGTACACAACAGTCGCGACTGCGCCGCGGTTGGGTACAGACGTGGACAGTGTGAGATGTTCCCATGAATTTATTTACGTAAATTATGGCACGAGAATTTTTGATGTTTTTATATTATAAAAGCAATATACATTAAATGCATTTTTTTACTCCATACTGATTTACAGTAACTTTTGAAACTAGGAATATGAACCAAGTATAAATAATTAAAATTAAAACTTACAAGATTTGAACTAATATTTCATGAAAAGATACTACGACAATTTAATATAGCATTATGAAACACGTAACCCAAGAAAGACGGTCAGCGGGCAGCCCTACTGCGTGTTTACATACCGAGCGGCCGTAGGTAGCTGTGGCGAAGCGTCAAATATTTCCTAAGAAGAAGCCGGAAGAATTAAAACTGTACGTGCGAGTCTGACATTTAGTTAGAGTGACATGGACTTTACTGACAGCTAGCCGTAGCTTAGGCAGGCTTCGCTACTGGTAGGTAGGTAATTATTTCGAGGACACTGCCGAGATAAAATACTGTTTGTTTATTATACTGTGACGCTGTCAAAATCGAGTTTGACGTTTCTTATTTCAAATTTAGCTATCGAATTGGCCCCAATATCTCACGGAAGTTTTAATTTGACTACTTTCTTTTTTTATCATTTTGCCACTTTCATGAACCATTAGTCAAGTTGTAAAGGGGATTGTAAGCGGGCTAATTTTTGGGCAATTTATTGCTGCAATTTGGCCTATTCTCAAAAAGATTACCTAAACCTAAGTGTAAACTTTTGAGTTACAGTCCGCGCGCGATCTCCGAGGAGTCTTAACGCTCGTAATGAATACGGCAACAGCATCGATAAATATTAGCATGTCTTTAGGACAACACTGGTACTGGTAGAGTGCAGGATAGGAAAGGACGGTTTCCCCATCCCCCGATTCCTAAGAGCTCGCGCGTATTTAATCATTACGATATTTGTAAAAACTGTTGTAAAAATTTGCACAGTGATTTTAATTTTCACGAATGCATGAAGCAAGCAAGCGAAATGCTTAAGACTAATTTTCGGAGTTACGAAAAATAATTGCCTTCCTATTTTCACTATTAATACCACAGAACTATATCGATATAGAATAAGAGTTCGTCGATTTGTATAGAAATTGAGCGTGTAACATTTTTGCGTAGTTACTTTGATATCACGAGTGTAATTTAGTGACGGGAAGCATAAGTCGCGCGAAAACGATTCAATAGCATCGATTAGCACGCGGCACACTGAGTCTAGGCACCGCCACTCCCGCCGCCCCGCGCCTCGCCGCCGCCGTTGTTACACACAAATATGATCTCACGACATCTTTTCGTCACGCGGCGCGCGGGAACATACACTCTTTCCTTCTATCTCGATATAGTTCTTTGATTAATATTGTCTCATCGGCAAGACTTGTAACTCTTGTGTCTTGTTTTAGTTCGGCCCATTCTTATTTATTTTTATGAATGCACCGAGTGATTAACGAGAATCTGCAAAATTATTTTGTTTTTACCTCCAAGTAAATTAGTAAAGTAATTATACTTTGAAAATAATTTTCATTTTAAGTCAAAATTGTTCTATCGTGTTCATACAAGATAAACAAATGCTGAAGTTTTAAAAACATTCAAAAAACTATTCCTAGTTAATTCTAACAATATAATATCAAAAATATTAACCTACCGTTATGACATTAGCATCAAATGCTTGTTAAAAAAACATTATAAGAGTTAACTTATTATTATTAAATAATAATTACTTATTTTACATTACCTTATTTTTTAATTATAACCGGGGTACAATAAAATAATTAAATAACAGGAAGCAGTTACAAAACATGATTTTCATGAAACTAGTGAATTTATTGTGTCCTAGCGCGTCCCTAGACTATCGATATGAGAGTCTGGCAGTCAGGAGTGTTAGTTGTTATGGTATTTTAATCTAAACCCACAGACTAAATATCCTAGACACCGCTTAGCCTTACTTTTACGAGCAGATAAAGCTGCCAAACTCGCGGGGCGCGCGGGGATTTTAGAGCGCTGTGATTGGTGCGTTCGCGGAAATGCGTTCCCGCGCCTACCTGGAGCTCCACCGCTTATGGCTTTTGCCTCTATTGCTGGCAGCGGGGGTCACCCAGCTATGCGGAGACTATTGGATATGGTCTGTAGCTACACCTAATCTAATCTAAATTGTAATCGTATTCTAGGAGCGCTCTTAAACACAATAGTCATTTATTTTATATTTAAGTTATTAGAATGTTTTTGTTGTTACTGTTTCCTATGTTATAATTATTTCTATTTACCTGCCTAGCCAATCCAATCCAACCTAATACAAATTAAGTAAATGCAATCTTTTAGCTCGGACACAATTACACACAGATGCTTCTACTTTAGGATAGGGTGCTATTCTCATTCCTAACTTTTTAACGCCAAGCATGATTGAAGTCACATGAATTTGAATTATATATGGATGATGGCTATTCCATCGGTCTTAGCTTAAGGCGTAAAGCAAGATACAATAATGGTAGGATGTCCCAAAATGATTGAATTAAACTTCCGTTAAGTCTTGACCAAGTCAATCCTACGTTTGGGACCTGACGAATGTAGTCATCTTATATGTGCGTCCTCTCAGAATTATTGAGTGGCTTGGTTTCCATATTATCTTTGTCCTCGTCTCGCTCCTGGCTGTTCCAGGATTGCTCCTCTCCAGAGCCGAACAGCGTATACACGATCATTTCTACCACGTACAAACCGATGGTCACGAAGAATATTACACGCCAGGCCGATATCGTTTTCTGAAATGATAACATTGTTGTAGTTCTGGCGATAATACCTAAACTTAGCGTGCGTGGACTTGTATCTACGAGAGCTCCCAAAAGAAAAAATATTGTTCATTCTTCAATTACAAACTGAGGAACAATTGAAGCCCGAACTGCACGGGAGGGCTACATTAGTACATTTGCAATTGCCTTAGCGCCCGTATCACGTAGTGTTATGGATCTCACTTACGTGGAAAAAAAATAACGTCACACTCTTAAGATGATCTGTATCTTGAGTCCATGTACAACACAAAGATGCACAATAAACCAGACTCCCTGGCGGGAATCAAAACCCTGATCTCAGACTTCGTAATTGGTCAATTGGTCATTACCATTACCATTAACATTACGTTGAAAATTCGTGTGTCACGTATCTACTGGGACTTTCAGAAGAGAAGCGGAGTCACCACCTAGCTACGTTACCTAATTTAATGTCATCTGGAAATTACACAAACAGGTTTCTCCAGTTTTAATAGGTATATATATATATATATATATAATTAATAGGTTTATATTACTACATGTCATTTCCTTCCTGTTAGTTTAAATACGATACTGACATGTCATCCATTCATGTTAAGGTAAAACTTACATTGCCGTGGGTAATTTGGCCGACGAAAATAGGTACAACGATGCCAGGGAGCGTGGCCACAGTATTCGTGATGGCCATCAGGGTTCCTGAAAGTATTATCTTTTAAAAATCCGGCTCGAAGGACCTTTCACAAGAAACTCGTGATTTATTTAACTTTACACTATAGGATGGATCCAGAAGTTTCTAAAAACATCAAATAAAAAAAAAATTAAGAGCCCTTTCAGCCGACGCGCGTTTTGTATTGTGATCTCCTTTTACATATTAAAAGAACAAACGCTGCATGCGATAATGTCACCGAGTGCAAATGCCTTTAAATATGAGATACAAGTTACACCCTCTTAAATATTTACCTGCATAATTAGGCGCTATATCGATGTGATTGGACAAGAAACCGCAGAACATGCCGCCGATGGAGGTGATGCCGACCGCCATGAACGCCACGGCCGCAGCGCGGTGGCAGCCGATGAAGCACAGTGCCAGCAGGCATGCCGCGGGGACCACTGAGGCTGTGGACGAACAAGCAAAAGTGGTAGCAGAGCGCTGTAGGCCGACAAGATCTTGCTTAGGCTTTAACACGCCAGAGAATGAGCACGGCTACACACGTCGAGATTTCATCATCCCCAGTGCTAGGTTCAGGCATCCTCTCATACCGAGTCCCCATGCGCCCTCTGCGAATTGTAGACTTCAACTTGAACTAGTTACTAGCCTTACATGCTGATAAACGACTCGCGGGCATGTCGTCTAGCCCCCCTGGCATGTGCGAATCTTTTGACAGTCCTTCAGCTACGTCACATCGGCGACGATTCCAGTTGCCTCTTTTGCCTAAAAATTAGATTTAGGGACGTTCTTTTGTAGTAAATACGAGTGATCATCAATACATATAAAACAGTACCGTGACTCACTTATAGACAACGCACAGCCTAAACGGATGATCCTAGTGGTGAGATATTCCTCGAGTACCCTAGAGGTGCACTAAGGAGGGATTTTTTAAATTCCATCCCTAAAGGGGTGAAAAGGGGTGATAAAGTTTGCATGGAAAATACCGCAGGCGAAGCTGTGGTGGGTCCACTAGTTAATATATGTTTACGTTTTTACACTGTCATGTGTATTATTTTTATCTAACTGTATGTTTCGGTGAATTCCATTAGCAGACATTCGTTTGAAAACGTAGTAGACGCACATCCGAGACAATTTATGAAGGTATTTCTCTCATTTGCGCAGGCCTGTGTTCGTATGCCATGATTCTTACCAAACAGGGTGCCGATCTTTCTAGCAGTTGTTGTGGTAATCTTGCCGTTGCCGCGCAGAAAGTCCAGCAGCTTGCTGAGACCCATGCTGAAGAACCAAAGCGTGAGGAACGGTAAGGCGGTCGTTACGGCATTCTGGAAATTAAATGTCCATTAGTAAACATGGCGTAATCCATGCAGTATTTAGGGACGCTTTCAACGCTGGTGTCATGATAGAATGACAACGTTAGAACTTCCACGAGCGCACAGTCATACGGGATTCCTGGGTCTCGATGGGCGTACCTGCTGTGGTATATACTTAGACTTGTATAAAACTGTAGACATCATTGTTAACTTATATGTGTGTTTACAAAAAATGACACCTTATCGAGTTTCTTGCCGGCTCTTTTCAGTAGAGGATTTTTTCCGAACTGGTGGTAGATTCATTCCTTGAACTTCATAAGAAGTGCTTGTAAAAGCCTTAATTGAATAAAGATAGTTTGACTTTGACTACTTGACAAAATTAAAATAAATCAAGCTATAAGCGTGTCGATAAAAATGGGTAGGGCGCTGATGGCATTAAGCACTGGATATACTAGGGTGTTAAGTAAACTTTGTGTTTAATCATGATATTACTCTTAAACAAACTGCTTCCTTGTCGGGTTGTCAAATTGAACACAAGAAGCCAAAGCTGGTTGGTAAAAGGACTTTCTATTTTCGCGTCCTTACATTCGTAACACTAGCTTTTCCCGCGACTTTGAACGCGTTTCGCATTAGAATTTCGGAAAATTACCCTGTGCCAAATGTCAGACTTGTAGCTCAAGTAGTTTTGGATGTGCGGTGATATTATGTCAGTCGATCAGATTCTTCTTTTATATATATAGATAGATAAAAATGGCTTCCCTTTGTACACCTTTTATATCTCTTCTGCCTTGCTCCTTGGGGTTCATTAGATTGATGGAAAGGGACACAGCTATCTAACGCTAACGGTTAGTGAGAACAAGTTGACCCAGATCATGTTGAGGTGCAGCACTTGCATGTAAGCGGCGTCTTGATGAGCAGTATTACCAGCGCCAGTTTGAGCACGGGTGAGCCACCAGGATGGCCGGGAACGGCCAACCGCACGCCATGACTTCGGTTGACTGACCCCGGTCATGTATGAGACTGAATTCGGTCGCGTCGTAGACTATCTTCGCTTTTGTTGGAGGCTCACCTCAGTCATGTTGAACTGCAGCACTTGCTTCATATAGAAGGGCGTCTCGATAAGCAGCATATACCAGCCCCAGTTGGAGCACGCGTGAGATACCAGGATGGCCAAGAACGGCGGTGACGTCAGCACTGCGCGCCACGGTACTGGCAGCTTCTAAACCGAAAGAAAACAATATGTTTAAAGCATTATTTTAACACTTTTTATTTGAAATTGTATTACCCAGTAATTCCTACTGACCTTATGCACTTGTCCGTTAGTCTTCCCCCCAAGCGAGGTGATGATCATGTTCCGCTCCTCGGCGCTGATGAGCGGCTGCTGCTGCGGCGAGTCCTGCACCAGCGCCACCCAGAGCAGGCACCAGATGGCAGACAGGCCGCCCATCACGTAGAACACGCTCTCCCAACCTTGGGGGATCGATACAGATATAAGAGGAATCCATCTTGATGAATCGAGATAATACTCATAAGTATTCGGTTTATTAGACCTTGACGCTTTTGGCGTGCAGGAAAAATAGCTTAGTCAATCGACTTTTAGACCCGCCCGCGGAAAAGTCAGCGTAACGTCCGTTAAGTTGACGCATACAAACATTTTAAGTCACCATCATCGACTATAGAGCGAGACTATACATAAGCTTTATAGAAATTTCTCACCTCAATGTTTTTGTCCCACCAAATGAAGACGAGACGAGCAAATCAATCATGCGACTGCGGCGAAATAGATAGCGTAGCGTAACTTTTAACTCAGGGTGCGAATGAGGCAAATGAGGGCCACCCGTTCCGTAGAGTGTGATACGCTGACGTGAGAGCGAGGCGTAAGCTCCGCGTAGTACCTCACCTTATTTGAGGTAGGACATTGTACCACCTCGTTGTGTGAAAGTTACTCCTTCATTTTAATTTCATGTCCTGCCCAACACTAGTACGCTGAAAAAGTCTTAAGAGCCTAATACTTGTTTGATTGAGCTATCAAAGTTGATGCTATCAAGGATATTATTTTTACCAGACCACGTTAAGCTATTAGGCGGTCATCCAAATTTTGATATTAAATTACCCACTTTAATTCCGCAAAAAGGGGGAGGACTTTGCCCCAGCAATAGCCTACGTAGGGTATAAAAAAGTTAAGCCAGTATGCTGCTCTTACCCAAGTTGGAAGTAAGCACTCCAGCCATGAGCATGGAGATGACAGTTCCGAGAGAGGTACCGGCGTACACAAGTGTCGCCATGACGCTCCGCTCAGCTGGCGGCGCCCATTTTGACAGCAATACGTGCATTGCCGGGAATGTGACACCCTGCAAATGGTTCATCTTGTTACAACGCTAACCCTAGTTCCCTACTAACTACTACTAGGTTTGTCCTTTCACGCCGCAAAGGAGCAACGAAAAAATGTAATCATCATTATATATTATTTCTAAAAGGTATTTTTTTGAAGACGCTCACGATCTCCGTTAATGCTTTACCAAAATTAATGTTCGTCGCTTTGTCTTAAAAATACAAAAATAGATTAAAATTAACGTTTACGTTAAAAAATAGCAATAGCGATTTGCAAGCGCCATCTATTAACAGTCTGTTTAACTAACATGTCTGTTAGCTAATTGCACATGCAGACTAATGTCAACTGATGGCGCTACTGGAGAGTACTGCGTTAATTATTTTTTTTGTCAAAATTATCCGTTACTATATAGGTATTATAAATAATACGTATTAAGACTTTCAATTACAAAACAGTGCGTGACCAACAACATCCGCGTACGTAAATAAAAATCACTAGAATTGCAAGCGCCATCTATTGACAGTCTGTTTAACTAAAATTTGTCTTGGCTATTTGCAGACCAATGCCAATAGATGGCACACCCGCAAGTACCACAATAATAATTGTCAAAGTTATCTGCTATTGACGAAAAATAGACAAATAGAGTACTAATAAAACATGCATTTACTTATTCTCACTTTATTATATTATTATTATCCGGTGTTTGATCACGATACTATGCGAAAATTCGCACGGGTCAGCTAGTTTTTGCATAAAGGTAGTTTATGAGCCGCATGAACATGGCTATTGTTTATCCCGGAAAATGCACAGTTCGAAAGGAAACAGCGATAAACGAATTCCACGCAGTCGCAGGCAAAAGCTTGTAACCTTTTAAGGTAAGATTACGATAGATTAATTATTTTATCGTTGAAAACAACAGCGATTTGGATAATTGTTCATCTTCACTGCTCCGATACCGTTCACGATCGAAGACGATCGTTCTAACAACTTGGATATTTTCATAACTGTCAACGTATATCTATGCTCAGACCGATATCCTATAGACTCCTGCGGCGGGGCTATATAGGGCAGGCAATCCACCAAAGCAAATGCACCAATCACAGCGCCCTAAAAACCCCCCGCAAAAACCCGGTAGGTCAGCGTCCGTAGCAAGGTCGACACTGAGGATAAGTTATCCCCATCGTATCTCTCAGTGCATCCGTTCTTTGATGCTAGTATGAAAGAAAGAGATGCACTGAGGTTACTTATCCTCGTGTCAACCTTGCTAGGGCCAAGAGCCATGTAGCAGGTTTGTTTCCCGCCAAAATCAGATGCATACTTGTTTTGGGCCTAGGAGCTAGTTTGAGCCGTTGAGTACGTTATAGAGTTCTGCCGCGGTACTCACACCTCCGATGCCCTCCCCGATCCTCATGAAGACGACGGCGACCCAGTGCAGCTCGGCCATGACGGGAGTCAGCAGCGTGCACACCACGTTGATCGTCACGCTGAAGAACATCACCCATTTTGCTGAGAGCAGCTCTGCGATGCGGGCACCTGGACAAAACCAATGCTGTGTCTTAGGCTAGCCACTGACCTACAATATAACTGTGCAATATAACCACTGGTTGCACAGTTATATTAATCATATAATTGATTGAATTGACGATCAATATAATTGTGCAACCAGTGATATTGCAGTTATATTGTAGGTCAGTGGCTAGCCTTACGTCGCGTGAGCAATTTGCTGTGCTAGGTGCAGTAATGCCGACCCGCTAGGTCTCTGGTGTCAATATTGGAATGACATATAAATCCCTCAGTGCGTCTCTCTTATACTAGTATTGAAGAAAGGGATGCACTTATTCTCGTGGAGATAACTTGTCCTTGTGTTATTCATGCTAGGGCCGCTGTCAGGGCCGGCCTTAGGCTATCCACTAGCTAAACTATAACTGTGCAATGTCACTGGTTGTACAGTTATATTGATCGTCAGTAGATGATATTGACGATAATATAACTGGACAACCAGTGATATTGCACAGTTATATTGTAGGTCAGACCATCGAGGCGCCCCGGGCGAGTCATGCATTTGGCGCCCTTTTATATCAATAATGTAAGTAGATATCAAAATGAAGTGGTAAAGTTATGCCATGCCGCGCGATGCCCTGTAGATCCCCTTAAAGCCGGTTCTGGCCGCTGTATTTGTCTTAGGGTTTTTAGGGTCTTGGGGTTGTTTTTGTGACTTTGTTTATTACACGGAACCAACAGCCAAAACTAAAATAAGCTAGTTTTGGCTGTTGAGAGTGCCGTTATCCTATCCTAATCCTACCTCCTATCCTATCTATTTGATGTTGGGTAGGTGATCCTACTGATATTATAAATGTGATAGTCAGTTTGTATATTGGTTACTATTCAGCTCCGTAAGAGCAACATTTTGGCTGCATTGACATAATGCTCTATCAGTGTTTTTACTGATCTGAACAGCTCGTGGAAGATGCTGAAAAAGATAAAGGTAAACTTACCAGGAATCTGCGAGACGAAATACCCCCAGAAGTAGCAGCTCAATACTATGCCCTGAGTTGAACTTAGCCAGACGAATGGGCCTTCCTGTAAAATAAAAAATATGATAAACAGAGTCAGAGCTGTTGCCTTAAAAGATTGGCGGTGTGTACGGAGCAATTGATAAAAAGATTTCCTGGAATTTCTCTTGGGAGCAATGACTCTAGAAAAATGTATTGGAGCAGAATGTCACAGTATTAATAGATTTATTATCATTGTCCACGATATCATCGCGTGAAATCGAAGATAGACACAACACCAATGAAACTATTCATAATTGATAGGTCGTTTTCATCAAACCTTATAGGTTAGTGATTCGTTAAGACTGCATCGTGATTCGCAAACCACGCCCTCATTCCCGAGTGGGGTGGCGTTGGATAGAGACGAATTATATTAATCCCGCACATGAAAGAAAGGAAAAGGGATAGCTCAGGCATTATTTGCGCGGCGTCAAAGGCTTCGTACAACTTCCTAAATTAGTCACTTACGAGAGAAATGCTGCAATACGTTAGATACGTGGAATGGAAATATCTCCATCTCATTCGAACACTGAAAAAATGGGAGGGCTAGAAATAAACAAATTATGGCTCATATCAACCAAGCTACTTATTTCGGACACAGCTTGCAAAGCTGTTTGCTAACATCGAACTCGGTGTAATCGTAGCGATTCCTTCTCAACTTTTATTATACGCAAATGAGGGTATATAGTTTTTATTTTTTGTTTTGTTTTGTTTTTTAAGAATATCGTCGCCTACCGACGATCCATTTGTGTAGAAAAACTAGTTATAGTTTATAATACATCTGTGTAATATATAATGTAACCTTTCTTAACAAATAAATAAATAAAAAATAATAAAAAGTCAAAGCAATCACATGTCTATAATTTACAAAGTTGTTATTTATTTTCAAATAAGTCTGTGTTGTATGTAGCCGTAAAATTTTAGACAAGCCAAATTGGTACTTTGTTGGCACTTCGTGTTTTCCGTGAACGTATTGCGGTGACTAATTTAGGAAGGTGTAATAAGCCTTTCAGCGCCAAATCGATTAAATGTCAAAAAGAAGGAGTTCTAAAAGTGGGCTATCAGAACATTTAAATGATAATTATCATTTTGCAAAACTAAAAAACCATGAATGTCGTTTTCGTTTAGCGACGCCGATGTGAAACGTTAGAGGAGACTATAAAAAAAAATGTACTACCAAATTGTTGATTATATAGTCAAACAAAATACATATAGGTATTTCAAAATTGGTATCCTTTGTCTTCTATAGCTCGCATAGCCACAATCGGACGCCGCTTTATTTTGATGTACCCCGTCTTGTCTCTCTGACTATCTCTTTTGTCAGCACTAGTGTAAGAGAGACGCACAGAGATAAGACTGTGTTAACTTTGGTGTGATTCTCTTACGTGCGCAGCGGCTGACCAGCGGATAAACGAAAGTAATAATTTAGTCTTTAAGGAGCAAGTTACTCGGTCCAAATTTGAATGTGGCCCTCATCGCTTATTAACCGCTGCGTAGGTAACACTAACACCCCGTTCACACGGCATCAAGTTTTGTCGGATCTACTAACAATCGGATCCTGTAAAACCAGATAGTGTGTTCACTTGGCTGCCCGGTTTTGTAGGATCCTCCGGTCCTGTAAAACCGGACTCCGAGTGAACACACATCCGTCGTCGGCGCATCCCCGACCGTGCCCGCCCCGTCCTATTCACGGGATCCGGTTTTTTGCAGGATTCTTGTACCGAGTTTATGTGAAACAAGTATTGAAATACTGTACTTAATCGGATCCGGCATTTTATCGAACGACCGGACCGATTTGTAGTCCCAAAATCGGATGACATATTTTGCAGGATCCGTTTTATTGCCGGAACCTGCAACCGTATGCTTGTGTGAACGCGTGCATTGAAATACTGTTGCCACTAAATCGGATCCTAAAAAAAAACCAGTTCCCGCAAAAGATCGGATGTCTCTGTGTGAACGGGCTCTACTATAAGGCCGCGTACGCACAGGCAGGTGGCTCGCTTAGCACCTAGAATTAGCGAGTCAGGCGACTACTCAAGGCGCCTAGCGCGCAGTGCGGCCGGTACCGAGAAATCTAGAACGTTTGTTTATAGCCTAGGCTCTAAGCGCTAAGCAAGCCAGCTGCCTAAGCGTACGCGGCCTTAGAGAATCACATGGCTAAGGGTGATTTCCACCCCGCTCCGCTTCAGTGGAAAGGCACCCTTATCCTCGTGTTAACCTTGTTAGGGCCGCTGCCCCATAATGGGCTAAGATAAACTGAAATAACTCTTTATTATCTTCACGCATTCCTGACAGCAATTAAATTTAAATGTTTTAACCTCATTCGAAAATACGCACTAAGTAACACGATTAAAACGCGAAAAATTATGCGTTTTAAGTTTAAATTCATGCGCTTATAATAGTAGTAAATAAATATAAATCTCTTAAGTTACCGTCCCGATTGCTAAATACGTCGCAAAACTTGTTCTATATCTTCAGAAAAGCGTAAGAAGTGTAAACGGGGCATTGCGAGTATAACTGTGGTGTATGCGTATGCGGCTATTAAATGCAATGGAAGCTAAATCGATGCAGGCTCCTCGCCAATCGGCACATTGACGTGTTTATACAAAACAACTGAAGTTAGCCTCAATTCGACAAATTGATCACCACCTACTTTTCTGGCCATCAATAATTTATTTAAAAACATGGCTGCTTTTAAATCAGGCGACGATGTTTGTCGTCCTGATTGAACCCGTTTCGGACTTGGTCAGAGTTATTTAGAGATCGGTACTGAAATATTGTAACATTTTGCATTAATAATAATAATAATAATAATACCATTTATTTCAGGCAAAAAGGCCCATAACATAAATACCTTAAAGACTAACATACATAAGTAACAATAAAACTCTTAAATTACTAGGTGACACGTTTGGTCTGCGACGTGTGACACGGTTTCTCGGTGTCCAATAACCGTCCACGAAAACGACGGAATACGACACCCCTCGGCCAGAATTCCTGCTTTGTGAAGGCCGCAAGTTGGTCGGTCGGTCGGTTGGTCGGCATTGCAGCCACAAATTTCATTGAAATGTTTATATGCCCTTTCAGAAATAGCATGTGTCGATTAATGGTAGAGTGTGGAGAAATCTATAAAGCCTAAAGCTCAAAGTTAAGAGGACTGTGAACCAACGGCAAAAATCACCCTTTTCATACATAGCGATAACGATTTCCACCCCTTAAATCTTAACCAATATTAACCAATTTTTGATAGGTTGTCAGTCAGAACAAAATCGAGTTCTATACGTTTTTTTGAATATTGATTAAAGATCAACAAAGTCAAATAGTTAATGGCCGAAATTAGTCATGTATGAAAAACGGAAACAACAATTGATTAGGTATATCTAGTGAAAAAACGAAAACGTAAGTATAGACCTAGATTTTGTTTTGACTGACAGTTTATCAAACATTGATCAAAATCGGTTAATATTTAAGGGGTGGAAATCGTTATCGCCTTTTGTGTGAACCTACACTCCTCCTAACTTTGAGTTTTATTGCTTTAAGGATGGTTTGAAATCCATCGACTCATATATAAGTGCACTCCACACTGCCTACTCTTCCAAGGCGGTTGCTTAAGAATACCCAATATAGGTACTCAGTTCTACCTCCTACCTGAGCATGAGTATCGTCATCAATAGCGACCCCACACGGTTGACTTGCTGTCATGTTGTCTGGGGGGTGCGTCTTCTCCTCTGCTATCTTGATGGCCGTGTGGTTCAGCATGCCGACCATAGCCACGGACAGGTTCACTTTCAGCCCGTACACGATGGCCATCGCTATGGATCCTAGGATACTTAGGATGTAGCGCGCTGGGACCACCGCTATAAACAAAAATATGTACCATTTAGCATCAGCAAACAGCATCGTTTCGGAGAGATACCTATCCGACCTGTGGCAGCCTTCCTGATATTAATTTTTGAAATATTTCGCAGATTTGTGTACCTCCACCACTTCTTATGCTGCCTCTTCAGTTATAGTTCAGCACATTTGCAATGCTGGTCTCCTCGCTGATGTTACGCGTAGGTACTCTTTCTACGACCCGCGCAAAAGCAATTAAGAACTTGATATTTTGTAGGCTTTATGTAGGTTGTTTGTGAGACAGTAAGTATTTTAAGAAATTCTAACTTTAAGGGTCGTTACGAGAATTCAAAGTTCGAAGAGGCTAAAATTAAAGAATATTGGAAAACGTAATAGGTATTATCATTTTTCCATACCTATGTAAGGTTAAAAATATCCTGACACAGTAAGGAACCTGTGCAATTACCATGAGTTGCGCAAACCGCTCTCGCTTGTGCAAACTATCGTTCGGTCCCTTTTACTTACGGTTTGCGTAAACTCATGGTAAGGGCCCTTTCAAATTGGTGCACCTAATGCGTAGAGGACCTAAATCGCGTTATGCCTAAACTTCATATTAAATTAGCTTTAAGCGCCTAGGACGATGTTAGCCTTTTTGGCAAACTGCTTACTGCGTTTTAAAGCTATATCTTTATCAGACCACCTATTCATCGGCCTAAATCGCGTTTTGCCTAATTGTAATAAATACATACAAAATGCAAACTTCTTTACCTATCGTATGCCGTACACTTAAAACTGGAGTGTTCTAATGATAAATGAACATGACGGGTGTCGTCCATAACTCATTTCACATCATGCATTGTAGTGTCGATAACTGCGGTTTTAATATTAGGTATATTAATTTTAAATGTCCTCGAAGGAAGTTGTTTTTGTGAAAAACAAAAAGGGGGCTGAAAATTTACTAAACGACGGCTATGCGTACACTAAAAACAAAACCAATAATGATGGATCTTCACTATGGCGATGCTCGAACAGGAAAGTTTGCAGTGCTTCCCTAACGTTTAATTCAGACAACGCAGTGGAAAAAGTCAGTCAACATATATGTTCGCCAAACCACGTCATCACTAGCTTTTGAACTAAACATATGTCTATGAAACTCGTTGCCTTCCTCGCTATTAACTTATATCGCAGTAGATCTAACTATCTATACCTATATCTAATTCGCACTATGAGTAGTCATGTCATAACGCGACTTAGGCCCTCTACGCATTAGGTGCACCAATTTGAAAGGGTAAGGGCTCTATACTTAACATATGTACAGCTGGATCTAAAGTTACTTAATCGTTCAATACCCCTTATTGATAGTATAATAGTGTGCGTGCATACAACGATTCTGATGGCTATAGTATATGTAATGATGCAGTAATGATAACAATGAACTATAGTAGATTGTTGCACCAAGCAGAAAGTGATTCATTATTGCGCCGAGTGTTGATTTGGAGCCCGAACGCTAGTGAGGGCTCTAAAAACACGAGCGCAATAACAAATCACTTGATGCGAGGTGCATAATCTACTTTTCTTTCTACTACTGCTAAAATTTGGTAAAAAACGTAAAGGTACAATTAAACCCAACTAGCGAAGTAAAAAGGATATTGGCACCTGTTATGACGCACCCTTAGAATTTTTATATAGCCTATGACACTCGCACGTTCTCCCCGAATCTTAAAATACCCTATTTATTAAAATCTGTCTATTGGTTCTGAAGCTAAAGTCGAAAATCCGAAAATATTCACAGAAATCTTGTATCTAGTCTATTAATTGTCATATTATGCCAATTTTTTTTTAAATCTTTTTGTAACCCATACTATCTTATCAGCCAGTACTTTGAGCATAACATTTTAGACGAGACAATCACAGTTCGATATGGCCGCCGATATGTGGCCTGTTTTTTTTTTTGCTAACAGTAAGTCCACAGAAGAGTGGTCGGCTGCCTCGTCGGACTGTGAATGGGCGGATTGGGTAGCTGTTGGTGTAAACTTCTTGATCAACCAACCAAATAAAAAAAAATACAAAACAGTGCAATAATGAAATTTGTATGCAACTTTATTTGCTCTAGAGCAAATAAGGGCTGCTTTGTGCTGAGTATTTAAGGCCATTATGATGAAATTAAAGCGTAGTAGGAAGAAAAGTAATATGTGTACCTAATCGATAGAACGTTGTTGTGTACAAAGCCCGAATAAATTAAGTAAGCTTTTAAAAAAATCCTTTCGGGATCGCAATCAAGATAAATATGTTAAGATGGTCACACAAGTGGTTAACGGGACAAGCCGTAGCAAAGAAAGGAAAGTAATAGCAGCGTCTATTTGAACTTTCCAATTTTAATGCATATGTTACCGGCAATGTATGAAATGCAGGCATTTTCTAGAATGCCGGGTCCGTTTAGGCTGTGTAAAATATTCGAAAGAGGAGGAGGTCAGGCAAAGTTTAAAGTATGATTTCCCCTTTTTTGGCATAATATTATTAAGCAGAATACCGCATAACATCCTACAAGCAAGATGTGTAATTTTGCTTCACAAAACAGTGAATATGTCTATGTTATTAGTTAGGCACATTGCCGCCTATAGGTACCTACTTTTGACTTTATGTAGAATACCTAGGCAATGTATTAAATGAATTATATTGCATACCCGCATTGCCTAGACATTTTAGGTATTCTATGGATACCCAGGGACTCTGTAGAATTCAATTCAGCATCAACTAAAACGCAAAAGATTTGAGGGTCATAATTCTATCTGATGTTTCTTCAAACACATTTCCCACCTTCTCCGTTCTACCACCGGACGACCGGCTCTAACATGCATGTCACAAAGATAAATTAGAACCGTTTATCTCTATGATTATCTCTTTCGTCGGCACTAGTGTGAGAGAGATGCACTTAGAGATAAACGGTTCTAATTTATCTTTGTGTTTAAACCCGCAGGCGTCTTATATTGTCGCTATCAGTGGCGCAGCCTGCCTACAAGCCGATTCCTGGCGGCTTTACCAAGCTAGAAAGCTACGGCTAGCTGTCAGTGAAGTCCATGTTATTCTAACTAAATGTCAGACTCGCACGTACGCTACTAATTCTTCCGGCTTCCCTTAGGAAATATTTCACGCTTTGCCACTGGTCGCTATTCTATTCATTCGTACGAAGCAATTCGCTCCATCCTTGCTAATGCGGACCGCTAAGGAATGAAATTCGCTCCCGTCGTCTATATTTCCTGACAACTATAATATAGGTCTCTTTAAGACAAGAGTGATAGGCTGTTATTGAACCAGCGTGCTACATCTTCGGCCTCGTCATCACTTACCATCAGTTGAGACTGGGGTCAATCGCTGGTCAGTTAAAAAACGTCGGTGTTAGACGTTGGGAGACCTTACATATTAAAAAGTACGACAAAAACACTGGACAAGTGCGAGTTAAAATCGCGGTAGGGGAGGGTTCCGTTACGTCACGTTACGTACATAATTATCTGAAATTTCCTATATTACTTTAAATACCCTAGACTTCTTATAGGTTTTCCTGTAATCTATTACGTAAAGAACTATGGTCTTTATTTATTTTTTTCAAAATTTTAGACCCAATTGTTTGGGAGAAAAGGAGTCAAATTTCGCCTATTTTCTTAAATAACTTCAAAACTGTTAACCTATCTTAAAATTTAAAAATAAAATACCTATTTAAGATTCTCACAACGACCCCTTTCATTTGATATGTCAAACGATATAATTTGCAATTTTTATTTTATTTCTAATTTACTCCCCAAAAGTGGCCCTCATTTACGTAACGCAACCGTGTTGCAGTCACCAACTTACATGTGTGTACCTTTAAACTCAATCGGTCTAGTAGTTTCGGAGAAAATTGACTGTGACAGACAGTCAGACACACGAGTGATCCTATGAGGGCTCCGTTTTTTTCCTTTTTAGGTACGGAACCCTAAAAACCCACGCAATTTTCTACAAATGGTGTGATATTATGGAAACAAATGTCGCAATACTTAATCGCGATAGGGTCATCTGTAGGCGTTTAAGCCGCTCTTAGTTTCTCCAAGTTCTACTTATTTACCCGACTACTCACACACACTAATTATTATAAATGCGAAAGTTTGAGTGTGTGCGTGTGTGTGCGAGTTTGTTACTTCTTCACGCTTCAACCCTCCGGCCCTAGGAAAGTTGACGAGGATAAGTTAACACCGTCTTATCTCTTAGTGCGTCTCTCTTACACTAGTGCTGACGAAAGAGATAGTCAGAAATGTAAGACGGGGTTAAGTTATACGCGTGTCGCAGCCATATTCGGGCCGCTGGCTTAACACATACATACGACGTTATTTGTGATAGTCAAGGTAGCGTACACCAACAAGATATCGATTTGATGATACCCAAATAGTACCGAATTAGTACCTTTTTCAAAAAAATAGTACCCTTTTAGTTTTCGAGATATAAGAGGCAGTAGGTAGGTATGCTACCTTGGCGTCAAGGTAGCGTACAACGAGTGGATCTCTGAACTGGCAGTGTTCCCGGAAATTCTGTATGAGCCAAAAAATAGTAGCCAAATAGTACCCCTGGCCCTTCAAATCTCATCTGCGTAGCTATTATAGAAGCTCAGATATTTGACTATTTAACTGTGTAAAAAGTAGCGCACGGTCAAGGTGGCGTACACATCTATTACAGCGAGATTTCACCCAGAAGGCCTTCGAATTTTTCAATCGGCTATATCCCAAAAAATAGTGGCCGAAATAGTACCACTTTTACGATCAAAACAATACTGATAATATATTGTTATTTTCCTGTATACCTATAAAAGCAACGTAGCATACAATGCAGGATGTTATTAGTTTTCCTGAGGAACTGCTACGAATTCTTCCTTTCGTCATTGAATTCGTCCTCTCGTCATATTCAACCTACGTGCGACCTTCAAAGCTTCGAAAGGACATTTGCTTTTCATACAGCTAAAAATATGACTTCAAATTGTTTCTGCAATAGTCTGTTGGTAATACCTCATTGAAATTATCTGGAGATGATTATAGAATTTTCCTATGTTCATTTTAGAATAAAATCGTAGTCATGGTTTCCAAATAAGTAGCAAATCCGGGTTGCTCTGCTTATCTTAACAGAACCCCATGACTGGTCTCCTTCAAGGTCCCTTAGACTCTACCCAGCAGTGGCGAAGCCTGCCTACAAGCCGATTCCTAACGGCTTTACCAAGCTAGAAAGCTACGGCTAGCTGTCAGTGAAGTCCGGTTCTAATTTTTCCGGCTTCCCTTAGAAAATATTTCACGCTTCGCCACGGCTACCCAGAACTGTGATACAAATTAGGCTGATAATAAGTATTCGCATGTGTCTACCCACTCTGTATAAAAAAAAACATAACCATAGAGGGAAATTATTTGTGATCTGTGCTATAACGAACGATAAAACTCTTTAATCCAAAGGTCGACGAACTGTTAAAGGTCCGGGCACACCAAACGCGGTTGCGGCGCGTTTGCGGCGCGAACGCGGGTACGCGCCGTTGTCGAACGGCGCGGGCGGATATACCATGCCACACCGCGGCGGCGCGGGACCGCCGCGGTCCCGCGGCTACTTTAGTGTGGCATGATAAATCCGCGCCGTTCGATAACGGCGCGGACCCGCGTTCGCGCCGCAAACGCGCCGCAACCGCGTTTGGTGTGCCCGGGCCTTAAAATAACATTTCCATGGTCGCACTTGCGTAGGCAGGTGAATGATTTCGTCATTCACCTATGCATTAACAATGGACCCTATGTGAATGTGAACTGAATAAATTAAAAACAATGCTTCAGTTAATATTATTAGGTTGCTGTATGCTAATACAGTAGGTTCCATCCAACCCTTGCTTGCGCACGGAAAGGGTTAAAATGTATGCAAAACCTTTATATAAAATGAACTTTTTATTATTATTAGGTAGTTACCTACACAATTTTTTCTGTCTTTGAAGATACTGTACCTAAGTAGCATATTTTCAACAGATCCACCTTAAATATTTAAAGTAATTTGCACCCTCGCAGTATTAAAAAAAAACTAGTACCTATTTGTTTTTATTTCTTTGAGATCTGCTTGATTTTATTATCTTTGTACTTAAAATTTCTTAAAATTCCTTTCTTAGTGAATACTAATTTAGTATTCAATTAATTATGCTAATTTATTGGGTTTAATAACTTAGAAAGAAATTTCAAAGTTTAACGCAGTTAGCTACAGTTTCATTAACCACTTTCTTGCTTTTAATTATGGTAGAGAAGTTACATGAACGAAGGTAAATGGTAACTAATTACTATAGTTATAACTACTTAATAAATTACCAATTCCGAAGCTCATACTTTTATTTTCAAAGTTAAATGGTAGGTAGAATATTTAAAAAAAAAGTTCCTGTGTAAGTTTGTTATAACTAACAGACGCAAGAAAATAGAGAAAAATACATTTAAACTTACGTCCTAAAACATTTCCTCTTGCCGGCACCTCCATTATCACAAGCTTTATTTTAATTCCTCGATTTAAATGTTTATCATAGTTCACAACACCGACCGTCTTATCTCGTCGCTTCCAGTGACTACACTATTGGTACCCGGCGTTTGTTCGCAATCATGGTGAAATATACTCTGACAAACTTATCCTTATTTACTTTATATATCTGCACATTTACCACGTGCGTACCAACATGCACCGAAGCGTCTTCGACAGTGGCACGACTCGTTCCCATTTGAGCTTTCGCGCTCAAGGTGACCTTCACAAACTAGCCGAGATCAATGAAACTGGAAAATATTTTCATCGAAATGACCGAATCAAAATATTACAGCTATAGGGTTAGGTTATTAATAATTCTCGGACGGAACAACGCGTCAATGATTGATGGTTGGAAGTCTTTTACTCGTTTTAATAGAATCCGATGGTTTCCCAAAGTTTAACATCCCCTTAACTTTTAGGGAGTGGTTTTCCTCATTCGTCCTGAAAATAATCAAGCCTGCGACGGCATCTCTTGGGTTTTCACGTAAACATACTTTTTTTGTGTCGCTTGCTGCTTGCTATTTGTGATCATTTTCGATAGGTGTCGCTGATTGCACTATTCCGTTCTACGCAATATTTTCTATCGTGTTGACAATATAAATTAACTATAAAAGCCATAAAAAGTGTAAAAACCAACTGAAGTTTTACACGTTTTGCTTTATCCGTAGAAAAAATATATTAAGATGTTCAAACATAATTAGGTCTAAAGCGAATCTAAGCCCTAACATTAGGCTTTGACAGTTCACTGGAGGAGAAAAGTTCGGACATTTGACATTTGTCAAAACAAGGTGTGTTCTCATTTTTCCATCCGAAAACCATCATACGTCAACTCGTCTTTTATTGGTTACTTAGTGGATATGGCTTAGTAAATAACCAATTTCCACCTATAGCAAGCAGGTATATTTTCAAGGACACAATCATTACAAGCGAAATCGAAGAAAAGGCCGTATTTTTTTATTACCTGGAGATACGTTAACGGGATCGTATGTTTCATGTTTGTTATTCAATTTATTCAATTCAGTTCGTTTTTTCTTTACTGCTTCTGTTTTGTGTATGTGTTGGCATTTTTATAGTGTTTCTTTTAAATTCCCAGCTTGTATCGGAATGATAAATTTTTATAGTGTAGATAATCATTCAAGATCTTTGGAGGAAGTCAAACTTCATTAACCTTACCCGATTGCAGGTGAAAGTGGCGATGAGCCTGCGAATTGACCAGCGGCAAATAAATTATATCGAGAGTTTTGAGGACATACCATGGATTAGACCGCGCCGTGATACATAATAATATCTAATTAGTAATAGGAAATACTAGTTTTCTGTGAGAAACAAGTGCAATTTAAAATAAATAGAAGTGGTCTGGGTCAGCAATCTAACAAAATGGCTTTGAAACTGGAACAGAAAAATGATCTTGATTTTATTATGAAGAATTTATTAGCTGGTGGTAAGTACTATCTCTTTTGAACTTATTATTTTGTAGCCATCATGAGGTCTATGCATTTTTTTTTTTCTATTTGATTATCTGGAGTGGTATTTACGAGCAAATGTTATTTAGCGGATTGTATGCTTGTGAAAGTTATTTACAGTTTACCTATATCTAGTTTGAAAAAGAAATATCTGTGTATTTCAACACTATTTTTATTAAAACATTTACAAAGAAAAAATTAACTAAAGATTTTCTCGAATTTTATCCAAAATAACCATCAACAGACAATACAATGAACATTAGACTCTTCCTTAGCACTTCATTATTGTGTAGAAATTTGTAAATTAAACTTAATTAAATGAACCTCAGAGTATAATCAGACTTCTTGTTTCAAATAATTAATTAGTAAATAACAGTTTTAAAAATGCTCTCCAAGTATTTTTGAAATTAGATGCAATATTTATAAATTTTTATTTTACCTTTTCATTCTTACATTAATTACATCTTTAATCTGTACCTACATCAGTAAAACATATTTTCTGCTTTCTACATATTAACACTTTGAACATTTTTCTTATTACAATTTTATGTCATCAGGTGTAGCAGGCATGTGTGCAAAGACCACAGTTGCTCCTCTGGACCGAATCAAGATCCTATTGCAGGCTCAGTCCATCCACTACAAACACCACGGAGTCATAGGGGGCTTGGCAGCCATTGTGAAGCAAGAATCACTCATTGCACTGTATAAAGGAAATGGTGCTCAGATGGTCCGGATATTCCCCTATGCCGCAACACAGTTTACTAGCTTCGAGATTTATAAAAAGGTAAGCATTTAATTTGAACTTATTACACCTTACACAAGTTTCCTAATAAAATATAAGAGGCTAGGACTATATAAACTAACTAGAGGACCCGCCACAGCTTCGCCGCGGTATTTTCCATATAAACTTTATCACCCCTTTTCACCCCTTTAGGTATGGAAATCAAAAAATCCCTCCTAGTGCACCTTTAGGGTACTCGAGGAATGTCTCCTCCAAATTTCAAACTTCTAGGACCACCCGTTTAGGCTGTGCGTTGTCTATAAGTGAGTCACGGTACTGTTTTTATAAACTAACCAGCGAGTTCCGCCACAACTTTGCCGGTTGACATTTTAATTTGCTTAAAACATTTTGCTTCTTTAAACCACTTAAAAGTAAATAAAAAAATAACTTTCTAAGCCAAAACCTGCGCTTGAAAAACCCACAATAAACATCTCATTTCAATTGTATAAACTTTGTGTTTTTGGGCGTCAGTAATATTTCGCGTTTATGGTTATAGATTAGAAATAAACGCTTGTAAGATTTAAATATACATCAAAAACTTGTCTAACCGATTTGATCCTAACTGATACTGATAACATTGTTTATGGCCTTGTGATTTATCTCACAATGTTAGATTATCTCACATTTGTATTCTATTGAAACATGAGAATAACTTAACATTCAGTATATACATTTTCGCTGATATGTTAAGGATCTAGGAACCATACTTAACAATGATACTTGACATAAATAGATCTCTTGATATTGTAATTTTTGTACCTTCAAAATTTTTGTGACCTGACTTCCTCATATTATAAACACTTAGGTTGTACGTTATTCTGTTTGTATTTTAAATTATAATTAACAACATGAATGCGTCATACAATTTATTAGTTTATTTAGCTTGAAACCTTTAATTGTAAAATGTTAATGAATTTCCAACTGTGGGACAAGTTTGGAAGAAGGTTGAGTTTCACTAATGTTATGCTTAAAAGAATCATTATGATTACCTAAGTTAATTAACAAGATGTATTGAGACCAAGAAACTGACGCATAAATGGACTACTTTTTATAGAATCCTTTGGTTTTGAGCCAATTACAGTGAATGGAAATCATAGAAGTATCCCAAATGACCCCATGTAAATAGTGCTGCTCCACTGCAAAAATCACCGTAATCCACCAAATTTTTATCAATTTTTGAATGGTCTTCACGTTTTTTGAATATTGATTAAAGATCAATAAAGTCAAATAATGGCTGAAACTGAATTTATTGATTATAGTGAAAACCAAAACGTATAAACCTAGATTTTGTTCTGACCGACAATCTATCATAAATTGGTCAAAATCGGTTAACATTTAAGGGTGGAAATCGTTATCGCCTTTTGTATGAAAAGCCGTAGGTCACACTCCTCTTAAAAAAGATCCATCCATTCGCTCTTCAACCTTCACAACGCCAACAAACTCCCTACAAAAACAAACAGTTACTACCATATTTGCCTGGCTCGCGTGAATGACCAAATCAAACATTGCATTATCTACATAATCCTTTAGGACATAAGTTCATGTTGTACAAAGAACCGGTGTTTAAACACCGGCCGACCGTCCGCATTCAGTCACGGTCGAAGCGAGCGTTGCATATACGTTTCTTGTGGTGTACAGCAAAACCACAAAGATAAGTGACGTCTTTAAAATGGTAGAAGTTGTACTGTTCCATATGTAGTACTTTTTGCACGTAGATTCGCGCGTTTGTCGACTTTTCTGCGAGAACTATGATTAAAGGCAGAGGCGTATTTAAAACTTTGGCGCCCCGGGCCAGTTAGCTTTGCCGCCCCATTAATGAAGCAGTAAAAAATATTTGTAGGTAAGCTTGACTATAAAAGGCGCCCAAAGAAGACCCCCGAGGCTTCCCCGCCCCTCTCAGCCTGCCGCCCCGGGCCATGCCCCCTTGGCCCTAGGGTAAATACGCCCCTGATTAAAGGCTATTACAACTTCCTAAATTAGTCACTTACAAGAGGGCCGCCGCAATACGCTAGATACCAGTGGCGGCGCGTGAGGGTAAGCCGGTGCATAATTTCTTAACTCAAACATTATAAAATTATTGATTACTTCTTGTATTAACATAAAAATTGTACATTTTTATGTAAATACAATACTTAATGAGTAATAATATAATGTTTAAAAATAGAAATGATACACCGGCTTACCCTCGCGCTTCGCCTCTGCTAGATACGTATGGAGATATCTTCTTCTCATTCCAACGTATCGCGCCTCTCGTAAGTGACTTTATGGGAAATGTTTTCAGTTGTTAATATTGCCCATATAAAATGAAGAAACTTTCCTAGGACAACTCTAACTATGATCATATCCCGGGCCTGGCGTCGCGCTATCCGACTATATACGAGTAAATAAGAACAGAACATATAAAACTATGGAGGAGACATAATGCGTCCCACGTCCTCCCTGTATAGACCAGGGGGGCTAGCACGACATGCCCGCGAGTCGTTTGTCGCTCAGTGCGTCCCTTACATTTTTGACTAGTTTGACAGAGACGCACTGAGCGACAAACGACTCGCGGGCATGTCGTGCTAGACGGTGCAGGCCCTATAAGAACAGGTGACCGAATATAACGGTGCCGATGTCAGGTTGCGTTCAAAAGTGATGCAGGAAACCATATATCCTTTTAGAGCGATATAAAATTTGAAAAGATTGGCACGACCAACACGATTTTCGTTTTACATTTATGGTTTTCGGAGTTAAAATGGTTACTACAGAACCCTAAACTTAGCATGGCTGGACATGGTCTCGACCGGTTTCTTTTTCGTGCAGGCCTTCTGTGGATCCCCCTACTTTAAACGCTTCAAAGGGCACTTACAGTAGGTATTCTGATCGTCGTATGCAATGGGTGATCGTACGCTCAGGGCGGACATGTGTCAAGGCAATATCAGTCGGCCGGACATGATTAAGTGGCCGTACGGGCAGATCGTCCTAGGTCGTATGCGTCCTCACTAGTTTAAAGACGATGTCAGACGGCCGGATCCGCTTTGAAACCGATACGATTGCCGTATACGGCGGCCGGACTAATGTAATGGGGAACTTGCATGAAAATCAAAATGAGGTTTAAATGATATGTTATGAAAGTAAATGAAAACAAAAGCATATTACAGAAAAAAGCGGATCATTTTGACTATTCATTATTATTTGATTGAGGGTCAAAATTAGTGAAAAATAGGTCTGTATTGTTTTTGGTTCTGATTTTTGATTTGAGGACATCCTCATCAAATTTGTCATGTTTTATTTCTACGATGTTGGTCTAAAAACAGGATTTTCTTAAATAATTGCATATTTAGTTTAAACGGCATACATTTTGTACAGTCTAACGACAGCTGTGACGTCATAGCTGTTGTCCATTTTGTATTGAGTGATTTTGCGAGTGGTATGAACAATGAATTTTCAAAGCTTCGTAACTCATAAAATAATCAACATAAAAATGTTTTGCGTACACAGATCGGTTTCTATTACTCAGCACTTTCCAATACAAGATGATAAAAATATTATGCATCTTCCCTATGGAGCTATCACCGACGCGAAATTGAATTATAATATGAATGTGGCTATCGGTGTGTATCAGAGATAACGCACTCGATTATTATTGAACAATAGCTGTTACTCTTCTCAATGAATCTTTGTGGGATGTTTGATAACGACTTGAAGCCGAGTCGGGTGCGCTTCTTATTAGAAAAGAGCAACGCATACTTGCGGTATTTAGTTTTAACTTTGTACAGGATATCAATAATCTGGAACGGAACCCGAGATTCGTCATGTCTGTCTGGTCCGCATACGAGGGGTTAATAAAAGTTGTATGGTAGAATATGACATTATACGAACACGGAAATGCAACGTTTCCGCGATGCGTGCCTCCTGTCGGTCGACATTGAAACACCGCCAGTCTTATCTTTGATTATACCTAGGGTTACGAATTAAACGCTAAAATGAGAGCGAAAAACATTTATGAAACGACACAAGATTTTTTTTTAATGCATCAATACGTCATCTCATTATTGTCGAAATTACCGTGGTAAATTCTGATTTTACTGTAGACAAAGTATACTTTTATGTTTTGATGATTCATTATACCAAAACGATTGATTTCTACGTTTTTATTTTGCACGGCGTGTTCGATTTGCCAACAGTCTCATTATTGACGTAAATGTTTAGTTACTGGAAAAGTACTTCTGTCTAATTTCGTTTTAATTTACTTGCGCTTTCAATAGGATAAAGCCACCCGACTGTGCAATGTTACTCCATTGTTACGGCTTAGATTTCGCGTACAATGCAGATTTAGAGATTATGTCGCGTACCTACGTAAAATCGCGGAACAGCTGCCGGTTTAAAAATAGAGCATTATATAACTATAAAAGTCGTGGTGAGGCTGCCAAGAAATAGAGCGAATTCTGTTCCAACACTTCCTAGATGGACATCCATCTAGGAAGTGTTGGAAAAGACAGTTTTGATACATAATGAGAATTGATAAATCGAAAGCACATCAAAATCAAGCAATCTTAACTTGCTGAAGTTACTCTTTCAAATTTTCTATGGAACGATTTGTATAAGACTAGCTTCGCCCGCGGTATTTTCCATTCAAACTTTATCACCCCTTTAGGTATGGAATTTCGAAAAATCCCTCATTGCTCCTCTAGGGTACTCTAGGAATGTCCCCTCCAAATTTCAAACCTCTAGGCCCACCCGTTTAGGCTGTGCGTTGTCTATAAGTGAGTCACGGTACTGTTTTATAGGTATGTATTGATTTAGATTTGTTTCATAATACGGCATTACAACTAAATACTTATTACAGTTAAGCCCATTTAATTTAAGCATTGTAAACAAGGTCAAATAAAAACATTAATTTAAATAAAATACAAATAAATAAAGTACGATTTCGAAATTACCAATTGATTTATAGATTACCAAAATTTCAATTTCATGTCAAGAAATTCACTTACTGCCTAATAAGCATTATTCAGTAAAAGGTTTTTTTAGACTGTTTGAATGAATCGTCCTTGGGTTCCTTTTTGGGGTAGATAGATGCTCATAGTATGTGGGGCCGATATTGGTGTAGCGTGGGTGTCAGCCGCCCGGGGCGGAGGAACATTTCGAATTTCAAATTGGTACATATATAGTAATTTCTAAAGAAGTTTTCGGCAAGAATAATATGAAAAATTCCGTGCTCATTTCAATCGGTCCGAGTCGTAGGTGACGTGAATATGAAATAAAATGGCACCAATTTTTACAAGATATTATTATTATTTATTGTGAAATTTTGCCGCCCCCTTAAACTGCCCCCTGCCGCTCCAACTACGCTACGCCACTGGCCCGATATGGATTTAAATAATAACAATATTATTTTAGTCATAAAACCCAAATAGTCATAGATGTTTTGGCTGTAAGCATTGCGCCTAATCAAACCCGTCTTATCACACGATATTTGGAGGTCATTGAACTCACCGCCACTCAAACTTGTTTGTTATTGCAAATAGTACCTACGTTTTGTACTAAAGAAATAGTAATTGATAAATCTCTTCGTCATAAATTCATAAGGTCGGTCGTCAAGAAACATTTATAAATACCACGAAAACCGTCAAGGCTTGCACACGTCGACAATTTGCTGCGTAATCGATTTGAGCTGAATGCCGTGTATAAATACGATGCTAAAAGATGGCATCCCATCGACGCATCGAAACCAGTAGCCATACAATACCGTTGATCGGCGCATTCCAATGACGTGAGCGACCCGGCCCGCTGACCCGCTTGCGAACACTTTCGCTACACCTGCCTTTTATAGTACTCGTACGGGTTGACAAGCCCTGGACCCCAATTCTCGGTACCTACATTCGAGATAATGTCACATGTGAGATTTAACGTCGGTGCATACTGTATGCACTGACGTTTAATTTCACATGTGACATTATCTCAAATACACCGAGAATTGGGATCCTGGCTAAGGCTATACAAAGACGGATAGATGAAATTTGTTCAATTATATACACATAGTTCGCGTCACGTAAAGAGAGCGCTGACGGTCATACAATTTATATGGGCGTCAGCGCGCATTCTTTACGTGACGTGATCTTTGCCCGCGACTCCTTTCGCGTAGATTTCGTCTATCGTGATTCCCTCAGGAACTGTGAATTTCCAGGACTAAAAAATATCCTTTATCCTTCCACAGATACCAAAGTATCTTTGTCAAATTTCCTCCAAATTGATTCAGTCGTTATTTAACCGTGAAATCGTAACAGTCAGACAGAGTTACTTTCAGTTTCAAACTTATTCTTAAAAACGGTGTTCGTTCACTAAGAAATGGTTAGTGACCACTTAGTAGAACCCGAACGCCGAACATTCGGTAATTATTCAGTATTCGGCACATTTGGTATAATTTTATGTTCCTATTCGGCCGAATTGTTCGGACCGATTGCCGAATATTTATCGCACAATCAACTTTTATCATAGAAAATGTTTGTATGGCATTCACATGTAGCTAATATTCAATAGATATTGCATTGTTAAATTAATATACCCGACAAATATAAAAGTACAGGCTATTAAAAGTCTTTTCTTCCTACTACGCTTTAATTTCATCATAATGGCCTTAAATACTCAGCACAAAGCAGCCCTTATTTGCTCTAGAGCAAATAAAGTTGCATACAAATTTCAATATTGCACTGTTTTGTTTTTTTTTTTAAATTTGGTTGTTTGTTCAAGAAGTTTACACCAACAGCTACCCAATCCGCCCATTCACAGTCCGACGGGACAGCCGACCACTCTTTTGTGGACGTACTGGTAGCAAAAAAAAAAAAAAACAGGCCGCATATCGGCGGCCATATCGAACTGTGATTGTCTCGTCTAAAATGTTATGCTCAAAGTACTGACTGATAAGATAGTATGGGTTACAAAAAGATTTAAAAAAAAATGGCATAATATGACAATTAATAGACTAGATACAAGATTTCTGTGAAAATTTTCGGATTTTCGACTTTAGCTTCAGAACCAATAGACCGATTTTAATAAATAGGGTATCTTAAGATTCGGGGAGAACGTGCGAGTATCATAGGCTATATAAAAATTCTAAGGGTGCGTCATAACAGGTGCCAAAATCCTTTTTACTTCGCTAGTTGGGTTTAACTGTACCTTTACGTTTTTTTTACCAACTTTTAGCAGTAGTAGAAAGAAAAGCAGATTATGCACCTGGCATCAAGTGATTTGTTATTGCGCTCGTGTTTTTAGAGCCCTCACTTGCGTTCGGGCTCCAAACCAACACTCGGCGCAATAATGAATCACTTTCTGCTTGGTGCAACAATCTACTATTATTTAGCGTGGTTGACGACTCGCGTGTGCCGCACTGTGCGGACATGTACAAAGCCTCTTATGGAAGGGTTGATGAGGGAGGGCATTAAATTGAACCGAATAATTCGGCCGAATGTTCGTATTCGGAGGAATATACATTCGGCGCATCTCTAGTTTCTTGCAATGGGGAAGATGCATGAAAACAGAAAAAAGCAGATCATTTTGACTATTCATTTTTATTTGATTAAGGGTCAAAATATGTGAAAAATATATATTGTTTTTTAGTTCTGATTTTAGTTTCTGGACATCCTCATCAAAATTTATGTAATTTTTTATTTCTACCATGTCGGTCTAAAAACAGTATTTTCGGTAATAATTGCAGATTTCGTTTAAACGCCATACATTTTGTACAGTCTAACGACAGCTGTGACGTCATAGCTGTTGTCCGTTTTGTAAGGAGTGTTTTGCGAGTGGTATTAACAATGACTTTTCAAAGGTTCATAACTCATAAAATAATCAACATAAAAATGTTTTGCGTACGCAGATCGGTTTCTATTACTCAGCACTTTCCAATACAAGATGAAAAAAAATATATGCATCTTCCCTATTCAGAACAGGGGTTCGAATTGGGTGTGGGAATTTTATCTCAGCGGCAGAAGTTGTGGCGAATCCTCTTCCACTGCTCAGCTTTAAGTAAAACCATGTGCTACATACGTTATAACCATAACATTCCAGTATCTAAACGCGCTGAACATCCCTCTAGTCCAACACGGAGACAAGTTCGTGGCGGGCGCCGGCGCAGGCGTGACGGCTGTCACACTGACGTACCCGCTGGACACCATCCGCGCGCGCCTCGCCTTCCAGATCACCGGGGAGCACCGGTACACGGGCATTGCACATGCCGCCTCGTCCATGTTTCGCACGGTGGGTATAGATGTTTAAATAAAAGAGGAAGTAGAATGATTTGTCTAGTCACGTCACTTGAGTATAAGTTCAGTATAATACAATTATCAATAAACTTCTCGATATTTCTGTCGAGAAGTTTATTGATAATTGTATATGTATTAAAAGGGTTGTAAAGGGGGCGGGCTGTGATACGTCCAACAACCTGCCTTAACTTACTTAACACTTAACTTTAAACTCAATGGACTAACAACCTAAATAAATTTTCTTCGTCGACACCTCGAATCTGCTGCAACATGCATATATACATATATATATATATATATATGAATATTATATGTTGACTTTATTGTAGTCACAATAAAGTCGATATATAATAGCAGTCTTGCCGCACAAAATATTACTGACATAACTGGCGCAGTCGGTAGGATAATTGTAATTCTAAAATGGACGTATCACAACACGCCCGCCTACAACTTCTCGATATTGCTGAACAACCTGCCAGTGTCACTCAACTTTTCAACATCAATCGTGTTGAATCCAGGAGGGCGGTATCCGCGCGCTGTACCGCGGCTTCGTGCCGACTCTGTGCGGCATGGTCCCGTACGCCGGGTTCAGTTTCTACTGCTTCGAGTCGCTCAAGTTCTTCTGCATGAAGTACCTGCCCAGCTCGCTGTGTCGCAAATGCGAGCGGAACACAGGTTCGTGCATCAAGTTACAATATACATATTGACACGAATCTCACTCATTTCCTGTACAGTCAGCGCGTGAGCTACGAGGAATCGGGGGCTGGGTAAATGGGCCGACCGTCCTTTCCTACACTGCACTCTACGAGTACGAGTGTTGTCCTACAAGCATGATTATATTTATCGATGCTGTTGCCATTTACTGCACAAAATCTTTACTTTACCGTGCGCTAAGATTCCTCGGGAATCGCGCGCGGACTATAGCTGTCAGATTTCCATCAGATTTCGGCCCAAGCCTGTACGCAGCCCATTTACCTATATCGATACTAATTTTATAAATGTGGAAGTAACTGTCTGTGTGTTATCCAACAGAAACCGCTAACCTATTGTAATGAAATTTGGTATAGATATTGTTTAAGCCCTGGGAACGCACATGTGCTCCTTTTTTATAAGAAATCGACCCCTTAAAGGGTGAAATAGGGGCTGGAAAAATGATTAACGGAAAATTCGTGCGTGCCCGATGAGAGTCCGTTGATTTAATTTATGGCTAAACCGTTTAACCGATGACAATGAAATGTGGTTTGGAGTTCGTTTCGAGTCCTAGGGAAGGACGCGGGGTACTTTTTTAACCCAATACATCCGTAAACTATGAAATAGGGTCCAGAAAGGGTTTGGGGGAAAAAAGTCCATACTTAAAAAGTGAGTTACCTGAAAAATCTTTACTTTTTATCTTTACATTTCCACGCAGACGAAGTTGCGGGCTAATGGGGAATAGTTAATCACTTCTGAGAGGCTCGGCTGGATTTAGGGTCGACGGGCTCGGCTGACAACCTTAATGAGCCATTTTAGTTTCAAGAAGTAACGGATGGGGTTGACATTATGAAGTTTAAGAATTCGTTTCTAGCCGGAAAAACGATGAACGCCGATTGTGGATTCGGTTTAACAAAGCCTTGCGGGAATGAATTTCAGGTGGGTTAGTGCTGACGGTGCCGGGCAAGCTGTTCTGCGGCGGGCTGGCGGGCGCCGTGGCGCAGAGCGTGTCGTACCCGCTCGACGTCACGCGCCGGCGCATGCAGCTCGCCTGCATGGACCCCGCCACGGCGCAGTTCGGGTCAGTGTCGCTTGCAGTACACAGCACTTAGGAGGCCTTGTTTGTTGTTTTTCTATTGTGGGAGACTTCGCCCCTCGAGCCCTTTCGAAGGGGGACTCCGCCCCAAAATTAGGCCACATTAATATTAGGTTTAATGGTATTCAATAAAATAAAATATAAAATATTCAGTTAAGTGCCATTATAAGGGGCCGTCCATTAATCACGTGATCTTTTTTTAAGCATTTTTTAACCCCTCCTCCCCCTTGGTGAGGTTTAAGACTACCCCCCGACCCTCCACCCAACATCACGTGTATTTTTAGTGCCTAGCAACGGCGAGTCAAGGTCACACTACACGTCGCTTTTCGGTTTAAAAATCTCGCGTTTGAAAAAATAATGAAAAAATAAATACACGTGATGTCTTACTACACCCCCCCCCCCTGTGATATTTGTCAAACCCCTCCCCCCCCCCTTTTCAAGCCTCACGTGATTAATGGACGGCCCCTAACATGTAATTATTAGGTTCAATATCACTACATGAATTAATACATACATACACATCACGCCCGAAATCCCTAATGGGGTGGGGTGGACAAGACTACCTGTGGCCACGTTCGATTAATTAGTCCTAAGATGGTATGATGAACCATATGGTGACAGGTGATCAGCCCATCGCCCATACAGATAGTCCACCATGTTGGAGAGGACCCGTCCCTTAGTCGACTTTTATGACATGCTAGGATGATAAGCATCTGCACGCATTCTATGCTATTTCTTCACTCCCAGTGCAGCAGAGGAGTAAATGTAATGAATTAACGATTAGATCATTTGAATGTTAGGGCAAATTAATCTATACGACACGACTTAAACTTTTATGATGTTAGGACAAACCATGATTATATCAAAACTTGGTAGGTAGAATGAAATTATACCTAATGTGATCCGTCTCATTTTTAAAGTATTGAAAATTACTCATAGACAAATATCTATATATCATTGAATACTATGAGTATCCTAAATAGTCAAATTAAAACTTTCGTGAGACATTATGAATACTTGACCGGGACCGCACCCAAACCCTGAAGAAGGACTCCAATCGAGTTCGAAACATGTCGGACTATTTCTGACAATAAATCGTGAGTAAAGCCGTGTGTTTTTCAAGTATTAGTATCCTAAATACTGAAAATACTTGAACAGTTTTTCTAATAAGCGTGTTAAATTGAAATGAATATACTATGACCCCAAATTAATCTAAAAGGAAATATAATGATTATTCTATGAAATAAAATTCGATATAAAGTTTTTCGATAAAACGAGGGTGCACCAGTTTATTACAATTTTATTGAGGGCCAATAAAATTGTAATAAACTGGTGTACCCTCGTTTTATCGAAAAACTTTATATCGAATCAGAATCAGTCCCGTATTATTTATGCTTTGTACAAAAAACGACGCTATACCTACTCTTACGCTAGTTGCCCACAAGAAATATGCGAAACGGAGGGCTTGAGGCTAGAAGTATGATATAAGGCTAAGGATATAAGGTCGACTTTTTTCTGTCCTTGTACAGCACATATAGGGCACATAACAGCGCATCTTGCTCGCACTGATAATAAATACACGAATTATTAAGTGGCAATGTCCTAATTATATTTATAATATTTTTATGTCTTTAACTAATTTTTCTTTTATATAACTAATATCTCACCATATTATGTTAATTAAGCTCTGCATCGGTGTTACGTAAATTAATTATGTATTTTCTGATTGCATGAATGACTTTTGCACATGGTGATGGCAACATTGCAGGAGGTGGGTTATTTTTATATTATTATTCTTTTGTTTTATATTTTGGTTTTGGAAGACTATTTCAGTTATTCTTTTTTCTTTCATTATGTAACTTGTATTCTCTCCAGTGATTACTCTTCGAGTACATCTGATTGTCTGTCAAATTAGATCAGCTTGACAGAACTGACTTACCACGAGGCACCTGACCCTCTTTCATTATGTAGTTTAAGTAAAGATAATACATATTTTATGCATAATTTCCAGTTATTTTAGTCGACAATATTTTATGTTTTTAACAGTACAATTCGTGACGCACACGTGTCTATGACTCACCAGGTTAATCACACTAACTATGCTCAATATTAGCTTTTTGCATCTGCGCGTACGCTGAAAATAGCAACACATAACAATCTGCAAATATCGACAAAACTAGACGGTATCATCATTCAAAATTGAAGACTTCGATGTTCATAATCAATGTTGTTTTTTTTTTTTTTCATATCAACAGTAACGGTATGGTGAAGACCCTGACGCTGATATACCGCGAGAACGGCATCGCCCGCGGACTGTACCGCGGTATGAGCATCAACTACATCCGGGCGATACCCATGGTCGCCACCTCCTTCTCCACCTACGAACTGATGAAGCAACTGCTGCAGCTTGATACCGGTATGAAGGTGTCGTAGGTTGTGAATCGGAACGAACCAACTATAATTATTTTAACGAATTTGGTGCGTGAACGTTAGGTATTTGATGTTTTTGTTGATGACAATTTGGTTTGGTCGTAAAAACTATAGCGCATTTTTTTACTTTTTTGAGTTTATATTGGCCGCCTACTTGTTAAAACGTTGCATTGTGGCTCATGTTTTTGAACAGGCGCTCGTACTTACAGACATGATTTATGTGCACAAACTAAATGCTCTTAAGACTTCGCCGTGCGTCCTTGTCACTGTAATTTTTTTTAAATTAACATTATGTATTTTATCAAAATCGAATGTGCTATACATAGCTTTATAACAATAAAGCTTTATATTAATTACTTTTAGTGGCCACTATTTTCCGTTTAAATGATTACATGACAGTTTTATTTTTTAAATCTCAAGCAGTTTGTGTGGCTTTGGTCTTAATAAAATACTTTAGTTTATGTAGAAAAAACCATTACGGTGACGGGGACGCCACTGGACGCACGGCTTAGTCTTTACTAGCAACCATTTCCTGATCTAACAGTGGCGAAGCGTGAGTTTAAGCCGGTGTATCATTTATATTCTGAAACATTATATTATTACTCATGAAATATTGTATTTACATAAAAAAATGTAATATGCATTTTTTATGTTAATACAAAAAGTAATTAATTATTATTATAATGTTTGAGTTAAGAAAGTATGCACCGGCTTACCCTCACGCTTCGCCACTGTGATCTAAAGTCTGAGGGAATTTATTTCATGCGCCGATTTATTGATTTCCGATTTAATCATCAACAATAACATTGATATACTTATTTGTAACCAGAGACTGAACCAGCAGGATATAGTTATATATATATGGCGAACATTCATAGTGTTCTAACAGCATAGACTCGCATAGTATGTTGTCAACGTGTAGCGAAAGTTTACTGCATAATATTATAAATGAGGAGGCGACATATGTCTAATCAGCCCCAGTAGCACACGAACTAGCATTCGTCAATCCCTACGTTCCGAGACGCGCTAAAAGCGTGCTCACTCATCTTCTGACGTCATTTTTTCATACTCGCAGTGCTTTAGAAAAACAGAGCATTGTTAAGAACTGTCAAATTTGTCAGTTTCGTTTGTAAATTTGCTAAATGGCGTTCCGTTTCACTAAAGCGTACGTAAGCAATGCCACTAAAATCAATTTGGAAAGGTTCCGAGCAACGTGAGCTTTGTAACGTTGTTAGCGCGTTTCGGAACAGCCCTCTTTAGTGAAATTTTGACAGATGCTTTATGTGCGCGACAAAAGCTGTACCCTATTCGTCTTAGTAGTTAAATGTAAACAAGCTAACCCACGTGACTCAGCTAACCAGCCAATAAAAAAATACCATAGACAAAAACGAGCCAAGCAAGATTTACTATAGATAAAAAAAAGATTAACTGGATTAGCTATCACGTGGGTTAGTTTTTTGACAACGAATAATGTATAGTGTGTTAGGCTCTCTGAATGTTGAAGTTGGGCGTAGTGGCGCCATCTATAGTCAAATTGTAAGATATCCCAGTAGTCGAAAAAAAAGTTAACAAATAAAAGTAATAATAATATTTGAACAAAACAACTTAATGATTCTTATATAAGTTACATAAGATCAATGAATACGATTTTGGCACACAAAAAAGAAAGTATTTTCTTTGTCTATGATTTCGGACATCCGTAATGCAGACAATTTTTTAAAATTTAATGTCAAAATCACTGTATTGCAAGCATAAATAAAACTAGAGAGGCTAAGTGAGTGAAAAACTTATTTTTATATAATAATAATAATAAGATACTATTATTATCTTGCTTGAATAGGTACGTCGCTATTTGCACAATATTCCATTTCACTGCGGCAAAGCCGTGTCATTCTGATGAAAGCTCATTTCTTGTGTTGTCTACATTATTAAGGATGGACTTTCGAACAAAGTGTCTGATGCGGCGTTAGGCAAGGTACTGACCTACAATATAACTGCAATATCGCAGGTTGCACAATAGGCGTGTTTCCTGAAAAATTCTAGTTGGTCCGTCATTTACCTTGTAAAAAAATATTGAACACATATTTTTTCTTTTGTCAATCATATGATTGGCAGACCTGAATTGTTCGATTAATGACGTAAAGAACCACAGAAAAATAGACTGCCACCATGGTAGCGCTCTGTTTTCAATTGATAGCGTTTCAAACATTTAAAGAAAAACGATGTGCTCAATCATTTATTCGTGTCTGCCTCTTGGACTGCTGGTCAGAATCATCCCCGAAACGATGAACATCGAAGAGGCAGACGTGCAGGGCTCTGTTTTATAACGGGACGTAGTTGCAAAAATGTAAATGAAAAAAGCTATACTAAATCGTTTGTTCGTCGTTCTCGTTGCGTCCATTCGATTCATTAGGTATCCCAGAATAGAAAAAAAAGTTGGTACATGTCTAGATCGCTGATTTTTTTTGTACGATTTTTTAAATTTGTAATTCAACAACGCAGGGACATAAGACTTTCATTTACGGGACCAAATCGATTTGTATTGACATAAACTTTCATCCCTATCAATATGAAAGACGAACATATCATATACCAAAATGCCACCCAGCTCCCTAACTACTAGGAGCTCTCAATCCTCGCTCTCGCGTTAGCGTGTCACATTGTACGGGACGGACGGCGCTCGTTTGTCTCACTCACACCCTGAGTTATTCACTACTCGCTGTTTCGCCTCACTTGCATGATTCGCTCTTCGTACGGCTCGTCTTCATTCGGTGGGACATTTTTTCGAAGTAAGATGTGATAATCTACCAGTGAGTGTGACATTTTAGGTGTTTCATGTATGAATAAATCAACACTATAGTAGTCACCAGATAAATCTGCATAAACGGTCATTGACTCCCTGGTACTAAGGTAATGACTCATTCGGAACGACACGATAAAGACACTTTTGAATGGCGGAGCTATAACCTAAGATTTTTGACTTCTTGGTAAAGGTCTGTTTACAACGTTGATATAATGAATTCCTGGAGTCCTAGTATTATGAAATGTGTGCGTTTTGCCATTAGCGATTACTTTGAATGGACAGCGACATAATCGTCAAGTTTCTACATTTCTTGGTAAGGGGGAGGTCAATGGTCGTTTGTGCAGATATATCTGGTGGCTACTATTAGGAATAAATCTGCATATAGACACCATTGCTTGTTTCGAAAGTTCACCTTAAGACAAACAGTATTTTAAGAACACCTGTTTCCAAATTTTTTAAGTATTACATCCATCAGCTTAAACCAATCATTTAATGATTTGGTCATAAATTAGTGTAATTTTCCAATATGTATACCAATTTAGGTAGGTATAGATAAAGAGTATAAATAAATAGCTGAATTACTTTGGGGAAGCATTGGCATAGGTACGAGTTTATAATAAGTATAAATGTGTGTTTAATTGTCTTTTTTAAATACGATCACAACAGCACTAACGTCACTAATGCTTTCCTTTATAATTATAATTATATATTACAATGATAGCATGACAACAGCGCCGTAGCTACGGGGGAGGCATTGTGGGGCAATGCCCTACCATAAAATACCAATGTCCTTACCTTAAAAATACCATTAACTAAGATAATATAATAAGAAAACTACCTTGTACCAACCGCCTGCGCTACTTTAAATTAAACTCTAGCTACGGGCCTGCATGACAATAAAGTTATTACAGAAAATAAAACTGAGCTATTGCCACTGGGTTATAGCTTAAAACCAATACAATACAGTATTTATAACTTTTATGCCAAAACATACACTTTATTTATTAAATGCTCATACAACGCTGCTTAACTAGAAATCCTTTTTTAGGATTCCGTAATCCAACAACAACCCTTATAGTTTCGCCATGTCCGTCTGTCACGGCTTTTTTGTTCCGTGCCCAAACATAAACTAATCTATGCATTTGGTTTTTCAGATAAAATAAATTTTACACTATTATTTTTGATTTAAGCGACCGTTTAGGAAACATGTATTAAGGTTTAAAGATGTCATTTCTGTTGGAGTTGATTGTCCCCCTACAACCAAAACTGTAAATCTTAATAATCGGTAAAATATCGTAAGTGAAAGCTTAAATAACGATTTTAAAAGGAAAACCTAACACGGCTAGGTAGGCTTCATTGGTTCACGAGTTATAGGCGACTAACTTGCTAATACCTACTGTTCTGTAAACGTCGATAACAAACTGTCCTACCTCAGCACAGATTGTGGTAGGTATACACTTCTTTAAAAAAAATGCGTTGTTGGATAGTACGGAACCCTACATTTTGCATGGTCCAACATGCACTTGGCCGGTTATTTTCTCTAACGTTATACGATAAGTGTTGTATAGAGCTTATGAACATTATTTATGACAACAGTTTTACCAATTCATGTGGAACTGTTCTCTTCGAAATGAAAAATTAAAATGTACTTTATTAATATTTAAAGTGGGATGAGGAGCATCTTAAATGCATTATAAGTATCGCGAATGTATACTTAAATTATTTTCTCTCTACTAGAATAAGTACTACATAGTTATGGCAATTTTCGAGAATTCCCAACAAGTCATTCCAAAAAGATTAACGTAATTTCAATAAATAATGAGCGTCTATATTTACGGGGTAAGGGTGATATCATGACAAAAGACAAAATGGACAGGCCTCATTCGAATACAAATATACCAAATCTGTATAAAATGGGCCAACAAATTGCTGTGTATTGCGCGACATTAGAATAATAGAGAATGTTTAACATTCATGTGTAAACTTATCTTTTGGTACTCTTAAGAGGCCTGTTACACAATCTACAAGTAAGGCGTTTCGCGGCAGAATCACGAATGTAGTATTTGTTACTCGACGGATAAATTTTACTTGGACGTTGTGAAACAGGCCCTAAATATTATTAAATTTTTATACAAGTTTTCATTAAATTATGTTGTAACTTTATTTGCATTTATAAATATGCTGATTAATTATTTTATGGGTGAATTTACAGATGCCACTCAAATTGATCTTCGATTACTGTGATGCTAATGTATAGGTTGATAGCTGGTTGACGGAGACTTAACGATATAATCGTAGATCAAATTTCAGGGGATTCTGTGAGAATTCGGCCATAAATTCCTTGTTTATACGCGCATCTCTGTCCACGCGCGGCTACAGGACTTCGTTTAGGGGGGAGGGAGGAATTTGTTGTATATTTTGCCGATGTTTCAGAAAAATCAAATTTCGTTTATAAAAATTTGATCTTAATTTTTAAGGAAATGGTGCTACTATAGCAAGGGCGTCACGTCACGTATAAAGAGCGCTGACGGTAGGATTGCCAACCGTACTATAATATATAGTATTGTACTATATTATGGCTCCGTGTACTATACATATACTGTTGAAGAAATATATAGTACGCAAAAATACTATATTTCAGTCAGACCTTACATGGACTTTGAGTTGGCCAGTTCAATAGGCATTATGGCAGCTCGGATAGCCACATGATGCGCTATCGAAATGTTTAAGTCGAATTTTGTGTATTTTATCTAATCAATCATACCTTACACCCTTTTTAAAAGACTTTTCTTTAAAGTACTATTTTTTCTTTCCGTGTACTATTTTATTTATACCTTTTATCGGTAAATACTATATTTGCCCCATAAATAGTTGGCAACCCTAGCTGACGGTCATATACATTTTATGGATGTCAGCGTTCATTTTACGTGACGCGACATGTACTAACTAGAGCATTGGTATTTGGTCTCTTGTTATGTATTGAAATCTATCAGTACCAAAGATACGATGACAATTATCTTCACAACTATAATAGCAAGTTGTATGTATAGTAAAATAAACTTATTTTCTTGAAAATGTTTTTTATTACCTACCAACCAACTAAGTAGGTACTAGAATTCGGCTATAGTTATTCCCACTAGAACTTGAACTTTCCGGGATGAAAAAAGTACCTTATGCCATATTCCAGGACCTAAGGTCGTGTAACGTGTAACAAAAAGGGTGTAGCAAACCGAAACTCATGAAACTGAACAACTTTCTCTAAAGAATATGGGTTGAAAAGTGAAAAAAAATGTCATCCCATACAAAATATGCGATCAGCTGATCGACTTCCTATGAAAAGGAAAAAAAATATATTCACTTTTCAACCTACGTTCCTTGGAGAAAGTTGTTGAGTGAGTTTCATGAGTATATCATTGGGTTTCGGTTTATTACATCCTTTTTGTTACACGTTCTATATCAGGGCACTCTGAGCAAGTGAAATGCACAGGGCCCCGCAATCGATAGAGGCCCCTTAGTGCAACAACATCACCAAAAGATAACCGATATCTATTAGGGAGCGTTCAAGTATTACGTAATCAATTTGGGGGGGGGGGGGGTCTTGTAAAACGTTACAATGCATTCCAGAGGCGGGAGGGGGGTTTGAACTACGCGTTACTTAACATTTTTTTAACCCTTCAGAATGATTGCGTTCTCTCACTCATTTTTGGAATGACCCCTTGAAATTTCACTAGCGGGAAGGGGGGTACAGAAAAACGTTACGGCGCGTTACATGGGGGGGGGTCAAAAAACTCCAAATATTGCGTTACGTAATACTTGAACGCAGGGAGCGTTCCGAAGCGTACCGAAAAACTTATTTAACCTTTTGAACGCCCTAGTCGGCTGTAACCGACAGCAGATTTCCGTTCTCCGTCAGTCATAGGGACCTCATTATCCTAATGCGCCCAGGGCCTCCAATAGGCTAACCTCTTGAGCGCCGGTCAGTCTCGTAAAAAGATGTCGTCCCACGCCGCGGGGGCCTGTTTAGTGGTTGTCACGATAGTCGTCAACGGCGTCCAAAAGGAGACTGCCCTGCTTTCGCATTTATAATATCGCTAGAAATAGTAGCATAGTATGGGATTTACTTTAGTACTCTATCTCAAGTATTGTATGGGGATGCCGAAAGGTCGAAAAGAAAAACCGTAGTTTAGAATTAATTGTATTTATTATCTAATTCCTATCAACGGGCATAGTTGCAAGAATAAATTTGTTTCCGATTGTGTTTACATTAATATTGCCATCACGGCCGGGTGCGACTCCAGTTCCATCCATGTTTATTATCATTAGCACATATAGGTATTTGCAGTTCCCTCGAATCCTAGGTATAATCGAAAACTCGGTTCATACAAAATGTCATTATGTAACAGTTATTTATAATTATATCCCGTTTGCAAGGAAAGCCTTAATATAAATTTTATTCGAGCTTCGAACGGGGGAAATGGGACACCAAAATTTTGCAGTCAAATGAACCTTATGCGTACAGTAATAAATTCTTATTTGTTCATTTCGCTCAAACGAAGCTCAATCTCATCATACATACTCTTTTTTTTTGTGTTTTTGGGTAATATAATTACTTTTTTTCCTACAACTTACATACTTAATACTTAGATCAACGAAACGTGTGGCTTCAGGTGACATTGGTGGGTAAAGTCTTTGTATAACTCATTACACACGCGTTTCAATCTTAGTGCAATTTTAGAAGTACATAAATCATTTATTATAGTTTAGGCTTGGAATCACAAATTAATAATCAACAAAAGCCGTGACTAACAGTCCGTTTATAAGACAGTGTCGAAATTATAAAATTTTAAATAGATAATGGAATAAATTTCAGTGTAATTCATGTAAATAAATTCTACGCGAAAAGAAATGCTTTGCTAAACGCTGAATGAGTGATCCGATGTCAGTACCGTAGACGAAGAATGAGACACTGGTCCGGTGCAGACTCGGACGCCGCTTTCTTTTTAGAAAATCAGTTCTCAATCGGATATAGAGATATGCCGCCCTCAGAGTTTTTAATTTTGTACGGGAAATAATCTCGACCGGAAGCATTTCCCATACAAAATGAGGAAAGCTTCCGAAAGTTTCCAAGACCGGCACATCTCTACTAAAGTACGGAGCCCAACTGTACAAAACACTCCTGATTTCATTACTCCACGTACATCATATAAAAATTTATTATTATTATTTTATATTATATATACTTACCTCGCCTTTATTTATTTGAAAATTCGTATAATAATTCTCGGGAAATATTTGAAACTTATTTTTAAATTATAAAACCCTATGTAATGCCTTGATCTTTAGGTATTTACACGATTACCTAAAATAAGTGTTTACAGAATTCCAATAACAAAATCATTAAAGCTCCACTCGTGTGAAACATCCGTTTTATTGTAAAGTACCGTGACACAGGAAAAATGAGAATTTGGAAAACTCGAAAATGCATGCTCCCCTGATTTCAATGGCAGAATTGCCTCACTGGGCACGTTTCACAACAATATATGATGCTTCAGCCATAATGGATCACGTATACAGTCCGCGCGCGAGCTCCGAGGAATCGGGGGTTAGCGAAACAAACAAGTGCGCGCCCGACCGTTCTTTCATACCCAGCATCTACTAATAAGTGTTATTCCTACGAGCATGCTAATATTTACCACTACTGTTGCCGTATTCGTCATTTACTACAGTCTTTATTTTAACGTCCGTTAAGATTCCTCGGAACTCGCGCGCTGACTATAGACACAATTCAACGTAAGATACATTCATTGACCATTCTGCCATAAAACGAGCGCGCGTTGTTCGTCCCTAAGAACACATCCAGAGGGACACTGGCTTTTATCGCGCACATAAAGCATCTGTCACTTTTTAACTAATATGCGGGTGCGAAAGGGACGAATGCTTAATGTGCGCGATAATAATGGACGCGGCGGCAGGGTTCTCCTGGTGCGCTTTTTTTGCTAATATAAACTCCAGATTACATTAAAATTTGCTATGCTGTGGTTATTTATAAAAGTGTTTAACTAAAAATAAAAGATACAAAATGGACTTCACAGGATTTGATCTACAGTAACCTAGTTTTGCAAAATTAATTATGAACAGTAATAATCGACACGATGCGATTTAATGCATAAATTGGGTTTCTAAACGGATAGGACACAAGCTCAATAAAGCCGAGGACACACCTTTGGAACCCGATTGTGACTAACATCTGGATATTATTCAGCCTAAAAAATCATATTGAAAATGCTCCATACATTATCATTCAACGAGTTCAAGAGATGTGCTAGTGGCTTAACCCTTCGTATGCATAGTATGCTTAAGCACTGATCTGTGCTTTTTAGGGCACTTATTGTATGATTTTTATTTTTTTTAAATCATCCACGGATCAAATGATACTTGGATACTGTTTGTTTTTACTGTCTATACATACGAAGGTTTAAGGGTGGGGCGAGTGGCATGTAGTCACCAGATATTATGGTGGTATGTCCATTGACGGCGCGTCCCGCGGCTTTGGTCGATGGTGTCGGTGAAATAAAACGAGTTTGATAGCAAATGCACGCTGTTTAATGAGGTCTAAGTGTCTTTGATACATAAGTATACATACAATAGGTCTGTCGGACAGTATAATGAACATACCAGCATAAATTACGTCGCGCGGGCGCTCCTCTACAGCTGAATAAGTAGACACAGTACAGGAATTATGCTAAAACTAAGTGTTACCGCTATCAACACGCCCGACATTCACTATCAAGTGTTGATAGTTCTGTTATATTACAAAGTTGACTCCATTAACGACATCCCAAGGATACAGTAAAATCGATATTTTTCCGCCAATACCTAATAGCCTAATGCCGTCAATGGAGTCGACCCGTTTGTTAAATTGGATGGCGCAGCCCGGATTCCAACAGCCGAACATAGTTCGAGGTTACAATACTGGGAGGCACTGATCGCGACACGCTCCAGGGAACTCAGAAATACTCAATTGAAACTGTCTGCTCGCCGTAAAGTATGCTAAGTCTGTAATGGATCACCTTATACGCGTAAAAAACCACTAAAATTAGGACACGATACATTTTAAGTTTGACTATTATCACCTACGTGGTAAGCATGCGTTTCCACTGGCAAGCTACGGCGGTCGCGTACGACACTTGACAAGGAAGCACACGCGAAGCACAAGTCGAATCTCCCATAAATACCTCAATTCCTACTTTATAAAGGAAAGAGAAATGCATCTACTCGTGCAAGGAAAACTAATTATGCAGGTTCTCAATTATTTCTCCGATGATAGTTTAGGAGAAGTAATGATCTGTAGGTGAAGTTAAACGGACTATAGATTTACAGGGGAACGAATATCGATAAGATCAATCAACAGCAAAGTTAATGGGCACGAGTAAAATCAATATAACTCCCATAACTAAGCTGTGACCATAGACCATACATCCTAAGGAAACTGCATAGCAAAGTTTAACTAGCAAATAAAGTTGCCCTTGCGAGGCGCGGAGGGCTGTAGCCCCGTCAATTATAGTTTTTGACTCTATTGTTAGCGGGGGTCGCTCGGCTATGCGGAGTCTATACGATATATGGTCTGTGGCAGTGACGCGTTGACATGCCCAAGCAGTGGATCGAGGGGGAGGGGGGCCATAGATCCCCAGTCATTGGATAAGATTACAATAGGAAATCAATTAAACCACCCAAATCTTTGTAAATCCTTCCCCCCTCCCTAAATAGAATTCTGACTCATTCATGCAGACTTGGAAGTTATGTAAAAGCGACGTATTAACTCGTTACTTTAAATAGATATATTATGTAAAAGCTCAGTGACAAATAATACTTTCGACTTTTTGAAGTTACGGGTCAATATTGATTGATCATAAGACGATGTTTTTATTGGAGCGGTACCGACTCGTTTTCATGCATGATCATATTATAAATATATATATTCACACGCGATAACGACGGAAATCAAGCCCTGTTTGTTCCACTCATCTTTGGTAAGGAATGGGATGATACTTGCGTCCTTTTCTGTCACGAAAGTCGGGGTAGGTTTACAAGCAGTCGCAAGCCGGCCCATACTCGCTCGGTTTTCATAGTGAAATTCAGTCAAAGCGTATGGACCCTTTACCTTCGTCAGAGTGGAAGTCTGTCATCCATCCGTAATTTAGTTTAATGAATGGGTCGGCACGGACGTTTATAGGCACACAAACTTATCTGCGGAGCGGTCGGACTACACTTTTCTCATATGAAACGACACTAATTTCTGACTTCCAGTCCATTGCACTTCACAGAAAGTTTGTAGATCTATAGGGCAGTTTAAATCTGAGATAAAGCGGATAAGTTAGGCGTGTGTCGCGTGTAGGTGCGTGCGGTTCCCTGGAGGTGTGCGGTCAGACGGAGGCGAGCCAGTTGGCGACGCGCGCGATGGACAGCATGTGCGCGCGCGCCTCGCGGCTGGCGCGCGACGACAGCGGCTCGCGCGCGCGCGCGGCGCGGGGCGCGCGGGGAGCGGCGCGGGGGGCGCGGGGGGCCCGCCGCGCGCGCCGCGCCCGCCGCCCGCGCGCGCCCTCGGCGCCGCGCCCGCCCTCCGCCGGCTGCTTGATATGCGCCCCCGCTGGAAAAACAGACACATTATTACTGACCATCAGATTAGCTTGCTTGAGTTAGGGTGGTGTGCTACTTGTCAAAATTTCATTAATGTTGTTGTCCAAAATTTGATACAATTTAATTGACGTTTGCCCCGATAACAAAGTTGCTAGCACATTTAATGACGACATCTAATGTCAACCAATTTCTTTGATCAAATCTGTATTGGACAAAAAATTGGATATGTAGCATTCCACCATTAGATTCCAGTCAGTCGAATACTCGTATGCTACCATAATAATTATGTAAAGTATCAGTTGGTGATGTTCACAGACGCAAATTACAGGTTAGGGCCATTGAGTGTGACATTATTTAATGATTCGTTCACATTACGGATGAAACCAACTTCACTACACGGAACATGATTTTCCGTCCTCTGAAAAGTCAACGGAATGCGATCTTTTACGAACCACCGCGCTCACAACCGATGTCTCCGAGCGACAAAAAACTTTGTTCTATATTTCTACATTTTTCTATGGGTTGTTCCAGGACAAATATCAAGCTCGCCAGCACTATAGTCATGAAAATCACTTCTATATCACACCAATTAGGCAAATCAAGCCTTTTAACCTCTTCAACGCCGAGCATGTCTGTGAAGTAATACGAATTTCAACTTTACGTCAAAATAATGAACGGCTTTTTTGCCCAATATACCTTGACGGATATATCCGTCGTGAAAACTGTCCTCATTCATCAAAGTCAATAGATTTAAAAAAATAAACAAAATAAAATACTTACGTGCAGCCTACATGAAGTAATCCGGTGTCCGCCGTGTAACATGCGGCTCGCCGCGCCGCGGGGCCGGGTCGAACTGAAGGCTGCACACACACAAACAAACACGTCACCACAAACGCACACTACTACAAACAACGTATGCAATAACCAATCTAGTCATAAACTTCAATATCCATTGTTATGTAACCGACTGAGCCGATTAGAGTAAACATGATCACCACAACCAAATTTACTTCGTCATCACTTTGCGCTTATAATCATTCCATAAATATTAGCATTCTGATAATTCCAGTTATCTTATGAATAAATTTAAATTATGTACTTAAACAAGTTAGGGAACCTTGATACTAATCAAATTCACACTTTGTATCATATACCTATATATATATTTTTGTTAGAGCCAATACGAAATAACCAATATATGACTCCTCTCTGGTTGCCCAAAAAACCAGCGTCACGTCTGCAAAAGTCTGACACAATGCTGAGTGGCCACCATTTTTCGTACTTATACCATCAATGCATGTCTTCAATATTTCTTTTGTTTTGATTTTGTATGTTTTTAAGTACCATATAAATTCTTTCTATTCTATTTTATTCTATAAATTCTTGTATTCTTCATAAGATTTAATGCTAAAAGACTGAAGACTAAATATTTGCACAATAGTTAAATGAAAGTAAAATTACTTACAATGAGTACTTAAGCGCATCATCCAACTCCATAATGGCTGCTTGATTACCACACCTGTATAGAAACAATTTAATTCGATTTATAAACCTGTTATTTAACAATAGATAATTTGATGAAAGTTTCGTTATTCAATCTTGGCTCTGTCATAATGGAAAGATCCTCCCAACCATACTTGATTCATTAATTCCGTTAACTATATTGTTATGACTACACTGTGTGCGCTGTAGCATGGTGCGGATGACATGTATCATCTCACTATAATTTCTAACCTTAAAACGCAAAAAAATCTGAGATTACAGCTTTAATCCGTCACCATGCTACAGCGCACAGAATGTAAATTTCATAGCAACAGAGGCATTTCGCCAGTTAGCACTGAATTTATTTCATGGAGACTTATAATAGTTGCTCAAAATTACATTATAAATTTTGATTAGCCTTCATTAGTCCAATAATTTTACAATTGCCAAACAAACAAACTTACATCAAATCAATACAATTTATTTGCATGTTTTAGTTCAATACAATTGACACATTTACTGCCAAACTTTTCGGAGTGCTATGCTACCGACCGGTTAAAAAACACTCTATGTATTTATAGTAAGTTGGATGAGCTCACCTATAGCAGTAGTTAGGTGCTGAGAATATAGTGACGACATTCCTGTCGTGGCACCAGTTGTAGCCCTCCATGACGAGCTGATGCGCACGGGACACCAGCGTGAGCCCGTTGCTATGGTTGAACGTCTCCGAGATGTCCTGTCCGAACGTGTAGCCCGCGCCTCGGGGCGATATGCCCCATCCACCTCTGCGCACAACAAAAACAAAATGTCATCCACGTATATTAATTATTAAAATAAGTATAATTGTTAAAATTGTCGCCTACTCTAACACTTATAATTTAATAAATAATGATATATGGTACTAATTGTCATAATAACTTTTAGCTTTAAATTTAGATTTACGGTTTAATTTTTGCATGCCTGTAATGGCTAAATATGTGATACTCTGTTTTATTGACTATCTTTTTTGTAACCATGTTTATTATAAATAAATATATCGTATCTTATCTTATAACACCCATCCTGTGCACAGGTCATACACATATAGGCACCAAACCAAATATATGTAACGGCCAGTGGCCCGTTACACGATGCTTCAAGTTACAATTTTACAGACAAAAACTGGCGACACTGCAAAGCAGTCTTGTTGCCTTGTAACTTGAAATGGATCATAGAAAAGGAACCACCGGTTTATGGCCAGTCGATTTCGAATTCCCTCGTCCAGTTCACAGATTCTGTACACAATATCAACACTTCCTCTATCTAGAATACATAGTGACTAATAGGGAACTTGCATGTTTTTTCCACCTTTGATTGGAAAATACTGAGTAATAGAAACCAAACTGTACGCAAAACATTATTGTGTTGATTGTTTTTGAGATATAGACGAAGCTTTGAAAAGTCATAGTCTATATCACTCGCAAAATCGCTCCATACTGAACCATGAACTGTGACGTCACAAAGTCAAAGTCAAAGTCAAAGTCAAACTATCTTTATTCAATTTAGGCTTTTACAAGCTCTTATGAAGGTCAAGGAATGAATCTACCACCGGTTCGGAAAAAATCCTCTACTGAGAAGAGCCGGCAAGAAACTCGGTGAGGTATCATTTTTTCAAATCAGTACACATATAAGTCAACAATGATGTCTACAGTTTTATACAAATCTAAGTATATACCACAGCAGGTACGCTCATCGAGACCCAGGGATCGCCGGTGCAGGTCACGATTTAAGCCAAACGTCCCTGTCCATGACGTAGTCTTTTACTGAGTAATATGCCCTAGAAATAAGAATTCGCTTTACAGTAGATTTGAACATTGTGTCTGTTTGTTCTATTATGTTTTTAGGTATTTTATTGTAAAAACGTGTACAATTTCCTAGAAATGATTTTTTTAGTTTTAGCCAGTCTATAAGTTGGTACTTTAAGCTTTCCGGTATTTCTAGTAGCCTTTGGCTTATCTACATTTGTAGGAAAATTGTACATATTTTTTCTGACATACATTATTATTTCAAATACGTATAGCGAAGGCAGGGTTAGTATTTCAATTTCCTTGAAAAAATCCCTCTGTGACTCGCGGGTGCCCATGTTATATATGGCCCTGATGGCCCTTTTTTGTAAAATAAAAATAGACTCTAAGTCAGCAGCTGATCCCCATAAAATTAAACCGTATGAAATCATACTTTTCAAATACACAGCACACGTTAGTGTACAAAATATATGGCATTTAAACTAAATTTGCATTTATTTCCAAAAATACTGTTTTAAGCCAATATGCTACAAATAAAAAGTTACATAAATTTGATAATATGTCAAAAACTTAATTAATTTTCCACTTATTTTGTCCCTTTTTAGGGTTCCGTACCTCAAAAGGAAAAAACGAACCCATATAGGATCACTCGTGTGTCTGTCTGTCTGTCCGTCTGTCACAGCCAATTTGCTCCGAAACTAGTGGACTGATTGAGTTGAAATTTGGTACACATATGTAAGTCAGTGACTGCAACAAGGACGCGTAAAGTAAATTAATGAATTTTAAACGTGGGGGCCACTTTTGGGGGGTAAATTTGAAAATAAAATAAAAAAGTTATGCAAACTATATCGTGTGACAAATCAAGTGAAATTGCTTATTGTGAGGATATTAAATAATTATTTGTGGAATTTTAAAATAGTTTGGAAGTTGTTTAGGAAAATAGGCGAAAATTGACCATCCCTCCCCGAAACTACAGGACCTAAAATTTTGAAAAAAATACAGAAAATAGTCCGTTATCTATAGATTACAGGAAAACCTTTAAGAAGTCTATGGTATTTAAAGTAACATAGGAAATTTCAGACAATCATGTACCGAACGGAACCCTCTCCATGCGAGTTTAACTCGCACTGTCCGGTCTTATTTATTACATGCATTTATTTACATTTTCTTTCATAATATATAATTTAAACTCAATTTGGATCTTCATACATATTCCTTTTTCAGTGCACATTACATTTGTAACTATAATTGTAACTTTAATTTCGACTCTTTCCTGCTTAGTCATGTTATGTCCAACAAGTCGCCTCCGTAGTAGATTTTCAGTGCGAGAATCCAACATAATTATCATCCACATCATGGACTAGGTGCGTATCATGATAATGAGTCATTTGTTCCTAGCTAACTGGCTGACCAAACATCCACATACAAAAAGTGCAAGTGCCCCGCCTAATTAGTCTAATCGTGAGAAACAAACGCTGATTGTGAGACACTTCATTATTCGACTTTACGGCAAACATTGTTACAGTTACTTGCTATTATAGTATTTCCAAGGTCAATAATGGAAAATTCTGTTTTGCAACGCGTCAACTAGCAGTTTATCGTGAAAACAAGCGATGAAGGAAGGATCAACAAACCCATTATAAAAATCAATATAACAATGGGTGCTTTCATAGAGCTCAGATAGCCGTTATCAGAGTGAGACACAATACAGTTATCTCGACCATATCTCGCCTTGGTTAATTGGTTCAGTAAGCGGAAGATGCGTCCAGCGTGCCCTTGACTTGCTCCACTATTTTATTTAGATGCTTAAATAGTTTGGCAATTGACACACTTGCTTATCAAGAAACCAACAAGATAAGTGGACGATGCAATAAGCATTTATTGGAATTGAATATTTAATTTAAAATTTTAAAAAATAATATAATTTCAATCAAAATCGAGTCAGGATATGTAATCAAAATTGAAATACTCAAAACAACTAGTGATAATAGCAAGTTACCTGGAGCTAGTAGCGTTGTACATACATGTTATTAGAACTACAGAAATATACCTCTTATGACCGAATTCACAAAGGCCACTTAAGCAATTGATTACAGATTAAATAGTTAACGTCCCTCAACTAGTTGTCAACCTATACATAAACGTCACTTTCATTAAAAAAAAAATTGATTTGGCATTTGTGAATTTGAACAAGCATTTTAAACATTTATACACAACTTTTCCCTGATAAGCTTGTGGGTCAAAGATCGTCTTAATGTTTAGGTATATGTTAATGTATAAAACAAACCATATTCAAGAAAATAAAACAGTCTTGTAATTGCATTATACCAAACTCACCTATCATCAGGGTCGCTCCAGAGCAGATCGCACATGGGCCCTTCGTGCGGCACCTCCTGCAGGCGGTCCAGGGCGCGGATGTGGTCCAGCGTGTCGATGGAAGGACTCAGGCCTCCGTGGAGGCAGAAAATCTGGCCATCAACCAGGGCAGTCAGCGGCAGGAAGTCGAACAGGTCCGTGAAGTGCTTCCAGACGGACGCGTTGCCGTACTTGCGGAGACATTCGTCGTAGAACCCGTATACTTGGGTGATCTGACGGGACTCGTGGTTGCCGCGCAGGATTGTTATTCTCTCACGGTATCGTACCTGAAAGTTTTAGTAATGTGAAATAGGTAAGAGTACAGTTCACCCCTAGACTAGTCCATGAGGAGATTGACCCCGACACTAGTTTCTCTGTTCATGAAATGTTGCAGTATGTTTAAGTAGAGTGTATATGATAGTTATGAAATAATCCAGTCATACTATGTGTACCCTACCTAGTACATGCAATATTTCACAGATGGAGAAATTAGTGTCAGGGTCTCAGTACAAAATAAATCCCTATTGACTAGCTTACCCTAACCTTCAGAATCAACCTTCCTGTTATGAAAACAAATGAGCTTAACTTTCTTGCTATAAAAACAAATTTAATATGCTACATAGGCCACTCCCACCACCACAAACACACTATACAAATACAAAAGCTTCATTGCAAGAACACACTTAAAATAAGATCACGCAATTTATAATGGCCTTGTCCATAGTCTACCATATTGCAATGGTGTGCAATATGATTAATAAAGAGGAACTACGTTTTAACTATTAACCTGATCACAAGTTTGATAGAGTACTCAATTCCTTTAGGTAGTTAATTAAATGTAAACAAACCCACGTGACTCAGCTAACCAACCAATCCAGTCCATTTCTTTTGTCTATTGTATGCCTTGAATGGCTGGTGATTAGTCATATGGATTAGTTTGTTTACAATTATTTAACTACCCAAAACAAATAGAGTATAGTCAAAGGCAGTTCTGAGTTCGAAGGTTATCAGTACACTGTTTTTAGTTAAAAATTAAAGATGGAAGTCAAATATTTTAACGTAATGCAGGTGTTGATGACTCTTGCTTTATAAAATTAATATGAGTCACAGAAAATGCTTTGATTAACCTCAGTCTACATTCAATGTCACAGGTGTAGCATTATCAGACACGAGGGCTATTCTAAAACTGCGCGTGTGGTTCACCGCCTACTAATATATAAAGGTAAACATAACTTTCATTCATTGTTCCAACGCACGCTACGCTAAGGCCCACCAGTCACGCTAAACATACCGCATTAGCTAATTAAAACCAATATAAATCGATAACGAAAAGTGCGGGTTTACAATTGTAAATAAACAATATTTTATATATCTCAGGACCAATGGAAACGTTTTATTACAAAAGTTTTATTAAACGGCCAGATAGGTTGTGATGTCAACATGATATTATCTGATATACTGATAAGAAAGTAGTTCTCTCCCACGTATACTAAGTGTGATGGAAAGAAATAAGTTTGTACTTTTGGCGGTCTAGGATTGTTTGTTCAATAAACAAATGGCTATTTTTAGCCAGTGAGTCATTTCCTGCAATTATAAATAAAGTAAATATATTGAGAATTGCTGGAAACTGTTAGTTATTTTTGTTTCCGGAGTAATAATATTCCAACTGGCGAAAAAGAAACGTATCGTCTGACCAGACTGGTTGAAGGGAATATGAAGCGGTACATTTCAAATAAAAACTTTGTATGTAATAAACACTTAAGGCCAAAAGAAGGGAAATACTATATTTTATCGAATGTTTACTTCTCTGACCTCTGAGGTGTGCATCGAGGCCACGGAGTATCTGTTCGCTAAACGCGGCTAATTAGTTTCGCAAAGTGAACATGCGGCTTTATATTACCTAAGTCGATTTCAAAAAGGTCATACAAATGTCGAGACGAGGTACAATGTGAATCGCTAGCTAGAAACAGCTGCTTCTCGAAATGTATACAAAGCAAAGATCGTGTGAATATAACTGGCAACCTCTGGTAGTAAAATTATCGCAAGAATAAACCGACCGTACATACGGGCATTGCTATTCGATTACGATGCCTCGAACACATAAAAACGGCTGAACTGAGCGCATTCTCTTTATACCCTCGTCTTGTAAACAAATCGCGGTCATTCAGCTCGTCCGCGCAAAACAATGAAAACATGCGAAAACGTAAATCGATTTACATAACGCTATCTGTAATAATAATACAATTTAACTTGTTATTGCTACGTAGAGTCAACTAACATATGCTTTTATTCAAGCGTTCGTTATAGTACAGATTTGCGACACCCAAATTATACGTGAACGATCACAAACGACTATGTAATTTGGGTTACGCAAATCTGTACCTAAATTCATCTTAGGAATATTTTCTTTAGCAGATAACAGATAAACAAATCCATTATAATTGCTCAGGAATAACTTTCTTCGGTTTGTTTCAAAAAACGAATAGATGATTAATGCGTTTTAAGGCGTTCTCTTTTGTTAAAGTTCTGAACCGGCACCGATTCGGCCAAAATTAACAGTCCATATAAAATAACAACTCGTGAATTCCGTCGTATACTTCAATTGACAGCCTCGAGAGCCCCAAAAAAAAGTAACAGTAGCCACAGCAGCAGAGTCGAATGAAAAGGATGAAGGGAATTTACAGACCTTTTATTAGTTAGATGTATTAACTTTATCAGAACCTTGTAGGCGTAAATTAATAATTATAATTATTATTACTTTTAGGAGGTTAACGGCAGGAGAAAAACGTCCCCGAAAATTAAGGACACTGAGGCCTGATTTTTTTTATTTGGAATATATATATCCGCAGGAGAGTATCAGGCATAGTTTGGGCCTGTATGAAGAAAACATTAATTTAACAGATCGTTTTCATAAATTTTTGGCCACAGGGTCAAACTTTGTTTCTTAAAGTGTGTATTACCCAATTATGTCCGTCCTCTGTTTAAGAATGCTCAAAGAAAACATTATAAAAGGCCTTTTTCAGACAGCTCAACCTTAATTCGGACACCTACATGCAGCGAAAATTACAAGACAAAAGTATTTTTAAAAGAGGAAGGCAAATGGTCTAGCCCATCATCTGATGATACGTGATCATCGCCACCCATGGACATTAACAACCCCGGAGTCACTGAGCCATTGCTATTCTTTAAAGGCAATAAACTCTTTTCTTGAAGGCTTTCTTACTTCTTCAGATTCTTCAGGAACACCTCTGATTTAACTTGGTTCCACCATTTCTAAAACGTACGGCACAAAACCGCCAATCATCTAATGATCCATTCCCGACTTTTAAGGGAAACAAAGGCCTACAAGTTAACCAACCTTAAGTGCAACAAGCAATGTGACAGTCTCCACGCTGTAGTAACCGCGATCGACGTAGTCCCCCATGAACAGATAGTTGGTGTCGGGAGACCGGCCGCCGATGCGGAACAGCTCCATCAGATCGTGGAACTGCCCGTGGACATCGCCGCATACCGTCACAGGGCATTTCACCTCCTGGACGTTGGATTCCTTGGTGAGAATCTCCTTTGCCTGCAAAAGAGAATGGGTATTGTGTATTTCCGCGCTTTTTCTGTCCTACCAGAGTACACCTATTCCAATTATCCTTTTGAACGCCACGGCTTACGGCGAAAAAGCGTGCCACGACGACGGCTGTAGCCGACGCAAATGTATGAAAAACAGCATATCGTGGCGTCAGGGGCACGGAAATCTGCTGTCGGCTACTGGGGCGTTCAAAGGGTTAAGAAAAATATAATAAATCTGTGTGTGATTCCCTTATTGTTTGGTTCCAGATTCTGTATCTAATTATAAGCCAACTTTGAAGTAGGAATAGGTGAAACAATAGAAAAAAAATATGTTCTTAAACATATGTGTTTAAAAATTACTTCATTCCTACTCACATGATAGGAGACTTGAGCCCCGCAGTGGGATTTATATAGGCTGATGATGATAATGAAACATATTTTAGCATATAACATATGATCGGAAAGTTATCCAATAAAGCAACTAACTAAGGATTTAAGAACTACTTGACATGTTAATTTGAAGGATATCTAATGGTATCTAAAGAATATCAGAATCAATTTACTTGAGACTTGAGTTACTGAAGGGTAGAGTGGACTCCTTGTCCATTGGAAATTATCGACAAAACAAAAGCTGGCACGTAATAAATTATACATAGGGTGACAAGGACCGATTCCTAAGTAGCACCCCCAAGGAAGTGGAAATAAAATATTTCCAATTTCAATCATACAATGATTGAAAAATATATAGGCATAGGTGGGCACAAGACCGGTAATTAACGAAATTAACATTGCGAGTAACGGATTAAATTTTAAGTCAACTTTAAAAATTGCTAATGGACTCATTAACTTCCAAAACGATTTAAACCGTTAAACGAATGTGAACGTTTAGTCCGTTAAACATTAATTAATTACCTACTATTTGCCAAAAGCCACAACGCAGCTAATGTCAGATAGTTTTTGATTTGAATTTGATCTCTTAATAATTAGGTATTACTACAAACTCCGACACCAATTTTTTTTTATAAGTAACTAGCTGGTGCCCGCGACTTCGTCTGCGAAGAATAATAATTTAAGTAACCTATGTACTTTTCCTATGTACCTGTACCATCTTAGGACTAATTCATCGAACGTGGCCACAAGTAGTCTTGTGGCTCTGCCCACCCCATTAGGGATTTCGGGCGTGATGCTATGTATATACTTTTAGACCTTCCCTAGACCTCCACGAACATTTCAAGACTAAGATAAGATAAATCCGTTCAGCCGTTCTCGAGTTTTAGTGAGACTAACGAACAGCAATTCATTTTTATATATATAGATTACTAACGCAATGACATATAAAATGCAATTTCTATCACGAGCTAACGATTAACGTTAACTTCCGTTAAATCTTGCGAAATGTAATGGTTTAATGAAGTTAACTTTTTAGTAATTAGCGATTAACGAAGTTAACTATTGTATTAACGGTGCCCAGCTATGCTAATGAATATCAGAATCAGTTTACTGGAGACTTGAGTTACTGAAGGGTAGAGTTGACAAGGAGTCCATTCAAATTTATTTATTTAATAAATTATACATAGGGTGACATGGACCAATTGCTAAGTAGCACCCCCAAGGAAGCAGAGAAAAAATATTTCCAATTTCAATCATACAATAATTAACAAATATATAGGATGGTGCTTTCGGGGCATTAAACTGTGCGCAGTCGAACTAGTAATCCATCCTATACCTTCTTATATTATTTAGTAATGTAAAAAACAATTAATAGTAGTTTTAAATATATACATAATTACCATGTAAATTAACAAGGTTTAGTTATTATAAATTTGGTAAACTGTAGCCTTGTGGTCAAATTCAAAAAGGCCACTCAAATCGATCTCAAATTAAAGTGACGTTTATGTAAACGCTGTGTATAGGTTAACCAGTAGTTGAGGGAATTTTAACTATTCAATCTCTAATCAAATGCTTAAGTGCGTGCGTTTGTGAATTCGGCCATTGGTATGTCATAGGAACTAAAATTTAATTTTTATTGACAATGGAATAGATTAGAATATTTATTTAGTGATAAGATTGCATGTTCCGTTCTCTGTAGTTATTGTTCCTAACAAATATTCAAATTACGAAAAATAATGTTGTGGTTGCATGTTTTTACCTTTTCATGTGAAAACTACTAAACCAGATTCTCTGGTATTTGGCGTATTGCTACTTTTGAGTTTGTTCTGGAAAAACACAATGCATAAATTTTTCCACAAAAATGGAAAGTGTGTTTGGATAAATGAATTCAGCACTGCTGCTGACTTAATAAATTAGCTTATGAGCTAGAAGCACATTTTTGTTGGTAAACACTCTAACTCAAGTAAATAACCTTTTTGTTATAGTACAGATTACTTATGAGCTAGAAGCTCATTTTTATTGGTAAACACCTTTTTATTTTTTTTTATAGTAAGAGTGGGGCAAACGATCAGGCGCGTTACCTAATGGTAAGCATTCACCACCGCCCATGGACACCCGCAACACAAGGGGAATCACGGATGAGTTGCTGGCCCTTTGAGAAAGGAGTAGGCTCATTTTTTGAAGACCCCTTCGTTGTATCGGTCTGGGAACGTTGCTGCCTTTGTGTTAAAAGTGGCAAGATATTTAACAGTGGCTGAACCAACCCAACTCATGCAGCAATCATGATAAAGTGGCCACCACAAAACAATTGTTCAGTTAAGCAAGTGCTAAACACAGATATATTTAAATTAAGCCACTTGTCTGGATCCTGCTGCGATTGACTGCCCCAATTCAATCACTACCTGGTTTCAAGGATACTATTTTGATATGTGTAACTTTTTACAAAGAGGCTTATCAGAATTCAAGTTTCAGTCTTTTCCACTACGAAAGCAGGAAGTCCCTTCTAATTACTAATACTATACGAAATTATCTTTCTTTTTCATTATAAAAGTGATGAAGATTCTGAATTAAATCAAACAATTTAAAAGAGTAATAGGTATGAACACTTTAAATTTCAAAACTGGCAGTGGCGTAACTATAGGGTGGCAGGGCTGGCAAAATGCCACGGGCCCCCGACCCAAAACGGCCCCGGCCCAAGAGGCCGCGAGCTCAAAAATATTTTTTTTACATTGTACCTCAGTATTTATAGGGCACCTTCAAAAGAATTTGCCACGGGCCCCAGATGGTATAGTTACGCCACTGAAAACAGGTACCTCTCAAAATTTTATAAGACAATTTCATAGTCTGGTACACTAGATTCCTGGAAGAATATAATAAAAACAATATGTACCTGCAAGGTGTCCCCTTGTTTCTTATCCCCCCAATATTTGGTCCTTGTATTTTTATTTCGAATATTATTGTTTCAAGGACTATTTATTTGAATGAAACCTATTTCACAGAAACCCACTTCAACTGAATTTTATAAAGTTTCGAATTATTATTTAAAAATATATTTTTTGTTCTGTGTATTTTTCCATGGTGTTTTATTTCAACGAAAATGTACAAATTTTACCCATCCATTTCATTGTCTAAATTTAATAATGGTATTTTTCAATATATCAAAAGTAGAAGAGGTTGACATATAATGACTAAAAATGGTAAATGTCAGTGAGCAAGGGAGCAAAGCAAGCAAGCGAGCAATATGAGTCGGAGCAGAAACAACTTGGATAGGTTAGGTTTAGAAAGCTAAGGCGGGAGCGAAGCGAAGCTCCCACCCTAGCTTTCGATGTTAGGTCTTTTTTCATTAACAACCGTGAAAATCTTGCTTGTTTGTAAGATGTTATGCTTTATTCTACGTGCGTGTGAAGTCACTATCAATGAGAATAACAAGATTGTTTTCCTGCTTGACTATAATTTACCCGCATTGTTTTTGTGAACGCTTGTTTTTTTAACGCGGTGTTGTAATTTAATAGGAGGGTATGCATTTTGTCAAAGGTAAAGGCAGTTGCCCCTCGATAAAATGTGTTTCTTGTTAATAAGTTTTATATTAACTAAATAATATGAGGATAAAGAATATTTAATTTGTCATTCTATGATATGAATATCGAACATTACATTTTATTTGAAACAAAAATCAATGATTTAAAATTCTTCAAAGTAAGTAATCTACGTATTGATTATTCTATGAAATGATAATATAAGAAACAATTTATGTAAAACAAAAGTCTATAAAAATGTTGTCTATGAAACAACGTACAACCATAGCCGCAAATGTCTACAAGAGGGCATATTAAGATTAGGCTCATTTAGATAATCAGTATATTTCTATGGTTAAGTTACAAAATCCTATCAAGTTATTATTAGCTTTATCAAGGTACCTACAGAAATATTATAATAGGACACTGGTACCATCTACATGGCCCAATTTAATTACATTCATAAATAAAGAAAAGGATTTGTAACACAAATTGAATATGCAAGTTAAGCTAATTATACCTTTTTTTTAAATACAGACATAGATAGGATAGGAAAACAAGCCCAAAGAACAGCCTTTGAAACTGAAGGACTGCTTGAAATCAACCAACACTTTTTATACAATAAAGAAATATATATTTAGATGCATAAAAGCTTTCTGGCAATTCTTCATTCATTCTTTCCTTTTAATTTTTATAATTAACATGTATCTAGTAACTGTAGAAAACATTTATAGGTCCTTCAGAGTAAAGGTCTAGTGCAATAAAATGGTTTAACACTTAAACTAAAACAGTTTGTGCCCCAGGTATTTAAGGCTTGGCTTTGACTAGAAGAAATAATACAACTTCCCTGACCAACTCTACATATACAACATACTATAAAGTAAAGCTTGGAAGATTTTATTGCAGTCTTACAATTAAAATGAAATACAATGACTGGGTTCATCTGTTATCACAAATCTAATAAACTAAATGGTCCTCTCTATAGGTATATCACAGTCACTAGAATTAATGTACTTACCTTAACTACCTACCCCCTCAATGATAGAATAATGAAAGATCAATGACAGGTGAGATAAGCTTATCAGGGAGGAAAAACAAAATGCCGTTTTCTGTTCAAGAATTAATAAATAGCGAGCATCATTTCCGCGAGCTAAAAATATCCTAGCAATTAACTATAACGCACTGGAAGTATTGATGGTTGGGTGTGGTACCTAGGCTAGAGCATTCGACACTGATGCACTCCATCGGGATGCGACGCCGACCTATCAACACTCCACTACTGGGAACAGACAGTTAACTACCGACGGCTAGCACCCGTTCCGACTATGTCGGTATGCGTTATTGTTACTACTTCATATAGGTATATGAATCATACAACATAGACTCCGATTGACACCGAAACCTCAGATCATTCACTAAAACATACACTTAACACGATCTCTGAATAAAACATAACTAACAAAGATACGTTACCTTGTCGCATAACGTTTTCACTTGATTTTCTGTCAACTGCTTGCATTCGTTTAGCTGCTCAATCCATTGATCCAATTCCTTTAATGCCGCCTTGTCCTCCATACTTTTGGTTTGTGAAATTAACGTACGAGACGTTAAATAAGGTTTAAAAGTGTCGTATCGTTTAAACGTTTACAAAACCATGTGAATAAACTATTTTCCACTCTACCAAGAAAACTGACTACGGCGGACACTTACAAAATGGCGTACCGCTAGCGTGACGTCAGTTTACCACAGATTAAAAGAATATGTCCAAGGGTTATTACGCCATCTATTCAAACAATCGTAACGTTCCTATATAAGCATTTTTTATTCAGTAGGTAGTACAAATTGATAGTGTAATATTGTAGCGATTATCACAAGTACCTAATAATTACAATAATAATAATAAATATAATCACAATACAACAAGTAAGCGTTTTGGAATTAGGCGGTATTCGTTTTTTTGCACAACTGGGTCTCAATTTTCGGTGTATGCAAGTTTTTTTACATGTGAGATTTAATGTCAGTGCATAGGTACATAACAGTTCTATGAAACAACTGTATGAATCTGGCATACAACAACAAGCACAGCACGTCATCTAAACTACATTTTAAATAAAATAAAATCAAATAGATAATTAACGAAGTGCATTGTTGACCGCCGATCCCTAAACGTATAATAGCTGTACTTGACGCTCGTACGAGGCGCTCGTGCGAGGCACTCGGCGAGTGGTGCCGAGGCGAGTGGCATCTACTTCACACTCGCATAGCTCAGTTGCCGCCGAAACGTAGAAGACGATGGACGTGCCGCGACAGCTTTGTCCGCGATTCCTCATTATGCTTTTTTACGTACATATTGTACAAAAAAGATTCCAAAACCTTGGAGGAAAAGGAGATGGCGGATGCTTAGCTTACTATACACAAAAATAAAACAGTGTAAGAACATATATCTACCGTATGAAATTTATATTTGTATATAAATACGTATCAAAATTCATTTCATTATTAAGTACCTAATGGAGGCATGTGCGTGAACATGTTTTTGTGTTTAATCTTTTGTTAGATGATATCAGAACTTAAATAATAAAAGAAAAGAGTTTCATTAAATTAATATTATATCTAAAACTACCATTTGCCTGCGACATTGCCCGAGCGGAATTTGGTTATAGTTATGCCCTCGGGAACTTTTGAATTTTCTGGGATATAAAGTACCCAATGTCCTATTCCGAAGGGGTTTATTTAATTTTAATTTTGTTTTATTATATTAAAGGAAAATCGTACATGAAGTATTTTATAACCTGTGGCACACTAATGTACGCGCGCGTGAGGTCGGGCCGCTCGCAATTTCACTCGTCACTTTGATCTTGCACAAAAAACCGACAACTATAGCGAGCGGAGACGAGGCGAGGTGAGCGCACACGAGTCGAGCCGAGCGGGCCTACTTCACGTAGCCACTCGCCTGCACTCGCCTCCACTCGCCTCCACTCGGCGCGCGCCAAGTGCAGGTATAATACCTGTACTTCACGCGCGCCTCGCCTCGTCTCCTGCGCTCGCTATAGTTGTCGCTCAGATCAAAGTGACGAGTGAAATTGCGAGCGGCCCGACCTCACGCTCGCGTACATTAGTGTGCCACAGGTTATAAAATACTTCACCTACGATTTACTTTTAATATAATAAAACAAAATTAAAATGAAATAACCCTCTTCGGAATAAGACATAGGGTCCTTTTTATCCCGGAAAATTCAAAAGTTCCCGGGGGAATAACTATAACCGAATTCCGCTCGGACAATGTCGGAGGCAAATGGTAGTTTTAGATATAAGTAATATTAATTTAATGAAACTCTTTTCTTTAATTATTTAGGCTCTGCTAACATACATCTAACAAACACGTACCTCCATTACTTTATTGATACGTATTTATATAAAAATATAAATTTCATAGGGTAGATAATTTCTGACACTGTTCTATTTTTGTGTATAGTAAGCTAAGCATCCACCATCTCCATTTCCTGCAAGGTTTTCGAATCTTTTTAACCGACTTCATTGTACAATATGTACGTAAAAAAGCATAATGAGCCTTTGAGTAATGAGTAAACGCGGACAAAGCTGTCGCGGCACGTCCATCATCTTCTACGATTCAGCGGTAACTGACTGAGCAATGCGCGCGTGTATAAGTGCCACTCGCACTCACTACGAGCGTGAAGTACCGCTATAAAACAAAAATAATGTCTATGATCAAAGAGGGATATTTCCACTTCCACGATTTTCTAAGCTAGCCACTGACCTACAATATACCTGTGTAATATCACTGGTTGCACAATTATATTGATCGTCAGTAGTCGATATTGACCGTCAATATCATCTACTGACGATCAATATAATTGTGCAACCAGTGATATTGCACAGTTATATCACAGTATAAAGAGATACAGTAGTCCGACGCCTTTGATCGCGCCGTAAATGCCGACAGCGTCTGGACAGTTTCGAAACGGCGTATGTACACTAGGGTTGCCACAAGTAAACCATATTTATGTAATTTACCCATTTATTTATTTCAGACGAACGTCACCATCATCATTATTATTAATCACTAGCTTTTACCCGCGACTTCGTCCGCGTCAAATCGTTCATCACTTTAACCTGGGGAATAGTGTTGCTTTTCCAGGATAAAAAGTATTTTTTATAACTCTTCGATTTTCCTACCGTCGCTGTGCCATAAATCACAAAGAGGATAAACGTATTGAACGCGGACAATGATTTATAAGTAAAGATACGTTATATGCTCACAAAACAACCGAAAAAAATGTTCCGAACGCAGCGGGAGCACACATACAAATTTTTTACTTCACTGACATCACCACATTGCCAAATGGTGTAAAGAGGATAGCGTAATTAAATCAATAAGAATAAAGAAGACCGCTAGTGTTTGTCATTTGCGCGTAATGGTGGGCAAACGTGACTTTAGGTACCAATCATCGCACGTTAGCCATAGACTAACAAAAACAACGAGACACGAACAGAAGCTACAAAGGCTTTGGATTTAAGGTTATACGCTGATTTTATACAAACGTAACTACGTTTTTATTTGGAAACTAGATTAATAAACAAACAATTAGACAATAAACTAATGATATATTATTTTAACAGTGACATGCTAAATATCTATTTTTGATAATAAATATGCTTCTTATGTGCTTGTTGTGTGTTGTCATGTTTTCATTGTACATGGATGTGTAATTATTAATGAAGATTAATTCGAGATAAACCATTTTTCAATAAGTAAATCTATGCATGCATTAGATATGATAATTCAGTTTTTGAACTGGCCCCCAATTTTCGCTACATTAGAGATAATGTCGATTTCGAGATTAAACGTCAGATTCATACAGTTGTGTCAAACGACTGTATGCACTGACGTTTAATCTCGATTGTGAGATTATCTCGACTCCACCGAGAATTGGGGGCCTGAACTAATCACTAGCCATAATCTAAATTATTATGAAATTAGATTTAAAATAAAAGCATCTTTCGGAATAAAATTTTATCTTTTATTATTAAGTGCATTCACAAATATAAACATATAGTTGTACAGGTAGCGGCACGTAAGTCTAGCGGTACACAAAATGTGGTGCGGATACCACGCATAGACTGCTCTCACTCCCGTCATGTTTATAAAATTGTAAAAACCGAAGCGAGCTGAAAATAGGAAATAAAGTGAGGTTGTTCATTAATTTTTCAGTAATCTTACTGATCAACAACCATTGTTGTAGGTAAATTTAATTATTACTCATCAAAAACTATGTTTTCAATCAACTACATAACACCATCAGCGTCAATCAAATGTCGCTTCTGTTAAAATGTTGATCTATATCCTGTCCTTGTCGCTCGAGCTGTGAAAGGAATAAAGTTGTCTTTTTCTTTGAGGTTACGTAATTATTGCGTAATATTTGTCATAACAAAGTATTAAACCAAATAAAATATAATAATTTCGGCTTATTTACTTGTGATATGTGACTCCGTGAACTTTATTTGTTTTACTTGCGTAATTAGTGCATTTACGCATCACACACGAAGGCATTTTGTAGCTATAAAACGAAATCTAAGCACTGTAGTCGGAACTCTGAAGCACATACGCATCGTCGACTTGTTCGAGAGCGACTGAGACCAGAGGCTACAATTGGAGTCTTTTGTACGCTTCATTTTCGGTGCGCATGTAACCTATCTACCTCTTTTTATATAAGATCATTGAACGCGGACTACTACTTTTCTACTAGAAGGTTCCATGAAGTTTTAGCAGGTACTATGAGGTTCGATGAAATTTATAGGGTTCCATGAAGTTTCTAGAAAGTTCTATGAGGATTCGAAAATTTATGATGGAATTACTTGAAACTTCTTTGAAGTTTCTAGAAGGTTCTATGAGGTTTCAAGAAGATTCCACGAAGCTTCTAAAACGTTCTATGGAGATATCTAGAAGGTTCTATTCATTTTCTGGAAATTTCTATGAACATTGAAGAAATTTCTAGATAGTTCTATAAAGTTTCTATGAAGATTTAAGAATATTCTATGAGGTTTGTAGAAGTATCCTTGAAATTTCTAGAAGGTTCTATGAGCTTGCTAGAAGATTCCATGAAGTTTCTAGAAGGTTCTATGAGGTTTCATGAAGGGTCCATGAACTTTGTAGAAGGTTCTATGAAGTTTCTGGAGTTTTCTATGAAATTTGAAGAATAATTTATAATTTCATGAAGGTTTTGTGAGCTTTCCAGAATTTCATGTACTGTTGCTGGACCGTTCTATGAGGTTTCTAGAATTTTCTTTGAAGTTCCTAGAACGTTGTGTGAAGTTTTTATGTCGTTAGGACTACGGTAAATAATTTTTTTGAGTTAGTAATAAATAACAATATTAATATGGCATGCGCGAGCGCGAGCCGACAGCCCTTAAATACAGGTCCCTTACTATTAAGGCCAGTATGGGACGCCCCCTCGCCCCGCACACACAACGATTGCTACGTCGAGACGGCTTCTTCGGACCTCTGTGACTAATATCTTTACTCTGTGGTTATATTGTAGGTCAGTGGCTAACCTACTTGTTTATTTTTTCTCTGCGGTCTGTTATACCCGCTACACACGTGACGTTATACCGTAGCGATTTATATGTACAGACCGATTTGCGCAGATTTATCGATCATGTTGCGATTTTTGTCATACACACGTTCCATAAATCTGCACAGATAAATTGCTGCGATTTATTGTTATCTTTGTATTCGGCCAACAATGGCGAATAAATAAATGGCTGTATGTTGGGCGATTGTGTGAGTGGACACGCGTACCATCATCGGCACGAATTCCTTTGATGTACCGACAACTGACCGATTATTCACGAATACGGGCCGTGTTGGTCAGACACGGACGAATATATTACACAATCGTGCATGCCTATGTATGTTGATGAATGAAGGGCGCCATTAAATGTGTAGCGGGCATTATTTGTGTTGTGTTTGTGATATAGATAGAACTCATGAGTGCCGAGCAGTGTTGCCAATTTAGCACTTTGGGACTAATTTAGCATCTTTTCGAGCTATTCAGACCCAACATTTTAAACAGCCCTTAGCCAGAGGCGTATTTAAAGATTTGGCGCCCCGGGCTGTTAGCTTTGCCGCCCCATTAAGGTTAGTACTTAATGAAAAATATTGTAGGTAAGCTTGACAATATAAGGCCTTCGCCGCCCCTCGCAGCTTGCCGCCCCGGGCCATGGCCCGCTTGGCCCTAGGGTAAATAAATGGCAACCCCATACGTCATTCCATACGACGGATTGAAATTTTATATGGAATGACGTATAGGGTTGCCATTTTTTCGTTGCAGAGTTACCGTGGGACGACTCTAATTTTTATCGCGCACTAAAATTCAAATTCAAATTATTTATTTCGGACATGAGATCCATAGTGTAACATAAAGCATTCGTATCTTTCGCACCCGGATATTAGTTAAAAAGTGTTAGTGCGATCTTGCTTCAATTTCAACTAATAGGATCGGACCATTTCTGCTTAAATATGATGTCCATGGGAACAGGGTCTTAGGACTCGTTTCTACAGGCATAGTTTTTAAAGAGAAAGCCAGAAGTTGTCGGATTTTAGCAATATTTTTTTTACATAGAAATTTTAATCTTAGTTTTTAAATAACCGAAATAAATCCCTTTAATATTGCTGCATAAAATTAAGTTTCCATTTAGCTCTTGTTTTGGCAACTTTTACATATTTAGCACATTTTATTACATAACTAGCTAAGGACGGCTGCAAGTGAATTCCGTAGTTGGCAACACTGATTGACAATCAATTCATCAGATCGTTCTTTTTTCTTTTGACGGCGTCGCTGAGTGTCGTGGACGGGTGCTCAGCCGTTAAGATATTAAAATGACTGAAACACTGAAACTCAGAGGCACTCTTTGTGGCCACAATGGGTGGGTTACCCAAATTGCGACCAACCCAAAGTACCCTGATATGATCTTGTCTTCTTCCCGAGGTAAGGTTATATTTTAATTTCTTACATCCATGATCATCTAATGAATCCTTCTAGATACAAGTGCGTTATTACACGTATTCTTTTGATTAAATTATGTATATTATATTCTTAGTATTATTTCTTGAGAACATGATGACAAAACCTTTTGCCACGCGATTCCTGAGCGGCAAGCGGATATGGGGCTGATGACCACGTTAGCTATTAGGTTGTTGCATGCAACCGGCTTGGTCATACTATTCATCTTTAACTTTATTATTTCAGATAAGACTCTCATCGTGTGGAAGTTGACCAGAGACGAGACCAACTACGGTGTACCACAGAAACGTCTGTATGGGCACTCTCACTTCATCTCCGACGTAGTTCTATCCAGCGATGGCAACTACGCCCTCTCTGGCTCTTGGGACAAGACACTGCGTCTGTGGGACCTCGCCGCTGGCAAGACCACCCGCCGTTTCGAAGACCATACTAAGGTGTGAAAAAATAACTTTTCAGTAGTGTTTAGAGCCGATGCGCGGCAGAAGACATAGTTTGCGCCTTTGCGAGGCAGAAGATATGAGTGTAGTGTAAGTGCCTATGCGAGGCAGAAGAGTATGAACTATTACGCTGATACCTATTATCAGTAAGTAGTAGTTTGTAAGGTTCAATCATTACTAATACTGTAACAACTTGGAACAGAATCTTATTTATTGTTTCCCACAGGACGTCCTTTCGGTGGCCTTCTCTGTGGACAACAGACAGATTGTCTCTGGCTCCCGAGACAAGACAATCAAGCTGTGGAACACCCTCGCCGAGTGCAAGTACACTATCCAGGATGATGGCCACAGTGACTGGGTGTCATGTGTGCGCTTCTCGCCAAACCATGCCAACCCTATCATTGTATCTGCTGGATGGGACCGCACCGTCAAGGTATGGAATCAATATTATTAGAATTGTTGAAAATCTGTTTCCAAAAGTATATATGAATGATATTAAACTTAAACACCTCAAGGAAAGCTGATGCCGTTGATAATTAAATATTTCCATATTTCGTAATGAAGATTACTTCATTAACAGTAAGAGAATAACAAAAAATGAACAAAACAATTATTTCATCTACTTCTTTATTCTGCTGACAGGTCTGGCATCTCACCAACTGCAAGCTCAAGATCAACCATCTTGGGCACTCTGGTTACCTGAACACAGTGACCGTCTCTCCTGATGGTTCCCTCTGTGCTTCTGGTGGCAAGGACATGAAGGCTATGCTGTGGGACCTCAATGACGGCAAGCACCTCCACACCTTGGACCACAATGACATCATCACAGCCCTTTGCTTCTCACCCAACAGATACTGGCTATGTGCTGCATTCGGACCTTCTATCAAGATCTGGGTATGTATTAATTATGATTTTGCTCTTTCCTGCTTTTTTTTTAGTAGAAATAAATATGGTTTGTTTTGTGGACCTACTCTACTGGATGGCTATACAAAATGTTGATAATAAAATAAAGAAATAATTTATTTCAAGTAAAAAGATAGCATTATATACAATACTAATTCATATTTTATTGTTTAGGATCTGGAAAGTAAGGAAATGGTGGAGGAACTCCGCCCTGAGATCATCAACCAGTCGCAGACTCCTAAGTCTGACCCACCCCAGTGCCTTTCGCTCGCGTGGTCCACCGATGGTCAGACCCTCTTTGCTGGTTACTCAGACAACATCATCCGAGTATGGCAGGTGTCAGTTTCTGCCCGATAAAGTGGTTTAATTTATTTTTCTGCTTCTAAAGTTCAATGCAACTGTGAAAAATAAATGGACTGACAAAATTGGTTTTTATTGTATTACACCATCCTTATCTTTAAAAATCAGCCAGAGGTTTAAGTCATTTCTTTGTTATGTAAAGAATATGAATTCAAGACAAAATTAGCATAATAATTGTCTGTTTGGTCAGATGGAGAATGGAGATAATGTTTCTCTACACAAGGACCCATTGTACATAATCTGATACTGGAATGTATGTGTAAATATTTAATATATTTTAAAATAGCTTTAATATATGTAATAAGTTCCACATTAAATTAGTTATACAAAGTTCTATGCACTATACTTATTTTCTACACATACAAATGATTCCAACCTATCATAGTAGCAAACCCCATAAATATTTATTCAACAATTGATTGGATGACCAGATATGTCTAAAAGATGGGACCCATCGGAAACTTCGGCTGGTCCGTCTCCCACTTTAGTGTAGATCATATATTTTAGCAAATCCTTGGGCCCCGATATCATTGTAAATTTATCAAGGAAGTCTTCTTCAAGTGTAGCTTTATGAGATTTAAGACCAGTGGTAAAGGTTTCTGGTTGAGAAGAAGGAAACATATGTTGAATTAGAGTAATCACTTTGGGTACTTCTTTCTCAAGCAGATATAAACAAGCATTTGGCCCTGCATCAAAGGTGTAAGCTACTTTTATCTCTCCACACAGGTCATTGTATTTATGAATAACTTCAATGATCTTCTGAGACACTTCTGTCAGGTATACAAAAGGTGGATATGAGTCCATACACACTGCGTGAAATTGGTTGCTTTCTTTCATAGTTATTTCAGCAAATTTCTGAAAGTTTCTTTCTTTAATAGCTTGGATAATATCTTTAGTTCTTTGTGGTACACAGTACTTTATGCGGTGTTTCAGAAGTTCCGAAGTCTCTGCAGAAATTTTCATGCCTCCAGTAGAACTAGTTTTCTTAGCACTGTCACCCACCACAAGGATAATCGCTCGCATTTCAGGCCAGTGTGAAGCACCAGCAATTTGAGTTGCAATAGAATCTTTTCCACTAGGATCTACACCTGCGTGCCATTGCACAAACCCCCCATATACGCTTCTGCAGGCACTGCCCGAGCCCAATCTTGCTACACAGCTTACATCAGATTTAACTTTATACAGTTTGGCTAGCGCTGTTACTAAGCAAGCGTATCCCGCAGCAGAGGAAGCCAGGCCCGCTGCTGTTGGAAAGTTGTTAACAGAACACACGTGAACATTCCAAGTTAGGAAATTATCTTCAACACTTTTTTCTTTAGCCGCTAAAGATTTAATCGCCTCCAGACAATTTAATAATCGCTTATTTGTAAACGATTCTTTCTTACCGTTGAGCCATATTTCATTGCTGCTTAGCTTCGGGCTAGCAAAAACAGATGTTTTAGCACACATTACGCTCGTATCCAAAGTAGCACTAACGGAATCATTTAACGGTAATATCAGGTCTTCGTCACGTTTTCCCCAATATTTTATAACTGCTATATTAACTGGAGCAATGACTGTTACTACAGGACCACTCATTTTCTGGCCTATAACACTATATGGATACTACGTAAAATTTAATTAAATTGAAACTTTCTAATTTCAAATAAGTCTGCTCTGGCGCGCAAATCGACGATATCTATGTCAATTGTCAGTGAATTCGACAGCAATGAATAGTATAAATGATTCTGAATCCGGCCTCAGACCGTGAATGAATTTTTGACGTAAATTGTGAGTGTGTTCTAGTATTGGTCAAAAGCGCATTAAAGTTGGCGAGATTTTTAAAGTGCCTTTTGACGTTTGTCGACAGACGCGAATAGAGGTGAGGCTAAACCATCGGCTAAAAACAGTTAAACCAACCTTAGGCTACCCACTGACCTATAATATAACTGTGCAATATCACTGGTTGCACAATTATATTGATCGTCAGTTGTCGATATTGACCGTCAATATCATCTACTGACGATCAATATAATTGTGCAACCAGTGATATTGCACAGATATATTGTAGGTTAGCGGCTAGCCTTACAAGTAGGTATTCCATTGTTTAATTTGGATTTTTCACAGAAATCACAGATTACTATATGTAGCTAGCTAACATAAATGATACGCGCACGCGCGGCTACCCGCTCAGTAGAAATTGAGCCTATCTGTTCGAAAACTGATTAGAGTTGGCGTAATTTTTAGGCCCGTCACACACATTCGTTTTCCTGATTCGATTTCCGAATCCGTTTTCCGTATGCGGACACCCCGAACGCAAGCATTTCATATAAATAGTTCTACATGACACACACGTTCGTAATTGTTCCGTACGGAATTCCGAACGGAATTTGTTCGAATGTGCGTGCCATGTTGAACTTTTTATATGAAATGCTTGCGTTCGGGGTGTCCGCATACGGAAAACGAATTCGGAAATCGAATCAGGTAAACGAATGTATGTGACCGGCCTTAAAATCCCTTTTGACGTTTCCGAAGCGACATACAACGTTAATTTAATATGTTCAACGAAACTAAAAACGAAAAAAATAAGCGGTAGTACTTGCTCAAATTCACAACACGATTTTTTTTCACTAAATCAATAAATTTCACATTTTAATATTGCATATTTCTTTTAAAATTTGTAATTAAAGTACGACTGAAAAACAATGACGTTCTATGGTTTTTTAGGGTTCCGTACCCAAAGGATAAAAAGGGACACTATTACTAAGACTCCGCTATCCGTGCGTCTGTCTGTCTGTCAACAAGCTGTATCTCTTCAACCGATAGTTAGACAGTTGAAATTATCACAGATGACGTATTTCTGTTGCCGCTATAACACTAAATACTAAAAAACAAAAATAAAATTAATATTTAAGGGAACAAACGTGATTTTTTTGCTCGATATTGATGCCGGCAACAGGTAGACGCTTGAAATATTCACAGAATATTTAGTTATATATTCACTTTAAAAATAAATCATTAAATTAAAATAACACAAATATTAGAGGGGGCTCCCATAAAAGTTTTTTATTTTTGCTTGATTATAGATAATGGTACGGAACCCTTCGTCCGCGAGTCCGACTCGCACTTGGCCGGTTTTAAAGAGTAATAAAGTTTTTATTATTTAGCTTTGGCCTGCGACTTCGTCCGCGTGGAATTCGGTGATAGGTATTTCCTCAGGAACATTTGAATTTTCCAGGATAAAACATTCCCATGTCCTATTCCACAGGACTTAAGGTAGGTAACTGGCTAAATACGAACAGTTGTCAGTTTCATGAAAATCAAGAGCCGAGTGGTTACAAACATACAGACAGACAAACTTTGGCATTTATAATATTAGTAGGATGGCAACATAACTTCAGTTTGAATTAAAATAAAACATTACCTATTTCATAGATCTTTTAAAAGCGATGTCTTTTAATTGGTGTGAAATAAATTTTCCTTGCAAAAAACATTAAAAAAATATATTTATACATATATATATATATAAAATGGTTTATATTCATGAGACATATATGTAAATTGTTTGTAAGACAATAAAAAACAAACAAACATAAAACATTTTAGCTTAGCCAACAATTAATCACAGATGAAAAAATATTTTTTTCACTTTACTATGAGGGCGCAAGGTATTCACAAAGCTCGCGCATCAAAGTAACATTGTTTATCTCTTTAAATGTGCTAGTTTGGAGTGCTGCAACATTTCGTTTAATGTATTTCATAGCTGATGTTTTCAATTCATCTGAATTATACATGTCTGCTATTATGAGTACCTCTAGAACATTGTCTATAGCGAGTTGTTGTGCTAAAGCATGCTGGGACAACTCTCTCAAGCCTATAAGGTCATATTTATCTGCCAGCATGAGCAGGTTAAACCAATTACTGTTCTCCAAATCCCTCACAGTCCCTGTGTAGATAAACACCAGTATACAACTAAGGTCTTCCTTGCAAACATCTACCAATTTAACATAGTTGTTCTGACTCTCAGCAGTTTCTTCTTTAAGCATGGCTTTAAAAACTTCACTATGAACAGCCAGCATCGACTTATGGACTTTAAACTTTTCTCCATCCGCTGATTCAATTGTAAAGTCACAACCAATTGATTCTGAGAGTATCGCACCAAAATCATGATTAGCTTTAACATCATCAATGATTTCTTGATTGATGTCTTTGGTTTCTGGATATGACAGAGCTATATATATTTTCTTGTCCTTGAGTAGGTCAACATCTAATTCAGAAAAGCTGTAGGTGGTTACATAGTGAATGGCTCCTTCGGGTGCATCATTGAACTTATATTCTTTAGAAATTGAGGAAAGGAAGGCCTTTCCATTCTTCCTATCTAGTTTAAGTTCATTACTCTCGTTAACTCCAATTTTGAAAGACCCTTCATGGCTGTTGGCAACAAACAGATGAAGAAGGAATATCGGGCCAACATGTTCGACTTTTGCTGTGAACGTGTAGTCTAATACATCGTTGATGTAAGTATTGCCGATGTTGTAGAAATTAGGACGATGGAGTTTTTCGTAAATCTTGTCGAGGGACAGCCACTTTGCATCCTGAGTTTGGCAGGTTTGGTTGCGCCAGCATACGACATCAGTACTCTCCTGAACAAATGAATTTGTTAAAATGTTATTTCTCCAAGTATGATTCATAGCTAAGAAGAGACAACTTAAAATAATTTACCGGCAAATTATCCATACTATCTTCGTCCATGATTTCAATTATGTTTTCCATAACGCACTACTTTTTTTTACTAGGCTAACTTCAATATTCTCAAAACTAACACCGCAAACTAAAAACCAATAATACACCTAATAAATAAAATATTGTAATCCTTTTTTTTTTGGCCTGGTTGTAATTCCTTCTTCCGTCAACTAGTGTTGCCAACATCTATAAATTCGATTCCCTAGACTCAATATCAAAAGTCGCTAGAAAGCCGCTAAAAGTGATTCTACCAAAGTGCTTAGCACACTAGCTTTTATGGTACACATAAACCATCTGTCAGTTTTTAACTAATAAGCGGGTGCGAAAGGGACGAATGTGCGCGATAAAAAATTAGTCTGCTAAGCCCTCAGGAGCAAACCTAGAATTTTCTTCAGGGAAGGGTACAAGAGGCTAGTGGTGGTAATTAAATTTCAATTTAAATACATATAAAAATACTGCTGTTTAATTAAATGCTAACTTTAAATTAGAAAAAAAAAATATGTTTAGATTTGAATATTTTTTGAAATATTTAAACTTAAAGCATGTACGAATGCAACTTTTATAAAATAAAGTTGAATTTGGCGCGTAAGCGCGTTTACGTTTTCCATATATATCTATTGGCACTGTATTATTCTGTGTCTAGTAACAAACAATGACATAACAAAGTATTTATTACTAGCCCTTAAACTGTTTTGATTTTTACTACAAAAGTCGCCAGATAATTCGCTAAACCATTTTTGTAGTCCACTCTTTTTTTTGTCGCTAAGGCTAGCCACGGACCTACAATATAATTGTGCAACCAGTGATATTGCACAGTTATATTGTAAGTCAGTGATCAGCCTAAGCCTGACTAGGACCAGGTCCGAAATAAATAAATTTATTATTATTATTATTATTATTATTATATAAATCGCTACGATATATCGTCACGCGTGTAGCGAGCAAAACAGAGACAGCAGCGAAAATATAATCAAGTAGGCTAGCCACTAACCTACAATATAACTGTGCAATGTCACTGGTTGCACAGTTATATTGATCGTCACTAGATGATATTGACAGTCAATATCGACTACTGACGCTCAATATAATTGTGCAACCAGTGATATAATAATGATATTATGTTATAGCTCGGTATATTAATATATATTATAGCATTTAAAGTTAAGTGTGTGATGGGCTTAAATGTATACTTGTTTTTCTTTTTTTTTTTAAATTATGCCCGGGCCACATCTGAGTGCTCAGCACACTAACTCTTATCGCGCCCATAAAGCAACTGTCACTTTTTAACTAATACGCGGGTGCGAAAGGGATGAATTCTTTATGTGCGCAATAAAAATTAGTGTGCTAAGCCCTCTGCAGACGAAGATTCGTGGTTTCTTATAAAATGTGTTCGCTTAAGAGGTTCGGGTGAAGTAAAATGTAAGAAGTGGTCAGGTTCTATACTTTATGCTGGAGTCATATGTGCGGTATTCGGTGAAGATGATGCCCCCGATGAAGTGACCCCGGCACAAAGCGAAAAGTGCCAACGGGGTCTGGCCCCCAATTCTAGCTGCATTCGAGATAATCTCACAATCGAGATTAAACGTCAGTTCATACAGTCGTTTGACACACTTGTATGAATCTGACGTTTAATCTCGCAATCGACATTATCTCGAATGCACCGAGAATAGGGGCCCTGATCCCATACATCTTTCCTGCAGTGTTGCCAGTTTTTATCTGTAAAATTGAAACTCTTAGCTTCGTGAAACGGGCCACGGTTCGATTGAAATCGTATTTGGATCGGGCGATTGGCGATCCGCTGCATCCTGATCAAGGCAAGTCAACTATTTTCAACGCCCGTTCGACTTATACACGATCATTTTTGTACCTTGACCTGGCCCCCAATTCTCGGTGCATTCGAGATAATCTCACAATCGAGATTAAACGTCAGTGCATGCAGTCGTTTGACACAACTGTATGAATCTGACGTTTAACCTTGCAATCGACATTATCTCGAATGCAGCGAAAATTGGGGGCCTGATCTAAGCGACTTCGGGGGTGTCCTTCCGATCGTGTAGAGTTTTGATGTGCGACAGTTTTCTGATAGCGCTGCGAAGTGCATTCGTCTTCACCCGGATATACCGCGATGAAACGAACTTCTTGGTCAGATATGTCACGACAACGCAAATTTTCGCGAAATCTCGCAGATGTGGCCCCAGTAGTATTACTTGTTCTATGATACAACCTCTGTAATAAAGAGATATCAAATAGGTATCTATCTAGGCACCATGGTCTATGACCTTATCTTGTCCGAAAGGACAAACGAACGAAATACCCTATAGATTAAAAAAAGAATGATGCAAATCGGTCCAGGCCCCCAATTCTCGGTGCATTCGAAATAATGTCGATTACGAGATGAAACGTCAGATTCATACAGTTGTGTCAAACGACTGTATGCACTGGCGTTAATCTCGATTGCGAGATTATCTCGAATGCACCGAGAATTGGGGCCCAGCCATCTCCAAGTACCTACCTAATCGGTGAACATACATATAAAAAAACATACGTGTCGAATTGAGGAGGAGGCTCCTTCGGTTTTTTAAGTCAGTTAAAAAAGAAAATAAATTATGCATCTGCCGGTTGCGTTGCCAACTATATTTTTCTTTCAATAAAAATATAATATGTAACTACTAGCTGACCCGTGCGAATTTTCGCACAGTATCGTGATCAAACACCGGATAATAATAATTTTTGACAAAGATAATAATGAACGCAGTACTCTCCAGTAGCGCCATCTGTTCACATTAGACTGCATGTGTAATTAGCTAACAGACATGTTAGTTAAACAGACTGTTAATAGATGGCGCTTGCAAATCACGTAGTTTTTTTTTTTACGAAAACGTTAATTTTAATCTATTTTTGTATTTTTAAGACGAATCGGAGAACATAAGCTTTAAAATGACGTTTAAATCATTAATTTTGGTAAAGAATTAACGGAGATCTTGAGCGTCTTCAAAAAAATACCTTTTAGAAATAATATATATATAAAATAATGATGATGATACACTATATATAGCTGATTACATATATATACAATAAGTATGTGTTTAGTCCGCATCATTATGTTAGGCATAAATATAATAAAAAATAGGCTTCAAATGAATCCATATAAGTTATTTAAAAATACAAAGTAATAACATAAATTAAATTTACAAAAAAAAAGATCTAATTGAGCAAAGAGCATATAATCACTACGTTTTTTATTCAGAAAAAAGTGGAAAGATTTGCAATCAAAACAGAGGTCCTTAGGATAGCAAAAATATAGTATAGTAAGTAATAATAACTTAAAGCAAAGCTTTTTTATAAGAGGGGGGGGGGGGGGGTTAAACTAATATATTCTGAATGCTGGGGTGGAGAAAGGCACAAAAATATTGATTTTTGATTCCGTTCCTTCGCGTTGTGTACTTGCTCATGGTATTGAGAGATTAAAAAATAAATTTATCAAAAATAATATAATATTAAAACAGATGGAGCCCTACATTCATTTATAGTTATAAACAAAACTATCGCATATTTTCATGATTTACAATTTACCTACGATTTCAAGTAGATTTCCGGTGGTTCAATTTCAAGTCAGCTAGCGCTATCGCAGGCAAGTTTTGGAACTAAATGTTATTTTTTTAATTCGACGCTGCCATTTTCGTTTTGTGGCACGGTTAGGCGGCGGCGGTTTTAGCGTATATAGAAAATTGCTGAAATATCAAACGTGTTATATAAAGTGTAAATAATCTAGTGTTCTGTGTTTGTTCACCGATGGATTGTTAAAAGTGCGAGTTACTGCTGCGCAAGTTGCAACTAATAATTATTGACTTCCTTGAGTGGAAAGGTGAGTACTTGCTTAAATTTTTCTTTTCTGAAAAGAGATATTCTTGTCTTCAACCTAGATTATTTAGTTTCTTTTGAATATCGTTCACTTGTTGTTACTTTATTACCGTAAACAGTAGTTCACGCGCATACCATTGAGTAAATTAATTCGCCGATAACTGTGCAAAATGGGCGTTATGATGTGTGTAGGTTTATCATTGGTAAATTGTCACCACGCCTTAAGGTGATGTATTCATTCATTTAGTCATGCTGTATAATAAGGTAAACGCCTGCCTGAGATGTTGCGGGTACCTATGATTAGGTATAGTTTTCGTTTTATGAAGACGGTATTTTTCTGTACTATAATATTCTTGGAATTAAAGTTTATTGACATAATGAGGTCCAGACCAGTAATAAGTATTCTCATATATATTGGGCATTACTATCTTCTTTGGGGCAGTTATCATGTTGCAGACATTAATTGAAAGTTTTTTTGTCTATAACTACTTTTTGAGACAACATGCTATGTAGACTACTTGGGAGAGCTAAACCCTTAGTTTAAAAGATTAAGAATAAGTTCCTCTGAGAGTTTGGCGTAAAACATGTTAAATAAGTTACATTAGACTCATTCTTCGAATTTAGTGCCATTTGCTTAACCTTTCGGTACCCAATTTTTTCATTATAAGATCACATATAATGTGAACTTGTGAATGGGCTGCATTTGAATTTATACAATTTTATGTAAATATATAGTTGAGTTTGGCATGATATATGTAGAACGGAATGAAAAGAACTATCCAATCACATACATCACTCTATTGAATAGTCAAAATCTGTTGTAAAGTTCGTCTCAAAGTGGCAGTTATAAGATTTCAGCTCTTAGTGACACAATACTGCCTGGGTTTGAATGGGTTTTTTGTCTATAACAGACTGGGTACCAAAAGGTTAAATTTTATTAATATAACCCCAGATAAACCTATCAGAAACACTAGTTTGTTGATCTTAATTATCACCCTATCCTGTATATTCTAAGATTTATCGAATGCCATCGTAAACTTAGTAAATAGAATTATATGGCAAATATGACTATATTGTCTACGTAGGTAACTAAATATGAACAAACTAACCCTTGTGACTCAGCTCTATGGTCCAATCCAGACAGTCTTTTTTATCTATGGCATTACTTTATTGTCTCTTTTTAATATATGGGAGTAAGTAAGTCTGGAGTGGCTGGCAAGCTGATTTACATGGGTTAGTTTGTTTACTATTACTTAACTACCCAAACAAATAGAGTTGCTCAGTTTAGTAAAGCCAACTAAATTAAAAATCATAAATTTAGTAAAGATTAATTAAAATTAACAGACAACCCCATAAAGTAAATGGGAGGTAGTCTTAACGTCAATTCATCCTTACTTGTCCTATTTGGTAAACAAGTTTATAACCTCAAAATGTACCCTTTTTTGGGTGAAACAGCTATTTTATCCTTAGTAAAGCAATTCTAGGTGAAAATATGGCAAAGTGATGTCCGAAATATTATCTCCAGTCACTTTATTTATGAAGAAATTGCTGTTTTAGCAAAGTTCATTCTGAAGTTAGAAACTTGTTTACCAAATAAGACAAGTAAGGATGAATTGACTTTAGATTCTTCTATAAAGATCAATGCAGTCTTTATTTATCAACCACAATGAGTGTTTGTTCTAAGAAAAACAAAAAACAAACATCTCTGAATAGTCTTTGTCCATTTGAGTCTTGAGATAACTGCCCTGAGATTTGTTATTGTTACATAGCTTAAGCAAAACATACACTTTCAGTTTTTTTGAGTAGGTAGGTATAAGGTTAGCAAAAAAGAAATTACATCACCCTAATTTTTTTTAATTGCAAATTATAATGAATTGTTTACCTTAATAATAGCTTCAATGGACCAGCTACTGGTTTTGTTTTAAAAGTAAACTGGTGGATTCGGTTAAGCTGTTTCAGTGCATATTTTTCATTCACATGTTGCCTGCCGACTACAAGTATATTCGTATCAGGACTACAAATATACTTGTAGTAGGCAGGTTACATGTTAAAATATGCTGTTTAATTGAAAAGGTTATTAACCGACTTCAAAAAAAAAGAAGGAGGTTCTCAATTTGGTTGTATTTTTTTTATGTTTGTTACTTCAGAACTCCGTCATTTATAAACCGATTTTGAAAATTCTTTTTTTAATCGTTAGGGTATACCTCCAGTTTGGTCCCGTTGTCTTCAAAGTCGAGTTATGACCAGAGGATCTATGAGGAATCTATGGAACTCTTCAAATATTATAGGCAAGCATAGAGCAATTTTAGTGTTTTCTGTAATAACTCAAGCAGTTACGTTCCAAAAGAATTATGTATTTGGTGAAGTGGAACTGTTGATGAAGACCATAAATGGTCACCCGAACTCCTAAATGTTGAGTATTTCACAGTTGGCGATTAAATTGCTTTATAAAGTTCTGAAGCAATTTATGTCCATGAAAATTCATGTAGTATTATTGAAGAACCAGCAGAACTCCTCAACGATTGACATCTTTTCTTTTTTGCACTGTGGATAGCAACAATTTGTAAATGGTGATGAGCAATTGGCATTATGCTATTGTTACTTACGTATTAAATGTGTGTCGTTAAATCACAGGATAATAAATAAGGAACAAAAAACTTAGGTACATTTCAAAGGCTATTTGAAGTCAGTTTTTATATTTTATAAATTATAGATTATTATTGATCTAGTATAATGCTTTTTTAACTTGTATTAAATAGTTCTAGTACTGACGAGGGTGAATTTAAAAAAATTTGTACATAATTAAGGCGTAATTAAGAAAAAGTTAAAAAAGTTCCTCTGCGTTACGAAAATTAGCAATACAATTATATGCCTTATGGCTACAATTAACAAGGTATATAATTGTATGGTTAATTTTCGTAACACAGGAACTTTTTAAACTTTTTCTTAACAATGCCTTAATTACATACAATTTTTTTGAAATTCTCCCTTATACTTACCTTTATTTAATCATTTAGTTAAACCTATTGAACTTTCACGGACAACAGACATCGAAAACATGACAGCGAGCACTTGATGACGGAGTGGGCATACGCGTCTCGTCCGACGGTGATCGTTTTCTTATAGGCATTTGTGCCATTTGGCCTCAACAGGCTTTGCAAAAAATCATGTTGAGGCGTCCACTCTAGCATACATAATTACTCAAAGGCATTCATGTCTCATTGGATTCAGGAAGTACCTAAAATTTGAATATTGCACCAAAAAAGCATGGTTACTTGTATTATACATAATTAAAGTAAATATAAAACATAATTTAAGCTTTAAACAATTTAATCAACTTATGACACCAATATAAACCTAATTTGTTAGTTTACTCAATGATTGTGAATAAATATTAATCTTCTTTGCTGGGTATAGTGGAGTAAAACTGGCATGGAAACAATAATTTGGATGTGATTATGAGAATGTATCACATCCTGCTTTGTCATGTGGGAGGAAGTTAATGCACAGTTGGATAAGCTAGAGGTATTTTTAGGGTTCCGTACCCAAAGGGTAAAAACGGGACCCTATTACTAAGGCTCCGCTGTCCATCCGTCTGTCCATCACCAGGCTGTAACTCATGAACCGTGACAGTTAGACAGTTGAAATTTTCACAGATGATGTATTTCTGTTGTCGCTATAACAACAAATACTAAAAAATAGAATAAAATAAATATTTAAGGGGGCTCCCATACAACAAACGTGATTTTTTTGCTGTTTTTATAGATAATGGTACGGAACCCTTTGTGCGCGAGTCCAACTCGCACTTGGCCGGTTTTTTTTAATTTCATCTTGTTTCTTATTTATCTTCAATCAGAAAAAAAAAATACTAATTAGTTAGTTATTTGGTTTTAAACTATGCTCATAAACAGAGCATTTTGATTGGAGATGCAACGGATAGTGGTTTGGCCGGATACCGGATATCCGGCTGCAGACGAGCTATCTCTAAAGACGTGTTAGCATGCGCGGCCTTCGCGCGGCGAGCAAGTTTCAATTTGTTACGAATTGTAAATGCGCGGGGAGGCCATAGATGTTCAACACACGTTTTATAACGGTTATATTTCATTTGGGAATACTCGAACGTAGACGACTTGATGTGACGTTAATTTAAATCATGGCCGGATAGTAACCGGATATCCGTTGCATCTCCTATTCAGATCCATTGAATTTGTATGGATTTATTTTGTTATTTAAATATCCTAAAGTTAATGAAAGTTTGACGTTACATAAAAAATATGTATTTGCAATTATAATCTGATGTTATGTATGTCACATTTTCTCTTATTTAAATTCAATAAAGGTCACCTACAGGCATTATGTAATATTAGAGTTTTTAATTAATAATTTATTTTAGTTATGTAATTGTAAGAGCTTTTGGCACATATACTTAAGCTGTAGTAGATTGTACAAAAAAGTTTTTTTGAGGGCCCACCCTACTCTGGTTTTAGCGTTATAAAAGTACTAGCGGAGGCTGACTGTATAAAATACTTCACTGTAATCAGAAGAGAACTTTATTTTCCATTGCAATTGTAACAAACAGAACTACATACACTACGCTAATTTCTTACTCCAGCCGTAGACAAAGTAGGTAGGTATGCAAATGTTAAACATGGAATTACGTAAATAAACCTCTTAGGAAACCTCAATCTGCAATGCTAGGGTTCAGTGAAATAAACTCTAAAATCGTCGAACCCGCACGTAAAATGTTATTAAAACTTTCATTAGTATTCAGCCCTTCCAACTTGATATGCATGACAAGAAATTTTCTTAACATTTTTTACATTAAAGTACTGACGCCACACCTGGCTTTGCATACCAATCTGTGCATTATCTCTATGTACACGATTATGAATATTGTGCCATACACTTCGGGCCTTGGCCTCTGATTTACAATATCCGCCGCCGGATATAGACTTTTGCTTCTCAATTGTCGATATTTTAAACATGATTGCGACATCCTTTTACTTTTACCTATCGTGTGACGGAATCAAAAAGGGCCAACTAAAGGCTACAGATAGCAGCATGTAATTTATTTAGCTAATAAATTGCAAATACTAGAGATGCGCCAAATATCGGTAATTATTCGGTATTCGGCATATTTGGCATAATTGTAGGTATACCTACCTATATTAGTGTTCGGCCAAATTGTTGGGTTCGATTGCCAAATATTTACTGAACAAAGAACTTGTGGGTATCTTAGAAATTTTTGTGTGGTATTCACATGTAATATAATATAGTTATTGCATTGTAAAATTAATCCTACTAATATTATAAATGCGAAAGTTTGTGTGTGTATGTTTGTTACCACTCAACTCCGTAACGGCTGAAGGGATTTTCATGAAACTTGGTATATACATAAATGTATACACCTTAGGTTCTGAAATAGGACATTAGGATACGTTTTATCCCGGAAAAATCAAAATTCGCCTAGGAAATAACTAACCGAATTCCACGCGGACGGAGTCGCGGGTAGAAGCTAGAGCACTTGATAAAAACAAAAGTACTGGGTATAAAATATACCTTTATTAGCGGGTTTGACAGCTTGCGGGTACCGCACCGCGCGGACCTGTACAAGTCGGTTTTCAAACAGCTGATGAGGACATTAAGTTGAACTGATTAATTCGGCCGAATATTTGTTTCGGCGAGAGCGAGACCCACCATTCGGCTGAATGATCGTATTGGGTCGAAAATGTACTCGGCGCATATCTAGTATTTACTTTGATTTTGCATGTAATGTTATAGACGGCTTGGTTCCTTTCCGAAAACGAGATCGGCCCTTTGGTTGAAAATCATGAAGAAAGCTTTCAAAGCAGCTTCGGCCCTGAAAGAAGGATAAGAAATATTGGAAATTAAAATCGCTTTTAACTTATTACGACGCGCAGAAAAAGCCGGGGAACGTCATCGCAAGTTTTAGGCTTGTGGGAAATTGTCAGTTACTTAGTTTTATATTCTACGCTCTTATAATATATCTTATTTCTTTCCGAGTTTATCGTTTATACACATAAATCTCTCATGCCAACATGGGCGAACAAATCCATGGCTGAATGTTGGGCGATTGTGTGGGCACGCGTACCATCATCGGCACGAATTCCTTTGATGTACCGACAATTAACCGATTACTCACGAATGCCATGTTGGCCACACACGGACGAATATACTCTACACTAGTGTTTTTCAACCGGTGGGTCGCGACACCCCGGGGGTCGCAAGCCTTTGCACACCCTAGCTCAGGGATCGCGGGCGCAAGCCAGATTTTTGACACCTACGTCGCTGAACGGCAGTAGAAGTACCGCGCGTCGTTGAAACCACTGACATAGTAAGTATTAATACGGTCAGGGAGGGTCGCGAGATTTTTTTACTTTCTAGGGGGTCGCGTACTCGAAAATGTTTAAAAAACGCTGCTCTACGCAATCGTGAGTGCCTACATTCGCCCATGTTGGCCCAATATGAAGAGGAGCCATCAAGGTTTGCATTAAAGCTATATCTGTCGACCCAAAGCGTACCTATCGATTGGAACCGTATTCCAGACGTCTCGAAAGGGATCTTGCTAAAAATTCATTCAAATACTCACTCCATCTTCTAAAGGTTTCATCGGTTAGGATTATTAGCCGAGATCACACTCTCGCAAAAAGTGCAATGAATCGCAACGGGCCGCTCTAGTTGGAGGAGTATCAGAGCGATATGGTCAATAACAACATGCCATGCGTGCGGAGAAAACGTGACGAATAAAATGAACCGGTTTCATAAAATGCGTATTAACAACCATTAGAAGCACGTCGCGGATTACAAGTTGCGTGTAGTGATTAACTATGCTAATCTGACAATTCCAGGTTGATGGCTGTTGATGATTTTTTGCTTTTTTCCTATTAAGTTAATGATTTCTGTTTTTTATTTAATATGGCAAGTTTTAACTCACCGTTCCGTCCAAAAACCCCGAGTTATGTTTCCCATTTTAGCTTGTTTCATCATCCCGTGACTTCCATCGATCCTTCCTGATCAGAATGTCTAACTTGCAATTCGTCTACGAAGCAAAATGACTAAAAAGAATGTATATATGGCAAAATACCTAAGCAGTAAATCGTCTAAAGATCAAAATGTCTGCCAAGCAAAATGCCTAAATTGCAATAATACCTAAGCAGCAAATTGTCTAAAGATTGTCTAAAGATAAAGATAAAGATAAGGATAAGGATAAAGATTGTAAAGGTTGTCGTTAGTCATATTGCGTGGTAGGCCTTTTGCTTCTTAGTCAATATACAATGAAGTTCAAGTGCTGCATAGTCATATTGTCTGGTAGGCATTTTGCTTCTTAGTCAATATAAGCTTATGCTAAATTTCACGTAGACATTTTGATTTCTAGGCGGCATGATCAATAAGGCGATCGATTGCTCAGATTGTTAGCGTAAGTTACTGCTAAATATTTGAAACCATAATTTGATTTGGCATAATTTGCCTCGTTTTCGGCGAGAATCGATGATAATTTTAATTTTTTATTAATATGTAATTTTAATCTTATATAATCTTTAATATACTAGTCAATAATTTATATTAATTAATAACTATTATAGCTAATATCATTTAACACTACTAACCTAACGAGTGTAATTGGTGTATGCCGTTCTTGTTATTGATAAATAAATAAATAATAAATAAATAGATAGGTACTCAATAGTGACCAAACGGTTGTGATTAGGTGATATGCCGATATCGAACAACAGTTGCATTTTAATTTTATCAGAACACCCGTTTACGATGTAAATATTCCGTGTTGGATCCGTGTCATATCAATTTACATTCAATTGGTACTGTTTCGTGGAAATTTGATCATCATCATGTTTATAAACCATTTTAGATACGCTACATATTCATTGGTAATATAATTAATGCATTGAATATGCATTAGCTAGTTAGTGGAAATATCTCTTCAGTTCATTAAAACTTACTTTCTTATTTTGGTAATTAGGGCAATGCATTCTTGTATGCATAAGCATTTGATAAGTTTATTTAGCATTATATTATGAACTATAAAGTAGTTGTAAAAGATATTGTGAGGACACGCTTTGGCATCTGGCTTCAAGGAAGGCGTCTGGAGGCGTCAAAATATATTATGATGTCTCCATCACTTCGAAGACCATCCAATTAACTTGAACTTTGCCATATTCCAAATAATCATATTTTTACGGTTCTATATTCGGTCTTGACAGTCCAACAAATCTGCCAGACTTCACAGTACCGACCGATTGATTTGACCCAAATACCGCTTAAGTGTTTTCCTGCATGGATATACCTAAGTAAATGATGAATGAATATCCCGCATAGTTGTGGAAGTATATTAAGTGCTCTAAAAGCGCATATTTCAGTGTGTTAAAATGTCGTGTGTAAGTCGTTTCTTATCCATTGATTGAGACATTATTGAGCCAGTTTTGATAGGTAGGTATCGCTCGTTCTAAAAATATCAGAACTTCAAAATACCAAATAACTGATTTACCAGATATCTAAAATACCAAATTCACAACAGCGCCTCTATTCGGGAACGCTAAGTGATTCTGTAGCGATTCGTGAGCGAGATTTCTATTCTCGCTCTTACGCATTACGCGTCGTGCGGAAGAGTGGGATGAGGAATCTCGCTTATGAGTCGCTACAGAATCACTAAGCGTTCCCGAATAGAGGCGCTGGTAACACGTAGTTCCTGATAACGCCTCACTCCCAAAATAGCAGACCTTAAAAACAATCCGTGATATTATTTTGTTATTACTCAATCAGGTGTTTTGAGAAACTGATATTATCAGGAAACCGCAGTACTGGAAATCTGGTATTTCAAGAATCCATGATTTCAGGAATCTGGTAAATCAGCTGTTTGGTATTTTGTAATTCTGGTATTTTGGGAAGGAGCGGTAGGTATGTTAAACAAATGTATCAAGGGTAACCCCGCTAAGGTTAAAAACTAGTGTCACGTTAATGTCTTGCTTATTAACAAAAGGTAGTTTTTCAACAATACAACAACTGAAACGTGTAGATACCAGTGGCGAAGCGTGAAATATTTCCTAAGGGAAGCCGGAAGCATTAGAACCGTACGTGCGAGTCTGACATTTAGTTAGAGTAACATGGACTTCAATGACAGCTAGCCGTAGCTTTTTAGTTTGGTAAAGCCCTCAGGAATCGGCTTGTAGGCAGGCTTCGCCACTGGTAGATACAGTGCCGCTACTCCCCGGAACTATTCTTACTATTGATTGTCTGACCTCTCTTGATAATAATACCCGCATGCTAATTAATAGCAAGATGTATTTTGGTGAGTGTGCACAGGAACTACATGAACTAATTCGGGGGTGTAATGATGGGTATAACTTTTGATATATTTTCACTAGATATAACAACATAATTTGATATAATTTCGAAGAATATAATCACTCAAGGGGCATAATAAACTTTTGAAAATGAAATAAAAGTTGTTATAGCGACCGTTACGCACCCAACTAATTCCACCATCCACATTCAGACACCGGACTATCAGAAGGTGGGAGGGATTTCATCCGCATGTCATTGCATTTCCTATGAGCCGTACCACAGATTACATAATACTCAGATACACAATCTCATACAAGAAAATGGCACCTGCATAAGCCGTGCTATTCACCGAGCTATTTTATTTTCCTCTTGTTATATACTAGAGGGCGACAGTTTGCTCGCTGCTAGCTTAATATTACTTTGTAGAGTCACTAGATGGCGTTTGTCTACATTTTAATGATTTCGCGGGGAACGATTGATACATTATAATCCGGTAGCTGAAGGTTTCTCAATTTCAAAAGGCAAACATAAATTGACCCACGCACTCGTAAGCTTTACGCGGATTTAGGTACCTACGTCAATGGACAAGGACGACCACTGTTGAAAGACACGCACGCACATGTGATTTATACGCACTGGCGAGTCAAGTTAGGCTCGCTGGTGAGGTCAGGAACGAAATTGTAGGTACCTATATCTTACGTAAGTTGAAAAGATGTATTTTTGTTTGAGTAGATATTGTGTGGTTTTTAAAGTCATTTGATAGGTTTAGGTCTAAAACGGACAGGGCAATGGAAATTATGTAACTAGGGTAATCCGTTTAGAAGTTATTAGGGATTTTTATACTTATTGAAAATTGACAAACGTAACATTTTGTAGGTATGTTATTTTAGTTATTATTAATTAACATTTCCATTCTTCCCGTTTCATTCTCAACAATAAATCAACTAGATACGAGTGCCACTACCACGATATTTTTTTGTGCTTAAGCTATAGTTGACAACATTAGAGCGACCGCCGAGCGTAGGCATGAAAAGTGAAGTACATACATGTGATTGACTTCTGTACCTATCTCTTTTGTGCCCTGACATGACGCCACGATATGCCTTTTTCCATACATTTGCGTCGGCTACATACAGCCGTCGCGTGCTTTTTCGCCGTTAACCGTGGCGTTCAAAAAGTTAATTGTGTTTACGCCAAAGTCTTAACCAAAGTATTATTATTTAGTACATTTTTTTTGGTTTATTAAATATCAGACCTACCAGTGCGAATTATTAAAGACAAGCTTCTGCCCATGACTTTGTTCGCGTGGAATTCGTAATAACTCACACACACAGAGAGATAAACTTTCACATTTATATTAGTTTTTGTTCGCTGTTTTAGCAAATTGGATATTCACTTTTTGGTTCCAAGATGGCGGATAACACTTTCATATAAAAAATCGTCATGGGTATCGTTTTCTATGTATTTAGGCATACCAAAACCAAATCCGATGTCACTTTTTGGATCCAAGAAGGCGGATGCCACTGTCATGTCAAAAATCGTCATGGGTATCGCTTTCAAGGTATTTAGGCATGGCAAAACCAAATCCGATGTCACTTTTTAGATCCAAGATGGCGGATGACACTGTCATGTTAAAAACCGTCATTGGTATCGTTTTCAATGTATTTAGGCATGACAAAACCGAATCCGATGTCACTTTTTGAATCCAAGATGGCGGATGACACTGTCATGTCAAAAACCGTCATTGGTATCGTTTTCAATGTATTTAAGCATGACAAAACCGAATCCGATGTCACTTTTTGGATCCAAGATGGCGGATGACACTGTCATGTTAAAAACCGTCATTGGTATCGTTTTCAAGGTATTTAGGCATGACAAAACCAAATCCGATGTCACTTTTTGGATCCAAGATGGCGGATGACACTGTCATGTCAGAAACCGTCATTGGTATCGTTTTCAATGTATTTAGGCATGACAAAGCCGAATCCGATGTCACTTTTTGGATCCAAGATGGCGGATGACACTGTCATGTCAAAAACCGTCATTGGTATCGTTTTCAATGTATTTAGGCATGACAAAACCAAATCTGATGTCACTTTTTGGATCCAAGATGGCGGATGACACTGTCATGTCAAAAACCGTCATTGGTATCGTTTTCAAGGTATTTAGGCATGGCAAAACCAAATCCAATCTCACTTTTTGGACCATGCCTAAATACATTGAAAACGATACCAATGACGGTTTTTGACATGACAGTGTCATCCGCCATCTTGGATCCAAAAAGTGACATCGGATTTGGTTTTGCCATGCCTAAATTCCTTAAAAACGATACCAATGACGGTTTTTGACATGACAGTGTCATCCGCCATCTTGGATCCAAAAAGTGACATCGGATTCGGCTTTGTCATGCCTAAATACATTGAAAACGATACCAATGACGGTTTCTGAAATGACAGTGTCATCCGCCATCTTGGATCCAAAAAGTGACATCGGATTTGGTTTTGTCATGCCTAAATACCTTGAAAACGATACCAATGACGGTTTCTGACATGACAGTGTCATCCGCCATCTTGGATCCAAAAAGTGACATCGGATTTGGTTTTGTCATGCCTAAATACCTTGAAAACGATACCAATGACGGTTTTTGACATGACAGTGTCATCAGCCATCTTGGATCCAAAAAGTAACATCGGATTTGGTTTTGCCATGCCTAAATACCTTGAAAACGACACCAATGACGATTTTTGACATGACAGTTGCATCGGCCATCTTGGATCCAAAAAGTGACATCGGATTTGGTTTTGGCATGCCTAAATACATAGAAAACGATACCCATGACGATTTTTTATATGAAAGTGTTATCCGCCATCTTGGAACCAAAAAGTGAATATCCAATTTGCTAAAACAGCGAACAAAAACTAATATAAATGTGTTGTAAAGGTTTTGTCATGCCTAAATACATTGAAAACGATACCAATGACGGGTTTTAACATGACAGTGTCATCCGCCATCTTGGATCTAAAAAGTGACATCGGATTTGGTTTTGCCATGCCTAAATACCTTGAAAGCGATACCCATGACGATTTTTGACATGACAGTGGCATCCGCCTTCTTGGATCCAAAAAGTGACATCGGATTTGGTTTTGGTATGCCTAAATACATAGAAAACGATACCCATGACGATTTTTTATATGAAAGTGTTATCCGCCATCTTGGAACCAAAAAGTGAATATCCAATTTGCTAAAACAGCGAACAAAAACTAATATAAATGTGAAAGTTTATCTCTCTGTGTGTGTGAGTTATTACGAATTCCACGCGAACAAAGTCATGGGCAGAAGCTTGTCTTTAATAATTCGCACTGGTAGGTCTGATATTTAATAAACCAAAAAAAATGTACTAAATAATAATACTTTGGTTAAGACTTTGGCGTAAACACAATTAACTTTTTGAACGCCACGGTTAACGGCGAAAAAGCACGCGACGGCTGTATGTAGCCGACGCAAATGTATGGAAAAAGGCATATCGTGGCGTCATGTCAGGGCACAAAAGAGATAGGTACAGAAGTCAATCACATGTATGTACTTCACTTTTCATGCCTACGCTCGGCGGTCGCTCTAATGTTGTCAACTATAGCTTATGCACAAAAAAATATCGTGGTAGTGGCACTCGTATCTAGTTGATTTATTGTTGAGAATGAAACGGGAAGAATGGAAATGTTTATTAATAATAACTAAAATAACATACCTACAAAATGTTACGTTTGTCAATTTTCAATAAGTATAAAAATCCCTAATAACTTCTAAACGGATTACCCTAGTTACATAATTTCCATTGCCCTGTCCGTTTTAGACCTAAATCTATCAAATGACTTTAAAAACCACACAATATCTACTCAAACAAAAATACATCTTTTCAACTTACGTAAGATATAGGTACCTACAGTTTCGTTCCTGACCTCACCAGCGAGCCTAACTTGACTCGCCAGTGCGTATAAATCACATGTTCGTGCGTGTCTTTCAACATTGGTCGTCCTTGTCCATTGACGTAGGTACCTAAATCCGCGTAAAGCTTACGAGTGCGTGGGTCAATTTATGTTTGCCTTTTGAAATTAAGAAACCTTCAGCTACCGGATTATAATGTATCAATCGTTCCCCGCGAAATCATTAAAATGTAGACAAACGCCATCTAGTGACTCTACAAAGTAATATTAAGCTAGCAGCGAGCAAACTGTCGCCCTCTAGTATATAACAAGGGGAAAATAAAATAGCTCGGTGAATAGCACGGCTTATGCAGGTGCCATTTTCTTGTATGAGATTGTGTATCTGAGTATTATGTAATCTGTGCCTCGGCTAACCCATGTGTGCCATGAGCGCTCGACGACGGCTGTATCCGACGCAAATGTATGGAAGACGGCATATCGTGGCGTCAGGGGCACGGAAAACTGCCGACGGCCACAGCCGACTGTGGCGGTCAAAGGGTTCTAATTCGCGCTGGTAAGTCTACTAATTAATAAACCAAAAAAAATGTTCTAAGTAATAATACTTTGGTTAAGACTTTGGTGTTAATAAATTAAACAAAATAAATATCCTCCCAGTGCCATGAAACAAAATAAATAGGTGGAGAATCGGGCGGTCCCGAGACCAGAAGACCCGGGTTCAAGTCCAGACGATTATTTTTTTTCCTCCTTTTTTTTCAAGTTTTCCCTATTATTGGGAGCCCTTTATCGTCGCATAAAAGTTCTACCGAAATTTAATTTCAAAAAACACGATTTACCAACAAATCGGTCATCCAGGTACTTTTTATAGATAAGCGCCATCTAGTGTGATGTGCCTAAACAAAAAATCATAAAATAATATTTGTTATTCTTAAATACGTTTTGAATTAGCGTTAACATGCATTTATTTTCTTTTAATATGCTAGTTTTAGTTTCTAATTACCAGAATTCTATTAAATATGCCGTATTTGCGAAGTTAATTTAAATAAGTGAATCGTTGCGCCATCTATGATACATTTCCTGTACAAAAGATAATCTGTATGAGATGGGACCCCATGGCCGTACTAAGTGTGCGAAATCAATCCTTTTTGGTTCGCACCGCCTAAGTCTTAAGGTGTGGAACACTCCCGGCGTTTGTATCCTATCATGGTGTCTTCAAGGTAAGAGTGAATGGGCATTTTCTGGTAAAGCGTGTTCTGTCTTCGCTTTCCATCAGGTGAGACTAGAGTGAATCGCATGCCCAGACCTCCATAAAGAAAGCTTGGCATCCAGTGATTACCTTCAAATGTATGTATTTGGCTAGTAGATCGTCTGAATGTTGATTGGCTACTAATCGTTAAAAGTTTTACATAAACGTTAGAAGATCGTTGTTATTTATATTAAAATCAGCCTTTATTTTGATAAATATAGGTATTGTAGTAGGTATTATTAATTATTATTTAAAAAACGTCAATGAGTCATTATTGATTGAGGCATTCCATTGTTGGCAGGGTTAACGTGGTAATTTTTATTAAATCATTGTGTATGATTTTTATTACTGAGACAGAAATATGATGATTCGATGACGTCACACTCAACGGCTCAAACTAAGGTGACGTGCATCTTCGTCCGTGAACTATACGCAAAAGATAGTCGGAGAGATAAGACGGGATTAAGTTATCCCCGTGTCAAACTTGGGAGGGCCGTAGCCGTAGGCGTTTGTAGATGACATTAAATTTGGCTCTTTACCATCAAGTCTCCTATGTAGAAGATATTTCAAGTTTTAGGCATGTAAGTTCTTAAAGTGGTACCTATTTATTTTATCTTTCAAAACACACTTGCAAATTAGAAAATGTCGGACCGGTCTTGTTGTTGTTGCTATAAAATGGTTTTAAATGAATATGTCTCAAACTGATACCATAGAAACTGAGGGATTGTTGTAAAATTCATCCTAAACTATCCTTATTGGCAGATTGTCTTGCTCAATTGCGTCATTGTGATTGGGCGCAGCGGTATGGCACTGACATTCAGTAACCCGCGCTGCTGGCAGTGCCTTTCATTTCAGCGCCTTACCATTCGATCAAGATAATCTCAATAGCAGAGGTTACATAGTGTCGTCTTCTAGCAAGTTGTATAAGCCTTAATCAATTCAAATTACCATTCGTTATGTTAATTCCGGACGCTTTCTACTAATCATCATAAATGGCAAAAATGTTAACAGTCTAGTTTAATGGATGATGTCAATGCTAAATGCCATTGGCAAACCTATTTAAAGTGTAACTCGCTGTTGATTTAATAAACAACTAAGTAGTTAGGTATCTATCTGGCTCAAAGTTGCGACCGACGGACGCTTATGAAGCATCAGTACTTAGGCAGTAAATAGGTCATTAATGTTTTGACTATGAAAATGAAAATAATTATTTTGCAAGTAGGCCACATGGGCTCTTTCACATGTCTGAATCTACCAGCGCTTCGCAAGGTGACATCATATGTTTTTGCTATGACAATTAAGATCGGAATAAACGTCGGTGACGATAACATGAGCAAGGTACAAAGACTTCTCCTGTATTCAGTGTATTTCTAACAGTATGCTTTATAATATTGGCTTCATTTTCAGACCTACGGTAATATACAACAGATGAATGAATGTATTTATATTTACCGACTACGATTTATCGAAATTTAAAACTTGCTGTGTAGATATGTAGGTATCTTAAGGAACTCGTAAATGGGCTAGTTTTTCAGAAAATTATTGCTGCAATTCAGGCTATCCCCACTAAGATTACATATTACATCACCAAGGGGAACAAAACGTTTGAATGTTAGCTTTTGGGGGTAGCCCGAATTGCAGCAATAAATTGCCGAAAAACTAGCCCATTTACGAGCCCTTTTATGTAATTATCAACTCATCGTTCGGCAGCCACGCCTTTCGCATTTGATGATAAGATATGCCTTGCTTCATCAGCTACAATGATAATAAAGTACTTAGTTCATTTCCACATAAAAATGATATTTACAAAATTGAATTGACAATTTATCGTCGTAAAGTGCATTATCGGCAGTCTTTATTCTGACGCCGTCACGGCACGCGAGCCGGAAGATAACTTAATAACGGTAATTGCCGGGAACAAGTGACCGAAAGTGGTGAAAACCCGGAAAGCGTGTACATTTTACTGGGTAATTAGGAATTTTCCGTTCGTGCCGCTGTCTCGGCGTTACCAAGTTTAATGACCGATTATTTGTATTGGGCCGTGTATTCAGCTTAATGAACTCAAAACTGCAAGGCATAATGTGCCTTTATGAAGTGTTTAAAGATACGAGATAACTGTATCGAAAGGCCAATTACTAAGACTGTTCTATCTGTAAATAAATGTTTAAACGATAAATCATAAATCTCTAACGAAACTCGCAGTGTTAGTGGGTTTTAATTTAACAAGAAAAAACTATAGGCACGTCTTTAGTTTAACTCAGTTGTATAGCCTGTTCTAATCTACTATGCCAAGTACACACCTTTCATATCAGAGTGAAGTTGACATCAATCCTAAATTCGAAGCATGTAAATTTAAGTGCACATTACAATTTTACGTTGCGACAGTCCAATCTCTCACCAAAGAAGACGTAGTCGTAGTCCAAACTTAGCCTTACTCCTAGTCCTAGACCAGTGGTTCTTAACCTTTAAGTGATCAGGAACCATTTGACAATTTTTTTGTTCGCCCACAGGACCACTTACTGTTTGGAGGTAAATACAGTAAATGAAAATTAATAAAGGATTGATCTATCGATTGTTCACTCGTAGCGCAACTCGCGCCGCGCGTCGTTGTGTCGACTCATTTGTCATTTATTTAATACTTTTCCGATGGCTTCGCGGTCCACTTTGGGTGCTTCCAGGGACCATTGTCCTAGACTGAAGAATGATAAAAGGGTACTAACGGAAGATTTGCATCCTGAAATTTCGATATTCGCGCTCTGAATAGAACCTCTGCTACATATTTTTGTAGTCGAAGCATCAACATAATATAGCATTGTAATCGTATTTGCATTTTCAGTGATGGTGGCCCGGTAGAGCCATGCCGCTGCCGAAGCGATGCGTGGAGCCGGTGCACGTGTCGCGCGGCACCGTGCCCGAGCGGCTGTCGCTGCCCTCCGAGCTCGAGGCTGTCACCAACGGCACACTCGCCAACACTATCAGGTACGTACTACGCCACCCAGTTCATGCTAAATAGGGAGTTGAGTTACCGGGAAGTATATTTGAAAGCAGCAAGAAGACTAATTCCCGTTCCCAATATTCAGATCGCAGATAGATTTGAAATAGTAACCGAATCTATCCGTTGTAATTTGACATTTTCTCATTTGTATAATTTTAACCTATAGTAACCAAATCTATTCGCGTTCTGAATGTTGGGAACGGGCAACGGGGTCCTCGCTTCTCAGAAGGGTGAGTTATCAATACATGTAAAACAGTACCGTGACTTGCTTATAGACAACGCACAGCCTAAACGGGTGGTCCTAGAGGTTTGAAATTTGGTGGAGATATTCCTCGAGTACCCTAGAGGTGCACCAAGGAGAGATATTTTGAAATTCCATCCCTAAAGGGGTGATAAAGTTTGTATGGAAAATACCGCGGGTGAAGCTGCGGTGGGTCCTCTAGTTCCCTATAATTTTTACGTCTCGTATGAAAAAAATAAAGCATGTTTTCGTAATTTGTGTTGCAGACAGTTGTCGTCTCTGTCGAAGCATGCGGAGGACATCTTCGGCGAGCTGACCCGCGAGACGAGCAACGTGGCCGAGCGGACGAATGTGCTGCAGGCCCGGATAGACCGGCTCGCTATTAAGGCCACGCAGCTTGACTCTGGCGTCGAGGAAGGTCAGTCAATGCTCAAAGATAAGAGGCGAAAACGGTTTAATTACCTGTTCATCCATTATAAAGATAGATTAGTTAGGTATCATAAAAATACCTAACTAATCTGTACTCGCGTCGCTAATGTGTGCGTGAGCTTGTATTGCTCGTACGGAGGCTTGCTTCGTCGAGCCACACAAATCAAAGCTGCATGTTTACAAACCAACACCAAGATGAGATGAAGTATCTATACTATACTATAAATTATAATACAATATAAACATGCTATAATAATATTGCAAATGGGAAAGTCTGTTTGTTTGTTTCGTTTTCACGGCCAAATGACTTGACAGGTTACCATCAAAATTGGCACCTATATAGCGCGTTACATGCAGATGGACATAGGATACTTTTTATCCCGATATCCTGGAAGTATTTTCAGGATTTTTTTATAAATACAGGAAATATGAGAAATGCTACTCTTCAGTAGATGACGATACGCGCTATAAACGAATTCCACGCGGACTCGCGAGAGTTGCGCGCAAAAGTTAGTAATACATAAGTGATTGCGATACGATCAGCTGCAAAGAATTACCTGTCGGTGTGATCGGTTCTACTACCACTATTTTGTGGTCCACTAAATCTGGTTCTTGTTTTTTGGAACACCTATGAATTTAAGTTTCACATCCAGTAGGATTCCTAAATTGACTAGTGTTTCTCCGTTCTGTTCTGCACTAGTCATGTCTGCATGATGGTTTTAAATGTGGTTTCCGTATGATCACTTTAAACTAATCAGACAGTTGCGTCTTTATTCCACTTCGCCAGTGTAAGTACACTGATGTAAGTATTACTATACTGATGGCCATGGCTTCATACTAAAATACATATTTTCTAGCTATAAATAGGGTGGGTGCACCAGTGCCACACCAGGAACCAGTAGTGCACCATTTCTAATTTCACATCAAAATATTAACCTTCTGTCGAATTTCTCGCCACTTTTGTTACGTTTGGTAGCACTGCCGTACTTCTACGAATCATATAGTCATAAATAAAAGTGACAAACACGCCATCAACATCAGTTTAAACAGCAAGATTCGAAACGACAATCTTTCATTTCGTTTCGGGCGGCCATATTAGTAAGCGACACGTAGACGGTAAGTTTTTTTAAATCTGTTTAAATCTTTGTTTATATCAATTGCTGTAACCGCTTTTCTAATTATTTGCGTAATATGTTCTGTAAAGCAATATAATATTACGTCTAATTTCATCAGAAAATGCTAATTTAAATCAATAGTTGTCATTGGTTAACCAATGGAACACGAATTGAATGATTTTCAAGTAATATTCCATTTGGTCTACAACTGGTGATTTAGCTTTTTGATATTTTTTTTATTTTTTCTTTTACATGTAGGTTTACTTAATACTGCAATAAAATATTATAAAAAAAACTATTACAATATCCACAATGTTCCAGTTGTAGGCCAGTGGTTTGTTACTGGTAATATTTATACTACGAGTTTGTTCCAGTAATTGACCACCTACATTTTTTTATAGACAATGCCGCCGAAAAGAACGTTTTTTAACTATAAGGAGGAAGATATGTTAAAAGCGATTGACGAAATAAGTAAAGGTGTAATAACCAACAAAATAAAAAAATAAAAAAAATACAACCGAATTGAGAACCTCCTGCTTTTTTTTGAAGTCGGTTAAAAATTAGAGAAACGTGTCGAAAATACAACATACCCCACACTACGGTCATAAATAAAATAAAGTTAAAATATTATTACGTACAAAACATTTTAGTAATTAAAATAAAAATATTCTTAATTATTATTTTATTTATTGGTTCACTATTGGCTCAACGTCTGGTTTATTGCTGGTACAATCTGGTCAACCTTAGGCACATTGCGACTTTCCACATTGATTGTTAAATAAAAAGAAACCTAACAGCTATTAAGAAAATTGGAATAAGCTACATGATTCTATGGTAAATAAGGAGTACGTAATTCTTTTTTTGCAATGATTGTTGTAATAATTGAGTCACAATATCAAAATTACTTTCAAAATGTCGCTTAATCGGTTTGTTACTGGTACACCCACCCTAGTTCTTATTGTGAGCGACTACAAGTTCTCAATACTTTCGTGAGACGTTATGAAAACTTGAAATACACACGGCTTTACTCACGATTCATTGTCAGAAATAGTCAGACATGTTTCGGAATCGTATGGAGTCCTACAGGGGTTGGGTGCGCGCGTTGCATTGACCGTGACCGCACTCAACCCGACTCAACTAAAAAGTCGTCACTGTCACCGCGCTCAATACCAATTGTCTTCTAATTCCAGTGTCCCTCCAAGACATCCAGATGCGAAAAGCGTTCCGCTCGTCGCGGACGTTCCAGCAGCAGCTGTTCAGCAGGAACTCGATGCCGACGGCGATGCTGGCGACGTACGCGCGCTGCGACCGCCCGCCGCCGCTCGAGCGGCTGAACGAGTTCCGCGACGACGGCAGGGACGCGAGGAAGTTCTACACCGACCCGGATTACTTCTTCGAGCTGTGGCGCCGGGAGATGCTGCAGGATACGGAGCGGATCCAGCATGATAGGGGGAAGAAGGTTTGTTGGCAACAGATTTGTTACGTTTTTGATCTAAACTCCATGGTCACTAACTATAAAAATAGCATAAAAATGGAAATATTAATTTAAAATGAAACGCACATAATTTACATTTTGTGATATTTATTATTTAGTTACATTAATAACCAGCATAGAGACGAGACTTGTTTATTTCTGCTCCCCGATTGCTATCCTAAAGTGAACCTTAGGCATTCAACATATGGTCCTTCGAACCGGATTTGGAATACTTTGAATTTATTGAATTATAGTTTTATTAACTTTCATACTTATAACTGGTATTTGTACGTTTTACGCAAGCTCCTGTGCGTATAGCGATCGCCGTGCCACTGTGACGGTTTTCGAGGCGTGCCACGTCAATATGATCATTTTGATCACATCGAGGCGACACGAACCACGCCCACATACCACATCTCACTTGTTTATTTAATCTACGGTTGATAACGTAGCGGAGTGACGCACAAAATTGTGGATTGGTCCTATATATTCTAGTAATAGAAGAAAGAAATAATAAATAAAGAGAATCAATTTATTCGCAACAATAAAACAAAATAAAACACATAAAAAACAAAGAACAAAATAATTGTTGCGAAACGGTCCTAACTCAGCATGTGCTGGCTGTGAAGCCAACGCTGGTCTTCCGTTGGAACCGCACGGTGAAAACACGGAAAGTGACATAGTAGTTTTATGCAACGGTTGCATAATGATAGGCATTAAAATACGATTGCCAGTTTATGCATAATAAGATCGCACGAGTGTTTTAATGCCAAATTATGTACAGTTGCATACTTATATTATAAATCCTCCATGATGTGTTCAGAAACAATATTTTTTGCAATCGTGGCTGCATTTAATGAAATAAAAATGAGACAAAAAAAACCGCGCAACCCGCCGGACCCAGCGCGCAATCCGCCGGACCCGGTGCACGCCCCGCCGTCAGCGGGAGTTATAAACCATACAAAATCCATAAGTCCCACGGGAGTACACAGGAGCTAAATCGGCTATAGCTGCTCTATACGCCTGCGTATAATAACACCCTTTCCGAGCAAGTGTGATGAAAAACTCATAACGTTACTAAAATGGATACTGTAATAAAATTACAGTACAGATTTTACAGTACAGGCTGTAATAATGCTGATCATTTCCTACGGTTTTTGAATACATTATGGAGATTTTATGATATGGGTGTAGATAAAACATGTTACACACACTACACGGTGACAAACAACCAAAGGGAAAATAAAGTAATATAAAATATGTGTGTATGTAATAATTGACCGTGTAGACTGTCTACATCTCCATTTAACCTAGATTAGGTAATCAATTTAGATGTTTCTTTATTTCTTTATTTTAATTATTATTATGATGAGCCTTAGAGGCTTTATACATCTCTAAGTAGGTAGCTTACCTTGTCCAGACGCGGAGACTATACATCTCCCTTATTAGTTATTTATTATAATTAATTTTTACCTATTAGGATTGTTTGCTGCCCTTTTCATGTGTTAGTTTTAGTTAAAACTCTAATGTAAAAGTTGAAAAAAAAAGACTTACTGCTGAGTTTCTTGCGGCGTTTCTTCTCAGCAGATGTCACATTTCGAAGCGCTGGTAGCTTCAGACATGTAAAAGAGCCCATGTGGCCTACTTGCAAAATAAATATTTTCATTTTCAATGTGTTTATCTCAGGTGCGTCAACCCCGGAGCGGCGCCGGCGCAGACGGGCGCGGCGCGCGTCGCGTGCGCGCCCCGCACTCCACCCGCGAGCGGCAGAAGGCGGCGGCCGTGACGCGCGGCGAGCACATCATGGCGCCCGCGCAGCTGCGCCACTACAACATCGAGCCGCAGCCGCAGCCGCTCGCGCTGCCCGCCGCGCGGCCCGAGCCCATCTACACGACACACGGTCAGTGCCGAGCATGTACGAGTGCGCGCCCCGCACTCCACCCGCGAGCGGCAGAAGGCGGCGGCCGTGACGCGCGGCGAGCACATCATGGCGCCCGCGCAGCTGCGCCACTACAACATCGAGCCGCAGCCGCAGCCGCTCGCGCTGCCCGCCGCGCGGCCCGAGCCCATCTACACGACACACGGTCAGTGCCGAGCATGTACGAGTGCGCGCCCCGCACTCCACCCGCGAGCGGCAGAAGGCGGCGGCCGTGACGCGCGGCGAGCACATCATGGCGCCCGCGCAGCTGCGCCACTACAGCATCGAGCCGCAGCCGCAGTGGCTCGCGCTGCCCGCCGCGCGGCCCGAGTCCATCTACACGACACACGGTCAGTGCCGAGCATGTACGAGTGCGCGCCCCGCACTCCACCCGCAAGCGGCAGAAGGCGGCGGCCGTGACGCGCGGCAAGCACATCATGGCGCCCGCGCAGCTGCGCCACTACAACATCGAGCCGCAGCCGCAGCCGCTCGCGCTGCCCGCCGCGCGGCCCGAGCCCATCTACACGACACACGGTCAGTGCCGAGCATGTACGAGTGCGCGCCCCGCACTCCACCCGCGAGCGGCAGAAGGCGGCGGCCGTGACGCGCGGCGAGCACATCATGGCGCCCGCGCAGCTGCGCCACTACAACATCGAGCCGCAGCCGCAGCCGCTCGCGCTGCCCGCCGCGCGGCCCGAGCCCATCTACACGACACACGGTCAGTGCCGAGCATGTACGAGTGCGCGCCCCGCACTCCACCCGCGAGCGGCAGAAGGCGGCGGCCGTGACGCGCGGCGAGCACATCATGGCGCCCGCGCAGCTGCGCCACTACAACATCCAGCCGCAGCCGCAGCCGCTCGCGCTGCCCGCCGCGCGGCCCGAGCCCATCTACACGACACACGGTCAGTGCCGAGCATGTACGAGTGCGCGCCCCGCACTCCACCCGCGAGCGGCAGAAGGCGGCGGCCGTGACGCGCGGCGAGCACATCATGGCGCCCGCGCAGCTGCGCCACTACAGCATCGAGCCGCAGCCGCAGTGGCTCGCGCTGCCCGCCGCGCGGCCCGAGTCCATCTACACGACACACGGTCAGTGCCGAGCATGTACGAGTGCGCGCCCCGCACTCCACCCGCAAGCGGCAGAAGGCGGCGGCCGTGACGCGCGGCAAGCACATCATGGCGCCCGCGCAGCTGCGCCACTACAACATCGAGCCGCAGCCGCAGCCGCTCGCGCTGCCCGCCGCGCGGCCCGAGCCCATCTACACGACACACGGTCAGTGCCGAGCATGTACGAGTGCGCGCCCCGCACTCCACCCGCGAGCGGCAGAAGGCGGCGGCCGTGACGCGCGGCGAGCACATCATGGCGCCCGCGCAGCTGCGCCACTACAACATCGAGCCGCAGCCGCAGCCGCTCGCGCTGCCCGCCGCGCGGCCCGAGCCCATCTACACGACACACGGTCAGTGCCGAGCATGTACGAGTGCGCGCCCCGCACTCCACCCGCGAGCGGCAGAAGGCGGCGGCCGTGACGCGCGGCGAGCACATCATGGCGCCCGCGCAGCTGCGCCACTTATATCCATGAATTTAATTGAAACGCTCTACTTCGGTAGACATCTTTATCCCGTAAACTGGGTGATCCATATTTTAAATTCTCAACTTTAGTGTTGGTGGCCGCAAGCTGCACTTTAATGAGATGCTATCAATTATTTATCTGAAGCTTCAATTAGCTTTAATGATGAGGTCTTACTATACTCACTTCCATAATTCCACGCAGACGAAGCTAGTACGTAATAAACAGATGTATAATTATTAAAATGTGATTGCAGCGACAAGCGTCACCGACGGTGGGTACCGAGTGGGGCTGAACCGGGCTCCGTCCTCGCAGGCAGCGCGCCCGAACTCGATCGAGATCGAGAATCAACAGAACCGGCGGCTCACGGGGAATGGACACGGTGAGTGTTCGTGAGACATAGTATTCATGTTAATAAACTAATGTGTTATATATATAATCCTAATAATTACGAGGAAGTATAATTAAAATTATATCTGTTCATAAAAAACGGAATCCGTATAAATTGGAGGAGTTCGTTCGACGTCAGTCGTCAGTCCATCCTTATACGGCCGCGTAAGGATGGGCAGACGACTCCGTCGTGGAAGCGCTGTCGCTCGGTGACGTCAGTAGCCCGGAGCGTGCGTGTTGTCCGCAGTGGTGATGGAGGAGAGCCCGTACGGCTCGGCGGAGCCCATCTACGGCGGCAGCGGCGCCGGCACGCCGCGGCGCCCGCGGCCCTCCGTGCCGCCGCCCGCGCCGCCCGACGCCGACGCGCGCCCGCACCTGCCGCACCTGCCGCACCTCGCGCACACGCCCACCAGGTACCCGCTAACTATCGTCCTTAAAGGGGCTTGTAAACGGGCTACGCTCATCGCTCCTTTAACTAAACTTTTGGGGATAGCTTGAATTGCAGCAATAACTTGCCATTAAAATTGACTTTTTACAAGCACCTTAATAATTTACATTTTACGGTTATCTGGCACTTAACCACTCGTATGCAGATTGTAAAAAACTGGAATTCATAACATTATTTGAAAATAATACATATGCAAACTGCACTTAAAAAATACATACCAAGGGTTAACGATTGTGAATAGGGCCTCAGATAGCTGTAGCACCATAATTCTTATCTGACATATTACAATATGACGTAATAACCGTTATTATGTATACATAGTCTTCCATTATCTTCTCAGTGTTTGAGAAAAGCACTATATATGCCTCGACCGGAACGGCGATTGCCTGGCTTGTATAATAAAAGGCTCAGACTTCTAACACGTACTCGTCACGCATTCCGATACTGGCTGGCAATCTCTGCAATAATGTACTATTTTTGTAACTGGCCCTTATAGGCTGTTTCACATGTCTGGGTCCATCATTAGTTTTGATAGCTAGTTAATTGCGCGTGTGTGTGTGTGTAGGTCCACGCTGCCACCGCCGCCGCCGCCGCCCGAGGGCGCCTCGTCGCCGCCCATGATGAACGGCGCGTCGCCGCCGCACCGCACCGCCCTCGACGCGCACCTCGACCACATGCACGCTGTTATCGGTAAATACCCACACAACGTACAATCGACTGTAAAACAGTTAATAAAATCTACCAATAACATTGGTATGATTTACTAAAACATGATTGTTGGATATCTTTGTGTGAAATATCTTAATGTGCAATAAAGAGTATGCACATATAAATGCATACTACGTTGTGACTACTACATCTATACATATAAAACAGTACCGTGACTCACTTATAGACAACGCACAGCCTAAATGGGTGCTCCTAAAGGTTTGAAATATGGAGGAGACATTCCTCGAGTACCCAAGAGGTGCACTAAGGAAGGATTTTTTGAAATTCCATCCCTAAAGGAAAGATAAAGTTTGTATGGAATATACCGCGGGCGAAGCTGTGGCGGGTCCACTAGTACATACATAAACTCTGAAATGTGAAAGTTTTGCGACCTGAATCGACCGAAGTTTGTAGATCGGCCAGTATAGTGACAAAATCGTTAAGGTAACGACCTCCGTTACCTTAATGATTTTGTCACTATATATCCTCCAATTGTATCAATTTCATATCCAAAGTATGCATACAGTTGCAGGCATGATGTCATCGGAGGAGCCCGAGGCGCTGCCCCCACCCGCGCCGCCCGCGCCCCCCGCGCCGCCGTCGCCGCCGCCGCCGGGCGAGGAGCGGCCGCGCGCGCCGTCGCCGGGCGCGCTGCTGCGCGGCGCCTCCGCGCTCAAGCCGCCGCGCCCCGCCGCCGAGCCGCAGCCCGACCCGCGCTCCGACCTGCTCAAGGCTATCAGAGACGGTCAGTACTACACCGCGCCGCCGTCGCCGGGCGCGCTGCTGCGCGGCGCCTCCGCGCTCAAGCCGCCGCGCCCCGCCGCCGAGCCGCAGCCCGACCCGCGCTCCGACCTGCTCAAGGCTATCAGAGACGGTCAGTACTACACCGCGCCGCCGTCGCCGGGCGCGCTGCTGCGCGGCGCCTCCGCGCTCAAGCCGCCGCGCCCCGCCGCCGAGCCGCAGCCCGACCCGCGCTCCGACCTGCTCAAGGCTATCAGAGACGGTCAGTACTACACCGCGCCGCCGTCGCCGGGCGCGCTGCTGCGCGGCGCCTCCGCGCTCAAGCCGCCGCGCCCCGCCGCCGAGCCGCAGCCCGACCCGCGCTCCGACCTGCTCAAGGCTATCAGAGACGGTCAGTACTACAACGCAACCCTACTATTATTCCAGGCATCCAAGATGAATACCTGTACAAACATGTACATTTTCCTGCAACGAAGCTGCACCTGGTACCGTCACGAGATTCACGAACTCACAAACAGGCACGAATAAGGTTAAGAACTTTGCATGTTTCAAATGACTCATTGTTCTAATTATAGAAATAGTCGATAGATAGATTTAGTGTACGTAGTGTGTGTAGTGACCAGCACGATTACAACACATACCTTACAGTTCCAGTTTTTTATTCGTCGGCACTCGCTCTTTACGCTACTGACAATTGATTAAGTACGTTCTATACATTTTGGTCCTTCGAACCGGATCTGAAGCAGTGACCTATGGAAGCCTGTTACCGATTAATATACATTTTAAAAAGCAATTAAAATTATGTAGGTGACAGTGGCGGACTGTCAAATATTTCGTAGAGAACCGGAAGAAAAAAGCCATGCAACTGACCTGACCTTTAGAGTTACATTGATTGAGGCGTAACCTCCTACGAAACTTAATTATACCATGAATAAACCAGTAACATCCATCGCACACACCTATTTAACAGGTGTACAAATTTCCCCAGGCATAAAGCTGCGGAAGGTGGACAAACGCGGCGACGACTCGGCGGGGCGCTACGACACGCTGCGCGGCGTGCCCGCCTTCCTCGACGTGGCCTCGATCCTCGCGCGGCGCGTCGCCGTCGAGCTGAGCGACACCAGCTCGGGCGCCGACTCGGACTCCGACGACTCCGACCAGTGGACCACGGAGTCCCGCGCGTGACCCCGGGGCCGCGACGCCCGCCACAGGCCCCGCGGCGCGCCCGACCTGTGCCCGGACGTGTCGCGCACCGTCCCAACCCAACCCGCCACCGCCACCACCACTGCCATCGCCACCGCCACCGCCACCAAGCCCGCAGACAAACTGCTCCCTAATGTTCCGGAAATGGTGAATCATGGGGAGCGAGTCGCCATCACCATCAAGACGGAACGTACCAACAAAGTCGATAAGCCGATCGAACCTGCCAACGGTTCCAGCTCTGTGCGCGAGCAAGCCCAGAAACTAGAAATGACCGCAAAGGTTCAAAAGCCCCCTCCGAGGACGTCGTCTATCGATTCATCGAAAACGAAGCTCGACGAACTGAGTTATGTGAAGAACTCGTCGTTTTTAAGTCGCGACATTCAAGCCCAGAAGTCCAAAGTGGAGCCCATCAGTAATGTTAAAAGTAAACCGGAATCCCCTGTTGTGAAGGAAGCTAGCCCTCCCCCTGAAGTTGCTAATTCGCCGCTGCGAAAGAGTATCTTATCGCCCCCAAAGAAGAAAAGTACGCCTGCTACGAATGATGTAATATCTCCTACCAAAACAGAAATCACCTTCCCACCAAAAACGAACGTAGTTTCTCCTCTAAAAAAAGAGACGTCACCGCCAGTATCGTCTATCAGAATTAAAAACAACGATGATATTGCACCCATCCCTAAATCGATCATAAAAGAAACGGGAATTATAAAAGAAATTCCATTGAAAATTGAGAAATTATCAATAGCTGACAGCGGTGATGCTGTAGAACATGGAATCAATCAAAATGATGCAAATAATGGAGGTGAAGCGGCCGGTGGCGAGGGGGCGGCCGGCAATGAGGAGTCAAACGGAGTCGGAGACAAGATCAAGAAGTTTGAGAGAGCCGCAGAAGACGCTAGCGCGCCCCCCGGCAAAATTTCGCGAACGGGGTCTGTCCGCGGTCGCGGACGCCTCGAGCGCTCCGGCTCCGATTCTAAAGAAGACCTACCTCCTCCGGCCACTCCTTTCAAGGACAACGTGCATTTTGAAATGGGTACCTTAGCGCGGCAGCAGAGCGTCTCTAGAAACAGTCCACCGAAATGGTCCCGGGCGGAAAACCAGCCGGCCGAGGATAAGGTGAAAAAGCCGGAGCCGCAGAAGATTATAAAGCCGGAATTCAAGCCCATGCCCTCGCCGGCGGACGTCACCATCCGATCACCGAGCCTCGGCGCCAAGATCGCCGACCAGTTCCCGTCCCACGGTACCGCCTTCCGCAACGTAGCCTCGCCCGCGCCCGACGCCGCGCGAGCCCTGCACAAGCTCAACGAGGACCCCAACACCGCCAACAATTTCAAAGTGTGTAAAGCGAAACCCAAGGAGAAGTACTCCGTGAGTAAGGGGTCGAGCTACTTCACCCGCGGCTCCGAGGAGATCTGGCTCGTGAAAAAGAAGGATATCGAGGAGATCGAGGAGCGCGTGCTGGACTCGTTCCGGCGCGCCGGTGGGAACGTGTGCGCGCGCAGCGAGTCGCTGCGGCCGGCGTCGGAGGGCGGGCACGCGCACGCGCACGGACACACCCACGGCGCGCCCTTCGCGCACGCCACGATGGGCCGCAAGCGGCAGATGTACGCGCGCAGCGAGTCGCTGGACCCGCAGGCGGCGGGCGCGCGCGCGCACACGCTGAAGCGGCAGACGTCGGTGGCGTGCACGTGCGGCCACGACAAGAAGGCGCGCGCCCGCGCCGAGCCGCCGCGCCCGCGCTCGCGCTCGCACGGCGACGACGCGCCCGCGCACGTGCTCGACAAGTACGAGACGCTCGTCTAGCAGCACTCCCGCTCGGACGCGCCCCGGCCGTAGGCGGTCGCCGTTCGACCCTCGTCTCTGTCGCCCGAGCGGTTTGTTCCAGTGGATCGTGTTCTGTGTTGACTGTGGTCTACCCTCCTCCGTGCATCATATTGTGATAGTGGGTATTATAGCGGCGCAAGCGCGCGATTTGCGAATAGGGTAAGGTATCTGGTGCAATGCATGAATCGTTACGTGTGATCACGAATTATAATATATTATTTACATAATCAATGTGGTATATTGAATTGGTATAAAAATTATAGGGCAGTTTATCACCTTGCCTTATGATTGTTCTTTTAGAAAATGAAGCAGAATTGAATATAGGAATGATTAAATATTTATTTCATTGTAAACCGATGTATAAAAATGTAAGGATCTAGAACTGACGATAAATAGTTAGAATTAACAATAACTATTGTCTTCTCTTAACTTTTAGAATGTGGCCACAGGCAAAACTGAAAATGAAATCTTGCTTGTATATAAATATGAAAACTTATTAGTCATCTTATTATGATACTCCTTTTCATTATGATGAGGACTTGAGATTAGGAAAAAGATATATAATCTAAAAACACAACATAGAAAAAATTTCATGCATTTTTGATAGTGTCCATTTGATAACAAAGCGCGCCGGTTCATGGCGAATCGGTGATTTCCATACTTGCTGATACGACGTTAAAATTATATCGAATTGCGATCTGTATTCTTAAATAACAATCGATTAGTATGTAAATTATGACAAATACTTACCTAGAACCTCGACTTATTTTTGAGTCAATTATATATGATTAGTAATTTAGTTCTGAAACAGTTTTGTATTGAACGCGAAACTATGCCCACCTGAGCACAATATAATTGTAATGGTGCTTTGCTTGTTAAAAACTTTGTAACATTTCACTTGGACCCCTTAAAATTTATTTTTATTAGCGGTTGTGAAATTACGTTTTGAGATTTAATTAGTTTCTAATGAGAAACAGGCTTTATTGAAACTTAAAGTTTTATGTCTATCTATTATGAAGTTGCTAGTCGATATATAAATATTTTAAAGCTATGTAATTGCGAGATATAACGTATTCTGTATCATCTCCTAATAACCTATGATATGATCCATTAAATTATAATTATAATTTTTCATCTGATAATTAGTTTCCATGGTTTACTGTCATTAGGTACAAATGGAAAATCGTCCACGTGAAATAACCATTCTGAACTTGGGTCAAAAGTAATAGTATCCAAAGTGAATTTAGTGAAAATGTAATTATGCTGAAAAGTATTTTTAACCAAATTTATTTTCGTTGTAAATTAATTAATTAACGAATAATGGACGTGGACGTTCAAGTGGACGATTTTCCATTTGTACCTAATGACAGTAAACCGTTTCCCGTAACAGATAGGTAGATAGATAGGTAAACATAAGAATAAGATTCCATTTTTAAAGTATCTGTACGATTTTGTATTTTCATATTATATGTGACCTGTATATGTAGTGCCAATTATATCTGTATATTTTAATCAACGTTAAATCGATAACTTCCATTTTGTATTTGTTTTATGAATGTACAAATGAGTGGCACCGAAAATAACCATTGAGTGCTTGAAAACTTCCAATGGTATGTGATAAAACTTGAGGGCTATGTCACGTTCAAGTTTGTGCTGCGTGTCAATCTGTAAACAAATTCAGTGTAATGAACGTATTAACATATAATCATCGGAAGACATAGCCTTATATCGAAGAGTTAGCAATAAAATTTAACCCCTCGTATGCTTAAACAGATCAGTGCGTATTCTTAGTCCACTTTTTGCAAAATAATAAGTTTTTGTTTTAATACTCCAAGAATCAAATGAGACGCGAATGCTAATTTTTTCCGGGTTTGTGTTGCAATTTTTTAAGAAAAGCAAAAAAAAATCCAGCTGAACCCATTGTCATATTTATTACGGTGATTATTGAAATTGGCAAAGAATCTCAAGGAATTCTCAAGTTCATATTGTCTTTTTATATTTTTTGTCAATATATATGTAATTAAAACAACATCTAAGCGTTTATTACATTATAAAAATATGCATTCCAAGTGTTTTGTTGATAAGCATCCTCTACATGCAATTTTTTTTTCAGTCTTACTATTTAAAAAAAAGAGCAACGAACGTGTACCAAATTTTTTCTAAGTAATATAAAGGTAGTCGTGTAATGTTTAGATAGATATTTTTCCTTATTTTAATGTTAGGTATTTATATGACTTATGGCTGTTGGTATAAGTTTTTATAACTAAGAAGCACCTAAATTCTTACTGCCAATTAAATCCCAATACGTTTACATTATCCGTAGCAGCTTCGGTTCTTATGATTTATTCTTCATAATTAGCCATGTTTTGGAAGGTATTTAATTATTTTCTCGTTGCGTTATGTATGGTATGGGCAACGTTATAGAATAGATTTGATTATTATATGTATGATCACGATTAGTAATAAGCCATGTAAATTGTAGCACTAAGAAATAAATAAAGCATGTTTTATATTATGTAGATTATGTAAACGCCTCTTTATTTTGCCAAAAACTGGCATGCGCTGGTTATTTATTAGTATTTTTTCTTAAATGTTTATAATTTTAAGTCCAAGCAAGTTGTTGTAATCGCTGAAACAATGTCATTATGTCTAATAAGAAAATATTTTATAAATTGTTTATTTGCTAATATGATTTAAGTTAAATTAAATACAAATTGCGTTTTATTGTCTCCCATTTTCCTCCAAAAGCTTGGTGCTCACCTGCACCTAGATTAAAAATTAAAAGCGTGCTCACAGCGTCGAGAGCTATCTAAGTTCCGAAGTGTAAGGCCTAAGTGAACGCTCGAAGCGGGGCGTGCAGCGTGGCGGGCGAGCGTGAGATACAGCGACTGGCCTCAGTGCACGCTCACACCGCTCGTGTGAACCCAACCAGGACAAATAACAGTTCCTCACTAGCACAAGACATGTGCGTGAAGAGATTTCTGCCTATTTTTGGAACAACAAGATTGAGGATGTATAACCACGTCAAATCCGCAGTACATCTATTTAATTTTTCAAGTTTTGTTTCATTTGCACCAAATAACGGCAATGAGTAATTTTGTACGAATAATGATTTAAAATATACAAATTGTGTGATTATTAATAATTATTTAGTATGTGAAATAAAATTAGAACCTGATTTGACTACTCGAGTGGCAACAGCACTAGCGGCCTTTCCCTACCGTTTGACGTTACGGTCCGGACAAATGGAAATTCAATCAAGAATATTTCCGTGGGAACAACGGTAACGACATTATTTTTTGCCATCAAAAAATCGAGGAGAGTACAAAGTTATAGTTTGGATAATTGTTTGTTCGCATGACATGACTGCACGCTCTTGTCGCCGCTGCAGCTGCAAATCACAAACAGGGTTGAACCAAAGAGTAAAGTAAGTATATAGGACACTAAAGGATCGAGAAGATTTTGTTGTCACGATTCACAAGTAGACCATTGACTGGGTACAGCCCGCCCGAAGCAGACTGACCGTCAATCTGCTTTGTACACGATCAATTTGGATCCTGATTTAGATTTATTGTGTACCACCCTATACTTAGGCTAGCCACTGACCTACAATATAACTGTGCAATATCACTGGTGGCACAATTATATTGATCGTCAGTAGATGATATTGACGGTCAATATCGACTACTGACGATCAATATAATTGTGCAACCAGTGATATTGCACAGTCATATTGTAGGTCAGTGGCTAGCCTTCTTTATTTACTCTTTGCTGTGTGATACCTATTTATTGCTCTCCCGCGGTAACTCACGACACAGATAATCACTGAGGCGGAAGTTGTGTTTATGGATTATTAGACGATGTTGCCAGCAATACCATAATGAATGAGGGGGTGTAAATACACGATTACCTATGTGTATGATTGATTTTGATTATACAAAGTTCTCAGTTCTCATATTTATTATACAAAGATTTACTTCTTAACTATTTTTCAATGGGGTATATTTCTAAATCCATAACAAAATAAATTTAAGGACATTGCCAGTATGAAATAGGATGGAAATAGGCGAAAGTGAAGCATAGACAAATAACGTAATTTTTATAGCATTCCCTTTATTTTATTCCCTTCCCTTCATTCTGAACTGAAAGAAGTTTGTATTTCTGCTACCTCTACCTGCTACAAATGCCGATAATTTCTAATGAAATGTTTGGTCAGGTTTTGTGAAAGTAATCGTGGAAAAAGGTTGGTTTAAGTGACAATTTTAATGTTAAATTTAAGCAGTTACGGATTCAATTAGCTTCTAATAAACATTTTGTTAAAAATCTGGCATTGAAACTCATCGCTCCATATCAGTCGTTAGCAAATTAATCAAAATGACTTCAGCACTTTATTTGGAGCATTATCTCGATAGCCTTCAACATTTACCTATAGAATTACAACGGAACTTCAAACTTATGCGAGATCTCGATGATCGGGCTCACGGGTTAATGAGGACAATTGATCTTATGGCTGACGAGCTATTGCCCAATATCCCGAAAATGGACGATGAAATGAAGAAAGATAAAGTTAATACCATTCAGGGTTTGTTCAACAAAGCAAAGGAATATGGTGATGATAAAGTGCAGCTGGCAATACAAACTTACGAGTTGGTGGACAAGCACATACGGCGCCTTGACTCCGATCTTGCGCGCTTCGAGTCCGAGATTCAAGAGAAAGTGATGAGCGCTCGTGCGGCGCAACAAGCGGCCGCCGACCAGGAGCCCAGCACTGCCACTGTCAAGAAGGGGAGGAAGAAACACAAGGGCAGCGAGAAGGCCGCGGCAACTTCAGGGAAAAAGAAACGCGTCGGAGCATCTAGCGAGGATGATGCCGCTGCGACGGGCAGGTCTGCTGCCAAGAAGAAAGCTCAGCGCAAGGGTGCCACCACCACTGCTAATGCTGTCAAGGAACAAGAAGAAAATGCAGACTTAGACTCTGTGGCTGGCATGGCGCATCCCAGTGACGTACTTGACATGCCTGTTGACCCTAATGAACCAACCTACTGCCTCTGTCACCAAGTGTCGTATGGAGAGATGATAGGCTGTGATAACCCTGACTGCCCTATTGAATGGTTCCACTTTGCTTGTGTCGAACTCAAAATCAAACCCAAAGGCAAGTGGTACTGTCCTAAGTGTACCCAGGATCGGAAAAAGAAATGATCTACGGTTAAACCTGCTGTCAAGTCCGCAGATAAGACTGTTCCAATAAAAAAAGAAGTAAAGTGACTTCCAGTACATATTAATTACCAAAATAACTTTTCAGTGTAGTTGTGCGATTGATTTAGATAGTAAATTTATTATTGATAATGTTTTGTAATAATAATGTAATATAAAACTTGCCAGTGTTGGCTGCCTTTACAATTCATAATCAATTTGCCCGAGGTTTCTTGGCTAAAGTAGTGAATGTGAACCAGTTTGGTAGTCCATTCGAACTTATATTCATTTATCATATGATTTATTTTGGTGTATTTTTTTCAATAATGAATTTGGCATTGAATTAGTTAATGCTTCAACAAAGTTTAGCAAGATTACATAATAATATATTATAATTTCTAAATTATTGTAGTTGTGTAGCTATGATGGGTTTAGTGTTGCACTGTCATAATTTCCTTTCCATCATGGGATAAGAAGTGGTCAAATAATAAGTATCATCATATAGATAACTTAACTTAAAATTATTTCATATCATAAATAGCATTGTGTTTAGAGCTATATTATAGTTTCTTGTGATTAACTTCTAGGTTAACCGTTTTTTAAATCAGATTTATGTGGAAGAGGCATGGAATGACGATTTTTATATCCAACTGCCCAGAAGGAGGATAATGCTTTTCGAGTGTACGTCTGAATTTATGTAGTATGCAATATAGTGTGTGGGGACTACTAGCGTGATTTTTATGTTAAGCTTATTTATATCTGTAAAATTTGCAAAATATACTTCATTATCCCTAGATGGCAGCACATGTTACGTAATTATATAAATGACAAATAAAAGCAAATATAATTGCCTTTTCATGTGACTTAGTGTATAGAAGCTTCTTTTCTGCCATATGATATATTTGTCTTTGTCCATTCAATTGTTATCATGCACATGAAACATTTATAAATTTTTACTTTATTGGCGGGTGCAAAAGGCACGCTATGGGGCCAGATGTTGAACTATGTGGAGAAATATAATGAAACATACAGTAATTAACTATTTTGTGATTGTTGGCGTAAGCTGGGATTCCTGCAATGTGATTGTTAAAGTATTGTTGTGTTTATCAATGAAAATTTAACACTATTGGCTCAATTTCATTCTAGCCAATAGCATATTGGATTGCTTTACTATTGACACTGCAGGAGACCCAGCTTAAGACTTAATTATTGATGAGTGGGGATACAGGAGTGGGTACATTTGATTTTTATAAACTCTTCTCTCTTAAAAATTGCTTGTGTAAGTGGGATTTTTGGTTCTTATTATTCTTAAAATAACTGGAATCTTAACAGTAAATGTTTTCAGTTGATGTTAGCCTAATATATCATTAAAAATATTGAGAAACCACCATCAACTTATACTACTATTCACATAATAATAAATTCCACATACCAGTTACCTAAAAATCACACAGCAGAATTGTTCCCGCTATGTGTTCTGTTGCCATCACTGCCAGCCTATACAGGTGTGCCTTATAAACAAACTATGTTGTATGTAACTTAAAGCATAAAATAGATTTTGTGTGCAGTTACATGGTATCATTATATGACAAAAAAAGTGTGTAAGTTAATCAATAAATTAGGGTCCAAAACCTATCCAATAATAATCGAAAGTGAAGGGTGTTGCGTTAGTTTAGTCAGACGTGTTTAAAAGAAAGGCTGCGTGGATAAGTGTGTCTATCAAGAGTTTTGACACGTTTGTAGCGATAAGATTTTTTGTTGTGTTTACAATTACATACTTACATTATGAATATTTGTAACCTTTTGATGGCTAGCTAAAGTTGAGGTCCTGCGCAATGTTAATAACAAAGTACAATTAATTGCACACTATATTGGCTTATGATAACTAGCAAATGAATTGTATAGAAACATAAAATTTTAAAAGGTGTCTCTATTATGCTGTTATTCTGTAAAGTGCCAGTTTCAGTCAAAATCTTAAGAACCTCCACAAACTCGGTTTATCTCATCAGTTCTCGTGTCCTTTGTATAGAACACAATCTTTAAATTTTTCCGGTTTTATCATAATTTGATAGTGTACCAAATGAAAGTAACAAATTAGACAAGCTATTGACTAATTAACTCATTTCTTGTCTGCACACTACTAAGTGAAATGGTTTACCTATGAGTCGTCTCTCAGCTTAAAATAAAGTAAAAGAAAGTTAATATGGAAGAATGGAACAGCCAAAGAGTGAAAATAATGGCGAAATAGAATATATATGTGTTACAATAAGTACCTAATTATAAGATTTTAAATTAATTTCTGTATATTTAGAATTAAATGTCGTTTGATTGGCTCAAACAGATATGATAATAAATAAGTGACTATACATGAAATAGGTCACGGTGCAGAATTAAATTTAGAAAGACGACCATGATATCCTTTCCATACATTGGTCAGGCTTTTATGATAATAAATTATATGATCTATCTATGGTCTAATATAATTGTAAACACTACTGCTGCTAAGTAGCCTTTTAGGAGAAATCGAAATAATAATAAAGCAATAATTACCACTGAAACATGTGACCTATTTAAGTTTGTGACTGAATAAATATGTTTATTAGGACTTAATATTATGAAGTCATTATGTAAAGTGAGTTTAATATATTTATTTAGTAAGACTTGTTATAACATCATGTATTGTTACATATTTTATGATGTGTAATAGTATTAAAAACATTATGTCCATTAAAATCATTGTTTACCTACATGTATTTTGAAACGGGCGATTCATTTTTTTGTAAACCGCGTTAGTTTAAGAGGACTGTGAACCAACCGCATAAATCAGCCTTTTCATACAAAAGGCGATAATGATTTCCACCCCTTAAATGTTAACCGATTTTGACCAATTTTTGATAGGTTGTCAGTCAGAATATAATAACCTAGGTTATACGTTTTTTGAATATTGAAAAATGAACAACAAAGTCAAATGATCGCCGAAATTCGTTTTGTATGTGAATACTAAAACGACAATAAAACTGAATTTATTGATTATAGTGAAAACACCAAAACGTATAGACCTAGATTTTGTTCTGACTGACAACCTATCAAAAATTGGTCAACATCGGTTTACATTTAAGGGCTGGAAATCGTTATCGCCTTTTGTATGAAAAGCCGTAGGTTCACACTCCTCTTAACTTGGTTTTGCACTGCAAGCAAAGCAAATTCTGAAGAGAGATTTATTTCCTTTAATTTTTTTGTACAAAATCGAAGCGTAATGTTATACATTTTATAAGCTTTAGCTAGGCTATGAAATGTGAATGATAACGAGTAATATAAATAATTGTGTTGTTATTGCCATTATTGTTCATAAATCACTGTATAAATAGACCGATATTTCATTTTATTGTTATTGCGCCATCCCTACGTTGCTGTCGGAAAAAGATATTATTCTAGGATTTTTTCTAGCAAGATCAACTGCTTTAGCCGTCTGTTCAATATAATTCTCAACTAACTTTTGCCGGCAACTTCGCCTGCGTGTGAATGTGGTTAAGTAGGTATATTTAAAATATGTTGCTGATATTTTTAATTAAGATTTTTTGCCTTAATTTACGGTTTTTTTATTTATTTATTTAAAGATACACCAACAGCATACATATTCAAATAACCACTATTAAGTAAGGTTCTGATATGCATGTCTAGGACAGGTATGTAAAAAATTCACAGGATACATGTTACATTTATGTAGCCTAAGGGTAAATCAATAGAAGCTAACAATATGTGATTATGATTACCTAAATCTAAACCTAAATCTGCAACAAAAAAAAGAAGACACGGTACATTGATTAAATTAATTATCTAATTAAAAATCTTATATTATTTATTGTGTTATATGGTTTATTACCAGGCACGCACGAACTTGCCGGTAGTAAAATTTTCAGCCACTATTTAATACTAATAGGGGTTGATTTTCATTAAAAAAGTACCCTATGTCCTTTTCCAGGGCTCAATCTATCTCCATACCAAATTCCATGAAAATCGGTTCAGCGGTTTAGCTGTGAAAAAGTAACAGACAGACTTACTTTCGTATTATTTATAATATTATACAGTACTAGCTTTGGCCCGCGACTGCGTCCGCACGGAATTCGTTTATCGCGTGCAGCGCCATCTACCGAGGAGTAGTGCTTCTCATATTTCCTGTATTTACAAAGATTCCAGAAAATCCCGCAGGGACATCGCGATCGGGATAAAAAATATCGTATGTCCTTCTTAAGCCTTCCAACTATCGCTATAGGTACTAACAATCAAGTTAGTCTGTCGCACCGTTTTAACGTTAAAGAGTAACAAACAAACACACTTTTGCATTTATATAATATTACTAGCTTCTACCCGCGAGTTCGTCCGCGTGGAATTCCGTTAAAGTTATTCCCTCGGGAACTTTAAAATTTTCCGGGATAAAAAGTATCATATATCCTTCCCAATACCTAGAGAATATGTCTACAAAGTTTCATGATGATGGGTTAAGTGGTTTTTACGTGAAAGCGTAACAAACAAACAAAACATTCACATTTATAATATTACAATAGGCGGTCATATAGCGGCTAAGTAGCGGTTTCTTTCAAAAAACCTAAGAAAGAAGGCAAAACATAAAAGGGTGAATCCAATAGGGCGTTTAAACCCGTCCTTACCGTTACCCCATTCTTAGTCATCTTAGGTTTTTTTTACTGAAATTAAACATGAACCGGGATAAGGATTGTTGGGGCTTGAAGGTTAATAAACTTTAGGTCGATAATTAAAATTTATTAAAATTTAGGTCGCTGTGGCCAGCTTCTCCTTCCTGGCCCCCGATTCTCGGTACATTAGAGATAATCTCACAATTGAGATTAAACGTCGGTGCATACAATCGTTTGACACAACTGTATGAATCTGACGTTTAATCTCGCAATCGACATTATCTCGAATGGACCGAGAATTTGGGTCCTGTTCTTCTCTATTCCCTGCCTATAGTAAGGTCTGGCGCAACTCAGGGTAGAATGATCAATTATATTAAGGAATATTAAATCGTATTTTATTCGTGTGACCGTTGCAGAGCAATTTTCGTTTGTAGACGACTCGATATAATCAAGAGAACTTAAACCTAAACTTATGCGTCAGGCAACAGCACTGGCGCTGCTGGAGCTTCGCTCGTTGTCAAGCTAGATGGCGTTAACAATTATTTATAGTAAGGATGAATGGTTAAATCACCACCACTCACTGAGGGATAAGATGGAGATAGCTTGTCCTAGTGTCACCGTCATATGCCCTATATTTCACGCGGCCCTAGCATGCCAGACACGAGGACACTAGTGTGAGAGAGATGCACTTAGAGATAATATGAAAAAAATTGTTGGTATGGACAGGCAGGACATGAACATTTATAAAAGAAGGGTGTAACATTAGAGTTTGTAATAATACCTAAGTAATTACTTATTAACCCCTTTATAAACATCAGTATATGTATACGGCCCGCACGGTGTCCTTTTGGGAAATAATAGGTACTTTATGAACGATTAACGGACTTTAATTGTTTTAACGGAAGTTAATGAGTTAGTTAACAATTTTTAAAGTTAACGTAAAACTTAATCCGTTACTAGAAATTTTAACTTCGTTAATTAACGATTAACGGATTAAAGGTTTTTTGCCCAGCTATGCACATACGTATCGTCGCTGGGCGTGCAATACCGCGGAAGAGCACTTTGTTAATACCGCGTAACAGCAGCACGGCACAAAATTGAGATATGTAATGATATGTAGTTAAATGACTGAGATATTCCGTTTTTTCTTGTTCCTAAAAAATCGCAAAAAACGCAGATACGCGGTTTTTACAAAGTGCTCTTCCGCGGTATTGCACTCGTAGCGACGGTATGTATGTATGTACATACATACTCACGAAAAGTACAACCCTCCTTTTTGCTTCGCTGCAGTCGGGTAAAAATTATGAAAATGTGATGTTAAAAACTGTAACTCAAAATCAATCAAATGCATTGATTGAGTAGTAAGCTTAATTGAAATACTTGCCGATTATGAATTTTGGGACCATGCCTTCTAGCAGGTACACTTTCTGCTAACAATACAGTATTTGATGACGAAGGAGGTATTATTTTAAAGTCCAAGTAACCTTCAACTTAAACAAAATGTGATGCTTCATTGACGTACACGCTTGCATTATAATTATATATCCGTGAGTCGGTATACACTCGGAACTAAAAAGTGCAGTAATCGAGGTGGGGGTTCCAAACCTGATCTGAGCGCAGGAACAGCAAAATTGCATCAGATGCATGACAGATAATTGACAGAGCTTGCATCAGGCGGCGTGCACGCAGCTTTTCGACTTACTTTTTCAAACTCGTATGTGGCTGTGCATTGTCTTGAAATTTTAACTCGTGCGCAGTCCACAGCCGGACTAGCAAAAGTAAAATTTCTTTTTAATTTTAGTTGATAGTAGGTATAACTAAACTAAAATTATTTCGCTTTGTTTTTCGTAGCATAGTTATTTATAGTTCCAAGGCAGAAGACTTCCGAACGAAATACAAAGTTTACTGATAAAAGTTTATCGTAAACAAACTGTAGACACTACAATGTGAGTGTCAAGGCGCTGAACTTGTGTACGCTTCCTAATATGATAAAAAATAAAAATAACAATAAGTAGGTAAGTAAATTGACAAGCTTTCCGTGGTGATATATAATTATGTGAGTTAAGTAGTACGTATATAGGTTAACCATATCAAAAAGACAATCACCGCAATTATACTTTGCGCATGTAAGGAGCATTTACTTAGGATACGTTTATTTATTTATTTATTGCACAAAAATCCAGAGCATTTTAAAATCTTAAACAGGTTATCTTGCTTATAAAACTTACTGGCAATTACGGATTTACATTTTTTAGACCATACTTAAGCGAATATAGGATACAATCCGGAACTAAAGTTACATTACTAAGCAAACAACAAGTGTGTGTGTGTGTGTTTCATCGGCTACGGCCCTAACATGCAAGACAAAAGGATAAGTTAAACCGTCTTATCTCTGCATATCTCTTTCGTCGGCATCTCTTTATTTCACTATAAGTACCTAATTTAAGAACTAATTAATAGAGAATGAATAATTGTAGTATTAATGACCTAATTAGGTATAAGTTTATACATATAAGGTCTGCCCCCGGAGCACACAAATATTTATCGTACAAATTCGTGCCTCTCGCGCGATGTGCGCGATAAAAGCTAGTGTGCTAGGTCCACTGAAGTTCAAGAATTGAATGGAACGTAATATGATCCTCCTACCAAAGATATGATCCTGCCAAAGTTAAACTTTTTGCTCATTATTTTCTCTATCGTGGTTGTCCCTATTAGCACAGATTCTATTAGTGATGTAATATGTAATCTTTTTGGGGATAGCCCGAATTGCAGCAATACATTGCTGAAAAACTAGCCCGTTTACGAGCCCCTTTAAGGATTGTCTGCATTTGAACCCTCTGTCAAGTAGTATGTACCCACCATATCTCAAAATGGCTTTTGACTCGGGAGTCGGGACAACTAAAGTAACGCTCAAGCCTGACCATGTATTAGTATCAGCGTGCGCGTAAAACCGGGCGAATTTCTCGCCGCGCTCACACCGCGAAGAGTGAGCCACCCTGCGCGCACGCACTGCGAAACAAGCGCGCGAAAACAATTTTTAAAACAAATAACTCCCGGGATTATTAAAAAAATTCAGTGTAAATATTTGAAGAAGTTTGGACAATGACAACCTTCCTGCGAAAAATGTGGAAAAACCACTCGAAGCACAAAAGTGAGTTCATCTAATATTTTTTCTATTTTTAATCAGAATCTGAAAACAAATAGGTTTTTTTTTATTAAAGAAAAAAGGACCGCGTTTATTTTGTTTGTAATATAGGAACCGGCTTGTTTATGGTTTAATGAATTAAAACTAGAACTGCTTTGTCCGCTATTTTAAAGTAAATCTATAGTAAAGTAAGTAAAGTAAAGTATAAATTTAGATAAGTCTTAAGTTAATCATCATCATTTTTATACAGGCTGGAAAAAATTTATTTTTAAAAAGAATCAAAACTGCATTCAAAGATTGTCGTGTCCTTCGTATTAGAATTGATGATAAAATAAAATTAATGTTAGATATCACGATCTTTTTTATTTCTAAGACCAAATATTTAGTAGAGAGATTTTATCCTGAATAATAATCCTATCGATTAGTAGAATAAAATAGCGATTGTTTATTTTGTGAATTTTTAGCTGGTTCGTTTTCCGGGTGAGACAACCGAACTTTAGAAGATCTTTGTATGCAGTTTTGTTTCTTTTTAAAAATAAAATAATGTTTCCTTTAATTAAAATTATCTAACTTCAGGATTTAAGGCAGTTCCCATCTAGCGGCCCTGACAAGCAAGACACAAAGATAAGTAAAACCCGTTTTCTCTCTGACTATCTCTTTCGTCGGCACTAGTGTGACAGAGACGAACTTAGAGATAAGACGGTTTAACTTATCCTTGTGTCTTGCATGTTAGGGCCACAGGGCCCATAATTTTTTTTCCAGCCTGTATTCGAGACCTGTGTCCCGCAGTGGGCACAGGTCTCGTCTCGTAGGGAGAGACTGAGCAGTAGTACTTACGCGGGCTCAGTGCGGGTTAAAGACTACACAAACATCTTTGAAGTACTTCACTAATGTGTGCAGGTTTCCTATCAATGTTTTCTTCGCTGAAATGCTCGTGGCAAGTATGAAATATCCGCACACGAGTTTCAAAAATATCAGAAGTGCGCACCGGTATTTCGGCTGTCCAATTTCAAAACCTAGTAAGGGACACATCCAAGAAAAAACGTGTATTTGCATTTTGCAGCTTACTAGGCCACAAAGCATTGATTTCTTTGGCTCTCCTATAAAAAAAATGTCGTGTCCCTTACTAGGTTTTGAAATAGCACAGCCGATTTGAACCCGCGATCTTCTACTCGAGGGGCCGCGCGTCGGAGCCGAACGGCTGCCACTGCAATAGTAATTAATAATAAAGAGGGCGCCAAGCGTCCTAAAGTGGCCGCTATTTACTGCAACAAGAAAAATAAATGGTGAAAAGTAATAAATAAAAAGTTAGTAGTAGTAGTCATTTATTTCTCATTGAAACAACATTACATTTTATATGTAAAAAATGCTTTGACAAAAAGATCGTCAAGATAATTATAAAAATAAACTAAAAATAATTCTAGGAATAATCAAATGTTACAAAATATTAAAAAAAGAAACAGGAAATAGAAAATATAAAAAGAAAAGAAAAAACAAATGTCATAATAATAACTAACATATGGCCGATTCAGAAACGCCACTTATGCATTTGATTAGATTAGATTAGAGATTAAAAAGTTAAATGTCCGTCACTTTAATTAAAGATCAGTTTGAGTGGCCTTTCTGAATTTGGCCAATACTTACCTAAATAAAATAATAATGCTATATTACATAGCATATAAATTGTGTATTAAGTTGCCCAACAACTTATCCGGTTTCGATTTTAATAAAATAATTTAGTTTAAGTGAAAACACAATTACAGTGATGAGGGCGCTACTGGACGCTCGGCGCCCCCCTTAATAAGTAAAAACATCATTTACAGTGTTTTTATTCCTTCTACTTTAACGCATAGTTATAATATAACCTTTATAGTTAAGTTTCATGTTAATAATGACCAATTAGACTTGACCGAGTCGCAAGCAGTTCCGTCCTTCACCCAATTTAATCTCCCTTCTCCGGCCACACACGTAACTTTTTTTAGAACTTCATTAAACGTTCTTGTTTAGGACCACGGCTGTCGTAGTAAACAACCAGCTCGCCATCTCCGGGTGCGGGTTTCACTCTAATTACTCTGGAATTAGGAGCTCTCGCTGCCTGTTTTAGAAGGCGTCAAGAAAAACTAACCTAAGCGGTTTCTGAACGCAACTTGACTTTGTATGTGGTCATCCAATGCTAGCTATCTTAGGAGATCCTCCCATATAGCGAGTATTAAACCAGCATTGTAAACGTAGAAAGAGTTCGTTAGAAGTGCGTTGCAACGTATAAGTGTAGTAGATTCTTCTGAGAAACTGTGTCGGAGCTTTCTTAATTGCGTTTATCGGTAAACTAAAGCGAAGGTTATGGGAATTGTTTAGAAAGTGTTGACAATCCCTTCGTTGGTATTTTTATGGTTAAAACATTCTTGTAGGGGAAGCCTGTGCTCTTTAGGTGGTTTCAATAATCTTGTATTTATTACTTTATTGCACAAAATACAAATGGCGGACTTAATGCCCAATGGCATTCTCTACCAGTCACCTGTTGGTTGACTGACTGACAAAAGCTGCATTGAGAAAGCTGATAGGAATTATGAGAAAAAAAATACCTATAGGACTTTTACGGTTAGAGCTTGTTTTATTCATGTTATAATACAAAGTAATAATAAGTAGGACAGGTGTTTGCTAAACGAGTCTACAAAGTTCCGTATATCTTAGGAAGGGTTCTGCAAAAACCGCATAAGACAACAAATTAAACCATGCTGTTTATACCTCAGCGCCTCTATTCGGGAACGCTAAGTGATGTTGTAGCGATTCGTAAGCGAGATTTCTCATTCCACTCTTCCGCACGACGCGTAATGCGTAAGAGCGAGATGAGAAATCTCGCTCACGAATCGCTACAGAATCACTTAGCGTTCCCGAATAGAGGCGCAGCTCTGTAGTAAATACGTCATTTTTTTCAGGGTTTTACTGAGTTAAATAAGAAGTCATTGTTAAATCAACATAGGGTATAAATTCACACGAGCATCAATTCTTTTTCCTGAAGCTAAAAATGTTCACTGAAGGGGCGATTTTAGTCGTCGGACATCATTATGTTGAGATATACTTATTATGTTCTTCTTTTTTCACTTTTATTTTTAGGACATTATAATTTTGTATTTTGGGACATATGGATTATTTGTAGGATTAATACTAGACTGAATTTTTATCAATACCTACTTATAAACGGTCCTAGAGATTTCAAATTTGGAGGATATATTCCTCGAGTATCCTAGACGTTAACTAAGGGAGGGAGGGAGGGATTTTTTGATATTCCATCCCTAAAGGGGTGAGGGGTGGGGGGGTTCCTCTGCTGCACTGGGAGTGAAGAAATAGCATAGAATGCGTGCAGATGCATATCATCCTGGCATGTCGTAAAAGTCGACTAAGGGACGGGTCCTCTCCAACATGGTGGACTATCTGTATGGGCGATGGGCTGATCCCCTGTCATCATACGGTTCATCATACCATATTAGGACTAATTAACCGAACGTGGCCACAAGTAGTCTTGTGGCTCTGCCCACCCCATTAGGGATTTCGGGCGTGATGCTATGTATGTATGTATGTATGTGTAAAGGGGTGACGAGGGGTGATAAAGTTTGTATGGAAAATACCGCGGTCCACTAGTTAATTATATTTTAAGAGACTTTCTTTTTGCGAATGCATTATGAATGTGTGATTTTTACATATAAAACGTAATATTATTTTCAATAAGAAATAATAAATCATACACAATTTGCTGTTATGAATAACGAAACGTCTCTCTCATATCGTCTTATTTAAATAGACCCTAATTTCTTACGATAGTAAGAAAGAAAACTAAGAAAATTGCAGGTTGTTTTCAGTTTGAGTACGCACAACTGACGTAATTACAATCGTAGCATGTCAAACATCACGTATTATGAACACCATTTATTGTTTATTGTTGAATGCCCGAAGGTCTTGAGTCCAATATTCGCAGTCATATCTGCAGCTATTTCAGGCTATCTGCATTATCTAGGCCAGACTATTGAGATCAACAGGCCAGGGGTCATTATTAGGCGCAATTACAGATCCGACGATTGTATTATTATTAACATTTGATGATAAACAGCTGTTACTCGTGTCATCTGTACCATTACCATGAGTTTACCGCAAACCGTTCTCGTTATCGGAAACTATCGCTCGGTCCCTTTTACTTGTATCGGCAATAAACATATTTCCGACTGATTTTGATAACGAGAATGGTTTGCGTATACCTACTTATGGTAAGGATACTGCGTATTAATTTTGTTACGTCTAGAGCTGGCGTTGCGTCGTAGTTTTCAGGCAGGTCTTTCTTTTACATGTTAATTACATTGTTTAGGTACTTTTTATTGTGTATTGTTTGCATGGAATGACTGGATTTTTAAAAGCAATGAAATAAAGGAAATGAAATAAAATGATGGCATGTATACCAAAAGTTTCCATGTCAAAAGTTTGCACTGGTCGTCGGCAGTTCCATGTATTTTATCCGAAATCCGTGAATAAATTTAATACTATTTAATTGTTTAATGAATAACTAATGCCCCGAATCCAAATATTAGAGTGTTAATATTGAATTGAACGAGTAGTTTACTCTTAATCATGTAGGTATTTATACTTTCAAAATCGACGTATTTTCAGTCAGAACATAATATATACAGATCAAATATTTAGGCGTCATTTACATGACCACTCCTTTGCTTATGAAACTAGATCGATCATAATCAAGTTAAATGGCTGAGCTTGGAAAATTGCGCTTGAGTTATGTACAAAATTATCAGTAATAACCCTAATAACGCAGTGCGAACGTCCGTTTCATGTGCGTAGTATCTACTCTATGTAGCAGTAACCTTTCCGCTACGCCGGCGCCTTAATTGTATTTATTCTTAGACAATACGACATTGGTTTGGGTTTGCGACTACTTATTCTATTAAAATCCTTTGAGTAATTATATATACTAGAGTGGACGCCTCAACTTGATTTTTTGTGAAGCCTGTTGAGGCCAAATGGCTCAAACGCCTGTAAGCAAAACGATCACTGCCGGACACGGCGCGCATGCCCGCTCCGTCATCAAGTGCTCGCTGTCATTTGTTTGAAATGTGTGTTCTAGTGTAAAGTATACTTCAGTGTTAAAATCTGTCGGATTCCTAATATTATTTAATTTATATCCAATGCTGCGAGAGGCGAACACGTACCGAAACCCGATTTCCGCAAGATGGACCGACACGATCTAGTGAAGTTTAAGCGATCCCCTGGATGCGAGTATTGCAGGACCGGTCGATGTGGCGACGATGGTGATTTTGTGTGACTGGTTCGTTAAAATTTGCTTCTTTAATAATAGTTCCAGTACGAAATACAATAATCAAATTCATCTCGCACTATGTTCAATCTTGACCGCAGCTCAATTACGCAGCACAATTGGTATCGGTTTGGCTCGAAATGCAAACCAATTTAGTCTAAACACTGTGTAAATAAGGGCACAATTGGTTTACTTTTCGCGAAAGCGATACCACTTGGTGTTGCGTAATTGAGCGGCAGTTCCAAATCACTTCTAGAAGCAGTCAGGTGACGACGCGGTTAGCCTAGTTGGTAGTGACCCTGCCTCCGAAGCTAGCGGTCCGGGGTTCGATTCCCGGTAATGGAAAGTATTTGTGTGATGAGCACGAAAGTTTGTTCTAGAGTCTTGGATGTTTCCTATGTATTTTAGTATTTATTTATTTATATAAGTAAGTATGTATTTCATCGTCTAGTACCCATAACACAAGCCTTTAGAGCTTACTTTGGGACTAGATTGATTTGTGTAAAGATTGTCCCCTGATTTGGTTATTTAAACATAAAACGTCTGAGTTGACATATACAAATATGTCAACTAGTACACACGTGACACTCTTGGTCACGGTACTAAACGGCGGGTTGAAAACTTTAACGCTGATTCTACAATATTCGGCAATCGATTAGGTTTTCGCGGTCTTGTTTAGGTATGTTTTCCACTAACCCTGTAGGAATTAGCTCATGAAAATGATTAAAAGTTGAGTTGATTTGAACTAGTACGCGTAGGTATAAGCGTACTAGTTAAGCAGCCTTGCCAGAGAAAGATCTGTCTTATTAAAGTTTTCTAGGCGTACAACCACGCCCCTGCCGTCCGGTTTAGTGACCACTCCATGTTAAGACACATCAATCTAGGGAGGCTAAATATACCTCCTTAACGAGATGTAGGTAGATTGGTATCTATTTCAAAACCAATAATGCGTGCTTGCTTCCGTAGAAGGAGTAGAAAACCTACTACCACAGTTGGAACGAAATAAAGTGTAAGTAAAACCAAAGGCAAACACATGCTGCCTAAATAATAATAAAGACGGATATTTACTAAATAATCCGTGTGAAAGAGGAAGATCCTATCCTACTACTATAGCTGGGCACAAGACCGTTAATCCGTTAATCTTTAATTAACGAAGTTAACATTTCGACTAACGGATAAATTTTTAAGTTAACTTTGACAAATATTAACGGACTCATTAGCTTCCTTTAAAACACTTAATGTCCGTTGATCGTTAGTTAAGAACTTAATCTGTGCCAAAAGGACGCGGATCGCGACGTACGATGTTTTAACGGAAGTTAATGAGTCCATTTTTTTTTAAATGTTAACTTAAACATTAATCCGTTACTCGAAATGTTAACTTCGATAATTAACGATTGACGGATTAACGGTCTTCTGCCTAGCTATGTCTATATCTAGGGCGCACGACATTTTCGCCGCTCCCAATTCAGTCTACTACTACTTACTTCAAGGATATTTTTATTGTGTTATTTGTGAGTACTCATAGTATTGGTATTTTTGTTTCCAGAACTGTGCGAAGAATGGGCGTTAGCAGAGTGCGAGGGCGAGGGTTGGTGGCGCGAGGCGCGGGAGACCAGCGGCCGAGGTGCGGTGGACGTGCGGTACGCGGGCGCGACGCCCGTCGAGCGCGCCGCGTCCGCGCCCGCCACCGCGCTCGCCGTGCGCTCCGCTCTACACTCCGCTAAAAGTAATTACATATTTCATTATTTGAGCATATAAGAGAGAATTAGTCTTAATAATTATAATTTATTGCTTTATTACTGTGTAATATCTTATTTATTTTATTTGAGGTTGTATATTTGATGTAAAGTTCAATGTTTGATTTGAAAAGATGACTTTTTACTGAGTTTCTTGCGGCGCTTTTTCTCAGTAATGATGGTTCTGTCCGAAGCGCTGACAGATTCAACCCATTTTAATTTATTCATGTGATAAGTAAAAGAGCTCACAGCAGAGGCGTAAATATCCTAGCGCCATGGAGGCCATGGCCCGAGGCGGCAGGCTGCTAGGGGCTGCTTGGGCTAAACTCTGCGCGCTCAGCTTTGGGCGCCTTTCATAATCGTCTTAATATAATCTTTAGTTTTAATTGGCCCAGGGCTCCAAATCTTAAAATACGCCTCTGCACACAGGTGGCCAATTTTCTGAATAAACGTTTTGAGTTTGAGTAGATGGATAAATTAAATCACACAAATCTCTTAGGGTCAATAATCCCGCAGGTAGGGATTGCTTGTTGACGTGCGTGCGTGCGTGTATACGGTACGATATCCATCAAACGCGCCGCCAAGCTTCCACGCACTTACGAATAAATAAAGAGATGATAGGTACTTAAGCAAAATTAAGACAACAGGTTACGCACATTTCAGCCCCAATCCTCAATGCCGTTGCAGGTTTCGTTAATTGCCTGCTACTCGCTGCCGCGCTAGTGAATTCCAAGCTTTGCACTCCGCTTCGCTACTTATACCTATGTTTTTATTCCCGAAATACTTAGGTCATCCCACTGCTATTGACGTTGTATCTACCGACTCCTTAAACCTACCATAATCTCCTTGTTTCCAGCTCTGAACAAGAAACTTCAGCGGGTGAATCTTGACATCAGCGCGAAAGGCATCGTGGTCACAGATGCTGACACAAACGAGAACGTGCTAAGCATATCCATATACAAGTACGTAACCTTCCTACCTTTTGTATACTTCACTTTCAGGAGGACTATAAATAACAAAAATCCGTGCAAGTCGGACTCGTGTACTGAGAGTTCCGTACTACGCCATTTTGACACGGTCTCAACCAATCAATAATATACTTTATGATATAATAACTTTGACAGGTGCAACTAAGTTGGCAGATTGTTAAGGTAGGTAATTTTATGGTTTTGATTTCAATATATTTTCATATTTCTATAACAGAACACGATTGAATTGATATTTGTCGTTAGACTATGAAGTATAAACTAAAATCAGGCCAAATTTGATACCTGAAACTGCTGTTATAGAAATACAGATGGAACAAAATTGGTCTAACATCAGTAAATTTTTAGGGTATTAATGTATGGGGAGCTTCTCAGGCTTAAAGGCAGGATTTACTTCATCACTCCCGCTTAACCGCCAGTGTAAAGACATCAGTTATCTTAGAAACTGGCAAACTCGCTATTATGTTTGCTTACACAATTTGAGGAGTTTCGTTGATTTCTCATGAATCACGTTATTGATGATGACTCCAACTTTGACCTTAACGGGACCAATCTGGAAGTCCAAATTGGTTCAATAATGTCGGAGTTCTGAGGTAATAAACATCAAAAAATACGCGAAGAATTAAGAACCTCAAGAATTCGGTATAAAGAGTAAAGTTGGAAACCGACTGCGGCACACGATGTGCAGATACAGATACATAATTTTGGGTAATTTTATTTATTTACGCACAAAACCAGCTGCGCTTTGTAGTCAAATGTAGGTGACATCACCAGGCGCTTCGTGTCCTTGCACAGCGTGCTCCGGATGCCATCCAGAATTATCTGTAGTCTCCAGTGCAAACCTTAGTATAAAATCCTTACTGATAAAGCAAGTTGGAATATGAACTGCCTTGCACTCAATAACACAAGAGTAATAATATATATTTTAATTATGCGACGATAATGAAGTTATAATAAAGACTTGGATAATGGAGTTGCTTTAATATATGCGCATCGATTCGATTGACTTCACAATTGTATGATAAATTCAGACAGTTACGTGCGTTTTGTCCTCATTACTGTGCCATTTATAAAATGATCAATTTCTACAGTTTTATATGTAGGTAGGGTCATAGCTTAAAACTCGCTAACCTTACGTAGTTGTTTTAAAAGTTAGATGGTGGCTTTCAAGTTTAGCAAAGGATTCAAACAAAACGTGTTCGAAGTTTAATAACACGATTAAATTAACGAAGAGATTTTTGGTAGAAACGCCATCCTCAAGAAATATTCAAGATATGAAATCCTTATAAACACTATGGCCCCGCGAGTTATATTGTCAAATTTATTTCCGGCAACTCTAGCTGATGTAAGCTGAGAGTTATTTCACTTCGTACGTTATAGGAAGACGCCTTTAGTTAGAAACCAAACACGCATATACTCACACATTCAAAAACGACTCTGTCATCTGATTTAGGTACCCGGCTATAGGAGGCCGTCCTATAGCCGTGCAAATTTTCACACAGAATTAGTGCTTAGTGTTTGAACCCAAATCAAAAAACGGATCATCCCCGCCTCCGAAGCGGTTGCTGTCGCTTGCAATAAATATGGGTACCTAAATCAGATGACAGAGTCGTTTTCGAATGTGTGAATGGAAAAGTATAAGTATATGCGTGTTTGGTTTCTGTGTTTAAATACGGAACACTAAACGAACACAGCACTACATTCACAAACGACTTCCTTGGATTTACCACCAGGTATTTATCACACGGCGTACTGACGACTGGTGAAGATTGCGGGACTCCGCTGGATGCGAGCAGCACAGACTTGGGGGAGGCCTATGTCCAGCAGTGGACGTCTTTCGGCTGAAATAATGATGATGATAGAAAAACAACGTAGCGATCCCTAATAGAGGCCTCTAGTACTCTGTACTTTTGTAATGTGGTATAAAAAATCATTTTTTCAGGATCTCGTACTGTTCAGCGGACGCGGCGAACGCGCGCGTGTTCGCCGTGGTGGAGGGGCGGGGCAGCGAGCACGTGGTGCACGTATTCTCGTGCCCGCGCAGCCGGCACGCGCGCGCGCTCGCGCTTTCGCTGGCGCATGCTTTCAACGATGCTTACCAGGTACACACTAGAAGGTTCTGGATCTTATGGTGATCGGTAGCGTAGCGGGGCGGCAGGGGCGACTTTTAGGGGGCGGAAAAATTTCACAATAAATAATAATAATATCTTGTTAAATTTGGAACCATTTCATTTCATATGTTTGTCGTACCTACGTTTCGGACTAATTTAAAAGTAGCACGAAATTTTTCATTATGATGATTGTTTTTGCCGAAAAGTTCTTTACCTAAATAAGGGGGCGGCGAAATTTTCCTCCGCCCCGGGCGGCTGGCACATACGCTATGCCACTGAGCTTTCTGGTTGTATACTTTATTTATCACTGTATTTATGTTTCAGGCATGGCAATCGAACCAAGGAAGCTCAATACCGTCCAGTACGAAGCGCTCATCACCCTGGGTAACTCATTTTTATCTAATCTGTAGATTAGAGTTAATGCCGGTCACACTGACGCCTTCTGTTATCTTCTGTTGAAAGTCGTACATGACATCACACATATCACGCCATGCTTGGATAAGAGCTTGGGCCTCACACCGCTTACACCATGTGACCGGACGCGTTTCGGACTAGTCGACAACTCTTATATTCATTAAAATATATAATATGGAACTGCTCAAAGCAATTTTCACAATACTTACTTACTTTTGAGGTATCAGAACGCGAATCTGACATCATCGCACGTTCAGTAGCATTTCAACCACCATCCATGACACCCGTTTAAGTGACACTGTTATAATTGAAAAAATTGCCCTCCCGCATCGTGCTGTGTGAGACAGCACCACCGACCCCACCGCGCACAATGATATGATAGCGTGTGAATTTAGCAATATTATACTTTTGTATGTATGTCGTAAGAGCTAAGACGTCAATAATAAATAAATAGGGTGTGGTGAAGCCATGGCGCTGGCGGCGTTTGACAACCTTCTATGAGACTTTTTACACGAAATTGCACTGATAGGCATATCCTTCTTTTGAGATCTTTACTTATATGGGTTCGTGAGGCAGCAACAGATTTTCATGACCAACGACGATGATAACTCGTTATATGCCTCAGAGAATTGTATCATGAACGACCGCTGCGGTTCCGTGGTTGGGTTGAGCAGCTCGGTAACCCACCCACGGAACCGCAGCTGACGTTCATGAGGCATTGCAAGAGTTATCGCCCGAGAGGAAATGATTGACGACATTTGTATCTGGCTCGAGGACTATATATAGCAAAAATATTAGGTTTAATATGTACCTAAGATACTCGTATTTTAACGATAAAAAGCAACATGACCAAATAGCTAGCTTTATCTCGGTGTTTAAATCATTTAGGCAATGGCATTTAGGCAGCCCTAGCAATCCTTATCCCCATCTTATCCCTCAGTGCGTCTCTCTCTCTCTTATCCTAGTATCGAAGAAAGAGATTCACTGCAAGATAAGATGGGGTCAACTTATCCTCAACCTTGCTATCGCCAATAAACTTGAAGTCTCCTGGGTATTAAATTAACTTGTTTCTAATTCTTTCAGGAGCGTTTCCCGCTTGAGTCGGATGAAGAGGAAGAAGTAGAAGATAATAAGTGGCATGCGCAGGCGCCACTTGTCACGTTCGCGTAACCCGACTGTTCCATCAGACCTGGGTTGAAGACAAATGACGACTCTAAGGGTCAAATTGATTTACTTTTGGTGCCAAAGCGACACCAATTGTGTTACACAATTGAGCTGCTGGTGATTGTAGCGTAGCATGGCTATTGGCGCCCGATCCAAATAAGTGTTTAGATACGAGTATACGCAAATGCTCATTTACTGTCGATTTTTGGATTCTTAAAACTGTAAATATTCTGAACGTACCCAGGTTAAGCGTTTTTGTGTTTGATTAAAGTTTTTTTCAATCAATTGAATTTATACTTAAGAATTTATTAATCTGATGGTATCCGTCCAAAATTATAAAATTCGTCAAATAATGGATGGAGTTTCAAAGAGCAGCCGTCAGCTTTTTTGGAATCCAAGTTTTTAAATTCGGTAATTGTTCGTTGATGTCTTTTCCATGGAAGCGTACTTTATGAGATTCACTGTCTAGAATTGGTTTCCATTTGCGACCGCCCGTGACTTTTAAATTGCTGCGAGATGGATTGAACATATGAACACATTGTAATCTAAGTAAGGCCTAAGTTTTTGAGTAGATAAGTTTTCGTGGTTTGTGTCTGGTTAGTTATTTTGTGCTTTTACAAGCTTTTATAACATTACTTGTTAGTAAATATAGTAAAATTTTGGGAGTAATTTTGAAGTAGTTTCCGTGATCGGAATAGGCTATTCGGTACACGATGACATTTTGTATGTATGTAATCACTCCATTACAGCCAAAACTACTGAACCGATTTTAACAAATGGGATGTCAAATGATTATGGCATATGACGTCACCTGAAATGTAATATGGCGGTTGCTAGACTTTGTTTCTGATATTTATCCAGCCATGCATTATTAGTATCAAATGAAAGGATTCCACAAGAGCATTTCAAAAATATATAACGTGTTGGTTGTTTAAGTACTTTACACATACAAATATGTGAATGAATATAAATCATAACGCAGCTTAAACTAAAAAGATGAAAAAAAATATATATGATTTATAAAAACAAGAACTTCGACTGCATAACTTCAAAAAGAAAGAAACAAAAAATGTATACTACAATTCTTGTGGGTTCGCGACATTGAAATAGCATTCGGTATTTTCAAGGATTTTTTGGAGCATCCCTGAGTGCTATTTCCATATCGACCCCACGAGCATGGCAGAGTCAAAGTTGTTTCTTTCTCTTTGTATGCAGTTGGATTACTATTATATATATTTAATTCTTATTTTTTATTATAAATATATTAAAGCCAAATATCATGCACTCACTCACTCACTCGTTGAAGCAAAAGGATGTTTCAAAGTTTGAACTAAAGAGAAATGGTGGAGCCACTAATAAGTATATGTTAAAAAACGAGAATTGGGAAAAAAGTCTTTAAATAAATTTGAAACAAGTTTATAATATGTTAATAGAATTTAATTATATTAGGAAATCGCCAAATTATTCTAAATTAATTAAGACAAATAATATAAGTATATAAGTACAGTAATAATTTAGTTGTATGTTTGGTTTACAATTTCTTGTATTCATAAATGTTAATATAAATATTTCGACTGACATCATGTGTAATATAATTCTAGAATAAACTTACTTTAATATAGTGATGTGTTTTAATTATTACATTATTTTTATAAACTAGGTACAAGGATAAATTATCCCTCAGTGTGTCTCTCACATACTAGTTTCGAAGAAAGGGATGCACTGAAAGATAAGATGAATATAGGTTATCCTCGTTTTATTCATGCTAGGTCTGCAGGTGCGTCGCCTTTTGCTTTTAGTTGTGGCGCACGCTGTGCACAAACAACGAGTTTTGGGTGTTTTCATGAGCTTACGCACAATACACACATTAACTTTATATATGAAAATTTTGGTGACATTACCCGAAGCACAAAAGAGATAGGTACAGAAGTCAATCTACATACAAGTGCGCTCGAACAAACGCACACATAGACACTGCTCACGGACACGATATCTCGGACTGGTTGGGAGCAGTGCGAGCGCGACTGCCGTCCGCTTATGACGCGTCTGTGAACTTTTTTGTGCAATAATGGAGCAACAAAAACAATTTATTATAACTGTTTAGTGGACGGTTGTTTAAATTCAACATTAAACGGTGAATTGTCGTTTCTTAAGCTACCAGTGGTTTCAGAGGTAAGTAGGTATTTGCGTGTATTTCGATGGTTCGTTTTAACGTTACACAGAACAGTTAGGTAGGTAGGTAGGTAAGCGCCCCGCCCCGGCCCCCGAAGAATATATCTAAGATCGATTTATATAATAGTTTCCTATTTTGAATCAGTATAAACGAAGTAAGTAACTAAATTTTTGTAGGGTAAATTCACGCCACCTTACGTAAGTTGAAAACATGTTTTTTTGTTTGTGTAGATATTGTGTTGTTTTTAGTATCATGTGATAGGTTTAGGTCTAAAACGGATAGGGCAATGGAACTTGGGTAATCCGTTTAGAAGTTACTAGAAAGAAGAATTAATATCTATGACCCGTTTCACAAAGCTTACAATTTTACAACCAAAACCTGGCAACACCGGTGACAGATCCCATAAATCTGCCTTGCGGTGTTTTGTCTGTAAAATTTTAAATTGTAGCTTTGTGTAACGGGCCACTGTTGTTAGTAACTAGCGGTAAAAAAAAACATTATTGTAGTGTAGTTTCAGTTTTAATTTAAATTTTAGATTTATTTTTGATTTAAGGTATTTGTAGTGTTATATTCGTTTTGTGTAATAAAGTGAATTGAGAAGTCATTAGAAAAAAAAACAACATATGGCGTGAATATACAAGATTTATTTACGGATGATGCGGCTCTACGGATGAGGGCGTCTTGTTAGAATATATTCTCAAAAATAATCTGCATATTGTACCTATATACATGTATGATAAATGCTTTGGCCTATGGGTAATGCCGGGGCTCTATATTAATAACTTCGAAATCACAATTTTACAGGCAACATTGCTATGGGATCTGTCATAGGTGTTCCTATATTTTTCCTAAGGAAAGGCAAAGGGAACTTTGCCCACCAGATTTTTCCTGTAGGTATTTATTGGAAGCGGCACTGGCTATAGAGCTCCAGCCGGCGGCGGCCGAGGGCGTCGCGGGACAGCGGCGCGTGGCAGGCGCCGCCGTGGTGGTTGATCATCATGTAGTCGAAGCAGTTCGTCACGCCGTCGCCGTTGCAATCCTGCGACAAATAAAATGGTGGAATATTGGTGTGGGTAATATACATATTAAAACTTTCGTGAGACATGATGATCTAGTGGCTCCGTGAGCTGTAGACCTCGCGACAAATTTAAATTTATATCCGCTAACTCCTTCTAAACCACACAACTCATTTAGATGCGGTTTTCACCAATGGACGACCTGGTTCATTGGGAAGGATTATATGTATATAGCATTCTAAATAAGTATATATATAGTAGAGAAAAACCAATGTTTTTTAAATCAAGTCGTCAAAAAATTCCAATAGCTGACGCCTGTTTAAACCTTAAGAAATATATCAAATTAATGTACTAAATTATTGTAGGTCTTTAAAAAGCCTAGAAAAAAGTCCGCAATGGCATATGTCTATCTCCTGAGATTGACTCACAGTGACCATTTTTATGTTTAAAAAATTTATTAAACATTGTTAGGTTATTTGCGAAGCTATTTTCTCCTATTCAGTATTAATCTTTATCCATACAAATAAATACATTTTATACCTTGGGCATTTAATGTAGATTAAACTTGTCCTTTACACTATATGATTTAAATAAATACTTTAGAAGATATCAAAGATTAAAGAAAATGAAAAAATAATTCTATAACCGCGAGCTATACCCCGCGACAAACTTTGCCGTTGGAAAACTGATATCGCCATACACTGGGTCAGTTTACCAACACCGAAAATAAGTTTGTAATTGCAAAAACCCCCATATCTCCGCCATTTCGAAAAATTTCGAAAAACTAAATCTATATAAAAATCAAACCTGTTCACAAAATTTCACGAGAATCGGTTGAGAACTGTGCCCTGTAGATGAGAACAAATGGACATCCGGATATCCGCTGGACATACGAAAGCATTTTTGCCCAAGCTGAAACGGAGACGCTTCGCTCGCTCGGTCGATAAGTACTTGAAATACACACGATTTATTGTTAGAAATAGTCCGATATGTTTCGAAATAGTCGTTCTTCAGGGGTTGAGTGCGGTCGTGGTCAGAGCAACCCGCGCACTGTCCGCTGCGCAGCGCGCTGCGCCCGTGCAGAGGGTTCGAGTGGGGGGAGAGGGTGACATATCGGACTATTTCTGACAATAAATCGTGAGTGTGTGTAATTCAAGTATTCATGGTGTGGGTAGTTCGATAAACTGTCGTACCTAAGTTTTTTACTAAATTTTGTGAGCCACAGACCATATATTCTAAAGGCTTAGCCTTTTTAGTAGCAAACAAAGCTGCACAAGCGGGAGGTTTTTAGAGCGCTGTGATTGGCGCGTTCAAGATTATGCGTCCCCTTGCCTGTGTGTAGGCCTGCTACTCATAATTTTTGACTGTTATGTTGGCAGCGGGGGTCGCCCGGCTATAGGAAAATTTAGTGTGTGGCGCGAGCAATTTGTTTTACAGCGACAGTCGGTCTCTCTTTGGATTGGAAGTAGCAGTCTTCTTAGCAAGAACTGTGCATCCGATTGTTATATAGAGAAGATGTCCGTGTACGCCCTGGGTAGGACGCGTTCTGACTGAAGCGGAGTGAAGCTGATCAATTAGATTGCTCCATCTATTATCGCCTCTACACTGAAATATTTCAAACAATCTAATTTGTCCGTTCCGGTCCACTCTAGGTCAGACCAACCCTTTCCGCCGCCCAAAATAAGGCCAAAAGTCCAAAGCTGAATTCAGAAGCTGCGTAAGGCGTAGGAGTCGTATGTGGGCCACCGCTTACGGTCTCACGCGGTCCGAGAGTCTATCCTCTTGCAAAATTTATCTTACATACATAATCCCTAATGGGGTGGGCAGAGCCACAAGACTATTTGTGGCCACGTTCAATTAATTAGTCCTAAGATGGTATGATGAACCGAAAAATGTATCTTGCACACATTAAATTTAGTCTTTGGCTAAATTTAAAATTAAACTTTATTTCATAATACTTCGGTTAGCGTAGAAATGTTAATGTTCTTAGCATTCTATGACTTGTAATGAAATGTTTTTTGCTATTAACTGTAGGGTTGGTTTTAAGAAGCAATAAAACAGAAATTGGCATGCCACATATTCGTCGTAGGTTTTAGAAAGCTGCAATATGGTTTTGACAGGTATAGTTGTGGAAATAATTGCAATCTGCAGAGTATAACGCTTCGTACGAGACTAAGTCTTGAACTTGTAGATCGAAATGTAATAGATAAACAAGGAGATCTAACTGAGTTCCTGTATAACTAAATTAGTATTCACCTTTCCAAACTTCGCCATATAACCTTCGACGATCTTAATGGAGCAGTAGTAGTCTCTAGCGCAGTCTTCGAACGCTGCAAAAAACGAACAAAAAATATGACATCATCGATTTCTAAGTAATCCGAATTGAAAATCGTGTTGAAGGTGTGTACGTTACCAAAGTACAGGAACTTTAGATAGACTTGTTTTTCCTGCTACAAACACAGTTAGTGGAAGTATGATTACGAGTCACAGGATTTCAGGATACATACATCCTACTAATATTATAAAATGCGAAAGTTTGTGTCTGTCTATATGTTTGTTACCACTCAGCTCCGCAATTTTATGAAATTTCATAAAACTCAAGTTAGGTCCTAGAATAGGATATGTTACTTTTAATGCCGGAAAGTTTAAAAGATCCCGTGGGAATAACTTACTCTAAAGCCAGAGACCAAGAATCATTTTAGGTCGCTGTGCCAGTTTCGTTAATTACTAGCTACATTAGTTAACTTACCTTCCTCCCTCTCTGGGTCATCTTCAGGCAGTGTGGGTTTGCCGGCATCCACCCAGTACACTCGAGATATGTAGAAGGGTCCGCAATAACCACCCGAGCAGGCGTGAGACATGTCACAACCGGCCACATGGCATAGGCAGCGGAAACAGGCATCGTTAAGGTTTGAAATGTAAACTCCTGAAGATTAAATGTAATGTTAGGTATTTCCAAAGTCAATTCGTAGCTTGGGAATGACTAATAAATAAAGGACACAAATTTTGGATCCAGATGTTTATTACCGAGGGGTTTTATGTCGGAAGGCTATTTTATTAGCAATTGGGATCCATTGAAGACCACATAGGTATAGACGCGTCCCGTCAGCTGAGATTGGTTAAATCCACACGACGAAGGACACCTTTAGATACAAAGTGATGCAAACTAGACGATAATACGTTTATTTCTTCATGTTTTATTACTGTGTAATGTTTATATATAATTGTATTTGAATATTAATGTTTTACTTGAAGAGATGGCTTTCTGCTGAATTTCTTGCGGCGCTTCTTCTCAGTAATGATAGTACTGTCTGAAGCGCTGCTAGATTCAACCCATTTTAATTTGTTCGTGTAACAAGTAAAAGAGCCTACAGGTGGCCAATTTGCTGAATAAACCTTTTGATTTCATTTCATTTGTTAATTTGTAATAGGATACCTAAAAGGTCTCCGCGTGAAACTAAAATATCTAGTTTACTGTATTCAGCATCTTATAATGCTTCGTAATGTTTTTTGATAAAAGTTGTCCTCCACAAAGTTAATTCGGAACAGCAAGGGAACCTTAAGGCCCGTCACATACATTCGTGTTCCTGATTCGATTTCCGAATTCGTTTTCCGTATGCGGACATTCCGAACTCAAGCATTTCATATAAATAGTTCTACATGACACACACGTTCGTAATTTTTCCGTACGGAATTCCGAACGGAATTCGTTCGAACGTGTGGGCTTTACATACAAATCATTTCAAACAAATCAAAGTTTAATTAGTTACTAGAGAGAGTATCTTAAAGGGCCAGCTATAAATGTCATGGACAAAAATAAACAATAAAATATATTTATAATAACATTGAAGTACTTACCTAAAACACCAAACGAATACAGTACATTCACAAAGAGTACACAATACACTGTTCCAAAATTCAACTTCATTGTCTCAATTTACTTCTATAAATAAATGTGATAATTTTTACTATTTTAACTGTATAGCAGTGACGATGACTCTATCATTTTTGCTGAACTAACGAGTTCTAACGCGTAACTGACTGCTTTCAAATAAAAAACCACTTTAATATGTGATTTTGTTGACGAGCTAAAAAACGGAGTAAAAACTGACGTAGGTTTCGCGCGAGTTGAGTTTCTGCGATGCCTCAGGCTCACCACAAGGTCCGTTTGTACGTCAGAACGTCACGATGTCTCTTAGTCAAGACTAGCCCGCAGCTCGCGGGTATACTTGTTATGATCCGATATTATCATTACCAGACAAGGCCATTATTATACTTAGTAAGTTATCATCATTAAATAATAAGGCGTATGCCCTAATTGTGTATTATCTTTAGTACATACATATGTATAGCTATAGGTAGGTGTTAGGTACCTATATTTAGCAATCATCTATTTGTTTAGTATGTTAACAAATTAAACCATGTAATCCAGTCAATCCTGTCAATAACTTTTATCTATTTGTGCATCCACGTCTGACGAACGCGCCGTGAATGCGCCGCACGCGCGCCGTTCGCGAACAGATATAAAAAAGCGGCCATTAGCGAGTCGGACTCGAGATCGAGATCTCGTTCAAACCAAATTTCGGTGGAAGATTACATGGTTACTGTACATCATATATTTTTTTTGTTTTATCATTCTGTTATTTTAGAAGTTACAGGGGGGGGGGACATTTTACCACTTTGGAAGTGTCTCTTGCGCAAACTATTCAGTTTAGAAAAAAATGATATTAGAAACCTCAATATCATTTTCTGAAGACCTATCCATAGATACTCCACACGTATGGGTTTGATGAAAAAAATGATTGAAAAATGAGAGACAGATAGACAGACAGACGGGCAGACGGACAGACGGACAGACGGACAGACGGACAGACGGACAGTTGGACGGACGGACGGACGGACGGACGGACAGACAGACGGACAGACAGACAGACGGACAGACAGACAGACGGACAGACAGACAGACAGACAGACAGACAGACAGACAGACAGACAGAGATGACGAATCTATAAGGGTTCCGTTTTTTGCCATTTGGCTACGGAACCCCAAAAACGCGAGTGTAGCGCGCGTGCAGCGCGTGCTGCGCGCTAGCGGTTCGCGATCGGCGCATTCGCGGCGCGTTCGTCAGATGTGGACGCACCAATGGTAGTCTTGCTTGATTGGCTGGTGCTAGCCACGTGGATCAGTTTGTTTACATTTTGTTAACTATTTATTGATGTCATTCTATACGCAGAATGACATCGATAGATCGTTAAAAATTACATCAAATTTAATCATTGTCTTACTGAGACAAGGTTCTAGTGAAAAAAGTTTTCTATTTTGCCTGACGAAGGTAAAGCCACGGAACACGAAAATGAAAAAGTTACATACAGTACAGTAAATTTACATACAGTAAAATGAAAATTTGACATATTTTGAAGATACATTTCCACGCAGAGGAAGATGCGAGTTAAAGCTAGTCAATTATAATTGCGACAAGACAACATTCAAGTATAAAAGTATAAATAGATTACATAAAGTTTATTGTAATGGCATGTCATTTTGCGTTCGCTGTTGACATGTTTCTGTGAATCAAGGCAATGTTTTATTTATGCTATCCTGGACTTTACAATTATGATCGACATCCGTAACCACAGAATAGATAATAGTACTAACGTAAGACTCACTGTCAAACAAAACCGGTGTTTAAGTACGAAAATATGCCTAATCATGCTTTCCCTCTCCGTCGTATAAAACGTGCTCTTTCGTGTATGCTAGGGTTGCCCGTTCCGTTTCTATCCGCATCATCGAACGACAACGACGCGCGAATCGCCCAGCGAATGAGCGAGGGGCAACCTGCTGCGATTTCTCCGAGCATCACGACCGCCGAGCTTACCTAAAGTGCGGAGTGAAGCCCACCTGCCTTTACCAGGGCCTGTATTCGACATTGCTTAAACGATATTACCAATTATTTTGCTACGATATGGTAGCTTAACTTGGCGGCAAAGGCGCTCGCATCGTAAACCCTAGCGATATCTATCGCCTAGGCGGTGTCGAATTGCTTTTATTTAGGCTTGTGTCGTTTTACTTAAACACTTTAATATTTCTTAAAACACCAAACTTGTTGTCTGGAATAACTAATTAAAAAATATCCAACCGTGTAAGATCGTAATACACTGCAACAAATAAGATTCGACAAAATTAGAGCCGATAGGTACCTATAGATTTGTCACGTTGGTCAATGTTGGACAACAAAAATAAGTACATAGGGCCGTAGGAAGGGGATAAGTAACGAGAGTCTATTAGAAGCCCGACGCCAAAGGCGTTAATGACTTGAGTTTGTAATCCCCTTACTGCCCGTGATACACACAGATTTCATCACATTTGTAAGGAAATAAAATAACATACATTACGTTGACTCTACATTTACTCTACATTGACTCTACATTGACTCTACATTGACACTCCATTGACCCTATACTGACCCTACATTGACTCTTCATAGGCTCTACATTGACCCTACATTGACTCTACATTGACTCTATTAAAATCCGATTGTTTGTATCCCCGCTTAACGTCCTAAGTCCGAGGTCGGCTCAATAGGAGCGCCCTTAGGCATGTTAAGTAAAATTCCCCTTGTTGAGCGCCATTCAGGCTGCTCGCATCTTTCCGGTGAAGCTGTCGGGGTCGTCAGAGACCAACAGCGTATGTCCATTCTAAAAAAAAAAAAAAAAGTCTATATTTTAAAACTAAACTCGTAACTCCCAAAAATCTATAACTCCCGAGATGCAATAACTTTGGTCTCGTGTAGCACGTTCACCTCAGCAGTAAGATATTGGATAAAGAGACTTTTCAGGCAGAAAGCTTAATTCTGAATTTTTTACTTGTTGCCTCAATTCTTCCGATGTTAAATAGCAGGTTTCGTCACTGGACTCACTCGTATTTATAAGATTTATTATTATTTTTATGATATTCCACGTGTATCCAATTTTGTAACTAGCTTATCAGAAGAAGAAACCAATAAAAATTTGAATCCCGCTATTTTTTAAAGAGGCGTTCTGAAACTGCACCCGCGGTATTCTGTTACAATATTAAAGATTCTTAAAACTATAAATAATTATGTAGATACATGATGAACTTCGTATTCTTCAATATTATCTTTATTTTATTATAAAAAATACAATTCGATTATTTAGAAAAAAAAAAAAAAAAAACAAATTGAAACCTTAACAGATGATTTTGTGTGATGACAGTTATGTGTGCTTCCGAACGTTTTATAGTGCATCATTTTTGGAACTACTAGAAACTCTTCTCTCCGTGCCTGACACGTTCCTATTTCGGTCATGTTATGATACGTTGTAGTGGGTATTGCCCCTCAGTATCTAATAACCTATTTCCAAAGGTTATCATTATCATAGTGTCGCAAATATGTTATCAAAGCGATAACCTGACAGAGCTGGTAAACAATGGAAAAATAATAATGAGTCTCCTTTCGGAGCACAAGCATCCTCTCGTGGACATCTGACAATGGTACTGATTTCATTTTCCCAGCTGCGTACACATCATTGGCGGGTTATTTTCCAGGGGAGGGCTGGCTCCTGAAAAGTCATGGCCGATAAAGCCATAGAGCTTGTTGAGATGTAGCGATTCACGCGGAAGTTGAGTCGCGCGTTTCGAATCGCGCGATCGTGAGGGTCATACATTCCGTCCACATTGCGCGAGCGGCAAATCGCGCTACTGCATATGGACGGAATGTATGACCCTCTAGTATCTCAGGATGGCAGAATTCGAAATGCGCGATTCGACTCGCGCCTAATCAGGCGTGGTCGCAGGCTGAATTTGCCCATTGGACCATGCAATAGTAGGATAAACAACGATATTAACATAAAATTTAAATGGTAAATAAAACATACCTGTCATAAAAATTCAATTAAAATTAATAATTATGTAGAATTATCATAGAAGTGTAAGATTTTGTCAAAAATTACTCAATTAAAAAAGTGCGAAATGTTCATTAACATTAAAAAAAAAGAACAAGTAATTTTCTTAATTATTAGTTAATCCTATTTGATATGAATGATGCAATTTACCAAAGTATTCAGCAGACTTGTTAGGACAACCGTTTATATTAGATTTATTGCATACAATTACGGAATATTAACTATGACAAGAAAATTATCGACTTAAGTTTAAGTACCACCATAAAACTACATAGGATATGTATAGTTATACATATCCTCTGTAGTTATATTCTACTTCAAAGTATTATATTATGTATATAATGATAATAATTTATTTTCCAACAACGCAATACTAATGGCCGAATTCGAATTGTTGTCTTTGGTTTAGAAAAGGATTTTTTAAGTATCGTCATTCTTTCGTTTATTCGAAATGAAAATGAAACGCTTTGGTACCGTTATTTAGACGTCACGAGCCTCCATCATGGCTTTTGATATGAGAGATGGGATTATGATTCAAACACGAGAAAAACACCATTTAAATGTATCAGTAGTTTATGTAACTTTGAAGTATTACATACGAAAAGAGTTACACACCAACAGGATAATTTTTTATTTGCTATGGACAGAATGACTGTAATTCATAGAGGTCACACGCTCTTAAACAGCAAGTCTCCATTAACGATTCATCATGCTCAGCATCTAAAACCAATACAAAAATCTATAAATAAAATTCCGAAACAAGCAACTGTAGAAAATACATCCTAATAATCGTATAATACTTACTACTGACTTATTATGCTCTTATTATTGCTCATAACATAATACACTATTACCACGTGGTCTACTTAGATATCTCTTTAATAAGTTAAGATATAAGTACATAAGTATATTCGGCAATTTATTGCTGCAATTTGGGCTATCCTCAAAAGTTTGCATTCAAACTTTTTGCCGCCATTAATGATGTAGTATTTTTGGGAATAGCCCAAATTGCAGTAATATATTGCTGAAAAAGTAGGCCGTTTATGAACCCCTTTATGCTAGTTACCAAAAATGTGCAAGGAAAATGAACGATCTGATGAGACAAGCATTATTGGTTTATAAGGTTCTGTACCTAAAAGGTAAAAGAGGAACTCTTATGGTGAGAAGTGAGACTTCATTGTACCTTTAAGGTACGGAAACCTAAAAGGCAGCCAGGTAGGCAATTTTTAGTTTTGGCTGGTTCGAAACGGATTTGGATAAGTCTACACAGCAACAACATTCATTCATTTTCATCACACTTGCTCGGAAAGGGTGTTATTATACGCAGGCGTATAGAGCAATTATAGCCGAATTAACTCCTCTATACGCGCCGCCGTCAGCGGGAGTTAGAAACCATACAAAATACATAACTCCCAAGGGCAGTTATGGATTTTGTATGGTTTAGAACTCCCACGGGCAGTTATGAATGGTCCAGGTCGGCGGGGGCGCCGGCGCTGATCGCGACATACAGTTTATTCTACCCATCTGATGGTAATTCACGGTGTATAATGGAAATATAATAATTATTTATATATTTTTTGTCTAATTTATATTTAATTTCCTCGCAAATGTGATGAAAAACCTACTACTCCCGGACTCTCGTTAGTTATCCCCTTCTTACGGCCCTAGATGCACAATGTACTATTATTCATCCATTAAATAATATAGGTATATATTGGGAAACGGTGTCTCCAACATTTTATATTCTCTAAACTTCTTTCTGTAGTGGTAGAGCCAAACAGTAATCCTCACTATATGATTACTGATCGAATGGGCCGGCTCGACCAGGGTAGTACCAAACTCTCACAGAATATCGGAGTAAAGTAATAGCTTGCTATTGCGTTTCGTACGGTGAGTGACGAGATCCGGAGGCCTATTTCCTCATCCCTATCCCATCCCCATTCCCCATCCTCCTTAGACTGGCAACGCATTGGCAGCACCTCTGGTGTTGCAGATGTCCATGGGCGGCGGTGACCACTTTCCATCAGGTGGGCCGTCAGCTCGTATGCCAGTCAATTGACATAAAAGACATAAAAAAAACTTAAAAAATGAAATGTGAAATTCGATTTTGTATAGCACCGAGCTGTCAAAATCGAGTTTGAAGTTTCTTATTTTAATTGTAGGGACTTTAATTTAGTTAACATTGTGTCGAATTGGCACCATTATCATTATGCAAAAACTTAAGCTAAGTTGTTATTTATAAAGGACACAAGTTAATAATTATTTTATAAACTATTAATAATATGTGTAATGTATAAGATCATCACAGATCATCAGGCGCCTCATTCGGGAACGCTAAGTGATTCTGTAGCGACTCGTAAGCCAGATTTCTCATCCCACTCTGCCGCATGAAGCGTAATGCGTAAGAGCGAGATGAGAAATCTGGCTTACGAGTCGCTACAGAATCACTTAGCGTTCCCGAATGAGGCGCCAGGTTGAAACTTAATATCGCAAATAATATAACGTAAAAATAGCAACTCTCAGCCTACACCTTATAAGTCTTATAACAAAGAGTGTGTGAAGTGGAATTTGCCAATTCGACCACATAGTATCAAACTAAATTAAATGCATAAAATCACAAACACAAAAAACCTATTAAAATAATTTTACCTCCTTTTATTTCACCATTGCAGACTATAGCCAGGGCCGCGGGCAGGTACCGGCCGCAAAAAACACTCTTCGCATCTTGGGAGACCACCAGAGAGCAGCACAGCATGAGTGTTAGGAAAATGTAGAGCAGCTTCATTGTAAACTAGAAAAAAAAGGGGACAAGTGCGAGTTAAACTCGCGTGGAGAGGGTTCCGTTCCGTACATGATTATCTGAAATTTCCTATGTTACTTTAAATACCATAGACTTCTTATAGGTTTTTCTGTAAATAGGTAAAGAACTATTTTCTGTTTTTTTTTCAAAAATGCTAGGCCAGGTGTTGTAAAGCGAATGTCTAAATGGAATAAATCATTAAATGCTATAGTGTATGTCTTACGATTCGCAAAAATACTTAAAAGTACTGGACTGATTACTGTATCCGATTTAGAATCAGCTGAGACTCGCCTTATAAAAAATGTGCAAAATAATCACTTCTCTTCTGACATTAATGCAATTAAAACTAATAAATGTCTCCGCACTCCAATGAGAAAATTAAATCCTTTCATAGATGATGATGGTAAGTATTCTTCGAGTAGGTGGCCGTTTGCATAACGCGCCCTTGATATATGAACAGAAACACCCTATACTCATACCCTCAAGAGACCGGATAGCGCAGTTATTAGTAGAACACTATCATATGTCAAACCAACACACTGGACCTGGTCTAGTCCTTGGACTACTCAGACATAAATATTGACTGCTACCTGCTCGCAGTCTTGTTCGTAGAGTGGTTCACGCTTGTAATAAATGTTTTAAACATAAACCCAAAGAGTTATATCCTCTAATGGGTAATCTGCCAGTTTCGTGTTACGCAACGAAAATGTTTTTCCGAATGTGGTGTTAACTATATGGCTCCTATATATATCAGTCTTGGTAAGAGACGTGTGGTCAAGAGTCAAAAGGCCTGTGTATCTCAAATACTTATTTTAGTAGTATCTTGTATTTTGTATTCCAGATACTTTGTATATGGTATCTGTACATATCTGATAAAACATACATTTTACACGTCATTAGTCATTATAACGGTTTTATATGTTTACTAGCTTTTGTCTGCGCAGTGCCATTACCAAGGAGTAAGTAGCATATCTCATATTTCCTGTATATATAAATATTTCCGAAAATCCTTCCAGAATATTGGGATAAAAAGTATCCATATAACAGGCTATATGTGTGCCAATTTTTATGGAATTCTATAAAGCGCTTTCGACGGAACAAACAAACAAACACAATGCGTTGAATCTACTAGCGCTTCGGGTAGGACCAGCATTACTGAGAAGCTCCGCAAGAAACTCAGCAGAAAATCATCTTTTCAAGTTAAAACATTGTTTTATATCATATATAAAAAACCCAAATAAAATTAAAAAGAAAAATTACAATGTAATAAAGCAATTAATAATAATTATAATGACTAATAAAAATAAAACAAAATTAATTGTTCATTCAACGATTATGAAAAGGAGATGTCGAAAATCGGTCCAATAAAAGTAAGCAGTCATGTATGGAATCGGTCACAGGTCACACGCGATAAGGAGTTTTGAAAATTCAGACGTATGCAAATGAATAATTCCGGCAAACGTATTTATTATTCTAAAAATTTTAGCATTTAAGAATTTAAACAAAATCAGGACTAATGAAATTCTGATTCACTTTCAGGCAAACAGACCTCTTAGTGCCGAGTTCACCAACAACTAAACAGATGTTTACGCGTTAAACAATTGCTTACGGTTGTAAAATGTAACATTAAACGGCTGATTAAAAATAAAACGTCTGTTTAATTGTTCGTGCACACCGCACTTAGTCTTACCGGGGTTCAACATATTCGGTACACATATATTATAGAGCATTCGTCTGTCTCATTTTCCACAAACTAAAGAAGTTAAATGTACTTACCTCGTAAATAATTTATCAATAATTTAACTAATTTAATGACATGTGCTGCTCAGAATGAAAGATGCCGTGGCAGTGTTGGAATTAGAGTGAACATTCGAGAAAATCGGGCAGCGCAGCGTGCAGCGTTACAGTGTTACACTGATAAGTGTGCGTTACTTCAGTGAGTCTCTTGTTTTCTTAAAAAAAGTTGTGAGTTAAACTCGCGTGGAGAGGGTTCCGTTCCGTACATGACTATCTGAAAATGCCTATGTTAATTTATACCTATACTATACCATAGACTTCTTATAGGTTTGCCTGTAATCTATACCTAAGTAAAGAAATATATCCTGATGTTTTTTTCAAAATTTTAGGCCTATTAGTTTCGGAGATAATAATAATAATAATAACCATTTATTTTAGCAAACAAGGCCCATAACATAAATACCTCAACACACATAACTAAAAATAAAACACTTGCAAAAAATGAAAATGAAAATGAAGGAACTTCCAAACTATTTATTTTAAAATTCTATAATAATATATTTAAGATCCAAGGAGCCCTTTCGTTTGATATGTCACACAATATTGTTCGCAATTTTTTTTTTTTATTTCTAATTTACAAAAAAATACCACAATTCCAAAATACCGGTTTCCTCATAATACCACACTCCCAAAATATCAATTCTGTTTTAGAATATCGGATGTTATTTTAATGTTATTACTCAATCTGGTGTTTTGGGAGTGTGGTATTATGAGGAACCAGGTATTTTGGAAACGAGTGCCCGAAAGTGGCCCCCATGTTTAAAATTGATTTATTTATGTCACACTCCGTGTTGCGGTCACCAACTTACATATGTGTACCAAATTTCAACTCAGTCAGTCCAGTAGTTTCGGAGCAAATTGGCTGTGACAGACGGACAGAAAGACACACAAGTGATCCTATAAGGGTTCAGTTTTATTCCTTTTCAGGTACGGAACCCTAAAAAATGCTGTATTAGTAAACAGGACGTGGTTAATGATTGCGTCAGCTCCGGTCAGATTAGCATAATTTTGGTTTGATTAAATTGTTTATCTGCTGTAGTGTGGCCAGTGCTATATCGTCGCATGTCATGCGATGAAAGTTGAAATGTATCATTTTGAAGTGAACATTCAAAACCCTGTATTTTTTTATCAGATCGTTAATTTTCCTTGCACATTTTTTGTAAACATAAAGGGGTTCATAAACGGGCTACATTTTCGGCAATATATTACTGCAATTCGGGCTATTCCCAAAAATATTACATACTAGCTTTCGCTCGCGACTTCGTCCGCGTGGAATTCGGTTGTAATTATACTTTCGACAACTTTTGAGTTATTTGGGTCAAAAATGACCCTATTTTCTATTCCAGAAGCTAAGGTCTAACTATATACGACGTTTTATGAAAATACGTTCAGCCATATGGAGCTAAGTTGTAACAAACATACACAGACACACACACACAATAATTTATTTTAGAAACGGTTACCTACCTAATTGTTCGTTTTGAACTGCATATATATATACCACGTTTCAAGTCGATAAACAAATGGAATCGGTTTTTCCAATACAAAGTTTAACGCCCCAAGGCCCCCTTTTTAGGGGTAGTTTCATATTGTCTTATACCGCATATCTATTTTTCGCTACCTATAAGAAGTCTATGGTATTTAAAGTAAAATAGGAAATTTCAGATAATTATGTACGGAACGGAACCCTTTCCACGCGAGTTTAACTCACACTTATACACGGTTTTTTTATAATTTTTAATTGCTAAAATTCAAAGGGAAATAAATAAATTCATTGTTTTTACTATTTCAATTATTTATTATAAAAAGTTCTTGAATACTAACAACATAAATCAATTGTATATTCATTTACCGTCTAATTAAGACCAGTAAGTTCTTTCTTTAGTATTATCTAACAGGATTGAAGATTTTTTTCAGTCTGTGATTAAATAAACTTTTTTACAGTATGCATTTGAATTTGTTAAGTTTTTATTTGGCACTTACAGAATCTATCATTTAAATATTACATAACTATTTGAACTTATGGAGAATGAGGAGTCCACTCATAGTGTTTACACTTAATACAATCTGTAGTTAACATAAGGATAGATTATTTTATATAAAACTAATTAATTGAAGAACGTGTCTTCCATTAGCGGCCCTAACATGCAAGAAACAAAGATAAGTTAAACCCGTTTATCTCTCTATCTCTTTCGTCGCCACTAGTGGGAGAGAGACGCACTTAGAGATAAGATAGTTTAACTTATTCGTGTGTCTTGCATGTTAGGGCCGCAGAGGTGAATGCGTAGATTTTCAACAATTGGTGCGCTTTTATAAGCAGTTCGTTTTATATAATACTGAGCTATTAGTTTATACCTAAACCCTAGAATTCCGAATATTTCGAATTGTATTTTTACTTCAGTCTAGTTTCACTAACAAGTAGCCACGGTAATCTCATTTATCTAGTCCATCAGCGTTATGATTTCCTGCGGCCCTAACCTGAATGACACAAAAATAAGATAGACCGTCTTATCTCTAAGTGCGTCTCTCTCACACTAGTGCCGACGAAAGAGACAGTCATAGAGATAAACGGGTTTAATTTATCTTTGTGTTATTCATGTTAAGGGCCGCTTATTGACCACATCGCTGTACGATATTTACCCAACAAGAACTTTCAAGTGTCGGGGTAAGATAGTATTTTATTCTAGGTATCTTAGGCAATAACATCATCAAACCGTTGCCAAAACTATAGATAAGTGTGTTAAGCAATCAATGGGGCCAATTCGAAAGTGTGTTCGCTAAATTTAAAAACACTAAATTTAAAACAAGAAACGTTAAACTTGAATTTCACAGCATTGTTCTATACAAAATCGAGTTTGACGTTTCTCATTTTAAGTTTAGGAAATTTTAAATTTAGAAGACACCATTTCGAATTGGACTCAATGAGTGGACTCCCAGTGGACTCTTTAGCCCTGATGTGCGGCGACAGCGGCGATGCACTGGTTGAAGACATTGACGTATTCGTAGGGCAAGTCTCCGGAGCACCCGTACCCGCCCTTTTTGTGGATAGCCATGTGGTCGTAGCAGTTCACCTGACCATCACCGTTGCAGTCCTGCAATAAAAAATTTAGGTTACGAAAAAAAAATATAATATTAATACTAGCGGAGCGGACCCGGCAGACGTCGTCCTGCTCGGAAAAGCAGCGCCAAATTAAATTAATCAAATTTGGTGTCGTACCGGCAGTAGCGCTACCTACCGAGTCTTTGTGTGTTAGATGCGTGCCGGGCACCGGAGCACTCTCTCTCTCTCTCTCTCTCCCTTTCCTCCTCCGATGGGTCACCCTGTACGGAGTGATGCTGGTCGCCGGGCAGCCGACCCATATCACTCACTCACTCCCTCTCTCTTCCCCTCCCCCCCTCTCTCTATCTCTCTCACTCTCACCCTCTATACTAGATTCCGCAAATCAAATTTGGTGGCATGTTGGCCGATTCTCAGACCTACCCGATATGCACACAAAATGTCATACAAATCGGTCCAGCCGTTTCGGAGGAGTTTGGTAACAAACACCGTGACACGAGAATTTTATATATTAGATATGATACATACACGATACTACATCAACTTGGCGGGTAAGGAAGACGAAGCATGCAAGTTATAATAACTGCTACATATATGTTTGTGTACCAAAGATTAATGACTTAGGTACACCCCAGCTTGTTGATGCGCATTTTACTTTGATCAATACTTTGGGTACAATTTACCTAATTCATATTTAAGAGAACTGAACCAACGGCAAAAATTACCCTGTTCATACGAAAGGCGATAACGATTTTCACCCCTTAAATGTTAACCGATTTTGACCAATTTTTGATAGGTTGTGAATCAGAAAATCTAGGTCTATACGTTTTTTGAATATTGAGTAAAGATCAACAAAATCGCCGTAATCGGTTTTGTATGAGAATACTGAAACAACAATAAAACTGAATTTATTAATTATATTGTAAAACTCAAAACGTATAAACCTAGATTTTGTTCTGACTGAAACCTATCAAAAATTGGTCAATATCGGTTAACATTTATGGGGTGGAAATCGTCATCGGCTTTTGTATGAAGAGCCGTAGGTGCACACTTCTCTTAACATAAAAAAAGAGGTTTACAAAATCGGCATTTAATAATAATAAATACAAAACATGCCCTTGAATAATGTTCCTTGTTAACTAGAAATTTTAAAACATTAATCAGGTGATTCTTATACGGAAAGCAATATTGATTTTATGGCCTAAGAACATTTACATGAAGCCAAGGTTGGCACAGAGTATTTGTTAGGATGATGTCACAAAGCTCGCTGCTAAATATTGAATGCAAGCGACCATGTCGCCGTGATATTAATTCAATTTACAATACACCCACCGTAACAGACTGTAGTAAAAAAATATTAAGCATTGTCTTCAGTTCACGGTATCGAAACAAGGACACTTTTTATAATATTACTGAAGATTCAATCATAATTATTTTGCATATGTTTATGCCTATGTTTTTTATTTCTAGATAAAATCAATTCCTACTTAAAAAAAACAACAAAATAATGCTGCTATAGAAAAAAGTCTCCCACTCCGCTCTATATTTTTCGAATGTTAATATTATCTTTTATGTATACGTTACTTTCGGATACTGCTGAAAAACGCATGCTTTCATAGCATAATATTAGTAGCAGGTATATTAAGTAAAGATAGCTTTCATACTTAGATAGCTTTTATACAATTCATATTACGAGATTTAAAAAAAAAATCGATTATTTTAATTTTCTTTTTTACAAACTTAGTCCTGACAATAACGAACACAGAAAAAATTTATCCAATTTGGTGTAGTCGTTCGGAAGTTATGCGCTTACATATATTTCTGCGATTTAGTTTATTTATATGTATAGATAATATTAAGTATATTTATATAAGTATTTTGTTTACTTATTTACTTGTTTACGTATTACAGCCAGAATGTTTTGTTTGTCTTACCTGGCCAAACCTCCTCATGTAGCCTTGCACAGCCTGCGCAGCGCAGTACGGATCCACCACACAGCTGCGGTATGCTAAAATATAAAGAACAGTAATTAAGCATTACATACTAAGTAGCATTTAGGATATAACAAAATAAAAATAAATAATTATGAGCTACTTCGAATAGCTATTATAGGATTCTATGGTGAGTCGATGACATTTTCTATGCAGTCGGGTTTTTTGTATTTTATAATTTTTATTATTTCCATCTTTTTAGTTAAATCATACATATATGTCACTCCCACATTAAGATGAATCGAACGACACCTCATATGTTGAAATCCATCTAGCCGTTACAGCTACAGAGCGTGCCAAAGAAATAGCAAATAGACAAACATACACACTTGAAAAACATTACCCTCCTTCTAGCGCAGTCGGGTAAAAAGCGCTATTGCTTAATTAAAGAAGTAGGGAAGTTATTGGATTATTATATTAATTTAAAGCAACTGAATTGACCTTGGTAATGAAAATTTTTATTTCCTAATTCCTACTTTCGATGTTTTGCAAATAGCTTGGGTATTTATTTCCGTTATGAAGCACGTCCTTCATTAGTGCTAATGGGTAGTTTAATATATTTTAGGATAAATATTGTTATTTATCCACTTAAAGAAATATACAGTCGAATTATTTTTTACCAGACTGCAGTGAAGCAAAAAAAGGGTTATTTAATTCGCGGGCATGTAGGTATATGGTTATGTACATATACATTATGTACTAACTACTAACTAATCCTTCGATTAGTTACCACCTAGAGCAAAAACAAATAGGGTGGTATGAAAGGTGGGTGGGTTTATGAAATCCAATATGGAGAAGACATTTTGGTCTCAATATTTTTCCACCTTTGCATTATTGGTATCAAATGAAAGGGCTTAACGAGAGCATTCTAAAAATATTTGAAATATAATACGCTGGTATTTATAAATTCCTAATTTATATACTTATACAAATATGTGAAATAGCTACATTTTAAATTATCTCTCGCTACTCCAACTGTCCATATACTTTCTAAAGCATATCACAACTCAAACTAAAAAGATGAGTATAATATAAATATCCAGATAAAAAAAATCTTCTACCATCCACCATATTGAATTTTTGGCGACACGTCACATGCCCATTGTCACCCGAGGATTATGCCCGAATCGTTTGATACCCCACTTGCTATAATCAGTTCAGTAATTTTGGCTCCAAGTGGTAAGTTAAGTACCTTATCATACATATTCGTGAAAAACATTTTGATGCAGTCGGGTAAAAACAGAAATAACTAACTAACAATAGAAACAAAAAATTGGAATCTACCGTGCCCATGGGTTCGGTGACTCTCCATAAAATATTGTAATAGCTATAGTCACCGACTTCTATTTCCATATCGACCCTTTTTATAATTCGATAAGGTTCAAATATTTAAAAATTTCACTATTTAGACTATCATAAAATAACAGTAATATTATTAGACTTTGTTATTCGGTAAGGTCCGGTTTTGGACGTAATTTTTTATTAATATTGATATGTTGTTTTTCAATTTACAAAGCTATCTAAAGTATAAACTGGTCAAACGCCTAGTCATTAAACTAAGTGGATTGTAAATAGATGATAATTAGAATCGTATTTAAAAATATCGTTAAAAGTATAAGTACCTATTCACGTTGTTTTCGTAAATTCTATCGATACCGATGTTCATTCATTCCACAAAGTCACTTGTCGTCTATCCTATTATTAACCGACTTCAAAAAAGTAGGATTTTATCTATTCGATCCGTATGTATATAGGTATTTAAAGGTATTTTATTTTCCTATGTTCCCGAATATATTCATACGGTCGGTCATACATACAAATCCAGATACATACATACATAGCTAGCATAATGAATTCGAGAGATTGCATTAAATTGTGTTTACATGTGCTGTCATTAGGTCATAACCTCGAAAAACCAAATCAGCACCTTCATTTTACTCCATTGCCCGAAATGGTACATGATATTGCCGGTAATATTCCCAAGATATGTTACCAGGCATATAGAACACTTGTCGGCAAAATTGGGAATAATTCCACGTAGCAATATTAACGCGAATCCTTACCTATACCCATTCACCGTCGCAGTGAGATAAAACCAAGTTTCAAATGCGCTTTTCCAAAATTTCCATACAATAATAGACCCGAAAATTGAACATGCCAACATACCGTCAGGATGGTCAGGTGATAAGTTATTGATGGTGGGCTTGCCGGCGTCGGACCAGTACGCCCAGGTGATGCGGAACAGACCGCAGGTGTCTCCCTCGCACGTCAGGCCCTGCTTGCAGCCCGAGATGGCCTGGCATATGCACCCAAGGCATACCTCTGTTACGGGCTGTGCGGATTTGTCAGCGACGAGCTCCGCTGGAAAAATAAAAAGTTAAGGATTAGAGAGGAGTCCTATGAGAGAAGTGAGAAAAGAGGAGTCCTAAGTTAGCCTAAAATATGTCCCACTAGAGGACCCGCCACAGCTTCGCCCACGGTATTTTCCATACAAACTTTATCACCCCTTTAGGGATGGAATTTCTAAAAATCCCTCCTTAGTGCACCTCTAGGGTACTTGAGGAATGTCTCCTCCAAATTTCAAACCTCTAGGAGCACCCGTTTAGGCTGTGCGTTGTCTATAAGTGAGTCACGGTACTGTTTTTTATGTCTGGATTGCTCGGCATAGGCTTATAATGTTCGTTATGGCTATTTAAACGAAAATAGGGCCCATGTTCGATACTGCAAAATATGTTTCTACAATATCAATCAAAATCAAATCAAAAATCTCTTTATTTGCTCTTACGAAGGTCAGTGACCTATTTAGAGCTTCAAACCGCGACGATTATAAATGACGCTGAAATTGTTACCAATGTAAGAGCCTGTCCATACAAGGATACCCTGTGTGACAAGTCGCCAGGCCCCCGAATATGGTAGCTACTCTTATTAATTTGACAGCAAGTGTAGTCGCATCGTAATAAAAAAGCCGGTGAAGTGCGAGTCTGACTCGCGCCACCAGGGTCCCGTGCTTACCTATGAAAAACAGGGAGTACCTGGTAGGTATGGAATACTAAAAATGAAACAAAAAAAAATGCTTTTAACAACCGGGGTAACCATTTACAACCTACCTATGAAGTAAGGCAAAAAATAACTTTCGGTAGCTCCTATTTCCTTGCAAACGTCGAGTGTGATACGACCTTGCAAAGGTTATTCCGTAAAACTATTTTTTGTGATGTAACTACTAAATTAACAGTTTTCGGACTTTTTCCTTTACTTTTGTGCTGCGTCTTGCCAAACTTCATGATTCTAAATCAACGGGAAGTATGGGTCGTTGGGTTTTGATTGTCTTGCGAGTATCAAAATATGTTTCATTTATCTTATCCGGCCGTATCTTTTGACTGCGGTGACTTAGGTTGATTTTTTCACAGTTCTAGGAAATTGCAGACCTGAGAACACTGACAGACGGAATGACAGACAGACAAACAGACGGACAAAGAAATGATCCTATAAGGGTTCCTTTTTTCCTTTTGAGGTACGGAACCCTAAAACCGCGATATAACATGTCACCCGGCCCTGGTAAGAAACTATGACACGTTTTTAAAACGCCCTGAGTATGGCCATGGCGTGCGTGTCTTACTATAGCTAATATGTCATTGCCCTGTTCACGTCGTAGCATGATAATTATGAAATATTGCATACATTGTCGAACGATGACGATGACATAATTCTTAGAGTAAATTGCATTTGAGTATTTTGTTGGTTACAATAAAGTTTTCCCGAATCATCATCAATCAATCAAATATCTCTTGAAAGCACTATTCTATTAAATAGGTATTAAAGGTATCGCATTCACGGCCACAATTTCCAGACATTTTCCTGTTAAGTAAGTATAGTTATTTCTTATTTTGCATGTCAATGACACCACCGAATTGTAATTTTGTTTTATTGAAGCCATTAAGGATTCCTTACATGCAATATCGCGGATTATTTATTCAAATGCATTAAGCAGAGTGCAATAAAGCCTGCACACGTCAAGGTACCTGTCCGTCTAAACCTTGTCAACTCTAAGTAAATAAGCACTAAGCTTTTGCTCGCGACTTCGTCCGAATTTCCTTCAGCTTCGGAATAAAAAGTAATAATTATGTCGCTCTCCAATCCTTTGTGGAATAATCAAGTCAATCCATTACTCCGTTTTGAAGTGAAATAAAGACAAACAAAGAAATAAATTTTAATGGTTCAATTTCCGTAATTCAGCTATTGATTCTGCTAGCGCTCGTTTACCAAATTTCCTGAAGATCGAATCAACAATACTCAAGTTATTGTCAAAAAAACGTACCCAGTCGACTTTGAGACCTCGTTACGCTCGGTCAATTAACCGCAATAAATACATTTTTTCCTTTGATTAAAGTGATTGAGTATGCGCTTACATACAGAAAACCACAATGATTATATTCAATTTGAAAAATATTTGGCAATCGTAACTAAAGCGGATTTAAGATATCCTTGATCTGGGAATTTTCATTCTCCATATGACGTTATTCTTCACAGTAAGTTCCGGCTCGTTACAAGCTATTACCGATCCATTATGGCACGTAAACTACGAGATAATTTGAACACGATTGTTCTATAATAAAACAAAGATTAGTAGTGAGATAGTTAAGTTATTAGTGTAAATGGAAAAAACTACGGGAACGGAAATGGACTCGAATTTGGACGTAAATTGGCGTCAAATATTTTTTTATTCTTTTGATTTTGAACAGATTATGTAGCAACAGAGAATAAGTAAGTTTATTTAAGAATACTCGTTGGTGTATGGATTTGGTTTATTTGAGTATGTTTCAAAGACCTACCCTATACATTTTATTTACCTTCTGAACGCTACGGCTGTGTGCGAGAAGGCGTGCCCCGAACGCCGAGTGACGGCTGTAGCCGACAAAATGTATGGAAAACGGCATATCGTAGTGTCAGGGGCTTGGAAATCTGATGTCGGCTACAGCCGACTGTGGCGTTCAAAAGGTTAGGAAGATTCCTACAAATCTTCCTTTTTCATGTGTAGTGTATAATATTTTTTACATTCCTTCCATGATACCCGTGAAATGTCATTTGTGCTGTGCTCTTTATTTGTTTACAAGCCTGCTACGTCATGTTCCCGTGTTCGGTATGCGGAAATATGTAGTATAGCGGGCTATAACCTATATTCTAGCCGCACTTCACCGTTTTTAAGGTGTTTTTAACGTGTAAACACTTACTTAAAAGGAACCCGCTTAAAATTAAGTTAAAATTTTGTTAACTACTTGACAACTTAATACCATAATGTGAACCAGCTTAGCTTAGGTACGGTAACATTCAGAAAAATTACTCAGATATTTGATCAACAGCTTGTTTCATTAGTCCTTTTTTACCCGAATACTTATACTAAAGCATAAAATAGGATTATGATTTTAGCAGTTTGTGTACGTGTATATATTAGTTTGTATTTATGTTCATCTATTCTCTGTTGCTTCTTAAATACTCGTTATATTTTGAAAAAATGGTTTGTTGACTTCGTCTTAGTGTACGTGTCATAGGCTATTATAACGTCAAAAGAAATCGAACATGGTGGAGGTGACGACTCAAATAACTGAAAGCTTGAATTGTAGAGATTTCGAAAGTATACAAGGGCGTCTATTCGGAAACGTCTAAGTAATATTGAAGCGACTCGCGAGCGAGATACGCATTGTGCGGAAGAGTGGGATAAGAATCTCCCTCGTGAGTCGCTTCAATATCACTTAGACGTTCCCGAATATAGGCGCTATAAGTAATAACTAACATCAAAAGTTAACAATACTTAATAGAGGGCACTTTTATAAGTACCGTAATCGTGTTCATATGCGTGGATTATAGGCGACTAGTGTGTTATAAATTAGACCTATTTATTAAATGGGAGCAGAAACCGTTCTACCTTTAAACAAATGCCGTTTGTGGCTTATATTTCTTCAGTGCGGCTAAAACACTTCAAGTACGAAACGAACGACCATGTCCAAATAGATCACAAACAAGTAACGCTCCAGATGACCGAAATAAGCGAGTTAAGGTCTTCGAACTTCCACACCCGAAAACTGTACTATTGCAAAAATTAAAGAGTGAATCTACATTTCAGTATCCGAGCAAACTATGCAGTCAAACGGGTCACGCCACCTCATAGCTAGACCGGTCGCCGGCCGGATTAATATTAACATTTAAACGTATGAAAATAATCCAATGTCAGGGTACACTATCCATAAATACGCGGATGTTGTTTAAAACTGGGAAATACGTTACGATGTCAAGAAAAGGGCATCTTTGATATAGTACCAGCGAACATAATAACGGCAGAAAACATATTTAGCACAAGTAGGTATAGTAGTTTAGTTGTGTGCACTAATACATTTGAGGTTTTTCGTAATGTCTATAAATGCCAGGCATAATAATATAAAGAGACGACGAATATGGTCAAGAAAGAACTCGAATTCAAAAATACCAATGCTTTGAAACGTACTGGGCCTTCAGCAGATAGGTATAATGCCTATAATGAACTTATCAAATTCTTCCATAATGTCATACTTTTTTTATGTCAATTTACCGACAAACAGGCTTACTTATACTCGGCCATATTTACAAAATTGCAACTAATAATATCTCGTTTTACTTTCAGCTTTAGACGAAAATGTTCAAAATCATTATTTATAATATTATTTAATAAAAAGGCAAACTTGAATATGTTGAAATTGGTAGCAATGTAGCAATTCAAAAACAAGCGTCAGTGCACAAGTGATTTTTAACACTTTCCTCATAAGTGTAAAAATATAAACAAAATCCATGTCAAGTGTGTGACAACATGCCAACCACAGAGGTCAGGAGTGCGCTTGTTACGCAAGATAAACATTGGCATATATGGCACTGTGAAACGTTATACGTATTTATCTGAGGGTGCTGATCTCCAACAATAAGCATGATAACAACATAACGTTTTCAAATTGACCCGTTAAAGTGTAATCCGCAAGTCCTATATTTGACCGGGACACCACGGTCGCGCCACCGGTCGCACAATCGTGGTGTCTTGAAGCTGCCAAAGAAGATCACCAGAGAGACACCAGAGCAGACTAGAATGGTCATATTTTCTGGACGTCGAAGGAGAGCATGCGGGAGAACCGGGCGTCACTGGTAGCGCGGCTGGCGGCTGAGTGAGTGACACATCAGCGCTATACTAATTAGTGGTGGCGCAACCAGCGTGACGGTGCTGTCAGTTCTGTGCACGTGTCCATGCTGGTTGCGCCTCCAAATTGGTTGCCCAACCAAGCGGACACAAGGTGAGATACCCTCGATAGAGCTGAATAACTTTTGTTGGTGGCGGCGACTGGTTGCGCCGCCATTGTGAGCCGGTGAGATATAATATAGGCCTAAAAGGTTGTCACTTCCTACGTACTTAAATAGGCCTCTATTTGGCGTTGCCGAAGCGCTTTGCTATCTTTATTTTACTTTGCGCAGTTTACACCGAAGAGTGACAAAACAAATTGACAATTCGTTACCTTAGTAACGCTCTTCCTGTATCACTTTACCCATCGGATGCTTAAGACACGGATCCGTGCTTTTTCTTACATACACTTTTTGCATTTTTTTTTACCTTAATATTTTTGGTACTCCATGAATCCAAGGAGACGCGAATGCCGGTTTTTTCTGGCTCCCGCATACGAGGGGTTAAGACCGATGCCGAACCGTATTTTCATTTACATATGAAAAGTAGTTATTTGTTATACAAGAGTGCAAAGTTGCTTTTTAACCGCGTGCTCAATTTTGATGACCGAGCAAGCGAAGGATTTTAAAAGTTAGAACCCTGAGCGTTAGCGAGATAATAAAAAAAGAGCATAAGGTGAAAAATCTTTGCACTCGAGTGCAACACGTAACTTTTCATTCCACCTCAGCGAGGAAATGATTAAATGAAAAAAAAACGTGCGCGTTATTAACAGTTTCAGTCAATTCTGTTGGCGTCAAATAAACTTCCTCGTCGCTAGAATCATTCATTTTAGGATTTTCACTTGTTTTCAAGTTTATTTTTTTTAACCTAAGGTTTTAACAATATGCCGTGAAAAGAAAAAATGGCGCGCCCAAAGAAAATTAAAAAAAGGACACCAAAGGTTGTATGATAAATTCGGCACCATGGAGGTAGAAAGAAGTAAATAGGTTTAATGATGTTTTGAATTCACAAACTTAGTGCACACAATGTTCTGCATTCAATTTACTTTATCCTCTAGTGGATAAAAAAGGCTTTTGCAATCAGATATCGAAGAGCAAAGAAACTGTTTCCGAGATGGGGGAATGAAAAGAATATTTTAAAGGCTTTTACTGATATGTCAGTAAGTAGGGGGTTTTGGAGGCCATAGGCCCTTAGCAGTTCTAGCACACTACATCTAATGTTTATCTTGCAAATAAATCATCCCTCCCTCTAGCAGCGGCATACAATACTTTATATCTTCGAGAAAAGCTAGTGTACGAGGCCTTCAATATAATGTGGTATTTGCAGTAATACGGTATCAGCCAAGTCATTTACTTATCAATCAACATTTAATAACCATTAGATAATTAAATTCTAATAAACTGCATCGTTACTACAGTAACGATACATCGTCTACAGATGATGTATTATTTAATTTATTAATCTTCTCATATCCTTGGTACTGGGCATTGCCAGATTTATTTTATTCAAATGGTATTTATGTATTTACATGACATTATGCGGAAGAACTGTTTTTTATTGATAGTCAAATGTAAGGACGTCTGGTTGTCATCAAGTTCAACGGAATAGCAATTATATTTTAGCTGATAAATAAGTGGTTTAAATTAGTAATGTTATTATGCTAATTGGATACTAATTAGGTATACATATATTATTAGAAGTCAGCGGAAAACCTCACAGACCAGGTTAGTCATATAAAGATTGTAATAAGTAGATTTATTTTAAAACAAATACAATTTTCTTGTAAAATCTATTTGTTTTTTAATAGGACAGGACAGTATTCGGATCGAAAAATTCTAATACCATTGAATATAACTTCGCATTATGTAGCCGGTTAATTTGCCAAACTTTTTATTAAAATCATAATAAGTTTAGGGGATATAAGGGAATTAGAAATCAATATACACAAAAATACGTCTTAGCGAGCTATCATTAACTAGATAGAAATAAAATAAAAACTTACAAACATCAGCGGCACATACGGCCACAAACAAAAATATGGCACTGATCTTGATCACGGCTGACGCCATTGCGGCGGAGATTAAAAACAAACTTTTAAAAAATAAATTAATTCGTAAGCGTCGGATGTTCCCGCGCTGTGGTAGTGGACTGGCATTGGTCTTGGCCTTAAAGGCGCTTATATGGACGCGCGGACGGATGCCTGATTCATGTTCTGAGGAAATTGAGCTAGTTTTACTTCGGGTCTACTTATGTTACTGTTTTCCCTTAACATTTAGGTAGAGCAAAGTTAGTTTTCATAGCAATCACGGTGTTCATTACCGTTTTACCGGTGTTATACGACTGCCTCGGGATAAAGGGTAACTAAACGATCCTATCTAAGTTAGAGTATTATTTTTATTTTTTATTTATGGGCTGTCAAACGATTGGGAAAAAATAACCAAGTGATACTGGGCAATTGGGAATGATGATGACGTCACCTGAAATCTAATATGGCGGATGCTAGAAAATATTTTGTATCTTGATATTTTTCCATCCGGTTTTGGCTCTAGGTCAAGGGTCGGCAAACCGCGGCTCGCGAGACGCATCCGGTTCTTTGTAGGGTCAAATGCGGCCCTTCAACTTCCCCTCAAAAAAAAATTTTTTAGGTGTAAATGGGATCAAATCTTTCGTAAATAGCGCGAGCCAAATAATGGCCTTTATTTCGAACCCAAACACAGCGTAACCACATACATACATATTTATATACGTACATACATCGCGAAAGACCGTACCTTTTGCTTCGCTGCAATCGGATAAACGTGATTTAACAGCTCTCCTTAAAAGTAAAACTGATGAAAAACCACAATCAAGAAAGGCCTCGCCAGACCACATATCAGATCACACGTTGCAATGTAGTATACATATTTGATTTTGAATAGTCTTGAGGGGAGTTTCATGAGTGTTATCACTTTAACAAACAATTGAGATGGACATAAAAAATACACGCCATACGCCAAAAAAATATATTAAAGTCGGTGTTTAATAAATTGTGTCGTCGGCTGGGATCATCCTTACTCTAAGAATTCCCGTGGGAATAAATCCGCACTTAACTTAAGCGTATGTATACGCATATAACTAATTATGATTTGATTCTGGACTATTATTAGAGATCTTGCTATGCTGAGCACGTCCTCTAGAAACCGGTCAACCCCGAGTGGCAATAGGTGTAGTAAATCTGTAACCTAAGAACCTAGACGAAGCTTAGTGCGATAGGGGCTATTAGTGGGGGGATAACGGGAGAAAATGCGATGTCGACAACGGTTATCGCGTACCCGCGTACCGTACGTAGGTTAAAGATTTCCACGAACTAAAATGCAATAACATTTTGAAGGGGGTTTGTGCACCAACGATTTGAATTCTAACACCGGACAAGTGCGAGTTAAACTCGCGTGGAGAGTGTTCGGTTCCGTACATGATTATCTGAAATTTACTAGGTTACTTTAAATACCATAGACTTCTTATAGGTTTTCCTGTAATCTATAGGTAAAGAACTAGTTTTTGTATTTTTTTTTTTAATTTTGGTCCCAGTAGTTTCGGAAATAAGGGGGTGAATGGTCAATTTTTGCCCTTTTTTCCTAAATAACTTCTAAATTATTTTACTTGAAATTCAAAAGTAAATATATTTAAGATTGTCACAATAACCCATTTCATTTGATATGTCACACGATATAGGTTACATAACGTTTTTTTTTCTAATTTACCCCCCCAAAAGTGGCCTCCATGTTTAAAATTTAATATATTTACGTCACGCGTCCATGTTGCGGTCACCGACTTACATATGCATACCAAATTTTAACTCAATCGGTCCAGTAGTTTCGGAGCAAATTGGCTGTGACAGACGGACAGACAGACAGACAAACACACGAGTGATCCTATAAGGGTTTCTTTTTTTCCTTAATGGGGTACGGAACCCTAAAAATCAGAGCTGACATGTTACACATCAAATTATACGTAGCAATCCTGTTCGAATGTCAGTCGAGTCGCGTACAAAAGCGCCTACAGAAATTGTACTACGCAAAAAGCCTTAAAATTTACAAAATATTCCAATGTTTTGACTATAAAACCACAGACGCTTAGATCATCATAAGTAAAGCTGGGTTACGCTTTAACTTCTGCGAACATATCGAAACAATGGTTGTGATGTTAGCATTAGTAAACCAATTAAAATAAATGGCTACCTATATATTATGTCATTACTGCCATTCGAAACTAACCAAGTAAGCATTAACACAGTAACAAGTAGCTAAGATTTAAATAACTGTAGTTTAGCTGATTCGAATCTAATCTCTACTATCTCTAATTTGAACAATACTCTCTAATTTGAACAGACTAAAGCGTGAAGTTAGTGTAAAAATTTAAAGATAGCGAAACGAAAATTGAAAATTCGCTAAGAACGCACTCCCGGTTATCCCTTAAAAGTTAAGGGCTGCCATAATCGTTGAAACACCAGGTCATTATTCATAATTTGACGGTAGAATGAGGAAGTATAGTCAGGAAGGTTCATAGCATTCTCCAGACGAATTGAATCGATGTCCTCCTATTTAGTTTGCTTAGGAAAAGGGGGAACGCTTTTTGCTAGGTCGACAGGGTAACAGTTTTTTGAATGATACACATTGTACTGTTAAAGGACACCAGGACAGCGCTAGAATGTCATGTCACAGCCCTAACACAGATCCTATTGAGAAATTTCTCAGCGTGGGAAAATGTCACTAGCTCGCACACCAACCCTAAAGGTATGGAGGTCGATTAGATACGCGAGTTATTTTCCAAGGCACGCTGGGAATCGGAGCTTGTTTTGCTCGACGCTTTCTTTGTCGTTAGACTTGATTCCTCTTTGGATTCTACTGCAAAATATGATAATGCATTTTTTTTATCGATGCATTAAAGAAGTTCTAAGCTAATTTGTTAATATTATAGGAATCTTACATTTATTTACATATCAGCGGCGCGCGCTTTTTGGTTATTAGGTACTCGGTACGGTATATGTTGATTTTCATAAAAGTTTAATAAAAAATTGTTTTTTGTTTTTGTTTAAATACTAGTAATATTAATAATTCTCAGTGCCGTGCAGTCCCGTGTCCCGGAATTCCATAAATTTCACCTGGCAACCGTACTCTGTACTTCTTTTTTTGGTAGACGCGCTAAGGGGAATATTTGGATGACTTATCCTTGTGTCAACCTTGCTAGGGAGTGCAACAGTGTCTCTCGTGTCTGTCCGTCATACTCTACCTTTGGTACCTAAACGTTACTTCAAGGGTAAGGGGAACAAGTCTAAAAAACCTTCTAACTGCAGAAGAACTTTTCTTTTGCATCTTTATGTATGGGTTATTATAGTGCTATTCGTTGTGTTGTGTGTTCGGTTATTATGTAGTTATTTATCTCCGACAGTTCATCTTCACATAAGTAACTTACCTTATTGAGAAGTGGTTTGTCCTATCATGTATGATAAATATGTAAATCGTTGGCCTCAGGCTAAAAAGCGTGAGCGTCAAGTTGGCGTACCCTTCGAAGATATCCAGGATCTGATGATTCCAAAAAATAGTGCCTAAATAGTACCCAATTAGTACCGAGTTTAAAAAATAGTACCTTTGTAATTTCGGAGATATGAGCCTTGTTTAACGGTTACGCTAACTTGACGTCAAGCTGGCGTACCCGTTTTGGATCTCCAGAACGGTACTGTTCCCAAATATGCTCTATATCCCAAAAAATAGTGCACAAATAGTACCCCTGGCTCCCGAAGTCACAACTTCGTAGCTCTTATAGAAACTGAGATATTTCATACCAAACACGGGTAAAATATTTTGCACCGTCAAGCTGGCGTACCCGACCGAGATCACACAGAAAGCCATTGAATTCCTAAGCCAGCTATATACCAAAAAATAGTGCCTGAAATAGTACCCCTTTTACGACAAAAGCATAACAGAAATGCTAAGTAGAACATTGAAAAAATAATGGATGAATATTCTTCATTATCATAGTACTGTCACGTACAAAAGTCTTATTTTATTTATATTTATTATTTGTTCTTTCAATCTTTTAAGCAGAATGTAAGTGAAAGTTTTAATTTACTTAATATTCATTGCAATAGCCAGATGGGTTGGCATAACGCAGATTATAGCAAACTAAGTTTTATCCTTTTGCGGTACCTTAGTATTAGGAGTTTTTCGGTCCTATAGCTACATCTGCGCACATTTACTCAGCACGTTAAGTATGGTTAAAACATAACAGTGACGGCATCTGTTTACTTAAGTTTTCAACATAATCGTTTACTAACCGTTATAAAGTTCCTCTCTGTTTGCGTCTGTACCAAAATGAGTTTGTATGTAGAAGTTGGCATTCATTTTTTTCAATGTTCCACTTAGCTTTTCTTTTATGTTTTTGTCGTAAAAGGGGTACTATTTTACGCACTATTTTTTGGTATATAGCTGGCGTAGGAATTCAATGGCTTTCTGTGTGATCTTGGTCGGGTACGCCAGCTTGACGGCGCAAAATATTTTACCCGTGTTTGGTATGAAATATCTCAGTTTCTATAAGAGCTACGAAGTTGTGACTTCGGGAGCCAGGGGTACTATTTGTGCACTATTTTTTGGGATATGGAGCATATTTGGGAACAGCACCGTACTCGAGAACCAAAACGGGTACGCCAGCTTGACGTCAAGTTAGCGTACCCGTTAAACAAGGCTCATATCTCCGAAATTACGAAGGTACTATTTTTTCTAACTCGGTACTAATTGGGTACTATTTAGGCACTATTTTTTGGAATCATCAGATCCTGGATATCTTCCACGGGTACGCCAACTTGACGCTCACTAAAAAGCTTGAGTGACTTCTGCGTAAGCACACAAGGTAGACTATATACTTAGTAGAGATAAAAGTATGGGAATAAAGTGACGAATCGGATGTCAAGACATTGTTGACTCTTGCGTCTTAAAAAGCGGACAAGTGCGAGGGGGTTCCGTGATTATATGAAATTTCATATGTTACTTAAATACCATAGACTGCTTATAGGTTTTCCTGTAATCTATAGGTAAAGAACTATTTTCTGTATATTTTCGAAATTTTAGGTCCAGTATTTTCGGAGATAAGAGAAGGAAGGAGTTAAGGGGGAATGGTAAATTTTCACCTATTTTCCTAAATAACTTCAAAACCATTTATTTTAAAATAATAAAAATAAAATCTAAGATCTTCACAACAAGCCCTTTCATTTGATATGTGACACGCCTTTTTTTAGTTTTCTAATTTACCCCCCAAAAGTGGCTCCCATGTTTAAAATTCATTTATTAACGTTACACGTTCGTGTTGCGGTCACCGACTTACGTACATATGTGTACAGTGCCCGGGGGTAAATATTGCACATCGGCAATCATCGCATTTCTGAATACAAACGAATGCGAATTTCCATGTCCATCTATTATTAGATTTATCGTTAATCAGAATTTGAATTCAGAACTAAGTACTTTATTGTTGTTTTGTTTTGATTCCAGCGTGAACTATATAGAGCTGTAAAACTTCTTTTTTTTAAATGTCTTTTATTCCTTTTCGACATGTTTAGTATACCAACGAAACTAATACAGATATTAAACAAAATAAAAAATACTTATTCGACCGACTTCAAAAAAGAGGAGGTTTTTATCTTTGACAATTAGGTATGCAACTAAAATGAATATTTATCCGACGATATACGATAATTTCGCGTGACTGGCTTCGTAAAGGTTTCCCTTTTTTCCTATAGATGCCATCGTACAGCTTGAAGTGATTTCAAGTTAGGGGTTTTAACAACTCTATATATATATTTTGGACTGGACGCGACCGCACTCTATCGCATCTGAACCACGACTAGCAAACGTTATAAAAGTAGTGTGGGACAGAGATAACGCTCTACGTAGCCGAAATTAGCCGATTCTCTCTTTCTTAAAGTCGATGTGCAATATTTAACGCCGGGCACTGTACCTAATTTCAGCTCAATCGGTCTAGTAGTTCCGGAGCAAATTGGCTGTGACAGACGGACTGACAGACACACGAGTGAACCTATAAGGGTTTCGTTTTTGGTACGGAACCCTAAAAATAGATGTAGGAAGGTAGATGCTAACTAAATGTCGTACCTATAGATAGTTTTTAGCTTCGAAAAGCTTAAAGGAGGAGTGGATCTTTGCTAAAAGTACGCAAAACTGAAGTACTAGGATATCAAATACCCCGTTTTACCACTTAAAATTATGGTAAATATTATGTTAGTGTTAACTGAGAATTTAAAGATAATCCTAACTTAGTTAATACCATTCCAGGTTCGCTGAGATTTAGAGGTTAATTAACTTAATTGTAAACAATATTATGATTAAGAGTATCTTTTAATGCATCCGCGTCCGGAACATCGTAAACTGTATATTATAAATTTTTAATTGGTGGTGATCATTAATATTTTTTGTGGTTTAATAATGGATTTAAATCATTGATATCTAAATGGGGCGTGTAGTTACAAGTTTTCAAATGGAGATTGTGGACCACGTAGATGCTGCCCTCACAAGATGGCGGCACGGTGATGTGATTAAATAATAGTTTATCGGAAGCCAAAACGCGACTTTAGTTTTGTAAAACTGACATATATATGAACATATACTAAACCGTGTGCCGTGGGATGTCCCTTCGACTACACCTCATAACTTCAAAATGACGAAGTTCCATACAAACTTTCATCCCCTATTTAAGGGTATAAATATTCAAAAATCCTTTCGTAGTGCTCAGCTACTAATGTAAAATATATGCAAAAGCGACACAGTTCAGTTTAAGACCTGAAGAGACTTGCATTTAAAAATCGCGCCTAACCCCCCAGCGGCCCTAACATGAATGATACAAAGATAAGATAGACCGTCTTATCTCTAAGTGCGTCTCTCTCTCACATTAGTGCCGACGAAAGAGATAGTCATCATCATCAGTAGAGATGGTGTCCAGTTTTTATTAAACTTTATTTTAGTTCATTGAACCTTATCATGCATTTTATAAAATTCTGAAAAAAAAAACAATACCTACCTATATAATACTTTAAAATTAGAAATAATATATCAGTCGATTAAAAAACATTTTATTATTAACCCACTTATTCATATCTTTATTACTACTGTTATTAAACAGATTGTCCCAACTTGTGCTTATCTATTGCTTGACTTACTTATTTCTTCGAATTTGTAAATTAAGTCACAATTTTCCTCCTTACATTTTTCAGAAATCTTTGCATTACCTATTAGCTGCTGCATGGCTGTTGGAATCGATATATCATTCGCTTGAGTGTGTCGTGATCCGATGGTTATCTGGGAGGATGCGATTATATTTACTTGTTTAAGATAAGTTAAATTCCCCTGCATATCCGACATGTAGGGTTTAGGTATAACTTACATTGTTTGTTAGGTAGTTGTGGTTGTGTGGCATAGATCCGATCTGTATTTCCTGTGAAATGTAGGTTTTTTTTATGTCAATTGACTGACAAACGAGCTGACGGCCCACCTGATGGAAAGTGGTCACCGCCGCCCATGGCATCTGCAACACCAGAGGTGCTGCCAATGCGTTGCCAGTCTAGGGAGGATGGCGAATCAGGATGGGATAGGGATGAGGGAATAGGCCTCCGGATCTCGTCACTCACCGTACGAAACGCAATAGCAAGCTATTACTTTACGCCGAAATTCTGTGAGAGTGTGATACTACCCCGGTCGAGCCGGCCCATTCGAACAGTAATCATCTAGTGAGGATTACTGTGTGTTAGATATGAGCGCCACGCCGGCGCGCCGCCGCCGCCGCAATCAACAGCCGCGCCGTCGCCGCCGGCGCGGCACCATCGGCGCGCCGATCGAGTGATCCGATAAATCCGATCAGTCGAAACTGATTCGCAGTGGAGTGAACGCACGTCAAATATAAAACAAATTCACGACTGCATCGACCGCGAATAATACAATTAGATATTTACCGAAGGAAATCAATCGATTTAGATGGCAAAAGAAGAATTGTTTTATGTGACCAAGTATTTTGCGATGCTTGCCGGAAAAAATGAAAAGAATATCAATGAAATATACTTTACTATTTTTTAATTCAATTATATTACTTGGTACCAATTATGATAAATTGTTTTCGCTATGAATTGTAACCGAAGCCTCACCTAGGAATTAACTGGAAGTGTTATGGAATTGTTTATTTTTTTGGCAAAAAAAACATCTCGTACTATATTCAATAATTTTACTTAATATTGAGTTGAGTTAACTTGGGTTTGGTGTCATTTCCTTTAGTTAAATACTTTAAAAGCTGTTTCATTTTCACTACTGATGTTGAAAGTAATATTATTTAATTGCATAAAATTGAATCTGTCGTTTACTTAAAAAGTACTACCTGCGCTTTTTATATTTACGTAATATATTTATATTGAAGTTTATGGGTAACGTTTGATTAGTATTTTTTTCAGAGTTGTGGTGCACTCTGTGGCGCACTGCAGAAATATAAACCACTATATGTTATCAATAAGTTAGAAGGTATTTTTACATTGATTGATTTTAAAAAAACGTGTTTTATTAAAAAAAATAACCCTGATGTATTGCAAAGGCACGCCGCCGACAACGCCGCCGCCGCCGATGGAAATTATGACCCACGCCGCCGCCGATTTAACTGCCATCGGCGCTCATATCTACTGTGTGTAGATATAACTCAGACTCAAGACAAGAGTGAATAGGCTGTTACTGAACCAGCGAGCTACATGTTCGGCCTCGTCATTACTTACCATCCGGTGAAACTGGGGTCAATCACTGGTCAGTTAAAAAAAAAACAATAGTTATATCCCATGGTCTTTTTATTTTATGGTTGTGGTTAATTTTGACTTGCATCGTTAATGAGTGGCTTATGCGACCGATATGCACTTTACCGTGACATTGTAAAAATTTATCAGTAAAAAATTTATAAAAATACAAAATAAATCTCGCCAATCTTTTTATACCTAGCACAGGGTTGTCTGTAAATTTTACTAGATAATAGAAGTGAGTAAAATAAACTGCTAGGCAAACATACTTGGAACTTGGGAAGATTAGGGTTACGCTGGTACAAGCAGTGTGCACGCGCCTGCGTAGTAACGACGACGCTGGCACTACAAAATAATATTTGAAAATTAAAAACAATACTTTATCGTTTCGAGATTTGGATTCATACCTTTGACCATAGCTATTCAAATACTTTTAAAAACAATGCGAGCACTAAACCGACTGGTTAGCTTAATGGTTTCAATGTTGGACTGCGAAGCTTGAGGGTGTGGGTCGATTCCCGCCAGTAAGAAACTCGTATCATAACATACCTACTTGTATTTGACTTCGGTTCTTTCGATTTGTGCGTTTTTGTGTGTTCATGGACCCAAGATTCAGGTCGTCCTAGTTTAGATGGCGGGAAAAAAGCAATGCGGTTAGAATTATCAACCCGACACTTGCAAGTAATGTAAGTGCAAATCCGCATGCCATTTAGGACAAGAGACAATAACAATGCGCTCATGCTTGCCTTGGGATACCAACTTATGACACATCTGCGCGTGCAAGGTGACATTTTATGTACTTACCTACGTTTGCTTGTACGTCTATTTCAGTGGGTGGTATTTCGCCAATTTCTTTTGCCGTTTTCTACAAGTCCTACCGTGCTCATCCGGCAATATAAGCATTTACGCCCTTAGAAAACGGTGAGCATATAGAACCTTGTCATACAAAGTTTATGCTTAATTTTTAATCAAGATTTCACGTCATATTCGATTTATCTTAAAGCGATCATAATGCAAAAAATAAAGTAGCATGACGTGCTAAAATGTAAAGACTTTATGGGAAGGTACTTTATGCATTAGGTGCGAGACGTAGATAATATCGATTTAAATAAAGTTCATGGCCGATTACTCGGTGGACGGCCTCGTAATCCGAGGCTCGGTCGATGACGGTACAATTATGCATAATGCATTATTCAGAAAATCCTAAATCGTAATTTGAATTTTGGTATGGTAATAGTAGTACAAAATATAAGCAGGGTAACATTATCAGGCGGATGTCATGTGCAATCTTATTTAAATCGTGATTAATTATTGTATACCCTAAACTATACCTACGGTTTTCATAAGGGGTATTAAAAATATCTATTTCATCACACTTGCTCGGAAAGGGTGTTATTATACGCAAGCGTATAGAGCAACTATAGCCGACTATAACTCCTCTATGGGCCCCGCCGTCAGCGGGAGTTATAAACCATACAAAATCCATAACTCCCTAGGGAGTTATGGATTTAGATGCACAATGTACTATTATTTCCTTGCGATATTCTTATATGTACATAAATTAAACATGTTTTTAAGTATGTTTAGTTATCAAAATAAAACGCCTGTACATTTTAAAGAAAAACTTTATACGCGTCTTGAATAGAATCGGTGACGTTTGCTCACTTATGTCAGTGTGACGTGACTTGACATGTCATGTCTGTCACTCGACTGAAATCTATCTACCTACTCCTCACTTCAGATGAGTGTTGTGTGAATAATTGATATAGATTTTTATAATAAGACTAGCTTAATTAAATAAATGAAGTGATCTTATTTAAAAATAGGAGTAAAAACAAACGGGTAATGTCTTCTTTTATAATTAATTTGTGTAATGACCATTCATTAAAAAAAATTGAATGTCAGGTTACCTTTTTAGTTGGCCCTGCTCTAGTTCTAAAATAATTCTATATTTAAAGGATTGAAATTCTTTCTTTAATCTTTAAACTACGTTTTGCCGTTTATTTGGAGGTATTAATATAGATATTTCAGTATATACCTACCTTGTAATATCCGAGCCTTGGTTGCCGTATCAGTCTTTAAGACAAACCGCGTTATCTATAAGTTCACACTATGAGACGGTCTTTAAAGCCAGGTATTTACTTACTACTTGCTCCCACCTACAATTTCTTTGCCTAAAAGTAACGATAAGAGTTAATGTTTAGAGATAAGCTAGGACCATTTTTCAGAATTTAACTGGGTCATTCGGTAAATTAATGTTTTGCTATATGTCTAAAAAGGAGTTACAGATTTACTTTAATATTGATACCAAAATGACAGGTATGCTATTTGATTTCTACAAAAGGGAACCTACCAACAAATTAAGCAAAAGGAAACCAAAGTATGCTTTATCTGTAATGTTAATAGTAATAAATTTCAGGGACAGAATGCGTGCAGTGCTATTTGTTGCACTGCTGTGCTGTGGAGTGCTCGCGGCTCGTGCATATGAAGACTCCAATCTGGAGGATGATGACTTTGCGGAGTTTGAACAGTTTGATGCTGATGATGATATGCCAGGAGGCGACCCAAGTTTTCATGATAGAGGTACTAATGTAAATCAGCAAATACAAATTTTGTTTGATGCTATTTTTGATTAGATATATTTTAAGAGACATGTTGATAGGAGGTCCATGGTAAGAAAGATAAACCTTTGGTATACAGAAGCATTTATCAGTTCTGCCCCCATTGTCTGGTGCACTGATCAGTGCTTACGTATACCAAAGGTTAAATAAATTGAATACTTCAAAGTTTCCTCATGTTATTGAATGCATGCAGAATTAACATGTTAGGTTTTTGTGTTATTCATGTTTGTATAATTTCATTCACAGTTAGGGTTGCCAATATTAATGGGGCAAATATAGTATTTTCCAGTCAAATGTGTAAATATAATTGTACACTGAAAGAAAATATACCTAGTACTTTAAAGAAAAGAACTATAAAAAAGTACAAGGTATGATTGATTAAACATAATACACACAACTCGTCTTACCACCATTCTGATTGCGCATTTTGAGCTGTTGGAGCTGCGAAAATGCCTATTGAACTGGCCAACTCTAAGCCCATTTGTAAGGAACTAAGAACTGACCGAAATATAGTATTTTACTGTACTATATGTATATTTCTTCAACAGTATATAGTACACAGAGCCAAAATATAGTACAATACTATATATTATAGTACGGTTGGCAACCCTATTCACAGCTTTGCCATTCATTTGAATACACAAATACATGCTTCATTGTAATCAATATTCTTTTGACCTCACCGAGTGTCTTGCTGGCTCTTCTCAGTAAAGGATTTTTTCCGAACTGGTGGTAGATTCATTTCTTGACTTTCATAAGAGCTTGTAAATGCCTAAATTGAATAGTGATAGTTTGATTTTGACTTTGACTTTGTTTCTAATATTTGATTACAGATTTTGGTGTAGATGAAAAAGAGGTTCCTGTTCAAAAGGCCAAGCCTCCCAATACACACGAGTTTGAAGCGGAGGTTGAGACTGAAGATGAAATCATTGTTGAGGTATAATCACTGAAGTTACTATTACAGATTAACTCACTCTAGTGGCGCATTCAAAGGGTAGAGCCAGAGTACTGTGCCCAAGAAATTAGAGACTCCAAAAAACTGTAACAGTTTCCTGTCCACACGAGCTCAGAGGAACCTCCAAGCATGTTAAAGATTAAGTGTAGTATGACTAATATGTCAACAGCATCGATAGGTTCATACGTATCATGCTGTTGTCATATTAGGTATGCCTTTAGGACAACATTCGTACAGGTAGAGTGCAGGGTATGAAAAGACAATCAGTCTAAGCACACCACTCCTATTTCCTCAGCCTCCGATTCCTTGGAAATCATGGGCAGACTGCACCAGCTATTAAAGAGAAATGTCTATTGAAATAAATGAAACTACTTTATCAAATTGAGTACATTCTTTGTGATACACTTTTAATGTTTTATATAACAATGCTGGAAAATTAATATTTTTTCTTTTTAGTCTTCCCAATGTCAGTTAGGATATTGGTTTTATTATTATGAGGCATAAAAAATGTACTCAAAGCTCTAAAATTATTAACAAAACAAACAAATGATAAGAGTGCACTTCAGTCTTCAATTATAATTTTAAATGATTTATTTAAGAAATAAGTTTTGTTCACATATTCCTTCCTTCAGAAAAACATGGTTTTCACGAAAGACGTTTAAAAACTGTACAAATCTAATTTGTTAATGTTATTGCTATATTGCATTAAAAGTGCTTGGAGAAAATTATTGTTCCAAAGATTTGTCTGTAAGTTGACCTATTTATTAATTCTATTTTCTTCTTTGTTAGGATGAAGATAACGAGTTTGAACACTTCCAAGACCCTGAAGAGTTTGAAGGGTTCCAAGACAGTGTTCCCAGGAACACGGAGCAGCCAAAAATTACTATTTCCAAGGTAACAAAAATAAACATGACTTGAGGCTGATAAGCGAGTAGGTGCATGTTAATCTTAGTAATTTTATTTTTACTTTCGATTCGCATTCCTGCTAACCCGTGCCTAGTAACTTTTACCTAATACCATATCTGGGCACAAGACCGTTAATCCGTTAATTGTTAATTAACGAAGACATTTCAGGTAACGGATTAACTTTTAAGTTAATTAAAAAAAGGGACTCACTAACTTCCGTTAATCGTTAAATACATACTTTTACCAAAAAAACACTGCACGGACCACGCCGCACCGCGAGAAACTCGTACTCACGTACTGACAAGTACGTTGTCGGCTGTCATCGTGCATCGCGCGCAGACCGTTATTTTATAAAGTTTTCATGTCCTACCTAAACTTCCATGGCCCACACCAACATTTTTTATAAGCAGATCACTAACGCAACTACATAAATAATGCAATTTCTATCACGAGTTAACGATTAACCTTAACTTCCGTTAAATCTTCCGAAATTGAACGCTTTAACGTTTAACGAAGTTAATTTTTTTAGTAACGAATTAGCGATTGACGAAGTTAACTATCAGACATGAGCTCGTTAGTGTTAATTTATGAGATAAATAAATAAACTATTTGATTAACGGTGCCCAGGTGCCTAATTAATATCAATGGAATATTAGAGTCCAAGAGTTTCATTTTTTTTCTTCATAGGTTCCTATAACAGTGCGCCCGCGCTGGGACGCGTACTGGCTGGAAGGCATCCTCTGCTGTCTACTGGCTGCGTACGCGCTCGCCTACGCCGTCGGCCGCGCGAAAAACATCTCCATCGCCACCAACTTCCTCAAGATGCATAAACCATTGTTAGATGATAACTTTACTTTAGTTGGTAAGTAAATTTTTCATTATATGTCTCCGTCCGTGGTAAACTATGGATTTACTATCGCTTTTATAATTAGCCGCAAAGTAAATGGGACGGGTGGGCACACAACTACAATATTCTTGTACGTACACACTACACGCTCAAAACTTATCGTGCTACGGCGACGGCACGGCAAATCGTTGCTGCTTGCAGTATGCTGTTAGCGCGGACGGGTAATTAACCTTTTGGCCGCCGTTGTCGACTCTGCGACAGCGTATACAGGGTAAAAAAGTCATTCAAAACCTTGACTTAAAAGTTGAAATTCGTGTTACTTCTCGGATATGCTTGGCGGCCAAAAGGTCCGCACACAATTGCCTACTTGACTATAGTATCAAATACTAATATATTTCTGTGGAACGGTAGCTTAACCCTCAATAGTACATTATAGAACAGGTATTATTTAAAAATAAATAAAGATTATTGAGAATTTAATAACATAAAAAACTTCAGTTTTTTCTTTTTAGTCACGTGACTTTAGACACCAGTCACGTTCCGAATCACGCTGCCCACCTTAATCGTTGTGACGCCGTGTGCGTTATTCGGACCGCACCCTAATACAGACTATGCTTTTTTTGACGTTTCCGACTTGTTTTAGTAGGTTGACGTCACACGCGATAGCTGTCAGTAAGATAGCGTTTAGTGGCAAATTTAGAAATAAAAATATTATTCGTTTTTTCCTAGAAAATGTGAAAAATGCATTACGTTAATATTTTTACATAATCTATAAAAATTACCTAACAAGCAGCCATATATATTTTTAAGTTGTTGTCAAGAATCCAATTCCATACAATAGAGATGTTTCCTGGGTAACAAAATAGTAATAAATTCGTCCATCAGGTAGATTATCAAAAAATATTGAACACGTATTTTTTGCTTTAACAAATCAATCAAAATTGACAAAGATAACGCGCATCAACGTTCGGGAGTGGGGGCTAATGACGTCACTTAATGGTATTGTAAACTGTACAAAGTCGTGACGTCACGCGGAACTTAACGCACTATATCTTCGTCATTTTTTGTTTAATTTGCAAAAGATTTTTTCATTCATTTTTTTTATTATGTAAATGACGGACTAATTAGACTTTTTGAGGAAACATGCCTATTTCTCTCTCTCTCCTACTTTATCGCAACAGCAAAAACGTGGCGTGTGTCGGTAAATATATAATCGCTCATTGTAGTTTTGTTTTGTCAGGTGAAACGGGCAGCGATGTAGTGGGGGTGGGCGAGGAGCGCGGCTGGAGGCGCGAGGCGGAACACTGCTTCAGCATGTGGTGCAGCGGCCGCGTCTGCTGCGAGGGCATGCTGCTCACCCTCAAGCTGATCAAGGTACCGCAGAATACCTCAGCTCCCCAAAGAGTCCAACATAACGAATAGAAAAGATGCATAAGTTTTTTTCATCTTGTATTGCATAGTGCTGAGTAATAGAAACCGACCTGTGTACGCAAGACATTTGTATGTTGATTATTTTATGAGTTATGAAGCTTTCAAAAGTCATTGTTTATACCACTCGCAAAAACACTCCATGCACAATGGACAACAGCTATGACGTCACAGCTGTCGTTAGACTGTATAGAATGTATGGCGTTTAAACGAAATCTGCAATTATTTCCGAAAATACTGTTTTTAGACCAACATAGTAAAAATAAAAATTGACATAAATTTGATGAGGATGTCCTAAAAACTAAAATCAGAACTAAAAAACAAATTCAAATTAAAATAAATAGTCAACATAATATGCTTTTTTCTGTAATATGCTTTTACAGAAAAAAGCGGGTTGCGTGGCGTGTCCGGCGGGTCGCGCTGCGTCCGGCGGCGGGAGTTATAAACCATACAAAATACATAACTCCCAAGGGAGTATCCAGGAGCTAAATTGGTTATAGCTGCTCTATACGCCTGCGTATAATAACTCCCTTTCCGAGCAAGTGTGATGAAAAACTCATAACGTTACTAAAATTGATACTGTAATAACATTACAGTACAGATTTTACAGTACAGGTTGTAATAATGCTGGTCGTTTCTCACGGTTTTTGAATACATTATGGAGGTTTTATGACATGGGTGTAGATAAACTTGTTTACCAAATAAGACAAGTATGGATGAATCCACTGTAATGATGTAACTGGAGGTGTATACTCGGTTGGCAGCGTCAGGACCTGGTGCACGTGATCGCGGGGTCGGTGCGGCGCACGCCGGACGCGCTGCTGGCGCGCGTGGAGCTCGGCAAGGACGACAGCGACCCGTTCGTGCTGTGCGTCGCGCAGAAGAAGATCGCCACGCGGCTCGCCAAGGAGATGCAGGATCTGGTGAATATAATAATAATACCATTTATTGCAGGCCCATACATAAATACCTTACATACTAACATACATATTAAAATAACTTAAGAGTAGGTGATTAAAATATTTAGGGGATGAAAACATACATAAGTGGCTACTTGACTATAGTAACAAATATTAATATATTTCTGTGCAACGGTAGCTTAACCCTCAATAATACGTCATAGAACAGGATCTATGTAAAATAAATCAACATTATCTAGAATTTAATAAATTAAAAACATCAATTTTTACTTCTAAGTCACGTGACTTTAGTTCCTGTGACACTGCGTACGCGGGCCCTTTTCCGACCAGCTTCGCTTCCGTTTGCGTGGAGACATTAAAATTACGTCTACTGATCTTTGAGCGCGGCGCTATGTGTGCATGAGCTTATTGATCGTACGGACGCCTTCCGCGCTACACACATCAAAGCCATAGTATAAAGAGAAGGGAAGTAGGTTATCTTTATACAACCGCACCGCGCGCGGCTTGTATGTGTGCGCCAAAGTATCTACGCGTCGCCCCACGCACACTTAAACAAATCTCGACCCGCTTAGTAAGGGGAAACGGGTCGAGATTTTGTTTAAGTGTGCGTGCGCCGTGCGCGGTGCGGATGTGTATGAAGATAACCTACTTCCCTTCTCTTTATACTATGTCAAAGCTGCATGATTCACTTAGCTGTGCGCAAAGATGAGTTGAATAGGGAAGATGCATATATTTTTTTCATCTTGTATTGGAGAGTGCTCAGTAATAGAAACCAATCTGCCTACGCAACACATTATTATGTTGTTTATTTTATGCGTTACGAAGCGTTAAAAAGTCATTGTTCATACCACTCACAAAAACACTCCATACAAAATGGACGACAACTATGACGTCACAGCATTTGTACTACAATAATTTCCGAAAATACTGTTTTTAGGCCAACATCGTACAAATAAAATATGACATAAATTAGATGAGGATATCCAAAAAACTAAAATTAGAACTATAGACCGACCGATCATAAAAATGAATAGTCAGTGATCTGATTTTTCTGTAATATGCTTTTGTTTACATTTACTTTCATAATATATCATTTAAACCTCATTTTGATTTTCATGCATCTTCCCCATTATGAATAGTAAACAATCTATACTAAACGAGAAACACCTTCATGCGGTGAATGATCGACCGCGACTAATCACTTTCACGGTCGATTTTAGTCACCCGCCGCAAAACTATGGCTAAGTAGATTTTCTATTTACATGTTCGATTTCAGCGTTCCGGTTAGAATTCGAATAGAAACTCGACCCATGTAAACACCGCTTACCTAGATACGGAGACGGTTTCGCAGACCATTTGAGACCATAATGCCAGGTTTTTTCGGCCGTAAAGGAAAATAAAATATCGTCTCTGTCGGTACCTATAAACAGTTAACTGCTTCCATTAGTCACAATTAAAGAATCGGATGCTATTTGGCAAAAGAAAATTTTTGTGATTAAGATTTTAGATCGTTTTCATATTATCCAGTACGATATCAGTATCGGATGCCGATACGATATTGGGGTAAGTAAAATCTATGAAATGTGAAACATAGTGTGTGACAATGTGAAAGGCAGGCTTTCACATTGTCCTTACCGATATCGGATATCAGACCCGACACCGATATGTTGGTGGCTCTGTTGGACCCCCGTGTTCTATCGGACGATAATGCGGCTTATTCCGTTTATCCACTCTAAGGTGGATACTCGGAAACGCGTGTCCGTCTATCCACCCTGAACGGGGTGGAAGCCGATAATGCTTGTATATGTGCTATATGTGAAAATTTTCTGTAGTGTGTGCGTGACTGAGCCTGCGGCCGGCGGTAGCCAAATCGGAAAGATATTATCGGACATATTTTTGTGAAAACACTCTATGGTATCGGATATCAGTATCCGACACCGATATCGTATCGGATAATGTGAAAACGCTCTTATGTACTAAACTTATCATGCACTCTCCCACACTATTATAATCTCTCGTTGCCTTTTAGAGTGGAAAGATAATATTCCCCTGTGATTCCAGAGCGTGTTCTGCCCTGAGCGAAGACCGGGCGACAAACACGGGTTACCGGCTGCTCTGTCAGTGATGTCGGAGTGCGGGGAGGCCACGGCGGCCATCTTGGATGCGCGCGTCACCGCCGCTCTACACCAGTACCACGAGCACATACAGTACATACACATCTCCGACAAGTACGCCGGGCCCAAGCAGATGGAGTGAGTACCCTTAGGCCCATACGCAAGGCGACATGCGCACGCGCAGTCGCGTAGCCCACACGCGGGCCCAGTGCGGGTTGGGGACTTCACACATATTTGAATCACTTTGCAGATGTGTACATATTTTCTTTCACCGAAATTCTCGTGATAAATATCAATTTGCATTCCGTACAGATCCGAAAACTTCAGTTTGATTTGAATACGCGACTACTAGTAAAAAAAATCTGGCGACCCCTAGATAGTAATTTACAGTCTGGCTTGCGATCACGACCCGTCGAAAACGACAGCGACCCTCCTGGTTGCGATCCAAAGATTGAAAAGCAAGTACTGCAACGGCCCGATAATGCTACCCTGAGGGACACAAGTGCTTTTTGTTCTAATTTGTGACCTATGTTTCTTTCAAAATAAAACCGTTTGGTTCTGTGATCTTTTTGATCTTTCCCTTTTTAATTACCGTAACCATCCCAATCGAGAGACAACTGTAATACAACCGCCGAGTCGTAGGCGAGGGCATCAATGTCGTTTGCCTAATTACATTCTTCCGTTTCGCCACAGTCCATATAAGAAGCAAGGTCTTACAGCACAAGTAAAGGAAAAAGTCCAAGAACTGTAAATAAGTAGTTACATCACAAAAAAAGGAATAACCTTTGCAAAGTCGTATCACACGCGACGGTTGCACGGAGATAGGAGCTTGCGAAAGTTCTTTTTTGGCTTATTTCATAGGTAGGTTGGAAATGGTTACCCGTTGCTGAAAGCCATTTTTTTAATGCTTAGGGTTTCGTACCTACAAGGTAGGTACTGTCTGTTTTTTATAGGTAAGTAAGGGACCCTCGGCGCGCTAGTCAGACTCGCACTTGACCGGTTTTTTTTTGACTGTCACAGACATTTAGACTATTGAAAAGTAATGAATGACGAATGACAGTGCGTCAAGATAACGGGCTCTAATTATCTATTCCGTGGCTGCGGTCCTGCAGGGAGGCGGCGACGACTCAGCCGCCCGACACGGAGCGGGTGCTGCTGGTGTCGCTGGCGCTGGCGCCGGGCGGCGACGGCGCCGAGGTGCGGCCGCTGCTGCTGCTCGTGTTCCACCTGCTCGACAAGATCAAGCGCACTAGGCTCAGCAAAGAGGTAACACTCTTCACAACGCTGCTCAGTAATGTTGGCATCGATGGCTCTGGACAGTTGACAGGCCAGTAAAGTAATTGACCAATCGCAGCTTGGTATATGGGTTTTTAAATGGTTTGGACACGGCCATTTTGCACAAAGAAACAAGAGCATATACATGGGCGTACCCAGGGGGCGGGGGGGGGAGGCAGGGGGGGCAGCTCCCCTTACCCCCCCTCCGGAAAACAAATGGGGCTAGAAGCTGGGTACGCTCGTCATATACATATAAAACAGTACCGTGACTCACTTATAGACAACGCACAGCCTAAACGGGTGGTCCTAGAGATTTGAAATTTGGAGGAGACATTCTTCGAGTACCCTACAGGTGTACTAAGGGGGGATTTTTCAAAATTGAAAAGGGGTGATATAAAGTTTGTATGGAAAATACTACGGGCAACTTTTGTATGATGTAGAATATAAATTGGTTCATATTTGAAAAAAAAAAATGGTGTGTGTACCATGAGCCGAACTTGTTATACAGGGTGATTAATTATTATATTTTATATTTTTTACAAGAATTGAAATGGTTAGGAGTGTCATATTTTTTAACATATAGCTTTTAGTCTCATTAATATTTCTACAAAATTTGAAATTCATTTGAAGCTATGGCGGGTTCACTAGTATAATATCGACTATGGAAGTATCAATTAATGTAAAGGACATTGTATTGTCATTGTAATCTGGACATTGTCTCATTGTGTTTTAATTTGACTATGGACAATGTAGTGAATGTCCTTTACTTTTATTGATACTTCCATAGTTGATATGTATGTACATAACTAAGATTCCCATTATGTGGACACTCTGTAGTCGTATTGTATTGTGGCAGGCGCTACTCAAATGCGAGAAGCGGCGTCAGAAAGTGGCAGAGGCGTGGCTGCGGGGCGCGCACGCCGCGCGCCAGGAGCAGGCCGCGCAGCGCCGCGAGGAGAAGCGCAAGCAGGAGAAGGAGAGGATACTCGCGGTCAGTGCACGCACGCACACACACAGAGACACAAAGACAGACACAACCAGATACAGACAGACAGACAGACAGAGAGAGAGAGAGAGAGAGAGAGAGAGAGAGAGAGAGAGAAAGGCGGCTGCGGGGCGCGCACGCCGCTGAACAAAATAACTAGGTTCTGTAAAATAGGATGTCCTCACAATGGTTACGAAGACAACTAGCCAATAGTGTGCGCTCAATAGTACATTGTGTTAAGATTGGAAAAGACGCAATTATTCACGAACACGGACATTCAAAGCCCGAGTGAACAGCGAGAGTTCATAATTGCCGTACCGCCCGTTTTACACGCAATGTTTTCAACACACATTCAAAATAAGGTATAACTTACAATTTTTATAGCAAAGTTTTTAAATAGTGGCGCCATTGGCGGAGCCGGGGGCGGCGTGCACATGTCGTGCGATGTAATATCCTATACAAAATCCATTACGCTGACGTTTTTCTAGCATATAATGTTAGCAAGTCTGACGAAAGATAAATAATCATTACTGGCTTCATTATAGCTAATAGCGTGTTGGATATCTTTAATATAGACATTGCAAAAGACCCAACTTAGAAGTCTGGTAAACAGGCTAGTTTTTTGCATATCTATTGCTAGAATTCGTTCTATTCACAGTTGTCTTTACCTGAATCGTTCTCATTGGGAGCAAATGTGTAGGAATCTTTTATAGGGGGAAAAGTAGGCCTTTAAATGACAGTTTTGTAAGAATGTTGTTTGTATTTTCTAGGAGGATGACCCGGAGAAGCAGCGCCGGTGGGAGCTGAAAGAACAAAAACGCCAACAGAAACGCAAAACTCCTAAAATGAAACAGCTCAAAGTGAAGGCGCTGTAATCCCCGCTTCGAGCCGCAATAACTTCATGCAAATTTGTTTTGCCACTGAATTTGTTTTAATTCCATCTTCAATGAACTTATTCGTCGCGTGGCCAGGGCATTTGAGGATCAGTCACAAACAAACAAACAAAATCTTGACATATCATGTTGACAAAAGACTACGTTATTCTCATGAACTTAAGAGCGTGTTTACGATAATTGGTGAACTGTGTACTGTTAAGTTTCGCTCTTAATGACACGGCTACAGGCTTGTGATGAAAAATATTATGACCGAATTCTAGCCCTTTTGGTGTGTTTTAAATAGCAAATTTTGGAACTTGTAAAATCAAAATTGTATTTCATTTTTGTAAATACGGCATCGAGTCATATTTAAGTATATTTTTTTTCTTATTTTGTGTAAATTAGTTTAGTAAGATTAGGTAGCATTTCTTTAAAGGTCAACTCCTGGCAACACTTGTGTTGTATAAAATATTGCGCAGTGTTTCCCTTTTTGAAGAAACACGAGTATTACTGATGTGATGTGTCGAATGCAATATTATTTACAGTACATTTTTGTTATTTATTTACCTGTAAGTGTTACATACTCAGTGAGCTCGATTACATGAATTTAAGTTGCATTAATTCGTTGTTTTTCTTAAACATTTCCTGGACATATTTCAGTTTTTCACCGCCTGTCGTGATATGATGGCAATGTGTCACAAACGCCATAGTAAATATAGTCAAGACAAGATTTAAATAATAGTAGTTTATGCAACGGTTGCATAATGATAGGCCTTAAAACACTAGAGCGGTTTTATGAAACGAGCTTTTAGCGAGTTTCATAATAAGATCGCACGTGTGTTTTAAGGCCAAATTAAGCAGAGTTGCATACATAACTTTATCTACACACATATTATAAATCCTCCATGATGGGTTCAGAAACAATATTTTCTGGCAACAAGTTATTTGTAGCAATCGTGGCTGCATATTTCCGATATCCAGCGCATTTTCACATCACACACACTCCGAGAAGACTACTATTCATATTCTCAACTAAAATGTAAATTACAAACAACTTTTTCTATTCAATTCAACAACATTTCTACTTTCGTTCAGCAAAACACCAACATAATGGCGGCAATTCGATCCTCCGTCAAGACCATTCTTTTTTTTAAATCATAGACAAACGAATGAAGTCTCTATTCTCATGTCACTCGAGATCAAATGTTGTGCAGATTATATTAAAAAAACATACTGAATTGACGTTTCGTATCAATAACCGCTTTAATATCTATGGATACTAGAATAGAGACCCACTTGAGTTTTGACAGCTGTTCCAAATTTAATCTCATTTCTATAATAAAAAAGATACGGAAATAACATTGCAGCACTGGTTTTTCCTAATTGATTGTCAAAATGGTGGTCATTTCCTATGGTTTTTGATTACACTATGGAGGTTTTATGATATGGGTGTAGATAAAATATTTTTAAGCTAAGGTCAATGTAGCTAATTCCGTCTACAGGGGCTATGCCGTCTATTACACGCCTGCGTTGGATCAAGGCACAGTACGCCGCTGTAGACTCAGTCGATAAACTAGAAAACCCTGCGGATTTATCGACTGAGTCGACAGCGGCGTACTGTGCTTAGATTCAACGCAGGCGTGTAATAGACGGCATAGCCCCTTAGATGCAATTAGCCACATTGACTTATAAGTATTTAGGCTAGTCAATAGGGATTTATTTTCTATGGAGACTGACACTAATTCCTCCGTCCGTGAAATTTTGAAGTACGGCTAGGTAGGGTATACACAGTAAGTTTATCGAATAATTCTAATGTACCAACTGCGCATCGCATAACACGTATTGAAAAAATTAATGAACGGAGAAATAAGTGTCAGGGTCAAATTCCTTATTGAATAGCCTAGCTAGTATCCTAATCGATTGAAAAGGGAGTATTTTTTTAGGAGCGAACAGGTCAGGTCAGGCAAAAATAATTTCTATATTGACGCTGCTTACAAGAACTCGCGTATAAAAAAGTGTTAACTATCAGTAAAAACCGCAGCAGTTTAAAAAACCTGACAAGTGCGAGTGAAACCCGCGTGGAGAGGGTACCGTTCCATACATGATTAACTGAAATTTCTTATGCTACTTCTAATACCATAGACTTCTTATAGGTTTTCCTGTAATCTATAGGTAAAGAAAATTTTTTTGTATTTTTTTCAAAATTTTAGGCCCGGTAGTTTCGGAGATAAGGGGGGGGAATGGTCAAATTTCGCCTATTTTCCTAAATAACTTCCAAACCATTTTTTTTTTAAATTCCAACAGAAACATATTTAAGAACCTCACAATAAGCCCTTTCATATAATATGTCACATGATATAGTAGTATAGTTTGCGTAACTTTTTTTTTTTAATTTTCTAATTTGCCCTCCAAAAGTGGGCCCCATGTTCAAAATTAATTTATTTACGTTACGCATCCCTGTTGCGGTCACCAATTTACATATGTATACCAAATTTCAAACCAATTGGTCCAGTAGTTTCAGAGCAAATTGGCTGTGACAGACGGACAGACAGACAGACAGACACGAGTGATCCTATAAGGGTTCCTTTTTTCCTTTTGAGATACGGAACCCTAACAATTAAGTATATCGGGAATTCATAATAAATCAGGTACATTGTTAATTAAAGCAATATTTATTTAATATATTTCTTACTAAATATGGAAAAAATATATAACAAATTTTGTTAACAAAGTTAAGTATTTCTAAGTCACAAAAGCCAACCTTGGGTATGATCCAAATACGTGTACAAAGTATTTTATGCCTAGGTGATAGTCATATCTTAAACATTGTGTAACAAAATGAGATCTACACAATATTATTAAACTACAATAAAAATTAAAAATACTAACTGCCAAAACTCACCTCCCAAAATCCTTTAAACTTTTTAACGCCAATGACGGATATATCCACACAACTGGTTCACCACCAACGACGGATCTATCCGTCAGGGCATACAGGGTAAAAGAGTCCTACATGACTTTGACGTAAGGTTGAATTTCATGTTACTTCTTTCTTACACATCCATAGCGTGTATGAAAACTTTTTTATTTGATGTTACGTTAAAGGATAAAGATTATTATTGGGGAGTCAAGAGTGTTATTAGAATTAAGTTATCCACTGACACTTTTCATTAGTTACATGTAACATCTAACATTTGAAACGGATAGTGTAACTAATAATAACTAAGTGAATTGTTACTGTCAGAATCGGGTAACGTGTAGGTATGTTTTTAAACTTTTTTTGCGTAGGTAGTTACCTAACTGTAAACAAATTAATCAGATTCAGCTGATCAGCCAATAAAGACATAGGTACCATACCATAGATAACAAAGATTGACTGGGTTAGGTGAGTCACGTGTGTTAATTTGTTTACATTTAATAGAAACACACATGTTACCTGATTCTGACAATAATAATCCACTATTATTATAACGAACACTATACGTCTCAAATTTTGAAGATGATACATGGATCCAATGAAGTGTCAATACCTAAACAAACACAGTATTAGTCATTTCATGGGTTAGTCAATCGCAAAGCAAGCACCAGGCTTGCTGAGAGCAAAATAACGCCAAAATAATAATCAACTGCAAAAATATAGACCAGCTTCCTGACAAAAATTTAAGAGGACCATTATTTTTGCAATAGAAAATCTTTTGGATATTCAAGTTTTTATTATATAACCCATGTAAATCAAAAATAGCAAAATAATAACTATACTCGTTAAGAAGTACAAAATAGTAAGTGAAATAAAAATGTACAATAAAAGAAAAAAGAAAATACTTCACAAAATGCATCTGCATGTATTTATAACCTACCTATGTCCAGTAGAGGACGTATTTGCCTAAATTGATGATTTCTAAAAATCATAACTCATATTACACACCAAAATAATTCTGATGCAGCATGAACAAAGGAATACAATATTCTTAATATAACATTAGGTAAATAGAACCCCATCAAAAATTGAACATCAAATATATAGTGCATGATAGTTAAAAGTGCATCTGTGACTTAGAAAAGAAAACAAAGTATTTCTTGTGTGGTACTTGTCATAAAGGGTAACCATTAAATTGTGTTAGGTTTAGTTTAAAAATGCAACGGATGTCTAGTTACTACACGGTATCCGGCCTGATACCGGACAGTAAAACCTTGGATCAGAAATAGGTTAAAACAAATAAAAAGAAATCAATGACAATTATTAAACAAAAAATTTGTTATTAAAAACATCACGTCGTGCACGTTCGAATATTCCAAACTGACATCAATAATTAAGCGCGTATTCAACCTCAAAGGGACTCCCTGCACAATTGTATTTCATAACAAGTTGAAACGTCAAAAAAATTCAGTTCAATCTCTATATAAAAGTGTTGCTGATAATTAAAACAGGTAAAAACCAGAGCTATAGGTATCAGCTAACTCCCAGTTGGCTGCAGTTTGATTGGTGTAATAACAATTTAAAAATATAATTCACAGAAAACTAGCATATACCCTCTTAAATCACGATAAACTCCAAAAGTCAAAGAACTAAATACCTTTATCAATTACCTAAAAGTGGATACAAAATATTATTTATTCCATAACCTATAATTTGTACCCATTCCAATATTTTTGAGCAAATTTAATTAAATGCTTAGGAAAAAAAAAAGAGATTTCCTTAAAAATATAACAAATTCACTGAGGCAAATACCATGCAAAAGTAATCAATTACATCAAAGAATTACTAGGAACATTAACATACAACGCTCACTACTAGTCCACACTACCATTAGTACAAATACAATCCAACATCCAATATTAATAGCCCACGCTCAAGACTGATAACACACTTAAGTAAGGTTTCAAAGTATTAGGAAAATCTACTAGAGTTTATTATCAGTCTTGATTGCACATTATTAACCCCTCGGATGCGGGAGGTAAAAAAATACCGGCATTCGCGTCTCATTGGATTCATGGAGTACCAAAAAATAATGAATAAAAAAAATGCAAAAAGTGCACCTAAGAAAGAGCACGGATCCGCGCCTAAGCATCCGATGGGTTAATGAGGGCCTAAGTTCACTTCATATTCATACTAAATACTAGGCTACCCATGGTCACTCCAGTTTAGTTAACGTTATTATTATGTGGTGCCATCACACCGCATTGCTGAGGCTTTCATTGTCACTCATCTACTTGCAGTTTCTGAATGCGCGTTGATACTCCTTCCATATCAGGTGTGTCAATGCTGGGTGGGGGCTCGACGGCAAGGTTGAGGTTTTCGAGCGACTGGCAGCGCTTGGCCGGGCACTTGGCGCTATCGAAGACTTCCCTCCCGCAGCCACTCGTCGATGGCTCTAGCAAAGAGCTCAAGTAGTCGCGCCCGGTCTCGGCCAAGTCGCCCGCGATCGCATCAGAGTTCTCACTCTTAGTTCTATGCCGCATCGGTAGCACGTAGGGACAAAGTCTGTTCTTAGTCGTCACTCGTTTCATGCAGTAACCCACAGTGACGTTCGAAACGTAGCGCGTATTCAATCGCATCATGCCGTAATTGGACTTTGCCTCGTGCAGGTAATCGCACCGTGCCTCCGTTATTGCGCTAAGCATGCCCAAATCGTGCAGCGCTTTATCCAAATTGTTAAGATTCATGTGGTGGCGAGGTTTTTGCAAGCAACGACGCAGCGATTGATTAGCACCAAGGCTGTTTATGACAAGGTTATATTGCGTTTCAAACTAAATAGTTACGCATATATTTTACTCAATATCGTCGAATTTCATACTGATTTTAATATTAATCAATGTTAAGAAATAAGCATTGAAAATTTTATGAAAATAAACATCACAAAAAAGTCATAATAATAACGAATGAATGACAATTATAAGACAATGTTACTAGTACTAGTAAAGTAAAGAGAGCACAGATTACAATATACAAAAAAAAAAATTATTATCGTTGCCACTATAAAAAAAGTAGTCACTGCCGGATACGCAATCTTTGACATAATTATTTAATTCAATAAAATTTAGGTTAGTGTAATTTTATGTCTAATTTAATTGTTACTATGTAATGTGATTTAATTTGTATTTTTTTTTGTTGAAATGATGTATGGAATTTAAGGATTATACCCTTGTTGACAATGCATGCTTAGTACAATTATATGATCTATCTATCTAAATTAAGACATAAAAAAATAAGAAAACAAGAAAAAATAAAATTCATTATAATACTCATATTTATTTTGGTTTTAATAAGGTATGTTTCAATAATCAATAAAAAGGTTTTAATATATCTATTAAAGAACATTCAAATTAAGTATTCGCTGACGTTAATTTTTCCGGTTATAAGACATGCAATAACATTTGATTTAATATTATAAAAATGGCTGAAATACTTAAAGAATGGTTGACTGAGAGACTGCAAAGGCCAATAACATGGGATGCAGAAGATTTTGGCGTCATGATGCGAAACGGACACGTTATAGCATGCGTTCTCCTTAGCTACCATGCCATCAATGAAGAAAAATATTTTCTGATAAGATCGAATAACTCTGTAGATGACATAAAGAGCAATTGGAAATATTTACGCGAGTGGCTTCGGGAACTAGAGATCCATTTGAGCGATAACGATTTGGAAAGTGTCAAAGAAGGCAAAGGAACAGTGCTGCTGCGACTTTTCTATCAACTGTTTCTTCATTTAGACAAAAGAGATCGTATTGATTTTATCAAACGTGAAAAAAAAATGGTTTCCAATTTGGTAACAAAAATGGGTCAGAGATTCCAGGTTAATAAGATTGACGAAGAAGAAGATCCAGCTGTGGAAAATCTATCAAGACCTCTTCTTAATGAAAAGCATTTTATTGAATGGCAAAGAAAAAAAACGGAACAAGTAAAAGAAACATATAATTATATGCGGCATAAGTATTCAAAGATGCTGCAGAAAATTGAAGAAACAAAGACGCCGTTGCAATACAAAGCTCCAATACCAGAAAAACTACCCAATAAGGATCATAAAGATATGGAAACATTCTCACAGAAGTTTCCGTGCAAAACAAAAAATTATACATACGAAGAACTTCTTGATATGGAAGCTAAAGCTGCAGAAAGGCGGAAATCACTCATAGATTCTAAATGGGCTCAAAATTACATGGAGAATCTTCACACTAAAATTAATGAGAAGACTGAATCCGAAGAATTTCAGAAACAAATGAGAAATGTGCTTAGTGGCTCATTGTGGGACATGACTATTAATGAAGAAGAAACTAAACTTGACACGGAACTCGCAAAGAAAGTAATGAAACTATCTCAGTTTGAGAAGCAGATGTGTACTCAGATAATGGAAACAAAGCAGCAGGCACGAAATCTGTTTAAAAATCGGGTTCAAGCTCAAAAAGAGTTTGCCGAGCAAAGAGAACAACATTTTGATCAATATTTAGACACTGTCAAAGAGCAAATAAATTTAGAATTTGTAGAAATAGATTTTGAGAAACAAAGACAAGATATGCTACATCGGAAATTGTATGAGGAGAAAATGAGACGGAAGCGACAGCACTACTATGAGATTTGTTATGATACAGTTCTATCTATTATAGACTATGCCACGAGATACGCCTATTTTAAAAGACTTATCGGCGATGATATTCCAGAGCATTATATACATGAGTGGAAAATATTGTATTTTAGAGAACAACCTATCTTTGAAGTTTTAGAACCGACGGAAGATCTCCTTAAAGAACCTGGTTTTGAAGAGGAAGTGGCTCCAAAAGAAGAGGAAATAGTAAGGCTTGAATTAGAAAGACAGGAGGCTATGAATGATACTGATTTCATAGAATATCATAATTATATTGGTCCTTGGGAATTAAAACATTTAATTCCTAATTTTGATCCAGAGTCTGACGAACAAAAATATGAACATCTTGGAATGCGTGTGCTTGGCCATGTTGTTTACACATTGCTGGAAATAAAGTATCCTTATCCTCCGGTGAGGCCTCCAGCAGATTTGCCCAATTTTCCATCGAAGGCTCTATTGCGTAACCTGCCCGACAAGGCCATATCTATCGCTATGCAGCAATTACTAAAATTCAAACGAATTCACGTGGTGCGACTTGAAGCCGCTGTAAATATGTGCCTTAAAAAATTTAAGGCCGAAATGGTTGGATGCACCGACATCGAACTATCATTTGACAAATTTATAGCAGCTGCTCAAGAAGAGCCAGATAAAGAGCTGATAAAATTAATGAAAACTGAAGAAGAAAATGCGAGTAAAAGTAGTGATTCTTATACTCCGGCTGTAGTTGGCGCTTTACCTCCTAACGTCAAACAAACACAAACTCCAAAGACAATTCCCGAGGAAGACATAAAACTGTCAACAGCAGCTGACTTGGGAAAGTATGCTTATGAAACTTTGAGTATTGGTGACTCTCTAACCGATCATTTGCTAGCTGCTATGATATTAGAGTATATAAAAGATCAAGTTGACATACAAGGATTTGTGATTATAAACTACCCAAATTGTTATCGCGAAGCACAAATTCTTGAAGAAACATTTTCTGGCCGTGCACCACCTGATGCAGAAAATCTGCAAGATAGGGATGACATTTATTTGGAAGAAACTATAACAAAGCACCGGAAAAAAGAAAAAGACCAATACAAAGACATTCGAAAATCCAAATTGGTTAGTGACCCTCATAAAAAAAGAATAGAAAAGCCCTTTGAAAGCTACTTTACTTGTTACATTCAATTAAAAGAAACGGATGATATTCTTCAAGAACTTGTGATTTGGGAGTTAACTCAGGAAAACTCTGAGCTCATAGATAGGTTTTACTCCATATTAGGATTGAATTACAGTTTGTACTATGAAGTAATCGAAAAAGATTTATTAGCTCAAATATGTAAGTATATCATTGGTGATTATGACATGCCGCTCAAATCATCTGACAGATTGTTTGGGGAAAATATTTTGAGTAATCTTGATTTCCCATCTTCCGATGATAAAAGAGCTAAATCAAAGATCGTTAAGCCTGAAGTTTCAAATAGTAAATCAAAGGAAAGACTAAGGCAGGGATCAAAAAATAGCAGACAATCAGACAATTTAGAAATTGTAAAAGAAGCTTCCTCAGTAGAAGCGACAGTAGAAGATACTTTAATTGTATGTGAAGAGGTTGCTGAAGAAGAGATCAAGTCCTTTGATACTTATGAGGAGTTAAAAACTTTGGCTGGTGAAACAGATTGGGATTATGGGGAAATACCAATTGCAGAGATCATTGGCGTAGCTCTGGCTACTTGTTGGGAGCAAGTAGAAAAAGTGTATATTCATGACATGCAACAATTATTCTTTGCTATACGCCTTCAAATGAATTGTTTGATACCTTATTGCAGATTTATAAAAGATAAAATGGAACAAATCATAACGCTGCCTTCACATAAACAGGACCTAGTAAGCCGTTTTCAAAGAGAGTACAACGAATCGGAAAATGATTGGAGAGACATTAATCTTACCAAAAACGAATGGCATTGTAAGGTCAAAGAGTTACAAAATCAACTTTATCATATTTGCGATGAAAGAAAATTGTTCGCGGAACAACAACGACAATCGCTTATTATGGAAAATTGGGCCATGGAAGAGCTGACTTCCATGGTAAACTCATACGTTTCATGCATGCAAGCCGAATTAAACAGGTCAGTTCGGTGGCTTAATAAGATACAGATGTAGTGAATTAGTAGTTTATGCAACGGTTGCATAATGATAGGCCTTAAAACACTAGTGCGGTTTTCATGAAACGAGCTTTAGCGAGTTTCATAATAAGATCGTACGTGTGTTTTAAGCCCAAATTATGCAGAGTTGCATACATAACTTTATCTACACACATTTTATAAATCCTCCATGATGTGTTCAGAAACAATATTTTCTGGCAACAAGTTATTTGTTGCAATCGTGGCTGCATATTTCCGATATCCGGCGCATTTTCACATCACACAGTCACTCCGAGAAGACTACTATTCATATTTTCAACTAAAATGTAAATTACAAACAACTTTTTCTATTCAATTCAACAACAATTCTACTTTCGTTCAGCAAAAAACCAACATAATGGCGGCAATTCGATCCTCTGTCAAGACCATATTTTTTTAAAATCATAGACAAACGAATGAAGTCTCTATTCTCACGTCACTCGAGATCAAATGTCATTCTGTTTATATTAAAAAAACATACTGAATTGATGTTTCGTATCAATAACTGTTTAATATCTATGGATACTAGAATAGAGACCCACTTGAGTTTTGACAGCTGTTCCAAATTTAATCTCATTTCGATACTAAAATCGATACTGTAATAACATTGCAGCACTGGTTTTACCTAATTGGTTGTCACAATGGTGGTCATTTCCTACGGTTTTTGATTACACTATGGAGGTTTTATGATATGGGTGTAGATAAAATCCTTTCCCATCGTATTTTCTCGGAAACGTTCGTGTATGTCACATGCTACTTCATACAGCCTCAGTACCCATCAAGCCAGCGTAGGGAAGCTCGCATCGTGAGATTAATAATCGATATAGAGTGGTTAATACCTAAGTTAAGATTTTTATTATTTTAAGTTTGTTTTCAGTTCTTTTTAATAGTCATGCCAAAAGCATTAAGACCTGGGAAACGTTAGATCGACAAGCCTGTGAAATTCTTTGCAACATTGTTTTATATTTTTTAACTGAAATTAATACATTTTAAAATTGCAAAAATGCTGTTTAATACTTTAAAGTCCAAAGACGAGTTTAAAGGCCAGTGGAATTTCTCGACGAACAATTCTCGGTAGTTCGATTTTTGTTAACACTACATTCTCTATATAATTTGATCGTGGTGGTTATAACATCGCAGTGTGATATACTTCAAACTCGTGGTTTGACATTTTTCACTCACAAATAAAGTAACATATTTATTTAATACAAATACGTCAAATATTATAAATACAATAATTCATAGACACGTCGGCAGCATTCGGAAATAGTCGTGTGTTCCGAGTTTTCACGATTGGAAAAGATGATTCACTACATCAGGGGCCCGTTTCTCGAAGCATATTAGTCTAATAATATTAGTTTTGTCTCGTTAATTAAAAGAAAAAATGAAACAAAACACTAATATACTGACTACTGTATTAGGAGTAACATTTATATTTCTACATTTACATTTTTAACCCTTGATTTGTCTTTAGGTCCATTTTAACCTTTCAAGCACTCCACGACTTTTATTTCGCTCAATTAAAACGATTGCCCCCTACTGAGAGACTGGCTTGTAAAGAATTAACTAAAGTGTTCAGAGACTCCGATGAAACATCGGGAAGCAAGAAAGGTGGTGAAGATAAAGTATTCAGGCATCTGCGACTAGCATTTCAAGAAATGCAGTTGAAGGACATCCAGATAGATTACAGCAATAACCCCTTTAACATAATAGTAGAAAATAATGCCAAGTTCGCATTGAAAGTAGTCAAAGATACTAATGATTCCTACCGTTCAATCATCAGTCGAGAATATACTGAATATGCTAAACTAGTTACTGTACCCAAAAAGAAAGAAGAAAATTCTTCCGAAGAAACGATCTGTTCTCAGGAGATATTCAAGCAAAACGCGCTTAAATGTGTTGATGAATGGACAATGGCTATTAATGGAGAGATGTTTAGGACTTGCTTGCGTATTCTGGCCCTCCAATACAAGACTTATCGAGATATGAAATTATTTAATGATCACATTTACAGAATGTTTATGGAGGTGCAAAATGATATAAACACATATTATTTGAATGAAATAAAATCTGTCGACCGGCTCTGCAAATATCTTCAACTGGCAGTAGAAAACGGTCGAAAGATCTCTGAGAGTCTTATTCTTGAACACGACTCGTTTATAATCGACCCTAATCTCTTGCAGTTCCCACCACCTGCACCACCACCAGGCCTGGACGAAGTTGGCGACTATGTGAGCAATATGGAATTCAAAGTAGGTCAATTGGCACGCTTGAGATCACAGTTCAAAATAGTAGCTCCGACTGGAATAGCACTACAACAAGCATTCATTTACATTTTACAAGACTTCATTTTCTTTGGCAAAGAAACATGCGATGGCTCTCTCGCTCCCGAAGAATGGAAGGAAATAGATCCTGAACAGATTCCGAAATTGGTGTTTCTATTATTCGGTGAGACAGCGTATGTTGACTGGAGGGATTTCTTGATTTATTGTCTTAACATCAGATACCCATCGGTTGAAGACCTTCTCGATGCCCGTCATAGTTTTCGATGCATAGACCAAGAAGCGACAGAGCTCATAGGCAGAGACGATTTTATTGCAGAAGAGCTTTGGTTTGAGCAAGGCTTTGATATCAAAGACCCATGCGCAAGACTGAGAAAAAATCTAATCAAGCACTTCTTGTTTGAGTTGTATGAAACATCAGAGAATATGATGAATTATTCGGCATTTCTTTTGGCTTTCTGCAAAAATCCCGATCCAATCGAAGGTTTTACTTCAGCGCTGTCTGTTGCGGTTGGTAAAAAAACATGTTCTTCAATAGAGGAATGTGAAGAAGTGGTGTGCAAAATGATTAAACTGAAGAAGTACCGAGACGAGTGCCTCGCCTGCGCGCTTAAGTGCACCCAACACTTTCTGGATAAGGTCATTAACAGTGTAGTCAACACTTGTGAGGGGACGTCGATAATAGAACTGGAATATGTAGCCCCTATTGATGATAAAAAAGGTGGTAAAAGTAAGTTACTCAAAGGATCGCGTACCAAAAAGCTTGACGGGCCTTCGTCGCTAAGTGCACGTTCGGGGAACGAAAAGCCTGTACAAAATGAAAAAATAGTGCAATCAATGACTGATGTGAAGACCACGTTTATCTGCTCACCGTGTGGCGAAGACGAGGTTGTTGAAGAGAAACCTCAGGAGAAAGAGGAAGTGGAGAAGGAGCAGAAGGCTGTATCGCCACAGGAAGACCCCACCTTAGCGTACGCCGTAAGTCAGGAAGTTATATGGAATGTTCTACGGATCTGCTTACCTTGGCATTTTCGACTGGTGCCGGAAGAAAAGAAGACTCCATTCGTGGGACAAGTCCAGGCAATCATGAATTGCCTGGAAAAGTATACAGACAACGGCGATATTTATGTTTGTCGATTTGTCACCGAGCCCAACGTGTGTAAGCTTTTGCATAAGGTTAGAAAATTCACAGCGCTGAATTTTATTGAAGAAGTTCGAAAGATATTGTAGATGGCTCCCTTAAAGGTCGGCGACAGAACAGTGACTTATTTGGGCTTGCTGCTGTTTATAAGCGATGATGATTACTTACGAGGGGCGGCTGAAAAGTTATCTACCTAACTATGAAACAAAAGACGATCATGGCTAGTTTTTTTTTATTTTTCAATATAGTCTCCTGACAGGCAAATGCACTTATTACATTTATCAATTAAAGACATTAACCCGTTAAAAAAAAACTTTAGGTTTATCATCGAAAATGTCATTAACAACAGCCTTCATGTCGTTATCGGTTACGAATCTTCGTCCCCTCAGTTCTTTCTTCAAAAGTCTGAACAGGAAGTAGTCGGATGGGGCCAAATCTGGACTATATGGAGGGTGGTTGATTACTTCGTACCCATTTCCATTAATTGCTAGCTTCGTTAAGCGAGCAGTATGCACAGGTGCGTTATCATGCAAAAGCAGAATCCCTTTACTGAGTTTGCCCTTTCTTTTTTCTTTTATGGCTTCTCTGAGCTGGTTAAGTAAATCTGCGTAATATTCAGCATTCATTGTAGTTTTTTTTGGCAAGTAATCTACAAGCAGAATTCCTTCCGCATCCCAAAAAAATGTTGCCATTACTTTGCCTGCTGACGGGCAAACCTTAAATTTCCGAGGAGGCTTTTCATCCTTGAATTTCCATTGTAATGACTCCTGTTTACTTTCGGGATCCCACCGCCGAATCCAAGTCTCATCACAGGTTACTATTCTAGAAATAATTTCCTCCTCTTCTCCACTACTCATGTCTAAAAATTCCTCGCAACATTGAACACGTCTGTCCTTGTCAAACGGAGTCAACATTCTAGGGACCCAGCGTGCACTAACCTTAGACATGTGCAAATGTTCATGAATTATTTCATTGACCCATTCTTTACTAATGCCCACATCCCTGGCTAACTCCTACTGCTTAATTCGCCGGTCTTCTAAAATAAAATTTCTTGCTTTGGCCACATCTTCATCGGTGACTGCTGAAACTGGTCGCCCACTACGAGGATCATCTTCAAGGCTCTCACGGCCAAGCTTAAACTGTTTCGACCAGAACTTTATTGTAAATTCAGAAGGGCACGAACCACCAAAAACAGGTAACATACGCAGTCTAATCTGCGAGGGTGTATTTCCTTCTTTAGTGAGAAATTTTATCACTGCACGCTGCTCAATTTTAATCAGACTATTTTTTTCTTGCGACATTTTGAAAACAATCCAGTTCCAAAAAAAGCGGGAAGCAAGAAACAAATGAATGCTGGTGATTTTGAAAAAAAAAAATAACCAGTGAACACGACCTCATAGTGGCCAGTATTATTTTCGCATAACATATAGGCTAGGTAGATAACTTTTCAGCCGCCCCTCGTATAATCAGGAGACTCGCAAGCTCGTTTGCGTTCCTCTTATTAGATATAAATATGCAGTAGCTTGAATTTATGAAGGTTAGGTATAATTCGCGGCACGTATGTTGAACTTTGACCTTGAATGCGCAGAACACCTTTTCGGGTCTCAATCGAGGTGCGGTATGAGGTGCGACGCGTTTTCTCCATACTTGTACCTGCGCAACCGGCCGCCATTTTAGTTCAACCTATGTGCCAGGGATTATATGAAGCCCCTTTGGTCATGTCCATGTCATATTTTCGGGTACCTTGAAGTCTAATAAATAACTTTCGAAAATTACTAAGTTATTTCTTTTTGGTGAACAGACGTGGGTATTCTCAATGCATAAGTCCAGCTCCGGATGTACGATTTTTCCGAGCCGACGACACGACCCGCCCCTGGCTGTATGTAAGTGGTCTACCTAGGGTAGACCGGGGATAATCGGTCCAATTTTTGTTTGACAGCTATTTGCGCCTTAACTAAAAGCGTAACGCATTAGTGTCATTACCGTTGCTTAGAAAATTAAATCAGCTAGGAAATGCAATGTGCAACATTCCTTATTATTAAGAAAGTAACGAGATATAGTCAATCAAACACGGCAGGGGCAAGTAACCGACCCCGGTACGGGGTCGGTTAACTCAAATGTTTAACGTCACCTAACTAGTACTTGTAGTATAGCTTACAACTACATATTTACACATAAAAAAGGTTATAGTTCAGTTTACCTGCATTAATGATAAAAACTACAATATTCTTGAAACAAGTATCAAAAAGGATCGAATAAAAAGTTTGCCTTTAACTTTTCAACGCCCGGTTATATTCTTATTTTAAAACAAGCAAACGTTGTAATTTGAAATCGTACATATAATAAAACACAATTTAAGTTATTTCTATTAGAAATTGTAATGTTATTAGAAGTGAATTGAAGTTAGAATGACTTTATATGAAAACGAGCTTGGTTCTTTTGTCCCAGTGGTTCAATTGCCCCAGTCACAATTCCAAGAGGTATGTATTAAAATTATAAATATGGAAAAGAACCAGTTTTATTTTTTAATAGACTCAACTGACTGACAATCAGTTTTACGCTGAGTTGCAGAAACATAGATTAGGGAGCTTTTACATGTCCAGTCGGTCTTTTTTTCGATTACTTGGCATCTGCAAGTATTATAATTACTATAATTACATTGTACTAAACAAGTGTACTACTAGACCAGGTACCGAACGTTCATACTATCTTAACCATTTCTGAATACTCATTAAAATGTTTTATAAATTAATATATTATTACTTTGTTTAAACAATTTATCAGGAAACAGTCTCCTTGCTATGATCCTTAAAGGATGGCATGTCATGAACTCTCTATTTCAGACAGTAATTAGCAAATTACAAATGGCGAGATAAAAAAATAAATGTAAGTATGCATGCATACAGTGTTAAGTAATTATTTAGAAACAATAAGAATATAAAAACAGCCTAATGTTTAGTTTTCAAAATCGTTCGTTTCCTGGACCAAAGCCCCTTTGAAGTTAGCAAATTAATTAATAAAATAATAATAATAAGTTCAATTGCCTTCATGCGATATTTTTCAATTACACATTACAAAATTACGAGTATAAGGGTCAGTTGAACCACCGGGGCGATTGAACCGGTTCAATTGACTCGGCGATTAGTGGACCAATCGTCTCGACAGACCTTTTAGCAAAAATAATTATTTACTCGGATTTAGGCAGCGTGGCGACCATCACTTTTATAAAAACGTAGGCCTAAAAGTCAAAAGAAATCAACAAAAAACAAAACAATCCAAATACACTGTTATTTTGCATTAAAATGACCATATAATACGGGTGTAATATTTACCTTGAGCGTCCTAAAACTTATTTGCCCTCTAGTACACATCCGCGCTGGTCTGCGCCCGCGGCTGACTGTCAGTTGCCGCGTTTTATAGGAGTGTGCTGAAGGTACACGCACATTGATAACTTATTTGGTTTCTAAGAAATCGCGTGTGGAGCACTTGCCCCGCGGTTCAATTGTCCCCGGTCTCCGTTACGTCTTTTTCCTTATCTCTAAATATGAGTTTTATATGTTATCTATCTGATATATATATATACACCTCACGGATTACGTTACAAATTCAATAACAGCGTTACCTGTGAGCGTCAAGCTGGCGTACCCGGCCGAGATCACACAGAAAACCATTGAATTCCAAATTCAGTGGGATACCAAAAAATAGTACCTGAAATAGATACTTTTCTCTTTTCACGATAAAACATCAAAGAAAAACCAAGCAGAACATTGAAAAAAATGAACGCCAACTTCTACATAAATACTGATTTTGGTACAGTCGAAAACTAAGAGCAACTTTATAACAGGTAGTGAACGAATATTTTGACAACTTAATTAAACAGATGACGTTTATTTAAATTTTTAATTATGCTTAACATGCCGAGTGATTGTGCAGATGTAGTTATAGAACGGAAAAACTTGTAATAGGTAAGGACCCGAGAGATCCCGGAAAAAGATAAAACCAATTTCCTATGGGCTGCGCTGTGCCAGCCTGCTAGCTATTGCAATGAATATAAGTATGTCGGAGCGACCTACGCCCCGCACGACTGGACTAGACTAGATTACATTTAAGTCTTAGTTCTTAAAAACATACCTAGCCTTAACTATCAGTAGCCTTTTTATCAACATTGTGTAATGCATAATAAATTCATGACTTTATGATTTGTTCAAGTTGTTAGAAAATAATGTAAGTGCATAACGCTTCAGATAATGCAATCAGTCCAGAACTTTGCAACTTTATGACTTTGTTTTTGTAGTGACGAGGTATGCATTTTTTGCGTACCGAATGTGGTCGTGGGGCGAGGGGAGTAACAGAGGGCTCGGCGTCGAGACGGGCTGAAAAGAGATTCCTTAGGGATGCCAACCGAGACGGTCATTATTATTGTGTTATTCCAGATCCCGCGAACTCATTATCGTTACTATACTAACTATTCTTGTGACGTGTTTACTCTTAAGCATTAAGTCATTATATTGTCTTCACATCACTTGTGCGTAATTCCTCGCTTACTGAGACTTCCTCTAAACAGAATACGTCTTGACAAAGTAATGAAAACTGGCCGGAACCTCAGGCGGAAAGCCTCTTTTACCCCGGCTACCTACATTAACCCGACAAGTACATTAAAACTTTAACTTTCATTCTGCTTAAAAGATTGCAACGACAAAAAATAAATATATGTACCTAATTGAAATTTTTTACGTGACAGTAATTTGAGTATGAAGAACTTTCATGAAATTTTCAATGTTCCATTTAGTTTTTGTTTTATGTTTATGTCGTAAAAGGGGTACTGTTTCAGTTACTATTTTTTGAGATATAAGAAATTTTCGGGAGTAGCTCCATTCTGGAGATCCAGAATTGGTACGCCAGCTTGACATCAAGTTAGCGTACCCGTCAAACAGGGCTCATATCTCCGAAATTGCAAAGTTACTAATTTTTTTTATTAAGTACTAGTTGCGTACTATTTAGGTACTATTTTTTGGAATCATCAGATCCTGGATATCTTAACGGGTACGCCAACTTGACGCTGACTGTTACGTTGTTTGTAATTCTTTTGACTGCACAACATCCTTCGTATATATTATTTAAGGTGACGTAGTTCTTAGCGCCAGTTTCCAAGCGAATATTGGACAAATAGCAGTCTTGTTCAATGACGTGTTATTTACCTGTGAGGAAAATATTGTCGATAATATGGAAACCCGCTCACTTAAGTAAGTATTGTTCAAGTGTTATTCGATAGATGATGAGAATGTTATACAGCAATTATTGGGACCGTATCCAACAGAGTTTTGCACGTCTAGCACGACCTGCCTGCGAGTCATTTGTGCTCAGTGCATCCCTTACATATTTGACTAGTTTGCCAGAGACGCACTGAGCGACAAACGACTCGCGGGCATGTCGTGCTAGACCTCCAGCTAGACCCCTGTGCGAGGCAAGCGGTGCACGAGGAAAGAAACCACCAATAGGAGGGGTTCGTTCAAGACAAATGAACGACGCATTGTACACTGATTGGTGGATTTTTCCTCGCACAGCTCTGGTTGAAACGCAGCCTTAGTCCGCGATCAGTGATATGATCTGTTACGTGCGCAGCGGCTGATCAGCGGACGAACGAAACTATTAATTTAGGCTGTAAGGACAAAGACATTTCTCTAAATTTGAATGCGTCCCTCAACTGATCATCCGCAGCGGCCCTAACATTCAAGACACAAGGATAAGTTAAACCGTCTTATCTCTAAGTGCGTCTCTCTCACACTAGTGCCGACGAAAGAGATAGTCATAGAGATAAACGGGTTTAACTTATCTTTGTGTCTTGCTTTGGGCCGCTGCACACGTTAAAGAATCAGGTCAGAATAAGACTGGTAAGTATCGTTAGCAATTCCTCTGCCATAGATTGAATGAGTGAATGATTTATATAATATATAATATTTGAATTTGAATGGATGGATGGATGAAGAGAGAGAAAAAAAGACACACGAACTATAAGCAGCAAAACTTCGAACTCTACGACCATAATATTCTGTGACTCTTCTAAATAAATAATGAGAAAGTTGTTACATTTGTTCATTCGTTTATTTCAAAACAGTTACAGTAGTTACATATAGAGTAAAATTGTTAGTAATCAGGTAATCACATTGGGTCAAATCCGAAACTTCTTAATTAAAAAAAGCCTAAACTTAAAACAAGAAACGTAAAACTCGATTTCGAATAGCACAGAGCTCTCAAAATCAAGTTTGACGCTTCTTATTTTAAGTTTCGTGACCTTTTTTTAGCGAATACTCTATCGAATTGGCCCAATTGTTACTATAACATTAGGTAGCTAATTTATGTATTCTTGCGTTTGCACGGCTACGAAAATAATTAAACTTGGGTTGGTTCTGGGTATTTTAGGCACAATATACCTTGAAAAATTTAAACCAGTTGCCATTTTAAAATGATTTAAACAAAATTGTCTCATGTTTAAGACAATGCTCCATCTGTAAGACAATGGACAACCGATAGCGTCGAAAATTAGTAAAATGTAGCAACGGCTTGTACAATTACAGAGCAAAACCATCCCTGCAATGTGCACGACGCGTTGGACACCCCATCCAGGGATAGTTTCTGCCGGTTCTGGTTCATGGTTATCCTATTTACTGTTGCGTGCTATCTTTACCGCATTCAAATCAGCGAAGTAAGAAACTTGTTCGTAAGCGAAAACACGGTAGAAGATATCCAAGTCATTAAAACTTTTGGTGAGTTACATTTATTTAATTATTTAATTATTTATTTACCAGAGACACAATAGGTACACTCGCAACATTCACAACCGTAGAGATGTGTGTGTAGCTGTAGAGTAATAGCTAGGTATAGATGCAAAACCGGGCTGCGTATCTATGACCGTGGTGTAATTCTTTATAGTAGGGGAGCCCAATAGGGGATATTGCCAAGCGCGGCAGATTAACAAAAGGGGGGATACCTTGCACCGTGTTGAGTAACTCTACCATATATGAGCTGTTTACATAGGATCGGCAGCCGATCAGAATAGTTTCAAACCATAAGATTATTAAGATCTGTCAAAATAATCGTCAAATTATGGACCAACACGACTCGGACAGCAAAATTAACCGTCAGTATAATAATCTGACGCGTTCGAGTATTTCAATAAAACGTTGTTTTTGCATTTTCAAAAAGATTCCATGAGCTTGCGTCACGTTCGAATGGCCTTACTTAACACCCCCCTTTTTTATTCCCATTTTCTTCCCCACCAGGCAAACCGGCAGATTAACACACTTCCGTTTTCAGAGATACGTGAGGTACATACACTATCAATATCTGACGCGCTTGAGTATTCTATGTGACTGTTATTTTATTTTTATAGACACCCCTGTCTGTAGACGCTCCCTCCACCGGTGAAAGGGTACACATCGAATAACCTTTTTTTCTTTCTACTTTATAAGCTTCAAAATTCAATAAGTCTCCACGACGCTCGAGTAAATTCCCATTTAGCATTATGGGTCCCCTAATATTAACATGCGCAGTGGCTGATCAGCAGATAATCGAAACTGTTGATTTAGACAGTAAAGACAAAGTCATTCGGTTCAAATTTGAATGTGTCCCTCATCGCTGATCAGCCGCTGCACACGTCAGAGAATCACATGGTTGGTGTGCAACAGCACTCGTAGAAAGACGCGATACATACAATACAAATCAAGATATTTTATTAAACTACTTAAAACGAATATTAAATTAACATTGAGATTTGAGACTAAGATAGCCTCAGGATCTACGAAATCAAGACATGAAGAAATAAAAAAGACGGTACATTTAACAATAATATTTTCACACATTTAAGGGCCCTAAATAGGAAAATAAGTTTTTCAAAGTATACGTTCAAATTGTGCGTTTTTGAGTTCATTTAATCAGTCATACTTACTAGCTGTGCTGTGCCCGGCATCATTGGCGGGGCAAGACCAAACAATTTGATGTGGCCGAGGTACATTTTTCGTGGCCCTCTGGTGACGCATTCGAGTTATGCATGTACCATTGAGGCGCGAGGCCCCTCGGACAGCAAGGCCGTAGGCAGTTGCCTACATCACCCGTGCGTAACGCCGCCTCTGTCCAGTATGCATTGCACTGTTCTGTTGTTTTTTGGTCATAAACATTCCTGGGCGCGCGCATGACCACTCACTGGCACCACCACTACGGCATCCAGCGGCCCTAGCAGAAAAGAGAGAGAACTTTTAAAGAAGGATAACTTCCCCGTCTTATCTATATGACCATCTCTTTCGTCGGCACTGATGTAAACTTAGAGATAAGAAGATGTTAATTTACCCTCGTGTCAACCTTGCTAGGGTTCGGCGGTTCACTATTATTATTTGAATAACATTGTTCTTCTATCGTAGGTACAAATACAATATGTGGGCTAGGCTGCAATTTGGAAGCAGTGTCTAATGTGACGACGAGAAAAATATCCGGTAATAATTTATAATTTTGCTTTGCTTAATGCCAGAGTTCAAGTAGTGCTATAACAAACTAAGCTTAACTTTGTAACCGACATTGTTTGAATTCTTAAGAGACAAAATATTCAGCTCATTGCATCGCTGTTTTGTAATTAAGACAAATGTCTTATACATTTGTTATTGTAACTTTGTATAGGCGACACGGACATGTTCAATGAAAGTTTAGCGGCGGTTGAACCTTTTGAACGCCACGGCTAACGGCGAAACGCGTGCCACGAGCGCTCGACGACGGCTGTAGCCGACGCAAATATATGGAAAACGGCATATCGTGGCGTCAGGGGCACGGAATTCTGCTGTCGGCTACAGCCGACTAGGGCGTTCAAAAGGTTAAAGGTTAAATGTTTATTTTATTTTATTGTAAGACTTAAAGGTGGCAGCAATACTTGGCGGGCTTAGCCATTGCGAGGCTCCGGGCGGGTAGGTCTTTGCGATGCCATTGTCTCTTTGGAATTAGTTTTAATGATGATGCTACAGATATCAGCGCGATAACTACCATGGAAGAGAGCGCGAGCGGCGTTATTCATAAGGCGCGACATTCAAATAAATAAACGTTAGTACTATTAGTACCTAATATTTTTTTCACGAGGGTTGCTGCGCGAGTGCGCGAGGCCCTTGCAAGAGCGAGGCCCTGGGCGGTTGCCCTGCTTGCCGGGTCCAAAGGCCGCCCCTGACTATGAATGAAATAAGTGATTAACGCTTAAACTTTTTAGACATATTTGTATCCTACAAGAATGTGACTCGATCTCCACCGACAACTACTTGCGAGATTAACATGTTCGAACGAGGTTAGTATTCTTGATTGTTCATTTATTTTTATTAAATCTAATAGAACTAGAGTGAACCTTGAAGTTACCTACTAGCTCACACAATCAAATGTAATATTATTTGATTAATGTAATTTAATTTAATTCAACTTTGTAAAGACGAAAGTGTGTATGTTTTTTACTTCTTCACTCTCAAATAGCTCAACAGATTTGAGTGAAATTTGGAAAGATAGCTTATACCCAACATTAAGACGACTGTGAACCAACGGCAAAACTCACCCTTTTCATACAAAAGGCTATAACGATTTCCACTCCTTAAATTTCAACCGATTTTGACCAATTTTTGATAGGTCAGTCATAGTCAGAACAAAATGTAGGACTATACGTTTTTTTGAATTTTGATTAAAGATCAAGAAAGCCAAATAATGCCGAATTTAGTTTTGCATTAGAATACTGAAACCACAATAACACTGAATGTATTGATTACTAGCTTCCGCCCGCGACTTCGTCCGCGTGGAATTCGGTTGTAATTATACACTCGACAACTTTTGAGTTATTTGGAACAAAAATGACCCTATTTTCTATTCCAGAAGCTAAGGTCTTAATATATACGACGTTTCATAAAAATACGTTCCATGAAATTCAAAAACAATTGGGATTTGTTCTGCTGCTCATTCTGAAGCCCCCATAGCATTTTTTCATTGTTATCTTCAATGTACAGACTTTTTCCACTTAACGATTTTATTATATGAATAGATAGTGAAAAAATCAAAACGTATGGACCTAGATTTTGTTCTGACTGACAACCTACAAAAAATTGGTGAATATCGGTTAACATTTAACGGATGAAAACCGTTATCGCCTTTTGTATTGTAACGCCGTATGTTCACACTCCTCTTAACGTACAAGTATGCTACTTTTTCCCCAAGAAATGTGTTGTCCCTTTGGGAATAACTATAACCGAATGCCACGCGTACGAAGTCGCGGGCGGAACAATTAAATAACTATAATAATTAAATTAAGAGGACTGTGAACCAGCGGCAAAAATCAGCCTTTCCATACAACAGGCGATAACGATTTCCACCCCTGAAATGTTTACCGATATTGACCAATTTTTGGTAGGTTGTCATTCAGAACAAAATGTAGGTCTATACGTTTTTTGAATATCGAAAAAAGATCATCAAAATCTAATAATCGCAGAAATTTGTTTTGTATGAGAATACTGAACAGTAATAATCAATTTATTGAAAATAGTGAAAAAAAAACAAAACGTATAGACCTAGATTTTGTTCCGAATGACAACCTATCAAAAATTGGTCAACATCGGTTCAAATTTAAGGTGTGGAAATCGTTATCGCCTTTTTCCACACTTCTCTTAACACACTTATCTTTTATATATTGACAGGCAAGCTGAAGAAATATAGTAACCGACTAAACGAGATCAATTCCGTTCATCACGCGCCGATAAGCGTGGGTGGATATTACAAGCCGTCGGACTGCCGGGCGCGGCACAAGGTTGCTATACTTGTGCCGTACAGGTAATGGCATTAACTTAAAAAAAAAACATCCAAATCGGTCCAGCCATCTCCGAGTAATCGGTGTACATACATATAAAAAAAATAAAAATAGAAAAAATAACAAATATACGCGTCGAATTGAGAACCTCCTCCTTTGGATTGTTTGAAGTCAGTTAAAAACACAACATCATCGCTTAGCTAACAATACCACACAATTGACGGAAAATGCTGAAATTGAAAATTGATTGTTCTATTTCCATCATCTAAAATACCCTATGATATACAAATATGGACGACCGCGGCCGGTTATTGGTTGCATATTCATACTAAGTGCATAATTTAATGTTAAAAGCTCTAGATTATCATATCGCGCATTCGTATTTCCGAAGATAAACGAAAATTGCCGAGGCGCATTTTTTTGTATAGTAAGAGGGGGCAAACGAGCAGGCGGGTGCATAACTATAATCAAAGGTAGATGTGGCATAAAGGTGGAATCAGACGGTTCACTTGGCTGATTACTCATTCGAGTGAATGTTTATTGTAGTATTCATTCCACGTTCACACGACACAACTACATTTAATTAAAATGAACATTTATCCATTTTCCCAAATATATCGTCATCGAAGGAAGTTGTGCGAATCGGAGTTCGTTAAACCATTTTTAAACAGAAATAAAATAATACCATCCGTCCGCCACGGTGCCCGCGACAAAATGGCCGAACCTGAGTGAGCGTTCTCTCTTTGTTCAGACGTTTCATTTTTCGTTCATTCGGAGCGCGATCAATCGGTTCATTAATGAATGCATCCGTCACTTTTGATTCATTTTTTGTTCAGACGTTTCATTTCGAATGAAAGAGATAATTGAACAAAAAGTGAACCGTCTGATTCCACCTTAAAGAAAGATTTTTTTATTTTTTTTTTATTTTTTTTAGTTTAATTGTTCATTTGATTCCAGGAATCGTGAGCAAAATTTGGCAGTATTTCTTTTCAGTATCCATCCATTTCTGATTGATCAAAAGTTAGAATATCGTATATTTGTTATCGAACAAAGTGGTAAGTTATTTACTTTTCAGTTTTACCAGAGAAATAAATATAAGCTAGTTATAGGGATATATATTGTATGGAGACCCTGCCATTAATGCCTCGGTCGGTGAACAGTAATATGGCTAGGTAGGGTATACACAGTATGCTAACAAATGATTATTTGCAACTATCATCTATACACTCTACTTATTCATACAGCAAAACTTCACAAACGCAGGAATTATTGTCAGCGGAAAACTCCTCGTTGACAAGCCTATAAAGAAAAACATTATTCTGAGATTATCAAACTTGTCATGAATAATTTACAATGACAATGGCAGAATATTGTATAATACAAATTTCAAAACGCAGCTCGTAGCACGCCGTGACGTAGCAAGCTACGCTGTGCCTGCTACGATAGCTCCAATATTATTAATGCTACGCAGCTGCACCGCGCCAGCTTGCTACGTGGGGTGAAAACTAAATAATATTATCGGCATGGTCGATACGAGACAGTTCTTATAGAGATAGAGAAAATATAAACTGATTTCTTGTAGAATAGAATATAATAGAAAGAAGTAATAGGGTATTAAACAAATAAAAAATAAAATCAATATAAATAACGAAGACATGCAAAGGTTGGTTAATTGGTTTTGTGTGTTTGAGGATGTGTGTGCGTGTGTGCGTGCGTCAAATCATATATGCTCAGACAGCGGCCCTAGCAAGATTAAGCAGTTAGCCTAGTTGGTAGTGACCTTGCCTTCGAAACTAGCGGTCCCGGTTCGATCCCCCGCCCCGGTAAGGGCAAATACATGTGTCATAAGCACGAATGTTTGTTCCCGAGTCTTGGATGTTTCCTCTATATTTGAGTATTTATTTATTTATATAAGTATGTATATCGTCGTCTAATACCCATAACACAAGCCTTTAAATCTGGGACTAGATCGATTTGTGTAAAGATTTGTTCCCTGTTTTTAGGGTTCCGTACCTGAAAAGGAAAAAAAGAAACCCTTATAGGATCTCTCGTGTGTCTGTTTGTCTGTCTGTCCGTCTGTCACAGCCAATTTGCTCTGAAACGACTGGACTGATTGAGTAGAAATCTGGTATACATATGTAAGTCAGTAACCGCAACACGGACGTAAATATATGAAGTTTAAACATTAGGGCCACTTTTGGGGGGTAAATTAGAAAATTAAAAGGAAAAGTTATGCAACCTATATGATGTGTGACATATCAAATGAAAGATTTATTATGAGGATTTTAAATATATTTTCTTTTGAATTTCAAGTTAAGTAGTTTGGAAGTTATTTAGAAAAATAGGCGAAAATTTACCATTCTCCCCTTATTTCCGAAACTACTGGGCTAACATTTTGAAATCAATACAGAAAATTAGTTCTTTACTTATAGATTACAGGAAAACCTATAAGAAGTCTATGGTATTTAAAGTAACCTAGTAAATTTCAGATAATCATGTACGGAACGGAATCCTCTCCACGTGAGGTTAACTCGCATTTGTCCGGTTTTTTTAAGTCCATCTCTTTCACACTAGAGCCGACTAAAGACATAGTCAGAGAGATAAAAGATTTAAGAAATCTAAATACCAGGGCACGAGAAGTTCAACAAGGGTCGTTTGTTCAACGCGGGGTTCGAGCAAGCGCACCGGTTCGGCAGTTGGCACTGCTATATTTTCCACGACGCAGACTTGCTGCCCATGGATCGAAGGATCCTGTACACTTGCCCGACTTTCCCTCGTCACATGAGCGCCGTTGTCCTGGAGTATAAGCATATGTGAGTATGGATGGGGGATGGATTCTCGCGCGAATCAAATGTATGCCTATCAGCGGTCTTTTTACGTGTGGGAAGGTAAATCTGTCTTGGTTGGTTGTTTTTGTCTCTCTGTATGGACAGGCAAATACAGGTTGTCCTAGTATGGATCGTTGAACGTGACATTTACTTATTATTATTTATAGCTACCCTGAGATGGCTTATAGGTATCCTGTTACACAATGGCTACGTTTTAAACCGGAAAAGTTACCCGAGGCAATAACTATAACCGAATTCCACGTGAGCGAAGTCGCGGGCAGAAGCTAGTTTTAAAATAAAAATCTAAAAGGTTTCTCAGTATAACTGTGGAACCCTAAAAAAGTATCTAGAGCAGTTGCAAAACACTGGTCTTTTTTTCAGTCCAAGTTACAATGCTCATTTCGGAGGGGTGACGGCAATGACCGACGAACACTTCAAGAAAGTGAACGGCTACTCGAACATGTACTGGGGCTGGGGAGGAGAAGACTTGGACATGTTCTGGAGGTAAGTGGTTCTTAAATTCTGACACATATAATAATAAATCTGTAATAATATATAAGTATATATACGTTACCAAAGGGGCAAAAATATTTGAGCGCTTTTACGTCTTTGACAATAAAGTCGTGTTCACATATTTTTGACCACGTTGTCCGCATTAATATTTTTGACCTCGACTGTAAATCAACCTTTAACTTGGTAATCTATAAGATACATTCTTTGAAGATGTTCTTTTTATATTTATATTTTTATTAAAATGTTTAGATGTTCAGAAATCTAATGAGACTCGAATCATTAAGGCATGTCATTGGTATTTAAGCACACATAAAATATCTATCTACACCAGTTTTTTCACTAAATAATCGAGTAAAACGCTAAAAATGTGACACTGCCAGCTCAGTTTAACAGAACACCTCTTAAGGGTTAAAGAAATTTACGAGAAAATTATGCCTACATAAAAGAATTCAAAAAATTACGTGTATTTACGTGAATTCGGTTTTGCAAAATGGTTTGCATACTCAAATCTACTTATTTTGTAACAGAATAAAGCTAGCGGGTCTGCCTGTGGTGAGATACGACAAGGAAATAGCCGAGTACAGTATGTTACCACATCATCCCGAGCAACAAAACCCGAGAAGGTAATTACACAATGGTTGCCATTGGCTTGCCCGAAATCTACTGTTGCATAGTTTTTTTTGATGTCTAACATCTTGCATCCCGCTTACCTGCAATTTGTGGGAGTAATTTCACGAAAAGGGACAAAAGTGTATAACAGGAAACCGGGGAAGCGCGCTTATTTGATTTGACCAATGAGCACGTGAGATGTCAGATTACACATCATATGCGACTAGTGTAAGGCTGGCTCGTTTAATTTTGGTATTGTTATAAATCAAACCTAACCTACCTAACCGCATCATCTGCTGTGTGTGTCGTAAAAGGCGACAGAGGGACCAACCGAAGGATGGGCAGCAGCGTCCTTCGAGTACTACCATGACCAACTGCGATCGGCAACTCGCCTGCCAAGCGTGGCGATTATGGCAAATCCCCCATTTTTGGGGGATGCCTTATGTCCTGCAGTGGACGTTTTATGGCTGATGATGATGACGATGACAACATTTGAGTGACTTGTCCCTGATGATATCTTATTTTTTCAGACACAAACTGATGACTTCTGGATTCCGGACGATGCGCTACAAGAAAGATGGCATGTCTACTTTGATATACAAAGTCATTTCTATAAAACTGCACGCCATTTATACACATATTCTTGTGGACATCAACCCTCATAGAGAATTGACTGAATAAATTTGAGGCAGTTTTCTTGTAATACATGATACTTTAGTTTCAAAAAGTGCAACATATTTTGGCTCATCCTATACTTAGTTCATTTATCCAATATTTATTGCATGGTAAGAATCTTAGCGTACAAGAGGTGAAAGTAATGCCTTGATGTATTCTGTCTCAGTCTAACCATTGCTCATTGGGTGCCCTAAGGTAGTATTTTAAGGCTTTTACTGTTGTTATTGCTGCGTAATATGCTGCGTGGAGTCCGTCCTAAGAATACACCAACCCTAATAGAGGACTGGGAGGTCGTAAAAGGCGACTAAAGTCCAACAGCCAGTGTTTTCATCTTACAACACATGCATTGGATTGCATTCCATCCAGGAGACGGAAAGCTCCAAAATGAAACTCAGAGCTGACGTCAGGAGCGAGTAGGATGCAATCTGAAAAGCGGTAGCCGCCTGCAGTCGACCACGTGTTGACATGGTTTTTCTATGAAACTGGCCAGCGAGGTTGAGAGGTGCTGGTCTTTGGCAGCCCCGTGCTTCGTTAATTGCATCCCAGACGTATAGTCTATGGAGATTCATTGTTTCTTTGTAGAATAATTAAAAAAATAACATTTATTAACATTTGCAGTTTAGTTCCATTGAAATATTGCAAAGTAAGGCTACCAGCAGTGTGATCCTGTGACGTGCGCAGCGGCTGATCAGCGGATGAACGAAACTATTAATTTAGACTCTAAGGATGAAGTCATTCGGTCTCAGTTTTATTTAATGTGTCCGTCATTGCTTATGGCTGGGCCCATATGAAACTTAAATTGCATCTATTTATTAAGATCTGTACCTACTACTTTGGTTGCCATAAATGATATAACTACTATTATAAATTATCAGCTTAGCCATACAGCGTGGCATCGCTGCCAGCCTTCTGGGCACCCTGCCGCCTGGCGCTGATTTGGAACCAATATTTTATTTATAGATATAGTGGGTCCAATTCGAAACGGTGTCTGCTAAATTTAAGATTGCCTAAACTTAAAATAAGAAACGTCAAATTCGATTTTGTACAGCTCCAAGGTTCAAAATCGAGTCTAAACGCTTCTTTTTTCAAATTTAGCGACTCCTAAATTTAGCGAAAACACGTTCGAATTGGCCCCAGTTTTCAATTAGTCTTATTTTATTTTGTATATCATTTAGTTTAATAAATCTTTGTTCTTACATTGACACATAAAAATAAGGATACAATAAAATATGAATACAACTGAGCCCGAGCCCGCTGTTTAAACATTGACATGACAACTGTATAACTATTACTTATTAGTAGATAAATTGAACATATTCTGCTTAATACTTATTAATTCAGTGGTGCAATAACCACGATTGGATCTGTTCATGCCATGTTTGTTATACCGCGGATCGGATTCCCGGCGTTCCAATTTGCATTCCAATGTGCCGTAGCGTAATTACAATGTTACATACTGTATTAACTGTTCCATTACATAGTGACGTAATCTCACTATCCTTATCTTTATCCTTAGGGGTCATCCATAAAGTACGACACACGTTAAGGTGAGGGAGGGGGGGTCTCGAAGCGTGACAAGGGGTCCGAAGTTTCGTGACATTTTCAAACATGTGTCCAGTTCAAAATCTAATACATTTAACTGTTACATTGCCAAATTTGAAGTATTAATGAAAAACTTAAAAATATTTCCAACTACGTCACGGGCGGGTCGCATTTTATCAAATGTTTGATTTTATGTTAATTATATTAAGAAAATATTTAAATGGAAATAGAATGTATGTCCGAACTGCTGTTTTAATTTAATAATGTCTAGATGTAAAATTACAAAATATGTGACGTCATAATACGGAGGAGGGTCTCACAAATGTGACCAACTGTACCAAGGACGGGGGAGGGGTAAAAAATCACGAAATTAGTGTGACGTACTTTATGGATGACCCCTTACTAATATTGTAAATGCGTATGTGTGTTTGTGTCTTTGTTTGTTCCTCTTTCACGTTATAGAAGTGCGACGTATTGACTTGATTTTTTGCACAGAAATTTTATCCCGGATAATTTAAAAGTTCCCGAGGGAATAACTATAACCGAATTCCACGCAGACGGATTCGCAGTTAAGCCAGTTAAATTTAAATTTCAAATACGGACACGTTTTCAAGCATTGCTCTTTGAAAAGCGAGCAATGTTTATTCGTGAAATGCTCCAACCAAATAAATTTCCAACATTAAAGTTGTTGAAATAACATTCATGCAGAGGTTTTTTGCATTTTAAAAAGTAACTTTACCATTCGTCGAAGTGACAAATAATCAACATGAAAATTATCTTGGATGTAAATAATGAAGATGATATTTTCATATAATTTAAGCGGACCTCTCGCTCGCACTTACGTCCAATTTTATTGTATGATATTGACCCCAGATCTCAGAGGATAAGAGCCGTACATGAGTATTCAGAGTTACAAATAGAAATTAACCTTGTCCCTGTGACTCCAGATGTACTCCAAATTACACGTATAACCATGGCCAAACAAGCTTTCAACACCATAACACAATTTTCTAGGGCAAGGTTTTCCAGGGAAACCAGGGTGTGCTTTATCAAGGGTTACATCTGGAGCATAGCGTTGTATGGCTGCGAGACGTGGACCATGATGATGATGATGATGATGTTGGTGGGTGGGGACGCCCGGCAGTCGACAGGCGGGCGGTCGATCTGCGTGAGCTGATCATTTAGCCTAGTTGCCCGTTGCCCTAGGTTGGAGCCGAGGGTTACTATCGGCACTCCCATCCAGCATGGATCCCATCTCCTTGTTTTCCTGCAGAACATAAGTACATCCTGCAGGTTCAAGCTACTAATCTCTGTTACATCTATTTTATCTTCTCCGAAAATGTCATACCTCAGTGACCAGTACATGACGCAATCGGCTAGGAGGTGTTTGTTAGTCTCTTCCTTCCCACAGTGTGGGTAGAGAGGATATGATCTTACCCCAAATACTGATAGGTGTCCATTTAGTGGGCAGTGGCCTGTGATTGCCCCTGTCAATATACTGAGGTTTTAATTACCAAGCTTTACTAGATACCTGGTCCTTTTTTGGTTTACTCTCCTTATCATGAGTTCTCCATTCTTCATTGGTTTTTTCCTCAATGGATCTTGAGATGACTCCTTTGGTAACTATGGCTGAAATTGGTAGGGCCGGTTCGGGCCCCAGCTCTGGCCAGTTCGTCTGCCTTATCGTTGCCCTCTACTCCGGTATGTCCTGGTGCTCAAGCCAGTGTGACCGTAGCCTCTGATCCCAGGTTGTTCAGCTCAGCTTTGCACTCTAGACCAGCGCCGATGTAGTGCTGTGTTTGTCTAGCGCCTTGAGTGCCGCTTGACTGTCTGAGTAAATAGTTATACTCCCCTCCGGTCTACTTTTGTCATTTAGGATAGTCTGTGCGCATATCATAATGGCCCACACTTCCACTTGAAACACGCTTGTGTATTTTCCCAAGGGTATTGCAATATTCTATTCCATGACCGAGAGAGAAAGGGAACGGTTGAACGCGTTTGAAATGTGTTGGAGGAGGATGGAATGTAAGTTGGACGTAAATGGAAACAAATGAAGAGGTACTAGCAGGGTAGGTGAAAAAAGATGTCTACTGAAGACAATTGTAAAGCGAAGAGGAAATATGTATAATGTATAATAGAAGGAAAAATCGAAGGAAAGAGAGGAAAGGGAAGACCAAGACGAACCTACTTTGATCAAGTTAAGAAGAAAGTTATTGGAGATTGAGTTCCTGATACGACACAACATCGTATCAGGAATTCAAATCTTTGGTAGACAGAAGAAAATAATGGAGCTGACTCCACCGACAAGAGCATGGCTCTTAAATTTAATGATGAATGGCAACCCTGTATTGATACGGACAGAAACTCAATAACAAATGCTTGCTTTTCATTCCCTGAAGTGCAAACATCCTTTCGTTTCTTACGAAAACTCTCGTTTCAACAGTACTAACGCTATTGTAAAAGGAGAAGGTTTCGTGTTTTGTGTTAAATGATGTTCCTGCCATACAAAAAACTACAAGCATTACTGTGGAAGTCACATTTCAGTAAGTACTTATCTAACAGTATGAAATTCCTAATAGTATGAAATTGTCGTAATAGATGAAATCAGACTTTAGAGACTTCCACATAAACATTTCTTAAACATATTAAAATCGTTAAACTCACTTTGACAGACCTTAAGGTACTTGGGAACGAGCAACTTTTTTGGCAATTTGTTGCTGCAGTTCGGGTTATCCACAAAAGTTTAGTCGTTTTTTGTAGCCTGTGGTGATGAAATAGGTAATAATTTTGGGATTAGCCCAAATTGCAGCAGTAAATTACCGAAAAACTAGCCCGATTCCAAGCCCCGTAAAACAAGTTTAAAATAGTAGCGACATCTGTAAGTGTACGCTAATGTTCATTCATTATTAACGACACCACCAAACTAAACCCCCAGGGGTGTCGTTAACAAAAAGGGGTTTGGTAACGATACTACTGGTGAATAGTGTTGTCACTACTTGGCTCCACTGATCCTTAGATTACAGTCCGTCGTCTCAGAGGTAAAAAAACGATAGCATCTGAAATCCAATAGAGACAACGGTGGGTGTCGTTAACAAATTATTATTGCTAACGACAGGCCTGGGGGTTTCGTTTAGTGGAGTCTTTCAGATCTCAGAGACGCTATTTATGGTTATGGTCAAACTTCTCATCAGTTCTTACTTTAATATCCAATGGATCTGTTTTTATCAGGGCATCGTCGAATGCCGAGTACTTTACACGACTGTATAGACGATACCCCTCCACGAGAAGGCTTCTACCGCCTCTGGTTAGCCATAATTATCATCCTGGCTTTAATGTACTACGTGTACTATGCTCAGATGACAAAAAATTATAGCATCATGAACGAATGGGCGCTGATAGACACGAATGCGATGCAAACGAATGGACTTGATGATATCGTCATCAATGTCGCAAAAGGTGAGGACATACACAGCCTCCACACGGCAAAAACCTGGGTTACCACGATCGCTTTATGCGATACTGTTTAGGCTCTTAACTAAACTGTGTCGTTATGTCATACCACGCCATATTTTACATAAGTACCTTATGTAAATACAATGTCGTGGCATGAAGCAGCGCAGTTCAGTTTAGGGCCAGAAGAGATTCGCAAAAAATAACAAATATACGCGTCGAATTGAGAACCTCCTCATTCGGTTTTTTTGAAGTCGGTTAATAAAGAGGTCGTGGTAACCCAGCTATGTGATTTTTTTATTGCCGGATGAAGGCTATACGCCGACTAACACTAACCGGTTTTTATGCGGCAAATAAAATGCCAATAAATTCGAAACCAGTTTAGTTATCGTTCCCGGTAATTTTGCCTGAAATGGTAATTTTGTAGGCAATATTCCCGGGATATTTCAAATGTTGTCGGGCATTTAGAAAACTTGCCGGCAAAACTGGGCGTTTTTTGGTATAACCCAATGTAGCATGTTGTTGAGAATGGGAATATTGGCAACGTCGCATCATAGTTTCACTTTATGAAAGCGTAGTAGATGATCTTGATCTATTGTAATATTGTTTATCCATATTTATATAAAAATTATCCACATTTATGCAATGATTGAGTGTTCATTTTCTAACAGATAATGATTCCTGCGGGTACGACTGCAATTTGGACACACTGTCTGATAAAATGAAGAATAAAATCAAGGGTAAAGTGATACTGATTGTTTTTAAACTTTTGGATGGTTAATACATAAAAATTGAGTCGGCTATAATTTCAGATTTTTTCAAGGAAAGCTCTGATAAGAGACCGCGTTGCGAAATAAACATGATTGGACGCGGTAAGTTAGCCATTTTAAAGGTTTCATTATAATTATCATCATGTGCCTTTAAACGTGCCACTGCTGGGCACAGGCTTCTCATAGCGAGAGGGATTGGGTAGTAGTCCACACGTGTGCCCAGTGCAGATTGGGGGATTCACACAAATCATTGATTATAGTCCACGAGCCAGGTACAATTTTCGTCAATCATTCCCTCCCGGGCGATAACTCTTAAAATGCTTCAGAGTTGTATCATGAAGCCTCGTGAACTTCAGCTGCGGTTCCGTGGGTGGGTTGAGTTGCAGCCTCAAAAGCACGTAGTTTTTTTTAATAATTCCCTCCTGATCGAAAATGTATCAGATTATAGCTAACCTACTATTAAGAGTGGATTATCCGGCAGTTGGTCACCAGAACATGAAAGCTGACATAATCCGCCGCTTTATTGTCAGCTGACTTTTTTCCGTTTAATATATTGGGTTAATATGATACATTTTTAATCAGGACGCTCAGATTAAAAAAAAAAATTCTACGTGCGTTTGAGGTTACCACTGCTTAACCCACCCACGGAACTGCAGCGACGTTCACGAGGCTTCTAATCCAACTCTCGAAAGCCTTTTACGAGTTATCACCCGGCAGGGAATTGGTCATGAAAATCTGTTGCTGGCTCGCGGACCAATACTGCGCATATGTATGCAGGTTTCGTCACTATGTGTTCCTTCACCGAAATGCTCTTGATAAATCGTGAATCTCTTTCTCAGGCAGGATACAGGTGAATAATACTCCTATAACGAGGAACTTATCGCGTTGGGACTTTCCACAAGTCAAGATAGGGGGCTACCACACGCCACCCGATTGCCAAACACGGCACAAACTCGCCATTATCGTACCCTATAGGTAATTTATGTTAAACTTTTATCTGCGTGGAAATTTACATTTAGTTATAAACTGAATTTTGATGTAACTGAGTTTTAAAATTTAGAATTATGTCGTCAATAAATTTTCCAACCCCTGTAGGGGTGTTTAATATATTTCACCATTTTTGGGTTAATGTTGTTATAATTATGTCCTTCCCAAAGGCTCAAACTATCTTAATACTAAATTTCATCCAAATTTATTCAGTATTTTAGCCGTGGAAGCGCAACAGAGAGACAGAAAGATTAACTTTCTACTAGAGATTAGTTGTGCCCGCGATTAGGGGTGGGCCAGAAAATTCGGTAATGAACTAACCAATTTTTTTTTTAAATTGACGTGTTTCGTTTGTGATTCAGAGGGGGGGCAATTGCTCCTATTGCCCCCTGTAGGTATCCGCGTCTTGTTAGAACCGGATATTTGGCCACCTTCAACACCTGCGCCTCTATTCGGGAACGCTAAGTGATTCTGTAGCGACTCGTGAGCCAGATTTCTCATTCCACTCTTCCGCACGACGCGAAATGCGTAAGAACGAGATGAGAGGTATGGCTTACGAGTCGCTACAGAATCACTTAGCGTTCCCGAATGAGGCGCCTGTTCTGTGTCTTATTATTATTATACAACACATCCAGTCATTTCATTTGCAGAGATAACGAGTTGAACTTGAACGTGTTCCTGTTTAACATCCATCCATTTTTAATAAATCAAAAACTTGTTTACCGGATATTTGTTGTTGAACAAAGTGGTGAGTCACATGTTATTTAAGTAAAGAACACAAAAACAAAGTATCTTCCGGTTAATAGAGACAATAAGAAGTTTTAATGGACACATTCTTAACTTAAGCCTATTTGGAAGTTTAAGTTAAATCTAAAATACATATTAGCCCTGAGGCTAGATTGTATTTCAATGTTTTACCATGTAGGTAACATTTAAGAAAAAAAAAACCATGTTATTTCTCTTTGCTGCGTTACGTGCATTACTTATGATCAGCTTTTTATTAACTTGCAATGTTTGTATGTTAGTTGGTTTGTTTAGGTCAAATCTTGCAAACTGAATTAGAACCAATTCCTCTTATCCTGCACAATTGTCCATATTTTCACAAAGGGACCAGGTATTTCTCGCAAACTGAGAATAACCAGTAGACGACGCTCACCTAAACTTCCCTAGCACCTCAACGCTTCACGTATAATTCTTTTAAAGAATTTCGCTGCTAAGCAAATTGGTTGTGACAGACGGACGGGCAGACACGAGTGATCCTATAAGGGTTCCGTTTTGTCCTTTTGAGGTACGGAACCCCAAAAAAGTAGAAAAAATAGAACATAGTGCCAAATGTTACGAAAAGGCCGCAACTCAGCATAATGCTGGCTTCTCTGTAGTCCACTTGTCCCTCCGCTTTAGTGTTTAGTTTTTCATTTCATCATAGCGTAAGGTTACGCATAGATTAAAACACTTATCATCAGGTCACGAAAACTTTAACAAGGGTAGTCTGGTGAATGTTGGCTTCGAACAGGCGCAACGGTTCGGCAAGTGGCCCTGCCTGATCTTCCATGATGTGGAACTACTGCCTCTGGATGAACGGATCCTCTACAACTGCCCATTTCACCCTCTACAGATTAGCACCGCTGTGCTAAGACATTGGAATGAGTAAGTTTCCTGCGGAGACATTTCACTCGCCTCCCGTGGGTGCCTAACAGGGCCTAGCCGGGCGGAGCGGGCTGCTCATTGGGTTTGCCATCTTGGCTTTCCTCTTTGCCTATCTGCGGCATGGTGCGTTCATCGGCTTCTTAATGGCTTTGTGACGTTGCGCCTATATGCTGCTGTATAGACAGGAAGATGAGTAAGTTTGTTGCACACAGAACATTTATATTGTAGCGTCCGTAAAGCCGACCCCCGCTGCCAAGATTAGACTCAAACGCATAAAGGCGTAGATAGGTAACCAAAGGCCCTGGTGCAAAAAAAACTGGGATCCTAAAGGTTTTATCAAGTAAAAATATGAACATTATAATTCAAAGGTACAAAGCTACTTTATCATCAGCTCTTTATTGTGCACTGCGGGGCACAGCTAAGCTACTTAAAGCATGTATGTGCACGAGTGTCTTATATGAGCTTTAGTTCTCGCCTATCTAAACAACACCAGCGCCTCTATTCGGGAACTTCCATGCGATATTGTTGCGACTCGCGAGTGAGACTCGCATCCCACTCTTACGCATTACGCATCGTGCGGAAGAATGGGATGCCAGTCTCGCTCGCGCGTTGCTTCAATATCGCTTGGACGTTCCCGAATAGAGGCCCAGAAGGCGGTAACACAAGTCGAAAATTGTTGGGAATTCTATATTCTTTCAAATGAGTTGCCATGATTAAAGTAGTGATGCAACCTATTTTATTTACATTCCGAAGGTGGGAATTTTTTTAGCTAGTTCAATACGAGGTTAGCTGGTCAGTGTACCAGGGCCACTTGAGCTTGGATGCTAAAAATCACCCGCAGCGGTGTCTTTAGGATAATTATGTCTGTGTTGCAGCATTTTCAGACATGTAACATGTAACCATATCTGGGCACCAGACCGTTAATCCTGTTAATTGAGTTAACATTTCGATTAACAGATTAACATATAAGTTAACTTTAAAAATTGTTAACGAACTCATTAACTTCCGTTTAAACAATAAAAGTCCGTTAAAAGGACACTGCGCGGCTTATGTCAGATAGCTTTTGATTTGAATTTGATCCCTAATAATTTGGTATTATTACAAACTCTAATGTTATACCCTTCTTTTATTAAATTTTCATGTCCAAGAAACGTCACAATCTAAAATGCAATTTCTATCACCTTTCAATACCATCTTCCGGTATGTAACGCTTTAATGTTTAACGAAGTTAACTTTTTTAGTAACGGATAAGCGATTAACGAAGTTAACTACTTGATTACCGGTGCCCAGTCATGCATGTAACAGTGCAGTGACCTGAAGCGTGGCCTCTCGTGCAGAGGGTTGCAGGTTCAAATCCCGGCTCGCAACTCTCTGATTTTCCGATGTGCGGAATGGAACTGCAATGGTGCAAATGCCTATACAATTTTAAATGATACCATTTTTTATTTCAAGAACAAAATATAAACGTTTTGGAGGGGTTGCAGCGATGTCTGCTGAACACTTTCTGAAGGTTAATGGTTACTCCAATTCGTATTGGGGATGCTGTAGCGTGGACTTCGACATGTTCTGGAGGTTTGTGAAATTCTATACGGCATACTGCCAATCATTTTACACTAGTAGCCTAGCGACTGTACTCAAAAAGCTCATAGCGCCCTACGTGTCCAGTGTAATAATGTGTTCAGTGGCCCATACACCAATAGCGTCGTATACCTCGCGCAATTTAAAAAGAGGGCTCAGGCCATGTGAAATGTATGACCGTCAGCGCTCTTTTTACATTGGTTGAGGTATACCGCACTCCCGAGCTGCGGCCGCGCCAGCAACACGCCCCAATATTCCCGTACCACAGACCAAATATCCTAAGCACACCGCTTAGCCTCACTTTTACTAGCAAAATGAAGTTGTTAAACTTGCAGAACGCGCACGGTTTTTAGAGCGCTGCTATGATTGGTGCGTTCGAGGTTATCCGCTCCCGCGACCGCCTGTGGCCCCGCTACTTATGGCAGTGGAGGTTGCCCGGCTTTGCGGAGCGGAGTCTATGGTGTTGTGGTCTGTGAAACGGGCTTAATACTTTGCCGCATCGTTATGTTACTGCTAAACATCAATCCATCATAAAATAACGCTATTTTTCAGAATTAGATTAGCCGGTCTGCGGGTAATAAGGTACGACAGAAAGATTGCCAAATTCTTAGCGTTGCCTCCGTCTAACGCACAGAATAACACAAACAGGTAAGTGGTAATTTATCTTTTGCACAACAAACTTATAGACCGCAGGTAATCCTTGATACGTTTTGGGATATGATCGTTTAGGTGTTGTTTACGAACCCGGACCAAGACACAGGACCTAATTTGGGCCATTAAGGCGCTGACAACACCTAAGTAAATTCGCTTTACTTAATCAGTTTTTTAATAGAACCTATTTGATTTGGAAAACCGCAAAAAAATATACATGTTCATATTCTTTATACTATTGAAAACTCAACTATTTCCAAAACACGATTGGATGAAATCGATACATATGAAAAAAATCCTCTTTAAACAGTTCTGTCTTAATTTTTTTAACCTATGGGTCTATAAGATTTAATAACCCTATTACATCACGTCCATACTAAAAAACTTGACTAATTTATATTTTACGTGTAGTGTGTTTACTTACATACTAATTCATCCATTTTTGATTTTCGCCCTACAAATAACCTCACAGTGCTTCTCGTTCACTCCGGTGTAAACAGACAGTGACCGATCACTCAAGGTCATTGGCTGTTGTCAGCGTCTTAAGTGTGATATTATTTGTTTGTTTCTCCAGGAATCAGCCCGTGACTCCCGGGTACCGCAAGGCGCAAAACCGGAGCGATGGCCTCTCTACAATACATTACAAAGTGATAAACATTCAGCTACGTACTCTCTATACCCACATTTTAGTAAATTTGAACCCTAAATGACCTACATCGCAAATCCGGCGTTCAAGCAATAAAAGTAATCAATAAATATTTTTTGTTTTATTTTCCATTTAAAGTAAACGGCAAAAGGGGCCGTTTCCAGAGGGTCTAGCACACAAGCTTTAATCGCGCACGTATACCTAACATCATAGCTGGGCACAAGACCTTTAATTCGTTAATCGTTAATTACCGAAGTTAACATTTCGAGTAACGTATTAACTTTTAAGTTAAATAAAAAAAATGTTAACGGCCTCATTAACTTCCATTAAAACAATTAATGTCCGTTAAACGGTTAAACGTTAATTAAGTACCTACTATTTGCTAAAAGGACACTGCGCAGATCACGCCGCGCCGCGAAAAACACATTCTGTTGTTAAAAACTATGTGCATGTAATAATAATAATAATAAGCAGTTACTATCAGCCGCGATGACATAAGTTGTGCGATCCATGCGGCCCAGAACTGGAAAAGCCCTGGACCGGATGGATTACACAACTTCTGGATAAAGTGGTTTCGATGCTCACATGAACGGCTGGCAACACAATTTCAACAAGCCCTCGAGCTTGGTTCCCTACCTACTTTCTTAACAACTGGTGTTACCTTCCTGCTCTTCAAATCCGGTAGTACCACGGAAGCGAAAAACTACCGACCCATCACGTGCTTGCCCACGCTGTACAAGCTCCTTACATCTATTTTGAGAGCAAAAATTAATACGCACATAGTTGCGAACAACATCTTGGCCTCCTCTCAAAATGGATGTAGGATTGGGTCCCGTGGTACTAAAGAGCTCCTCCTCATGGACATGACCATTTGCCAACAGGTCCGGCGGAACAGGGGGTCTCTCTCGGCTGCCTGGATTGACTACAAGAAGGCCTATGATTCGGTGCCTCACTCATGGCTGGGGAGGGTCTTGGAGCTGTACAAAGTAGATGCAACTTTAAGATCCTTCTTAGGTGCGTGTGTGAGGCAGTGGACCACAGTCCTTCGTCAACCAGATGGCGGGGATGGCCCCCCTGGCCCGCAGGACTTTATAAGGATTGAGCGGGGAATTTTCCAGGGTGACAGTTTGAGTCCTTTGTGGTTCTGCTTAGCTCTGAATCCGCTCAGCACTCTGCTGAAGGATTCAGGGCTAGGCTGCTGTCTTCGAAGAGAGGGTGAGATAATTTCTCACCTGCTGTACATGGATGACCTGAAGTTGTTTGCACCAAAACGTCCAGAATTGATGGAGCTACTGAAAACAACAGAGGTTTTCAGTAGTGCCATCAAAATGGAGTTCGGTTTAGACAAGTGTGCGGTCATGCATGTACAGCGGGGGAAAGTCGTAAATTCGATGAATTTACAGCTTTCTGAGACAATATCCCTCAGATCTCTCTCCGAAGCAGAAACATACAAATACCTTGGTATGTCACAGGCTTTGGGTATTGTGGACGGGGACATAAAGCGGGCGGTGAAGGAGCGCTTCTGCTGTCGCCTGACAAAAGTACTTAATAGTCTTTTGTCGGGTGGCAACAAGGTGCGCGCCTTCAACGCCTGGGTGATGCCCCTACTCACATACTCCTTTGGCATACTAAGGTGGACTCAGACTGAGCTGGACGCCCTGGACAGGAGGGTCCGTCTCCTGCTCACGAAACATCGCATGCTACACCCGCGCTCGTCTGTTATGAGACTGTACATCCCGCGGAAGTGTGGAGGCCGTGGCTTTTTAAATGCCAAAAACCTACACAACCGCGAGGTGTGCAGTCTTAGGGAGTATTTCCTTAACAACGAGTGTGGGATGCATCGTGACGTGGTGGCAGCAGACAGGGGCCTCACCCCACTCTCCTTGGCAAGCGAGAACTGGCGCAGACCAAAGGTGCTGAGCACCGATGACCGCAGGGACGTATGGAAGAGCAAGGAGCTACACGGGCGGTTCTACAAGGCCCTAACAGGGCCCGATGTGGATCTGCTCGCGTCGGTGAACTGGCTACGCTTCGGTGACCTGTTTGGGGAAACCGAAGGTTTTGTCTGTGCAATTGCCGACGAAGTTATCAAGACGAATAACTACCGGAGATATATCCTGAAGGATGGTACGGTCGACATCTGTCGGGCATGCCGCCGTCCCGGAGAGTCACTCAGGCATATTATCTCCGGTTGTTCTCATCTTGCTAACGGCGAGTACTTGCACAGACATAACCTCGTAGCCAGAATTATTCACCAGCAACTTGCTCTTCGATACGGCCTTGTGGCGTCGGAAGTGCCGTACTACAAGTACGCACCGGCGCCGGTTCTCGAAAATGGTCGTGCTACGCTCTACTGGGATGAGGGATGGGATGTATCATGAAGGCCGATAGATCTTTTATCGGTACGCTCACCACGAAGGAGTTGAAATTCACCTTGTGGCGGGATTCCAACCGCTCGACCCTCAGGTTTAGCTTGGTCTTGATCCGCACATACTCTACAATGTCTTCCGCCTGTGTAGAGTGGTGTAGTCGGGACACGTACAGCAGCGTCGTCGGTGTAGCTGGACGCAACAGATGTTTCGGTCCAGTCGGTGCAGATCCGCACTGGTTTCTTGGGGTGGGTTTCTTCTTCCTCTCCACTCTAGTGAAACCATCGCTGTCCACCATCAAACCAGTCTTCGGCAGGTCAATTGGTTGACAACGGCGTGTAGCGGCAGGTCTGCTTGTAGCTGCTGCGTAGTTACGCAGAGGTGTCGACGCACTCACGCAGTTCGTCACCTCTACCGAGGCAGAGGGAGGGGCGGTGGGGCGCGGCGCAACGGGTGTTGTCACAACAGCAGTCGACGCATCGAAAATCGCCGACTCAACTCTGCTGTTCGATGCACTTTGCGCTCCACGACACGAGTTCATGTTAGAGGCCTCGCGTGACCTACATTCCGAAATAGTATTACGTAGTAATACTACCTCGGAATGCAACTCACTAATGGTGCTATTCGACACCTCTAACTTGCACTGCATCTCAGCCAGACCGGCTTTAAGGGATGTTATGTCCTTAAGCAGCCTGGTGACATCGACGTGGTCGAAAGTGACGGGGGGTAGCTTGCGCAATTCCTTCGCCACGAAAGCGGGCACGTCGTCTGGGTCGGTCGCCTTGAACATCGTTATGATGTCCTGGAGACTCTTCACGCCACCATCCCTTCGGCGGGAGGACATCTGGTCGGTCTTACCGAGCGACTGGAACAGCAGCGCCTTGCTACTGCAAATCTCATCCTCCTTGAAGCTTGATTTGCAGATCATGCAAATTGATTGAATTGATTTGTAATGCATGCTGCATGTTTGTATGCCTCATGGCTAAGCATAGTGACACATGACACTTCCTGTACCACCTTTGTACCACCTACCTATGTTTTACAAATAAATATATTGATTGATTGATTGATTGATTGTTCTGGCCCCCAATTCTCGGTGCATTCGAGAAAATCTCACAATCGAGATTAAACGTCAGTGCATACAGTCGTTTGACACAACTGTATGAATCTGACATTTAATGTCGCAATCGACATTATCTCGAATGCACCGAGAATTGGGGGCCTGATAAGTACGTTGTCGGCAGTCATCGCGCGCAGACCCTACTTTTAAACAGACTTCATATTATTTTTTCATCTCCTGCTTAATCTTCCATAGCTCATACCAACATTTTTTATAAACAAATCACTAACACAACGACATACTTACATAATGTAATTTCTGTCACGAGTTAACTATTAACGTTAACTTCCGTTAAATGTTCTGAAATGTAACGTTGAACAAAGGTTTTTTTTAATGAACGGATTAGCGATTAACCAAGTTAAATATCTGTTTAACGATGCATAGCCCAAGATCTCTCACTTATCTCAGTTGTTATCGCACTCTCACTTAAAACATTCGTCCTTAGCTGCCATATGATTCTCTAAGGTGCGCAGCGGCTGATCAGCGAAGAGGTGCCCATTCAAATTTGGACCGAATTAATTTGTGTTTACAGTCGAAATTCAAAGTTTCCTTTAAGCGCTGATCAGCCACTGCGCAAGTTAGAGAATCATCCCACTGGGCACAAGACCGTTAATCAGTTAATCGTTAATTAACGAAGATAACATTTTGAATAACGGATTCACTTTTAAGTTTGGAATGTAATAAGTAGTTAATTGTTCATGCTCGGTTCATGCTAGATAGGATGGTATCGCTGACAGGTGACACTTGATGCACAGAGTAAAGATAATAGACACAGAGGTCCGACGAAGCCGTCTAGACGGAGCAATCGTCGGTGTGTGCGGGGCGAGGGGGCGACCCATACTGGCCTTCGTAGCATGGGACCTGTATTTAAGGGCTGTCGGCTCGCGATCGCGCATGCCATATTAATATTGTTATTTATTACTAACTCAAAGTATTGATTTACCATAGTCCTAACGACATAAAAACTTCACACAAAGTTCTAGGAATTTCAAAGAAAATTCTAGAAACTTCATAGAACCGTCCAGCAACTTTACATAAAATTCTGGAAACCTTTAGAACCTTCCAAAAATACAATGGAACCTTCTATAACCTTCATAGAAACCTCATAGAACCTTCTAGAAAGTTCATGGAACTCTTATGAAACCTCATAGAACCTTCTAGAAACTTCATGGAATCTTCTAGAAAGCTCATATAACCTTCTAGAAACTTCAGGGATACTCCTACAAACCGCATAGAATCTTCTTAAAAATTCATAGACACTTCATAGAACACACTTCTTCAAACTTTATAGAAATTTCCAGAAACTTAAAACCTTCTAGATATCTCCATAGAACTTTCTAGAAACTTCAAAGAGCCTTCAAGTAATTTCATCATAAATTCTAGAATTCTCATAGAACTTTCTAGAAACTTCATGTAACCCTATAAATTCTCATCGAACCTTCTAGAAACTTCATAGAAAATACTAGAAACCTCATAGAACCTGCTAAAACTTCATGAAACCTTGTAGTAGAAAAGTAGTACTTAGTGAGAAGAAATAAGTATAATTAAAAGACGTCCGCGTTCAATTCGTTTATCCTCTTTGCGAATTGTGGCATAGCGATAGTATGAAAATCGAAGAGTTATAAAAAATACTTTTTATCCTAAAAAAACAGCTTTATTCCCCAGGTTAAAGTGATGAACGATTTGACGCGGGCGAAGTCGCGGGTAAAACCTAGTGGTTAATAATAATGATGGTGACGTTCGTCTGAAATAAATAAATAGGTAAATTATATAAACATGGTTTACTTGTGACAACCCTAGCGTACATACGCCGTTTCGGAACTGAATAGACGGTGTCGGCATTTACCGCGAGATCAAAGGTGTCGGACTACTGTGTCTCTTTATACCGTGCTTGATGTGCACTTGTATCTTTCTTTACTAACGTAGGTTCACAAAATCAAGCCGACTTGTAACGATTATCGATGAATCCATTTTTTCTACGATTTCCATAGTGATCCATTAGTTCGATGGTAAATGGTCAACCTTCTCTCAACGTTCTGTTTCACACTGCGCACATTTGAAGTTATTATAATTTATATATTCTTTACTCCACTATTTAAGTTCTTTGTTTAATGTGATTTATATATAAGTACATTTGATCTTATTGACGATGAATGCTATATTTTGAACATTACCGTGTATATTTTGTTCAGTTTAACGGCTTGATTTGTTGAAACGTTAATGCGTGAAATGTAAAAATAGTATCTGTCAGCGATACCATTCTATCTAGAACCGACCATGAGTACTTATTGTTTTAAAATTGAAGTACATTACTCTAATCTAACATTTTGTTTTGTTTAATTACTAACTTAATTGTTGCAGTGAAGACTCCTTAATTATTAGAATATTATGTCAAAAAACGACGGCTCACTGCTTGAAACGGAGCGTACTGTTTCGAGGCTGCCATTCTATAAGATTGTCCTTTCAATAGGGGAAAAAAAGTGTACATACAACATCATACATACAAACACAATATACACATACAACATTAACACAATGCTATCCTCTAATTACTTACCTTACATAATATAAAGAAAAAAAATCGTTATTATTACGTAAGCTATTATTTTAAGTAGATAAAATCAAATCATATTATTCTAACAGAGGATCTGTTAGGGGTCATCCATAAAGTACGTCGACGAAGTGTGACATTGTGTGACAAGGGGGGAGGACGGGTCCTATGTTTCGTGACGTCACATTCTAAAATCTAATACATCGGTACGGCATAAGGTTTAAATTGTTTTGTTGGCGAGTTCACACTCGCTCTTCTGGCTAGAATCACGCGCCGGACGCTTTTTTCAAATATTTGATTTGATTTTGATTATATTAAAAAATAATTTAAATGGAAATAAAACTAAGTTCGGAACTGCTGTTTTTCTAGATGTAAAATTGCAAAATATATGACGTCACACTAGGGAGCGGGGGGGTCTCACAAATGTGACCAACTGTGACAAGGACGGGGGAGGGGTCAAAAAATGACGAAATTAGTGTGACGTACTTTATGGATGACACCTTATCAGTGTTGTTAGTTTTGACCTGTTTTTTTTTTACTTTTACCTTTATAAAAAGGGCACTGAACTAAATATTCCCGAAAATTAAAATTAAAATGAAAATATTTATTTTGCAAGTAGGCCACATGGGCTCTTTAACATGTCTGAATCTACCAGCACTTCGAAAGGTGACATCAGCTGAGAAGAAACGCCGCAATAAGAATCCGCCGCATTATGTTCTTTATAGGTCTACCAACTTTTCTGTGTACTCATACATTTGAATAAAGTTAAGTTTTGTTTGGGTAAGAGCTTTGGCAGTTTAAAGAAAAGTTGGACGATTCTTATCTATAAACAAAGTTAATGGGGTATACAATCGTATAATGAATGGGCTGGCAACTCTAGCTAGTTAGCCTTTTGATTTTTGCCGTCTGACACCTACGTCACGTCAGTCAGTCTGCATCTCAGTTGAATTGATATTGCAGTTTGCGGCAAACGACGAACGGTGTGGATTTTACGGGTTTTAATTCACCTGCAGTAGTAATATTAACTCATTTCCTACTTCTTAGTGTACTGATTGTGTATAAATTGACCAAAGCGTTCCGATTTGTGGGTATATTGCTGAGGATTTTCACTAGGAACACTCCAAAATTACGCTAGTGCAGGTTTTTCGACAGACTTGTTTTTTGTGTGCAAATTTATTCCCGTTTTGGCGCAACTTGTTAAGAACATCACATCGGATATAGAGAAAGGTAACTGCTGACTTATTTAATGTGTCTTTATATGATAGCAATTATTCAAAATGTATTCAAAATGATGTACAACATACGTCAGTCTAATTTTAGAATGGATTTGAAATGATTTAAGTTCAACAGAGAGTATCTCCGTATCTAAGAACTATGGAATTAATTCATAGCCAATTCCTCATTAACAACAGTAAAAAGTATGTAGCATTACAAATATCTCAGTCAAGGAAGTAAACAAGTACAAAAACATCATACCTACTTTAATATCTCATGTTAATATTTACCAATGCATACAAAAAGTTAGGAAAACTTCTAGAATAAAAGAATGTTCAAGGGCTTTTGAAACCCTTTCAACTGTCATTTGGAAAGATAACCCAGTTGCATTTAAGGTTAAAGAATAACTGACAAATTTTAGGAAAGTTTCTGTCTTCTGATTACATTATTGGTCATATTGAAATGACCTTTAGTTTCAATAGACACTAGTAAGGATGCATGCCATTTAACTTGACAGCTGAACCATTCAATTATGCACTTAAAGAGATTCTTTAGTGCTATTACATCATAAAAAATTATGCAATTTGATGCTGTATGGAAAGAAATGCTTCGGACCTCTAGTTTATTAAAAATATACCTTTTATAATTTCAGTAATCTAACAGGGTTCCATACATATATTAAAAGTATGCATATCATGATATTTATTTTTTTGGTATATATAACAAACATCAAAAATTGATTTTAATAACTTCATCTAATGAAGCACATCAAAGTGATTATAGATGTAAGTACATTTTAAATCACACTACATTTTTATTGTTGGTAAGAACAACAAAACAACATAAAATTTTTATTGTTGGTAAGTAAAGAATGAAAGTCACCAACCATTTGTTTACTTTACTACTACTTACTAACATTTAATTGACTGTGTTAACTCATACTTTTACTAGACTAAACAATAAGATTTATTAGATAATAATCAGTTACATGCCTTGCAATAATATGACAAGCATAACTGTTTGTTGATTGGCTGTTATCAGAAAGTAAATAATTTACTCACATAATCCAATGTCCATAGAGGTAAATATCTTATCAGCATTGATCAGAAAAGGTGCTCTTTTTATGTCATAAAAATCAAATGTAGATAGGTACTAATCTGGATATGCCTCAAAAAATATACAACAAAAGGAAACAGAACTTTTTGTTCATTCTGAACGATAAATGATATTTATTACAAGCTTTTACATATAACTTGCTGTTTGTTATTGCGTTTGATTGTAGGTATGGGACAAGTTTTGCAAGTCAATTATAAACAAATTTAATATGGATATTATATTAAATAAATCTGTTAGTCATACCTGCCACCCATGCATCACATATGATACCTAAATAATTTTAGTCTATTAATATTTTACTGATGACTGGGTTGGTCGATATTAAACAAATTTTCAAAATAGGGCGCTTACACCTAGCACACTTAGCACCTTTACAATCTCTGCTTATCAGTCCCATTCTGTTTGACTTAATTATTATCTTACTGTTCTTGTGTAACTATTTTTGGTTATTTGCAAAAATACATTTCTTTTTTGTTTGGTCAATTAAAACAAAAACACCCTTTTTCTTTCTTGAAGTTGCTCACAATCTTAACAAAAAAAAGGAATCATCATGATATCTCTGACTTCAGAGTACCTATTGATAAAGGCCTCCTCTTAAGTCAATAGTGGTTGAGTTTTCCTTAAAATGCACTGATCTTAGTCAAATGTAGTTAGTAAAACTGCACGGGTCAATAGTATTTATTTTTGGATTCACTTTTTCTAAATATTATTTACTTACACTAAACTACACCCATACCTAAGTATGGTGGTATGAGTATTCATTTTGATTAAAATTGGCAGAAATATAACATGAAAAGGTACCAGTTTACTAGTTCTCAAGGAAATGGTGATAATAATATAAATGTGGACAGAATTGCAAGCGAAATCTACTTTTTTTTTAAATCTTTTATTTTATGGAGGCTTTAATACACATATGTGACTATGTCAGCATCATGGGAAGTCTCTAGGAAAATAAATTTACAATGGCAATGAAAGAGCGCCTCATAAATCTGTAAATCTGAACAGCATCACTAGACAGTGGGTTGGTCAGCACCGCATTTAACTCACCTACATATTTTTTAAAAACCAAACTACTGTGCACAAATAATGCAAAGTGATTGATCTGTTGTTGTTATTGTAAGGCTTTAAATATATTAAAAGTATAATGTTGCTTTGATGATAAATCATTCAATCAGGCATTTCACTCCACTTAGGAGAGTTAGGGAGGGAGCAGACGGTTCACTTTTTGTTCATTTATCTCTTTCATTCAAAATGAAATGTCTCAACACAAAATGAATCAAAAGTGTGACGTGGAATGAATACCACAATAAAAATTCACTCGAATGAGCATTCACCCACGTGATCTGTCTCATTCCTTCTTTATGCTGCGTTTCTAATAGAGCTGTGCAAGGCAGCTAAGCAGTGCAGTAAGTCTCACCAATAGGATAACTTCAGTCTTGACCGCAATCCTATTTGTGGATTTTTTCCTCACTCACTGCTCCGAAACCCAGACATAGCGCTGCACTCTAAAAATCTCAGTGCAAACGGGGCAAAGGTCCATGGTCCGATGGAATTTTATGACTAGATCTCAGATTCTAACTGCCGAACAATATTGACAAATAAGAAGTGTGTTCTTATTTGTTTCTGTTGCTTTGAATACAATAAAATTATGAAAGACAATTGACTGCCTCTAACAGTTATTGAATCATTATTATGGTTGTATGGCTACTATACTGATGCAAATATACTTTGTCCTCAAAGGACTAAAGGAATAACTAATCATGTAAATAATATGCATGAAAGTATGCAAATACTTTCATACAATAAATAAGAGAAAACAATTTTAAAACCTCTAAATTTTATCCGATTTTGTTTCTTTTTTTTAAACATTAATCGACCTCAACAATTAACGTTTAAATGTTTTTTTATTTTTATTTTTATTTATTTTCGTACAAAACACGTTGTTGGCATAAACTCCTTATCTATAATCAATATAAAAAAATGAACCTATAAATATGTTCTCTTAGCTTTTTTCCGTGTCTTTGTCACAATGTGGAATGCTTTTATTGATATTCCCTCGGGAAATCCTTTTTCTGGGATAAAAAGTACCTTATGTCAGCTCCAACTATCTCTGCAATAATTCACGGTAATCTGTGATTATTGTAACATCAACGCAGGGGCGGGCCTTAGCCATTGCGAGGCTCCGAGCGGGTAGATCTTTGCGAGGCCCTTGTCTTTGTGGAATTAGTTTTAATGATGATGCTACAGATAGCGCGATAACTACCACGCAAGAGAGCGCGAGTGGCATGACGTGAGTTTTATTCATAAGGCGAGAAATTCAAATCAACGTTAGTAGTATTAGTACCTCTTAACATTTTTCTGATTATTTTGGTCGTTGCGCGAGTGTGCGAGGCCCCTGCAAGAGCGAGGCCCCGGGCGGTTGTTCTGCTCGCCACGCAATTTGGTATTATTACTACCTAGGTATAATGCAGGGTTATTAATACAGGGATCGTATTATGAGCTCTTAATTCCAGACAGATTCCGCCTTAAACTGAGTTGCCTGGAAAATTCGTATTAAGTGCGCGCTTAAGCCGGCCTCTTTGGTGCACTCATAATACGAATTGTCCAGGCAGCTCATTTTACGGTGGGAACTGCCTGGAATTAAGAGCTCATAATACGACCCCAGAAGGACTAAAGTGGATAGCTCTTTTTCCTTTTCAATAGAATTGAATTGTGAAGCATAAAAGTCATTGTATGATTGTTTATTTGTCCTTACCGTACCTTTTAAACCACTGCCTTCTTTTTCCAGTATCCTGATCCTCTCCTGAAGCCGCCAGCCTGTGGAACCTCCTTTCCTATCTCTGAGATCTGATGGCAACTTTAAAATTGAAAGTTTCAGTTATATTTATTATTATTTTAGCATGTATAGTCACTTTCAACAGTTATCTACATGTTTTTAAGAGGCTGGATAAAAATCAAAAGTTATATATTTTGGGGATATACTGATATGTTGTTTATACCTAATGTTTATAAATTTTTTGTAATGTGGTTAGGTTTTTTTTTTGAGGTATGTACTGTTGTTATTCTCTTCTGGCCCAATTGAGAAACGCCACTTAAGTATTTAATTAGATATTAAATAGTTATTGTCCTTCAACTAGGTGTCAACCTATACAGAAACGACATTGAAATGTCACGTTCATTAAATATCAATTTGAGTGGCCTTTTATGAATTAGGCCACTAATATCATAATCATAATAGCCACAAACTAATATTTTCTCTTGTAAGGTGACTATCAAATACTAGGGAGAACCTAAATACATAGGTCAAATATTATGCAACTGTAAAGATTATTTAGCCAAATAATTTTAAAGCACATTAAAAAATACACACAGGTATAGTCAAGCTTAATAATAAGTTGACAATTTGAAAAACAAAGCTCCAAACAAAACAGAACTTTATTTTGATGGGATAAAGTCTTGTATAGTTACCTTGTTAATTATGATACAGAAACTTGTTTTATTTATTTGTGCATTGTTTTAACTTACAAACATTACCACTTGCGAACTGCGGTAACCGATCAATTACGGTTCAGGAAAACGTCAAGAGGAAGGTAATTAAATATGTATGATCTAAATAGTCTGGAATGTGGATCCCCTCACTGAAAAAAACAAATTATTGCTAATATCAACCAAGCGACTTATTTCGGACAGAGCTTGCAAAGATGTTTACTAAAATCAAACACGTCACGCCTATGGTCTGACCCAACTGGTTTCCTCGCCTACGAGGGTTCCAGACGTGGTCGAACACACTCCTTCTTTATTGGACCTTCTGCTGAACTCTCATCCAGACACATATCGGGTTTCTGTTGACGCACCGCTAGGCTTGTCAGACCATTGTCTGATTCGCAGCACTGTGCCTCTCACAAGACCCTCTCGCTCTCAGTTTGCAGCTAGCCGTCGTGTCTGGCATTATAGGTCAGCGGACTGGGATGGGATGCGGACTTTCTTGGCGTCGTACCCTTGGCAGAGGGTTTGCTTCAAGACGAATGATCCTGACGCTGGCGCTGATTCTGTCTCTGTTGTGATCCTTCAGGGAATGGAATTCAGGGAAAACTCTGTGGTCCGCATTGGTGGCAGTTCTCAGCCTTGGTTTGGTCGTTCTTGCAAATTGGCATCCCGCCAAAAGCAAGAATGTTACCAAGCTTGGGCTGAAGCGGCAGCGTCTCAGGATCCAAATACCACTGTTTACAAGAAGATGTTCAATTCTGCTTCCAGGTCCTTCAAGAGGGATATTGCCAAGGCGAAGTCATCATACATCAGCAGAATTGGCGAGAGACTAATGCGTGTTCCTTCGGGAACACGTGCTTTTTGGTCTCTCGCCAAAGCTGTCCTTGGGAATTTCTGTCAGCCGTCCTTTCCACCTTTGAGCACGAATAACAATTCTTTGGTACACACGGCGAAAGAGAAAGCTGATCTTCTTGGCTCTCTTTTCGCATCCAACTCGACCTTGGATGACGGGGGAAACACACCGCAGATCATCTTAGGGTGTGCTCACTCTATGCAGAACATTCGGTTTCTGCAAAAATGTGTTCGCAAAGTGCTTCTTTCCCTCGACATCCTCAAGTCGACTGGACCTGATGGAATACCACCAATCGTGCTCAAGACGTATGCTCCTGAGTTGGCTCCGGTTCTAACGCGTCTTTTCCGGCTTTCCTACTCATCTGGCGTTGTCCCGTGTTCCTCGAAGACAGCTCTCGTACACCCGATCCCTAAAAAAGGCGATGGCTCGGACCCGTCCAACTACACGCCGATTGCCATCACCCCTCTGCTTTCCAAGATAATGGAGTCCATTATCAACTGCCAGCTCTTAAGGTATCTGGAGGAGCACCAGCTGATTAGCGACCGCCAATACGGTTTCCGTCGGGGCTGCTCAGCTGGTGATCTTCTAGTATACCTTACTCATCGTTGGGCCGAGGCAATCGAGAGTAAGGGGGAGGCTTTGGCAGTTAGTTTGGACATTGTAAAAGCCTTCGATCGAGTCTGGCATAGAGCTCTTCTCGCCAAGCTTCCTGCGTACAGGATTCCTGAGGAATTATGTTCTTGGGTCGCCAGTTTTCTTTCCAATCGGAGCATTAAAGTAGTATGTAGTCGATGGATCATGCTCCGATTTAAAGCCTGTGAATTCTGGTGTCCCTCAAGGGTGTGTCCTATCCCCTACACTGTTTCTTCTGCATATCAATGACATGTTGCTAGACAACACTATTCATTGCTATGCGGACGACATTACTGGGGATACTCTATACACCGGTCACAGGAACATATCTCGGGAACACGTCATTGAAAGCCGGAACAAACTTGTGTCCGAAATTGAGGCTATGCTGAAGCATGTCGCGGATTGGGGCAGACTGAGCCTAGTTCAATTTAATCCCCAGAAGACACAAGTTTGCGCGTTCTCCGCTAAAAAATATGACGCTAAACAGTCTATTGGGATCCTGGGTGTTGACATTTCGAGTGACGTTCAATTCCGTGGTCATCTGGAAGGAAAAGCTAAATTGGCTTCGAAAAAATTGGGAGTGCTCAATAGAGCGGGTCAGTATTTGTCGCCAGCCCATCGCCTACAGCTCTACAAGGCGCAGGTTAGGCCTCATATGGAATACTGTTCCCATCTCTGGGCTGGAGCGCCCCAATATCAACTCCTTCCATTTGACTGCATACAACGTAGAGCTGCTCGAATTGTTAATGACCGATCTTAGACGATTTGCGTACTGACGAAATAGGACTTGATGACTGTTTGGACGAACTGCGTATTAGATACTGCTGATGTCTTAGTTCTTACGACATACATGCAAAAGTCTACTATTGCTTGATTTGCACGCTGTCATATCATTGTGGAGGGGGGGTTCGGTGGTGCTGTCTCACAGGTTGTGGAATTGTACTGGATATACCTCGTCTACAGGAAAAAGCGGGCTGGCGGTGGGGGCTGCGCAGTAGTCGATTTACCGGCCAAATTGGTGGTATGAGGTGAGGCGCAACGGAGGGGATAACGCGCGGAATGTCTATGCCGTTGCGCTATTGGTTCGTTCAGTCCGCCGTGCGACGACGTTTCGTTCGCTCGCAAAGTACAGTCACGCACGTTTCTTTGCACGATGGTTTTGCATAAAAAGGAAAGAAAAATTGTTTACAATCTTAATTTTCATGTCTCGAAAAAGAGTACCACGGTATAAATTGACACCTCAAAAGTAAGCATCCCAAGAATTGCTTTGAGCAGTTCCTTACTATTTACCTCTTTCAATGCCCCCCCCCCCCAAAGTCCACTGACGGCCCGTTTCACGCACGAAGTTTCAAGTTACAATTCTACAAGTAAAAACTGGTAGGACAGCATGGCAGATGTATGGGATCTGACATCGGTGTTGCTAGTTTTTGCTTGTAAAATTGTAGCTTCGTGAATTGGGACACAGTTAAGAGTGATAAATAACAAGGTTTTTTTAAGTGATCCATCATTTTAGCATCTATGTAAGCGAAAGGTCAGTGCAGGCTAAAAAGCGTTCTTTTGTGGATTTACCCAATAATTGCTTATTTAAGCTGAAAAGTACATTGCACACCTAATTCATTCGCTAGCAATGGTCACGCGCAAGCTGAATATCTAATTAATGCCATTTGCACACGTTTCGTAAATATTGGAGCTGAAACATCCTTGTGCTCGATTCGAGTAAACATTACTTTAACTAATTCTCTTACACGCCTGCACGCGATGTAGGTATGTATATGTTACTAATGGACATTTACCAACTCTTTGACAAACTTGTTTCAATCCGTACAGTTTCATGTCGCGATTAATCTCTGCGGGAAAGCATTTTCATATGTGTGAGTAGATGATGTCTGCTTGAAATATGGAACACTCGGACACAAGTTGACACAACACGTCTAGATTGGTACCTACTTAAGTACCTACTAAGCATTGCGTCATCCATAACACATACCCCCATTCCTACTTATGACGCATCGCACTCCAAATATATGTACTAACAACATGACAAAACGTGTGATGGCTGAATAGGAACATTGTTTTAACAAAAGAATAAAATCTATTCAGCACGGCAAGGCCGCTACAAACCAAAACTAAAGCGAAATCCTTTCATCTACTCGTGTTTGACGAACCGATGTCAGATTACAATGATATTGTTTCACTAAAATAATGGTATTTTTAATTAAGTTGACGTCGTGTTAGTCATGCCGGGGGCCCATTGCATAACTACTTGTAACTTGTAATACAAGCGGAAGCCTCTTTTCAACTTCTTTTACTAGAAAGAGACTTCCGCTTGTATTACAAGTTACAAGTATATATGCAATGGGCCCCTGGGTGCATAAAGCAGAAGGGTAGGTAGTTAACCTAATACCGTCTAAATTGGAGCGTGCTATAGAAGTAATTCAATCTTATTAATTTGATTACGATGTTTCCTTTAATATTCAGCATTTTGATAATAAAATTATGAATTTGAATACGATAAAGGATCAACCTTCCTGACGCCCACCGCGACGCTTCGCTACGCCCACCCAGATGGAGAAATTGATACCCGTTGTCATGAGCTCATGATAATATTGATAATGGATTGAGTTATTAACTCGGTGTTTTGAGTGCTATAGAATATAATATAATGGAATATTTTTTATTGTATAAAACTGTGTTGTGATGGTAAAAGCGATTAATGTTCTACAGTTACACCCGTTCCGGGCATACAATGTTTAGGCTCTTAATCCTAAATTAAAGTATTGAAATTAAGTTTACATTTTACACTCATAGAATTCATTAAAATTATAAAATACTTCATGTGTGAGCCAAATGTAACATATGTTGCCAGACTTCATAACTATCATTCGTTACTAAATGTGGCATAAGGGGCTCTTAAACGCGCTGGTTTATCGGCAATTTATTGCTGCAAGTCGGGCTATCCTGAAAAGTTTACATTCAAACTTTTTGTCCTCATTAGTTATGTTATATGTAATCTTTTTGGGGATACCCCGAATTGCAACAATACATTGACGAAAAACTAGCCCGTGTACTGTACGTGCCCCTTTAAAGTTATCCAAGAGTCTGCAATGCAGCATTTGCATTGAATTGAAATATTTGGCTTCTAAAACATCTACATACGTCTATATGATTTTGTTAAGTAGTTTTGGAGGTTTCCTTGGGTCCAGACCTCAGGTCGGACATAATAAATAAAGCATTAAAAATTAGGATTCAACATCATTATCACCTGATATACGTCCGAATGCTAGGCACAGAACTCTAAGAACAACCTTGTATTTGTAAAGGAAAGTAGTTACGTACTTTTAGTACAGACACGGCAGTCTCTAGGGCGCCGAAGTCTTAAGGAATTTTCTTGCTTAGTTGGTCTAGGTCATAAAAGCTTTCTGCACGTCTATCACAACGTGCCGACGAGTCGTTTGTCACTCAGTGCGTCTTTTACATTTTTAAATATGTAGTATGAAAGTGATGCACTGAGCGGCAAAAGAATCGCGGGCAGGTTGCCAGACACGTGGATAATTTAAACCCATTTATCTCTCTGACTATCTCTTTCGTCAGTACTAGTGTGAGAGAGACGCACTTAGAGATAAGATGGTTTAACTTATCCTTGTGTCAACCTTGCTAGGGCCGCTGGGCCTCTATTTGGGAATGCTAAGTGATTTACTATATCGTCACTAAAATGCCAAAACCGCGAATGTGTCGTTGTTCTGTATGTGTTTGACGTTCACATTGCGGTTTTGTCATTTTAGTGACGATATAGTTAATCACTGAGTAGTCCCGAATGTAGGCCCTGTAGGTACTACATTTTGATATACCCATAGAAGATAATAATAATAATATATTGTTCCGGAATTGGCTCTTCTGTAGCCATTGAACTGAAACCAAAGTGACTTTGAAAAATGTACTTCATTTTTCTTTCTGAACTCCTAGGAGGCCCTAGCAAGACTGACTTAACTGGTCCTGGATAAGTTATCCCCATGTTATCCCTCATTTCGTCTCTCTCATACTTGTATCGAAGAAAGAGATGCACTAAGAAATAAGATATAACTTATCCTTGTGTCAAGGTCGCTAGAGCCGCTGCCCTGTCTGGTTGGTCCGGGACTCAGGGCCTTACGTGACCAAAATGAACAACGTTACCAATAATAAGTAAGGAACTATTGCTAACTCAATAAACCTTTTATTGAACTAGCAAATTGAAACGGTTTTTTTATAATTTTGTTAGTTTTAGGTATTGTTTGTGTGGGCTATGCCCTTCTGGTCTGTTATACCGGTAGACTCGCCGATAGGTGAGTTCGGTGAGGAAGTGTTACCTGGACACCGTTTCTTAACCTTTTGGCCGCCAAGCATTTCTGAGAAGTAACACGAATTTCAACTTTAAGTCAAGGCAGTGAAAGACTTTTTTACCCTGTATCCGCTGACGGCTGAAGCCGACTGTGGCGGTCAAAAGATTAAATATTTTGTGGACAAGCAAAGCGTTGATGATAATTGGCGGTAGATACGCTCGAATATGAACGTTTCATCGCCCGCATCTATTAACAAAATCCACGTACAGTATAATCATGTTTTTTAAAATAAAAAGTCAACATTTGACAATGCTTACCGTAGAATAGATAAATTTTGTATTTAATGATTTTGTTGAACGAATCAGCGACACTGCCACTTGTAGATAAAGATTTGAACAGCCACTTGAGTTATCAGTATTATGTACATAACACCGTATGTTATTTATTCTGATAACGAAATTTTTTAAATATTGGTTAGAGATAACTTTTATCGGCTTGTTGATTATCAATGTAATTTCGTATTTACCTTAGGGCGTCTCATGTTTATTTTTATATTGCAAAATTTTCACATCAGTTTCACAACTGAATTTAATCATCTATCGAATTTATCGAAGCATTTTGCACTTTTGAGTTGAAATAGCCAATAGTATCGATTTATTAAAATGAACGGTTGCTTCATAAAAAAAGGAATGCGCGCTCTGCTGAGAAGAAACAAACTAATGAACGTCAAGTACTCAAGAATAATTAGATTATGTGCTGCACAGCTATTTATCAAAGATTCGTCATAATATCGTCACTAAAATGCCAAAACCGCGAACTAGTCGTTGTTTTGTATTTGAGCACAGAATAAATAATGCTTGAGGTTCACATTCGCGGTTTTGGCATTGTAATGATGATAATATAATAAATAAGCAGTACCGAATAGAGACCCTGTTTTTTCCTAAAAGTAATTTATGAACGATTTAGAGGTTGCCGTTTGTTTTATGACAGAATTCATAATTAACCTTTTGAACGCCCCAGTCGGCTGTAGCCGACAGCCGATTTTCGTGCCCCTGACGCCACGATATGCCGTTTTCCATACATTTGCGTCGACTATAGCCGTCGTCGAGCGCTCGTTGCACGCTTTTTCGCCGTTTTAGCCGTGGCGTTAAAAAGGTTAAATACATGTGCGTCAACCAGATGTGAATCTCACTAATCAAACGTCACTAATCAAAGATAAGTTTGGATGGCCTTTTTAAATTCGGCCATTAATCTTGCAGATCTATGTGCCATTGCTTTGCATGCTTGCAGTGCAATTTTCATGCTGCCGACTACTTTTGCCACATGTTCTTGTAAAATTTAGAATTGCCATATCTTGGAACACAAGTCTACAAACGTTTTCAAGTAACCCTTCCTTTGCATCGGAGATTCCTTTCTCCTACGTTATTAAGTTACAACTTACAAATGTACACTTAACCTTTTGGACGCTGCTGTCGACTATGCGTGACAGCGTATACAGAGTAAAAAAGTCCTTCATTACCTTGACTTAAAGTTGAAATTCATGTTACTTCTCCGACATGCTTGGCGGCCAAAAGGTTAAAAACTGGAAAGCATGCTGGGAATTAATGACGTTTCATCATCGAGGCTGCAAGTTTTTCCCTTGTAGCTTAATGATTTTGTAATTGACTTTTCAATTACACACGTGGTTTATGCCATTTATTTTCCGGCATTTCATTACATTCCGAACTGGAGATAAAGAAGCTTTTGTCTAACCAAGCACGGTTGCTTCAGTCAAAGGAAAATCTTATTACTGAGATCTCTTGCGAGCGACTTAGCGAGTATTCGCCGCATGCGATTTACTTTAGTTGTAGAATGTATACGGCAGATATCGTTCTAGAATAAATTTAAAGCCGTCTACGGGACTATAAATAGGTCGTTCTCCAATGATTTCGAACCAATACTTTCCGTAATAATTAATTTATTAAATATGATTCTGTACATGTAGCTTAACTTTGGACAACCTCTGTTCATAATATCATAAATAATATCGTCGTAAAAGCAAGTTACATTTATAAATAAAGAAAAAGTGAAAATTGTGCGCTTGTATGGTAAACATCTGAATCACCTTTCCAGAAGAATCCTCGCTTCATCCGACTACGTCGAATTCTTCGAAGTTCTCTTTGAATGGCATCCACACACCGGAACGCGGAACGGATTGATGTGAAGGCTTCCATTTGAGTTCCTGTCACACTGCTTATGCGGGCCCGCTTACGACCCGCTCCGCTTCCGTTCCGCGTTTCGGTGTGTGGAAACCTTTAGGAGAGCTCATTATAGTATTTTTAAAATTGAACTGTCATGAATGACTTCCAGATAATGAGGCCTTAAAGACTAAACCTTACGGACTAAAGTCGTGATATGCTCATGGACTGCGTCTTGAACTACAATGCGTAATTTGTTCGTTTTAGTAATTATTTGACATTCCTAATTATTTTATCCTTTTGGTGTTTCATCGATAATGATTTAAGAAACCGAAACCGGTCGGGCAATTTGTGCTATATAAAATGGAATATTTTATTAGTTGGTTTATGATACAAGACGCAACTCATTCTGTGTAATTTGTCGTAATACAAATTCGTCCGTTTCCTGCCTCGTGGTTCTCTAACGTGCGTAACAGCTGATCAGCGACGAAGTACACTTTCAAGTTTAGACCCCTGAGAGAGTCTTAATTAGTTAATCCGCTGACCAGCCGCTGCTTACGTTAAAGAATCTCACCCCTGTGGTTGTATTATGAGCTTTTAATTCCAGGCAGTTTCCGACGTAAACTGAACTGCTTGTAAAATTCGTATTGAGCGCGCTAAAGCCGGCCTCTTCGGCGCCCTCATAATACGAATTTTCCAGACAGTGCACTTTACGGCGGAAACTGCCTGGAATTAAGAGCTCGTAATACAACCCCTTAACTATGTGCTTTGAAGCAACTGGCACTGGCACCACACTGGAATGTGACTGACATTATTGATTTTCGAGCTATTTGATTGGTTCTAAGGAATTCGCGATGAAATCCTTTTGTTATCGATCGTTTGAATGGAATGCGATGATTTGATTGCCTAAGGCTCGAGCATTTTCCAATTTGAACTTTCTTCATCAATTTCAATCAAAGAAGATTGCTTTTGGAATGTTACTAAATTAAATTATGGTTGGAAAATTTTGAATCGGCAATTAAAAACTTTAAAGCTGTCGCTTCAACAATCAAAAGTTACATACATACATACATAGCATCACGCCCGAAATCCCTATTGGGTTGGGCAGAGCCACAAGACTACTTGTGGCCACGTTCGATTAATTAGTCCTAAGATGAACCGTATGGTGACAGATGATCAGCCCATCGCCCATACAGATAGTCCACCATGTTGGAGAGGACCCGTCCCTTAGTCGACTTTTACGACATGCCAGGATGATAAGCATCTGCACGCATTCTATGCTATTTCTTCACTCCCAGCGCAGCAGCAAAGTGTAGAAAACACGTTAAAATGACTTATTAATGGCTTTTACAGGACAATAGGTTATTTACGAGCACACTGATCCTATGGTATTATTATTATTATAATAGGAAAGTGACTAAAAACGAGAACGCAAAAGGAAATTTTGTCTAAATACATAATTAACAAAGGTAAATTTAAGTAAAAAACACCGTATAAATAAATCTAAAGTGACGTTCGTTTGATGTTAAGAAGAAACCTTAATTTCTTCAGGGCGGTGAAGGTCCGGCTTAATGAACTTGTCTCTCACTTCTGGGTGACTTTTAATATTATCACTTAACTGAATTGTCACTTCTTTAAAGAGGCCTGTCTAGCGTGTCTTTTTAATTTTGTTTTTGATTTCTTTAGAATTTTTTTTGCTGACTTAAAGAATTATAATTAAAAAATAATATAATTATTTAATTGACTATTTGTTGGTTTTAGTAACATTATATTTTTATCATAATGTTTGGTAGGTACCTTAAAACACAGTTAACACAAACACATTCGAGGCGTGGCCCGAACCCGGAAAACAATAATTAAATCTCTACCTCGTAATTATTAATTATATTGGTACAAACAGCTAAAAAATTCAAAATATATTATATATTTTTTAAGGAAGTTTTGTTTTTCATGCTTATTTGCCTTCCTCTTATATATAAAAAATAAACCAGTTAGATCATTGATATAAAACAAAATTAAGTTACCTCTCATAATAATTATACTTAATTCGAAAATAAATGCCGGCGTTTCGAGGCCTTTTCAGGTCTCATGCTTAGGGGTAGACTGAGATGTCATTAGTCTTTTGACTATTAGTTTTTGCCTGAAGCGCTGGTAGAATTAGAAACCGGAGCGTAGCGAGGGATTCAAATGGCACAGGGTACAAATTACTTTGCTTCCAAGCAAGGTAAATACTAGATTCAAGCAAAACAATTGTAATAGAGTTAAACAACATGCTTATTTATTGCAATGTCAATCATAGATTAGTTAAACTGATAGGCTTAATATAAAATTGCAGTTCCCCGCATATTTCGAGCAAGATAGAAATGCGTGTCCTAGCTCGTTGGGTGAAAAATGATTACAACTTTTTAGTGACGTATGTATTATCAATATGGCTGCTTCAGTGGGTCATCCATCATGACAATTTCAAACTTGAAACCAGTATTGATTGTATGCCTTCATTGTCCTTCGATGGTCAAGCGCGTTGATTAACTTTAAATATAGGTATTAAGACTAGAAAAAAAAGCACGGCTTTACTCACGATTTATTGTTAGAAATAAAGCCGTGCTTTTTTCTAGTCTTAGTAATGTCTCGCGAAAGTTTTAATCTGATTAATATAGGTAGTTAACCATTATCAAGCAGACGTTCATTTATATAACACAAGATGCAATAATTTATAAAGTGATTGACCGACAGTTTTTAGGTCAAACTAAAAATAATTGGTAATATATAACGTAGTTTCTGCCGCTTAAACTATTAATAATAATATCACTTGATGGAATGAGAGCACATATGAGTGACCTCTCCCTAAATATAACATTAAGGAACGATTCCTCTTCTGCTGCACTGGGAGTGAAGAAACAGTATAGAATGCGTGCAAATGCTTATCATCCTGCTGGCATGTCGTAAAAGTCGACTATCTGTATGGGCGATGGGCTGATCACCTGTCACCATACGGTTCATCATACCATCTGAGGACTAATTAATCGAACGTGGCCACAAGTCTTGTGGCTCTGCCGACCCCATTAGAGATTTCGGGCGTGATGCTATGTATGTGTATGTGTAAGGAACAATTATAATTAGCTTCGCCTAAAATGTAATGAGCAAGTTAAATTCAATAATCGATAATCCAGTTAATGTATGTATATAGCTATGCACAGGACAATCTTGTATGTACTTGATATATAATCTTTCTTAAAGGCGCTCGTAAACGGGTTAGTTTTTTAGCAATTTATTGCTGCAATGAGGGCTATTCCAAAAACATTACATAAAATTACTACTGGGAACAAAAAGTGTAAGTACTTTTGGGGATATTTCGAATTGCTGCAATAAATTGTCAAAAGAATTGCTGATTTACAAGCGCCTTAACATACATAGTAAATAAGACTTACTTATTTAAAATAAAAGATAAAAAAACCATGAAGCATACATAATAAATAGTTCCCAACACTACTCACACGGTTTAGGGCTGCTGGCAACGTTTGTCTCTGGCGATAGTCGGCTCTTTCTTTCACACTTTACCTACAAGAGGTGACAAACTTGCGTAGAGAAAAGTACCTCGAGTGCGCCGGCCCTTAAAGCAATTAAAAAAATAGACCGGAACTTATACACCATAGTGCAAGGGGGCCTGTTAAGAAGAGTGTGAACTTACGGCTTTACAGACAATAGGCGATAACGATTTCCAACCCTTAAATGTTAACCGATTGTGACCAATTTTTGATAGGTTGTCAGTCAGAACAAAATCTACGTCTATAAGTTTTTTTAAAACGTATAAAGCTAGATTTTGTTCTGACTGACAACCTATCAAAAATTGGTCAATATCGGTTTACATTTATGGGGTGGAAACCGTTATCGCCTTTTATATGAAAAGGTTGATTTTTGCCGTTGGTTCACAGTCCTCTTAAATATATATTTTAACGCTCCATTGAAGGCAATCTTAGTGCAAAATGTGGATGACAGCTATCGTCTCGCTATAATTTATAACCTTAAAATACAAAAAGAGTACTCGGATGACAGCTGTCATGCCGCACATAGATGTAACAACTATTCGATTTAATAAACATCGTATTTTTATACAACCTTGAAATATATCTTATGAGCTACAAGTTTACTTCACTATATATATTTATTTTTGTGGCAGAAGGCGGGCAAACATAATTTGTCGAAATATTTCGCATGCAGGGCTCAGAGACGTGACGGAAATATTTTATTTTATTATTTAGGTCAGTCGCTGCCATTATAATTTGCAAGCTATTGCTTAAAGGAGGGATAATATGGACCACTTTATAGTGGTCCATATTTAATTATAGAAAAAGGACTTAAAGAACTTGCGATGTAAATCATAGCAGGGTTAATCGTATAAAATATGGTTATAGTTATCTATCTATCTTATCTGAGAGCGTGGGGTCCTTGCGGATACACTTCGAGCCTATGGGATCTTTTGTGTAAACCCTCTCCTAAGCACTATTCCATAGCATTCTCCACCACTTCAATGAAGTGACTTGTGGAGCGCAGTGGTAGTGCCTTGAATTCCCGTGGGGATATCCATTGCCAAGGATTTTCATTTATGTTTGCCGAGGGCATCACATTCATACATGATGTGTTTCATTGTTTCTTCCTCTTCACTACTTATTCTACAGATTGTGTTGTGAGGTAGTCCAATCTTCGCGACGAGCGCTTACGCACTATGTCCAATCCGTATACGATCCGAACTCGTGAAAATACCGTCCGGAATAGTATTTGTATGGTAGTTTACGCACTAGGTCCGGCTTTCATCATCCGATATTTCTCCGTCATTCGTGAAGCTACATTCCGGAGAAGATTATTGACAAACCAAAGTAGCCATAGTATTATTTGTATGAACGCTTGCGCTCTGCGTCCAACCGTATCCGAACCGAATCCGAGCTGCCTACCAGCAGTGCGGCAGCGGGGCGGCGGGGTCTGTGGCCGGCGGGCGCGGCAGGCATCCAGTTTAGTTCAGTGTGGCAGTTGAATCAGAGATCGGACTAGTGCGTAAGTAATATCCGAATTCGGTCCGAGATTTCTAGATCCCTATTTTCACGGGTTCGGATCGGATACGGATCGGACGTAATGTGTAAGCGCTCTAAGATATATACTTAACCCCGAAGTGACCCGTGAATACCCCAATTATGTATCGGAGCTCTTTACGGCTGTTTCCGAAGTTTATTGGTCCAGCTTGAGTCAACAACACTCACTGTAAAGAGCTTTGAATGCCTTAGGCCTGCCAGGGTATTCGACTCACAGTGGTGATTGCCTTTGGCATGGCATGTTTATATCTCTAGTTACCACTGTTTTTTCAGACAGGTCTTTTCAAAATAAAACAATTAGTTGTTGAAACTATTTTATTCAGGTCGCTTTTTTTTTCTTCATTTTTAACGTTCCGTCCGTACCTAAAAGGTACTGTCTCCTATTTTTCATAGATAAGTAAGGGAGCCTCGGCGCACCAGCCAGACTCGCACTCGACCGGGTTTTTTATATTAACAAAACTCGTTCGGTGGGGTCGTAATAATTATTCTTTTGGCGTTTACTAAATTTGAATTTGAAATGGCTTAACTCTGCTAATGATGGTTGGCCGTAGAGTCAAATTACCGCTATAGTACTGGAAGGAAACATTAAAATGGCTTTTACTTTTAGTTACGTTTCACGGGAGGGTTTAATTGAGAAATCGTCTTGTCAGTTCCGGGCAATATTAAAACATAGACATAAAATAAAAAAATGGGATGTCTCTGTCTCCTATGAACTTATCTGACTGCCCACTGTGGCTTAAAAGCCCGGCTACGCGGAGTCTATTGGATATATGGGGCCCATTGCATAACTACTTGTAACTTGTAATACAAGCGGAAGTCTTTTTCTAGTAACTAGAAAAGAGGCTTCCGCTTGTATTACAATACAAGTTACGAGTAGTTACGCAATGGGTCCATGGACTGTTCTTAAAACAAACATTTCACGTACTTATGTATCAGTAAGTTTTAAACGTCAACCCAACTATTAGTGCTTCACCAGTAATATGCGGATTTCTTCATTGCAGATAGAACTTTATTTTGTACGCTACCAGCGCTTTTATCTGTAATTAAGAAATCCGCATAGACCGAGTGGAAACTACGTGATTTAGACCGATTTCACGGAGCAGAAAACTTTTGAAAATGTTAGTTTACGATACGAAACGTTTGTTAACCGTAGTTCCCTTGATAATACCAACAGTGGTACGAAGGTTACTTTTACCTATCAAAGTCAAAGTCAAACTAACTTTACTCAATTAAGGCTTTAACAAGCTCTTATGAAGGTCAAGGAATGATTCGGTTCGGAAAAAAATCCTCTACTGAGAAGAGCCGGCAAGTAACTCTGTGAGGTATCATTTTTTCAAAACAGTACACATATAAGTTAACAATTATGTCTACAGTTTTATACAAATATAAGTATATACCACAGTAGGTACGCCCACCGAGACCCAGGGATCGCCGGTGCAGGTCAGGATTTAACCCAAACATCCCTGTCCATGACGTAGTCTTGTACTGTGTATTGTTATCCTTTTTTATTTCCATCGTTAAGTAGCCTTATATTTGACGACACGTTTGGCTTAGTTGGTAGTGACTCTGCTTCCGAAGCCAGCGGTCCCGGGTTCGATTCCCGGTAAGGGCAAATATTTGTGTGATGAGCACGAATGTTTGTTCCTGAGTCTTGGATGTTTCTTATGTATTTAAGTATTTATTTATCTATATAAGTATGTATATCGTCGTCTAGTACCAATAACACAAGCCTTTAGAGCTTACTTTGGGGCTAGATTGATTTGTGTTAAGATTGTCCCCTGATTTATTATTATTATTTCCAATTTATGTCCGTCACACAGAAGTTGGTGGCGCTGTAGTCGCCTCATTATATGAATGGCGGAATGTCAGAGATCGAGCGGACGCCATCTTTGCAGTCCCTTGGACGCTAATGACGTTTGCGAACTTTTCCCATTTCTCCACCAACTTTATGGAGTTTTAATATGATTGTATCTAATACGAAATGTTTTAAACAGTCTCATTAAGTGCTCGGGCGATTTTCATCTTCGTTCTGTCGGACTCTGAAGAGAGAGGAGAAAATTGTAGATATATTATACGTAAACTAGGTAAAGTTAAATAAAAGCTTCTGAAAAAGAAACAAAAAACATAATACTTACAACAAACAAACATACTAAAAAGAAAATTTAACCAAGCTAAACCAAATAAAAAAGGCGCTTTATTTACTAAACAATATACCAAAACAAAACATAATGTTTTATTTAAATAAACCTAGACTGCTGCTAGCCTGCCAGCAAACTGCCGTTGGATTGTCGATGACTACACAGAAAAAAATAGTAGGTCCAATTCCTTGGGAATAACAATAAATTAACAAACACGATAGAGCAATATAACTTTTGTGTGTAGTGCAGAGTTTATAAAAAAGTTGTTAGATTTGCTTTGTAAATAATATCGAATGATCAAATATTTTCGAAGAAATTGCGTTTTTTCTCGGTTATCGGTTATAATAACAATTGTTTATATAAAACAATTCGGCAGTCAAAATATTCGAAAATTTCATTGTTACCGAATGCTTTTGCTCGTGGCCGAAAAAAGTTATCTGCGGCATCCTGAAACCAAAAAAGAACGGCCGCGTTGTGTCAGTGAAACAGCTGCAAAAATAAAAAAATAAAAACATCTCGTGAAGCTGTCCTTTTTCTGACTTTTTAATCGACTTCAAAAAAAGAGGAGGTTCTCAATTCGTTTATTTTTTTATGTTTGCTACTTTACAACCCCGTCATTTATAACCCAATGTGGAAAATTCATTTTCCCCCATCTCGGAAAGAGTATTTTTGCTCTTCGATATCTGAGTGCAAAAGCTGTTTTTATCCGCTAGTGGATAAAGTAATAGTAGTTAATGCAACGGTTGCATAATGATAGGCCTTAAAACACTAGTGCGGTTTTATGAAACGAGTTTTTAAGCGAGTTTCATAATAAGATCGCACGTGTGTTTTAAGGCCTAATTATGGAGACTTGCATACATAACTTTATCTACCCACATATTATAAATCCTCCATGATGTGTTCAGAAACAATATTTTCTGGCAACAAGTTATTTGTTGCAATCGTGGCTGCATTTACGATATCCGGCGCATTTTCACACAGTCACTCTTAGAAGACTACTATTCATATTTTCAACGAAAATGTAAATTACAAACAACTTTTTACAATTCTATTTTCGTTCAGCAAAAAACCAACATGAATGATGAAAGCAGTAATGGCGGCAATTCGATCCTCCGTCAAGACCATTTCTTTTTAAATTATAGACAAACAAATTAAGTCTCTATTCTCATGTCACTCGAGATCAAATGTCGTGCGGTTTATATTAAAAAACATACTGAATTTATGTTTCGTATCAATAATTGTTTTAATATCTATGGATACTAGAATAGAGACCCACTTTAGTTTTGACAGCTGTTCCAAATTTAATCTCATTACGATACTGTAATAACATTACAGTACTGGTTTTACTTAATTGGTTGTCATAATGCTGGTCATTACCTACGGTTTTTGATTACATTATGGAGGTTTTATGATATGGGTGTAGATAAATTGAATAAAGAACATCGTGTGCACTAAGTTTGTGAATTCAAAACATCATTAAACCTATTTACTTACTTCTACCTCCATGGTGCCGAATTTATAATACAACCTTTTTTAATTTGTTAAAAATTCGTGCTCGGAACCTTCTTGGAGTATTTTTTTTAATTTGCTTTGCGCGCGCCATTTTCTTTTCACGTCATGTTGTTAAAACCTTAGGTTAAAAACAAGAAACTTGAAAACAAGTGATTAACCGAAAATTAGTGATTCGAGCGACGAGGAAGTTTATATTTGACGCAGTGGCGAAGCGTCAAATATTTCCTAAGGGAAGCCGGAACGATTAGAACCGTATGTGTGAGTCTGACGTTTAGTTAGAGTAACATGGACTTCAATGACAGCTAGCCGTAGCTTTCTAGCTTGGTAAAGCCGTCAGGAATCTGCTTGCAGGCAGGCTTCGCCACTGATTTGACGCCAACAGAATTGACTGAAACTGTTAATAAAGCGCAATATTTTTTTTGCATTTAGTCATTTCCTCGCTGAGGTGGAATGAAAAGTAACGTGTTGCACTCGAGTGCAAAGATTTTTCACCTCGTGCTCTTTTGATTCCCTCGCTGACGCTCAGGATTCTAATTTTTGAACCCAGTTTTAGAACCCTTCGCTTGCTCAGTCATCAAAATTGAGCACGCGGTTAAAAAGCAACTTTGCACTCTTGTATAACAAATAACTATTTTAGTTTGGTCCCGTTGTAGTCAAAGTCGAGGTGTGATTAGAGGATCTATATGGAACTCTTCAAATATTATAGGCACGCATATAGCAATTTTAGTATTTTCTGTAATAACTCAAGCAGTTCCAAAAGCATTATTTGGTGAAGTGGAACTGTTGATGAAGACCATAGATGGTCACCGGAACTCCTAAATGATAAGTATTTTACGGGTGGCGATTAGATTGCTGTAGCCCGAACTCCTCAACGATTGACATCCTTGCACGTTGGATAGCAACAGTTTGTAAATGGTGATGAGCAATTGGCATTATGCTATTGTTGCTTGATGTAGTAAATGTGTTTCGTTAAATCACATGATAATAAATAAAAAGCAAAAAAAATCTTACTTTTCAAAGAATCTTTGAAGTCGGTTTTTTTATTTTTTAAATTATATGATTACCTATGTGAATAACAACTACTGGCTAGCAAAGATTTATAATAGTTTCAAAGCATCTTTGATTTACGTGACATGATTCGCGCAACTATGGCGTAACCATGAATGACATGACACTCGAGTTTAAAAAAGTAACTTAAAAACATCAATAAATTCCGTACACTTATAACTCAGAATAAAATCGAATCACCGATTATATTAAATAAATTACGAAAATATTTTTAACATATTCATTCATCAAAAATCAAACAATTGTCAGCTGAAACTTAAAAACATCTCAACCGTTTCCGGCATAGAGTGCGTCACTTCATGCTGAAGTTAAACCCTATACGAATTGATTTCTATTGTGTCGAAAACAAAGGTGTATTCTACATCAAAACTTTCGTAGTGGACTTAAAGCAAAGCCTGCAAAGTTATTGGAAGACTTAAAACTAGTGACCGAGAAAAATGAACAAGAAAACGTCTTCATTCCCCTCCCCTTGAATCACCGCGAGTAAAAAGAAGTACTTTCTTCACAAAGACTACTTCGGTATTCCGGACCTTACTTCCGAAATGAAATACTACCCCAGAATTTTCTATACATTTCTAAAAAGGTCATACAGACGACTCGCTTAGTATTCATTGCATAAAATATATTTGTCGCGCGTAGTTGAGTCGGCTTCATTCTTTTGCCGTTCTTATGCAAATCTCATAGTTACGGGATTAATAACGAACCGAGAGACTTCCCAATGAAAATGGCCCTGGAGAATGCTTTGGCATCCTCCATAGTCCCTCCGAGACAGAAAGGTGTGGCACTAGACTCCACAGTGCTCGAATACCGATTACTTACGCGGGAGCGTCGTAGCCGGCGCTTAAGAAAAAGGTCTTTATCCGAATTCCTATAGTACAGGTTTTTTTACATGTGGGATGACGGGAGCACGCCCTTTTGAACCTGCTTTACGTGACTCGTGAGTGACAGAGCGTTACAACTCGTATACCCGATTCTTTTCAATGCACAAAATAAGTATGTTTTGGATGTTTGTTGAAAACACATTTGATATCCAAATAGTAGAGTTGCTTAGCTAATTAATTGTGCACTTTGTTATAGTCGCACCAACTTTTTAACACGTATAGTACATACCCCAATCTTCATTCTCAGATGTGAAGGAAAGTCAGATCATATCTACGAGCGCAGGAAGGTGAAGATGCGTCCGACGCGCCTCAAACAAAAAACATAATGGATACGTTTATACTTCTATGGACTCATTCCCTTCACATCTGAAAATGGACTTTGGGCTGCATACTATATGTGGTAAAAATTTGGTGCTTCTTTCAGAAAGTGCAAAAGTCGGATCGATTTCGTAACAAGTTCCACTACAAAAATACTTGGTGGTAGAATGAAATTAATGAGAAACATGAATATAATCGTAAATTCAAAAGTGGCGAGCTCTGCAAATACCCCGGGGGGGGAGGTAGTGGGGAAGAGGCGGTTAAACGTTGTGCCGTTACCATTATTTTGGTCTATTGTCTTCATTAGGCAAATGAAATGGTTCGCGCTGTTTAGGCTGTTGCACCCTCTTGCAAAAATGCTTCTGATTCTTTAACCGGGTAATGTCTTGAGCGGTTTTTTTCCTTTTTCGATTCACATCCGTCCGTCAAGGGGAGTGAGGAGAAAACAAGGAGAAACTAGAATAGAACTTGAAAATTGATAAATTATTTATACCTACCGTATGCGAAAAAAAACATTGAAACATCGGACACGAAGCCGGTATAAGGGTTTTGAAAAAACCGGCCAAGTGCGAGTCGGACTCGCGCACGAAGGGTTCCGTACCATTACAGATTTATTATTAGAAAATAATGGTTCACGGTTTATGCATAAGGTTTATGTTTATGAATGTTTTTTTTTTTAATATTTGAGTTGTTTGAATGAAATGTACAATGCGGTTTACGATTTATGACGTATTAAAAAAAACTACTTACTAGATCTCGTTCAAACGTTCGTACATGGTTGGTACATCATATATTTTTTTTAGTTTTATCATTCTCTTATTTTAGAAGTTACGGGGGGGGGGGGGGGGGGTTTACATTCACGCCGTGACACCCCGCGAAGCGTATTCTTTTCTATGCGTTCGCGGGGCGTCGTGGCGTGAATGTTGAGCGCCCTTAAAATCCGATATAACAAATCTGTATAGACAACGTCTATCTACCATCAATTTAAAATTCAGGGTAGTTCCAACGCCCCGTGAGGATTAAGTAGGTACCCGGTTTGCGCATACGAATACTTACTTCGCTTTTTCAACATTAGAAATAATGTAAGCAATCTTGACAAGTCTTTTTGTGTAAATGTGTTATTTTAAAATAGATAAGAGCTGCTAACAAACATTACTATATAATGCATGTAATATATTGGTTAAATGCTCTTGTACATTGTATGTATACTATCTGTGCCCGCGACTTTTTTGCGTTGGATTGGGATGATCGTTTTTATATGTCATATCTCCGAAACCCTTTGAGATATCAACATCAAATTAATGCCATTATCTAAGTTAAAAACTATCCGTGAAAGTTTCATTTAAATCTATTCAGCCGTTTCGGAGCCTATGCGGAACCAACATTCAGACAGACAGAGAGACAGACATTATAAAAATCGTAATTTATGCATAGCCATCATGTAAATAGCATTTGTATTTATTTTGAAATTACAGACAGATAAATTTCAATTTAATTTATTTGTATAGAAAAGCAATTTTTGATAAAAAGGCTCATCAAGATTTTTATAGTTCTGTTAAATTCTTTCTAATCCTACTTAAACAAAGATTTTGGCTTGCAAGCATTTGGTTTTATAATTTTCTTTAAATGATGCTAATATTAACTTCTGGATGGCACTTCGTGGAATATTTTTACGAAGAGCGCCATGCATATTCATAAAATCTGCATTCAAATATATGTACATCGCGTTAACGTGGAAAAAAACCTATTTGCATTCATTTGCGTTTAAGAAAAATGCATTTTTGTGAAGCGAAACGTTTTGTCACTACACGCTTGTGTAATGTTCCCAATTGTTACTGTAGTTGAGTTTTCACGGTTATTTCGGTCACGGTCACGGTTGCCATGTGTTGGTACAAATATCAAAATAAGATTCGCACTTGTACAGTAGTTTCTTCTCTTCTTCTAGTCACATTCTCTGTTCGTAGCGTGATTTCGCTCCCAAGTAAAAATGAAAAATTCTGATACTCGCTGCGAGATGTCAATGTAAGGGTTAACTGGGCCTATGTTCGACATTGCTTTAAAGTGACACAGAAACGGACTGTAAGCCGTTACTGCACGTCTAGCACGACCTGCCCGCGAGTCGTTTGTCGCTCAGTGCGTCTCTTACGTATTTCACTAGTTTGACAGAGACGCACTGAGCGACAAACGACTCGCGGGCATGTCGTGCTAGCCCCCCTGGTCACTTTGTTTTGTAACTGTCTTTTCTCAGTTCATTTCGCAAATTAAGTAAAGCGATAATGATACTGTAATACTTGTAACTCAGAGGTTAGAGCAGGGAACATAAGGGAAAGGCATCTGCCTCTTGGAGGCTCAGTAAAACCAATAGCTTGTAGACTGTTCTTTTATTTTTTCACTTATTACACGTCTTGAGATACAGATGTTGCCCTCACGAAGGCGCTTCAAGAAGTGGCGATCTGATCAAGTGTGCCGGCATTCTAATTCAATTTAAATTTTAAATTAAAACAATACATGACATTCAAACCGGCATCCACACTTGATCAGTTACATTAACCTATAAAGTACTTGCGTTACAATACCATATCGCTAAGGCCTAAGCCACACCGGATTTTGGCACGCGCGCGTAGGTTGTAACTAAGCGCGCGGTGTGGCCAGCGCCACAGATTATCGTAACTTCGTTAAGTAGTCTTATGTCATCTTAGCACTCAGCGAAGCGCTTGCCGCTAAGCGAACCTAAGCCAATGTAGACTCGACATCCCTGTTATACTGTGTGTTGATTGTCTTTCTGTCACGCAAACGAAGCCAAGGTTTAAAGTAATGTTTCCACACAATTCTCAGTTGGAGACCGGAGGATTCTCTAACGTGCATAGCGTTGCGTCAGCGATGAGCGACTCGTTTAATTTAGACTGGAAAGTCGTCGTTAGGTCCAAATGAAATAGGTTGACGAGAGTCGCTGACCCAGCCTGTGCACCGTTAACAGTCCACAGGGAACTGAATAGTCTTCCTTTCATACCTACCGGAAAATCGTGCTAAACCAACGCGAACGAAGTCGTGGGCGAAACACAATTTGGAAGTACTATTGATGTTTAATTGATCCGATCGGGATGACACAGCTTGGACAGACCATCCACACGGTTGATAGATGACCTGGTGAAGAGTGCGGGACTCCGCTGGATGCGAGCATCACAGGATCGGTCGTTGTGGCGATCATTGGGGAGGCCTATGTCTTGAATTGGACGTCTTTCGGCAGAAATGTTGATGATGAAATTGATAATCGTCTACTGTTTAACATACTCTGAAACAATGGGAGGGCTAGAAATAAACAAATTATTGCTAAAATCAACCAAGCGACTTATTTCGGACAGCGCTTGCAAAGCTATTTGCTAAAATCAAACAAAGCAAAGCAATCACATGTCTATAATTTACAAAGCTATTTTCAAATAGGTCTCGGTTGTGTGTAACCGTAAAATTTTAGACAAGCCAAATTGGTACTTTTCTGGCACTTCGTGTTTTCCGTGTATCCTTATTTTATTATATTCCTTGTTATATATGTGTTATTTTGTTTAATAATTATGATGTCAGCGCTTTTCATACTAAGGTCTTTTTCATTTGAACAACATCATTGTTCTGTTGATTATTTCTACTACAATGACATCAAAGTCTCATTTGAGTGCTCTCACGGTTTGTTTCACAGAACTTACTTGAGTTGAATATCAGTATATAAATAAACAAACTGATTAGCAATGTGTGTATAAAGAAACCTCCCAAGATTCGACAGAGTTTCAGGAAGGCATGGACTTTATCCCGTATAAACTTCCTTTAATAGTTCGTCGTCCTAGAGTTGAAAAAACTGTTGTATATGAATTCGAATAGAGACCTATATAGGAGTGTGGCACTACACCCACAGTACTCGAATACTTACCTATTTTTTACGTGCCGGCTAGGACGCTGTTGGAAGATAGGGAGTCTGAAAAACAAAAATAATAACAAATATGTATTGATAAAAACTGAATGTTAGATTAACAATTGCATGTAAAGGTGTGAGATTTTAAATTAAGCTTAAGTATTTCAATTATTGCATACTGGATTGCCTAAGCTTATTTAAGAAAACCATAAGCGTCGGGGTTACTGGCTGGCGTATAACCTACAACGCACCAATCAGAGGGCCCTAAAAACCTCGCGCGCCCCGCAAGTTCGGCAGCCTTATTTCCTAGTAAAAGTTAGGCTAAACGCTGTCTTTAGGATCGGATGTGTTATGTGCTATTCTACCATTGTGTTATGCAGTTTATAATTATAACTAAACAATGTTTTTGTATCGTTGTTACAGGTATGTTGCGGACCGCGTTAGTTGAGTTAGATCGGTCATCCGCTTGGGCGGTACGACAGGATCGCGACACGCAAGTGATACCAATACGATTGCCGGGTTCAGTATCGCTCAAGTGATAGAGGGGCCTTAAAAGCAGTGGCGTGGCGCGCTGTCCATTTGGGCGGCACGACAGCATCACGACCCGCAAGCGACACCAATAAGACTGCCGGGTTCAGCATCGCTCAAGTGATAGATGGGCCTTAGGAGCAGTGGCGTGGCGTGCTCGCGAACCACTGGGTCTGTATTCAATATCAATGAAAGACCTGACCAGACGTTTTTACCCATAGAAATATATAGTAAGGAACTGCCCAACGCAATTTTCGCAGTCAGTAAATATTGCCGACATCGGAATTTTTATAGCATTGATTAAAGGTCTTATATTGGTCTTATGTTTTTTTTTTTGTGGTTCGTGGCTCCTAGCGAGCAATAAAAGTTAACGGATGAATCTGGCAAGATAAGTCTGTGTAAAGTTCATGAGAACTAAGACGTTGGCAATAGAGCTTTGTAGTTTATAAACTTGAAAATAGATGGCGTTACCATACATATTGAAAATTATTGATTGATTGAACATAGTTGCAGGCACAGCTGATTGCAACAAAAATTAGGATCTTAGAATATGGCGTTTCCGATCACGCTATATGCTCTCGTATTTTGACTTATTCCTTTTTGAAACTCGTATGTCGCCAACAATCTTGAATTTTTAACTGTATGGCAATGCAGTCAACGATGTTTTTGCCATTTCCAGTTCGAGTTAGATATATGAGTTTGAGTAAACGGATTATTTGTACGTGGGGAACTTAGACTGCTTTCCAGGTTTTAATTTTGCTTTCGCAATTCTATATCCTTATAACATTTCTAAAATAGAAATGCAATTTTCCACATACTGCTCATAACATACAACGCTTTGCAACATTATCTTCTCAAACGTGGCTGTATAAAAATATTATGCTTTTGCTTTACTAAACAAAATAATGCACACGCTTCGTTCAGAAACGTGGTGATTTTTAAAATATTTTAGTGCCGGCTATTCCATGCTAAGATTTATTTGGCTTATTAAAAAATTATATTATAATCTCATTTGGGAAACCATTATTATAAATTAGCGTGTCGCCGGACTTGAATTTCATATTTTAAAGTGATTTATATAATAAACAAAAGATTGCCGACTGACATGCTGTCAAACGCTACTTTGGCGGGAAAATGGCAACGGCCGTGTTCGAAATTATTGAACTAGTTTTTAATGTTGCGTTCAGTGAAACTGTCGAGGACGTTAACGTTCAAATACAATCTCATTGTTGTTACGTTCCATGTAATTTGTTGATGGTTTAACAATTATTTTAGTTGCACTTTCAATTTCATTTGGTTGTAAGGAAATAAATTATCAGTTAGTTTCTAAAGCTTTCTTAGAAAAAAAAAACGATTGCCATAATCAACAGCCTAAACTAGGATACCTGTAATTTTCAAGACAAACACGATCGTATCACAAGTCAAATACAAGTATGTAATGATACTCTGGCGCTGGCGGGGATCGAACCCCTGACTATCAAACTGCAACATTGAAATACCAGGCCGCGGTCGGTCAACTTACATCATAAATGTTATTTAAAATTCTTTGTTAAAATTATTTCAAAAATATTTCAGGTTAAAACTGAAAATTTACAATAATTTGAATAGGATTGGCGCAGTCGTAGAGCATACTTTAACTGATCAGTACGAATGCTTGTATCCGAGTTACGATGTTAAGTACCTATCTATATAATTATGTATGTATTTGTACATTCATACATACATACATAGCATCACACCCGAAATCCCTAATGGGGTGGGCAGAGCCACAAGACTACTTGTGGCCACGTTCGATTAATTAGTCCTAAGATGGTATGATTTGGTATGATTTTTGTATTTGTAACCTCGTCAAATACCCATAATACAGGGAAATATGTATGTTTACTAACATAATGGCACAGTTTAACAATTATACAGTTGGGCAACGCCTTTGATGTGGCACGATGCCGCCGCCCGCGTAGGTAGTCGCTGTCACACGCAGATATGCAAGGGTTGTCACAAAAGTGGTAATTAAATAATTGTGAGTTTAAGTTTTACGTAATCATTTACGTAACAAGTATCATCTATTCTACAGCGTGTCAATTTCATACGGGCGTATATTTTACCTAGCTATACTTTCCGATCGTACAAATTATGTGCGATTATTAATATATTAATAAGTGCGAAACTATTAAAGAGTTAGGTATTCATTTCTTAAAGTAGGAATGAGAAGCAATGTATTTCGTCCATTGTTTGACAAATCAATTTACGTAGATACGTATTACTTTATATGAAAAGAAAAATTAAGTAATTAGTTAACGAAATTTATGTAAATATGATTCATAGGTCCGGAGTAGTTTAGAAGCAAATTGACTGTGACAGTATAAGGGTTACGTTTTTTTCTTTTGAGATACGGAACCCTTAAAAGCTGGCCTAGTGCGAGAATTTCTATGAAGTCTGAAGAAGTTTCTATGACATTTTTAGAATGTCCTTTGAAGTTTCTAGAGGATTCCACGAGGTTTATAGAAAGTTTTATGAGGTTTCTAGAAGTTTCTAGAAGGTTCTATGTTTCTGGAAATTTCTTTATAGTCTGAAGAAGTTTCTAGAAGGTTCTATGAAGATTCTACAACATTTTTAAAATGTTCTATGAAATTTCTAGAAGATTCCATGAGGTTTCCAGAAGTGTCTATGAATTTGCTAGAATGTTTTATGAAGATTCTACAACATTTTTAGAATGTTCTATGAAGTTTCTAGAAGATTCCGTGAGGTTTCCAGAATTTTCTATGAAGTTGCTAGAAGGTTCTATGAAGATTCTACAACATTTTTAGAATGTTCTATGAAGTTCCTAGAAGATTCCGTGAGGTTTCTAGAATTTTCTATGAAGTTTCTAGAAGGTTTTGTGATGATTTGAGAATTTACTTTTAAGTTTCCAGAACTTTCTGTGAAGATTTTATGTCGTCTGTAAAATATTGAGTTATTAATAATATTAATATGACACGCGAGCGAGACACGACAACCCTTAAATACAGCTCCCATGCTACGGAGGCCAGTATGGGTCGCCCTCGCCCCGCATACCCCGACGATTTCTCTGTCTACACGGCTTCGTAGAACCTCTGAATGTAATCTTTACTCTGTGGCAATAGGGTCCCGTTTTACCCTTTGGATACGGAACCCTAAAAATAACCTAATGGGTAATGTTTAGTAGGTACTTATGTTTACCTTTTAAAGGTACCCGTTCGAAGCCGCGGTGGGTCACTAGTTTCATTAAAAATCGCGTTCAGGGTACAAGAAGGTACCTAGGTATAAACCTATCTTGGATTCTTGGCACTCCGGAATACAAAATAACTATCTAGGTACCTAAGTAGGTATAGATTAGAGACGTGGATAGCGAGAATTAGGTAGTTTTGTTACCTACCTAAGTCGAGAAGTCAACTTAACGAATTTGGACTTAAAACAGATTGTATGTGGTTCCAATTTATTATAATTTTGTCTTCAATTTATCGTATCAACTTACTCACGCCGTCCACCGCACGGACTTATGTAGGTTTTCCTGAAATTATAAGAATAAATTACCTCGCGTCACGAGGAAATCTATTTTATTTTATTTAAACTTACTATGAAATTTTAAATTTTTGTTGTATTTGGATGTCAACTTACATCCGTATACAGAACGAATTATCAGCGCCATTATATTCACGAATTTCGTGGAATTCAATAAATTATATTAAACACTGTATTGACTCGCGCGCGCGTAAGCCCTTCACAGTCGCACTGACGAACGAGGCGCGATTGTGAGTGCGCGGTCCGCGTCGCCCGCCTCCCCGCAGCGCCCCCATCGTTCGCCTGCGTGAGAACATTCGTTGCCCAACTGTATGATTGTTAAATTGTGATAATGGGCTCAATTCGAAAGTGTGTTCGCTAAATTTAAAAGTGACTAATTTTGAAATAAGAAACGTCCATCTCGATTTTCACAGCTTGGTGCTATTAATTTTGAGTATGTTTCTTATTTATGTTTAGGAAATTGTAATTTAGGCGATACCGTTCCGAATTGGACCCAATGTGTGTGTACGTATTATTAATCCTAATCCGGGCAGAGGCGTTTTGTCGACCACATACACATATATTTAGAATTTCAACATTAGTAACTAAATAGTAAGATACAAATTCGATTGTATTTACGCGAAAAATACCTTGCTTTTAAATGATTGTGAATGTTGAAGTGTTCAACATTAAACTATATTTGAATTTTATGTAGCATATCTGTATTTAGGGATTTTATTATTATTTTAGAGAGATAATTACGAACTGTTTCAATTTGATGCAACAGTGGGCTCTTTCGGTATGCATACTCCGCAATATTGCGAGCGGTGTAGTGCATTGGCGAAAAATACGTAAGAGGGCGTCGGGGGGCTTCCCGGCTTGGGCTGATGCCGCCCGGCTCCGCTTGCACCTACAAACGACTTAGCTGGGGTATCATTCTCTTAAACTTAACCCTTTTCTTTATACCGACAAAAACTATGCCTGACGCCCTACATGCGGATATAGTCCAAACAAAAAATCTCGCCTCCTTAACTTTCGGGAATAGTTCTGACCCTTAATGTGATTATTACCCAAATGCGAAAAACCATGCCAGGGACGCCGACGACGGCATTAGCCGACGGAAATATATGGACAACGGCATATCTTGGCGTCAGTGGCACGAACATCCGCTGTCGTATAGCCGACTGTGAAGTTCAAAATATTAAGAGAATCACAGCATAGCTTACTCGTGTTTTTAAAATAATGTTAACTAATAATTTTAAATAACATTTATGATGTAAGTTAACCGACAGCGGCCAGTACCATCACCATGAGTGTACGCAAACCGTTCTCGATATCGAAATCTATCGGAAATGCTGCTTGCTTGGTGCCGATACAAGTACAACTTGGAGAAATGCCCTATCGATTAAAAATAGAATCATCCAAATCGGTCCAGCCATCTCCGAGTAATCGGTGTACATACATATATAAAAAAAAACCGGGCAAGTGCGAGTTAAACCCGCGTGGAGAGGGTTCCGTTCCATACATGATTATCTGAAATTTCCTATGTAACTTTAAATACCATAGACTTTTCATAGGTTTTCCTGTAATCTATAGGAAAAGAACGATTTTCTGTATTTTTTTCAAAATTTTAGGCCCGGTAGTTTCGGAGATTAGGGGGGGGGGAATGGTCAATTTTCGCCTATTTTCCTAAATAACTTCCAAACCATTCATTTTAAAATTCCAAAAAAACATATTTAAAATCCTCATAATAAGTCCTTTCATTTGATATGTCACATGATATAGTTAGTGTAACTTTTTTTTTATATTTCTTATTTACCCCCCAAAAGTGGCCCCCATATTTAAAATTAATTTGTTTACGTTACGCATCCGTGTTGCGTTCAACAACTTACATACGTATACCAAATTTCAAATCAATCGGTCCAGTAGTTTCGGAGCAAATTGGCTGTGACAGACGGACAGACAGACAGACAGACAGACACACGAGTGATCCTATAAAGGTTCCTTTTTTCCTTTTGAGGTACGGAACCCTGAAAAAACAAATATACGCGTCGAATTGAGAACCTCCTCCTTCGGATTTTTTTGAAGCCGGTTAAAAAGGGACCGAGCGATATTTTACGCTAGCGAGAGCGGTTCATTGCGCAACTCATGGTAATGGTACTGTCATCCATCTATAACGCGCGAAGCCATTCGCTCGTCGGCGATCGCTCGCCTGCCGCATTGATAATCGGTTTGAGCCAGTACGGGATCGACGTTGAGCCTTCCTTCGTCAACTTACAGAATCACCAATCAGAATGACCCAAGTCTCTATTCGACATGGTTTCAGCGATACAGATATCAACTGTTTTGTATACATACTTATAGCTACTTTCATACTTTGGTTTATATGCATTACTGGGTTCTGCCCGCGACCTCGTCGGTGTGTAATTCCGTTAAAGTTCCGGGAACATTCCGGGATAAAAATAAGATAGCTGGCTAAGGTAATATATATAACAAGCAAACACTCTAATTTATAATATTAGTAGGATAGGATAGGATTGCCTTAAAAAATGGGAAGAATAGAAAAAAAACATTTCAACTTCTCGTTTAAACTAACGTATAACGTTCTGAACTTGTGCAACGGGATGATATTTAAAATAAAATCCATTACGCCCTAGGGCTGTAAATATTTATTATCTGTTTCTTCAAACCTTTCTACTGCAGCCGGCATAGAGCTCTTCAGAGCGCTATTTCCCCCGCTAAGCCGTATTATTCGAACTCTGGGTCCGAAAGTATTACGGAAGATTTGTGTCTAGTTCGATCTCTAACTACAGGGGGTGTATATGTAAATAAGTGACGCATCAAAGTTTTTAATCTATAAATCTGTGTCTGTGTGTGTTATGTTATTTGTGCGTGTGTCTAAAATGCGGAAACAAGAACGTCAAACACGTAGTTTAGTGACGATATTCGTTGGATTGGGTGGATTTCTCAAGATAAAATAGATAGCAAAATCACTAGCAAATCAGTCTCATCAAATCAATCTATAGCAAATCACTGTGCATCGAATAGAGGCCCGGGCACTAACTGGTTTTTTTGCGGCAGACAAGTCTTGTTCGCTACGCCGTTATAGGATGCTACGTCGTAGCGCTTCTACAACTTCGACCTACGACACAAACATATGAGCTACACGGCATTGCGTTAACACTTTCACTGTCAAGGACCCGGTAGCCAGGTTCTCCATTCGTAGCAAGTTTTTGCTACACAGCTTGGTAATTAACGCGATTCATATCGGATAATGTCCATTTAAGAATAGTTGAATAATAATAAAATTTTGAACATTCATTTAGTTCTAAAATAGGGTTTAATATTCGCGCTTTTCACATAAAATTTTGACCGGGATTCAAACCAACGACCCCCAGTGCAGGCGGGGTATTATCAAACAGCGATTAGAATAGGATTGAGCACATCTGTCGTTTTTGAATTAATACATGAAAGGACATTGTCAATGGTAGCGTGTGCAGATAAATTAAAATACTTATTTCAGTATAATGAAGACTTTTATACAATACAAATGCTGTAACTTTTAGAAATACTATTAAAAATTATTCACTCATATCACCATCGTTATCAGAGCTGTCTGTCTGTACCATCACCTGGTACAAACAAAATAAAATAGTAAATTAGTGTTAAATTAAATACGTGAGTACGTTCACATTTTGACATCATACAAATAGGTTACTCTTGACGCAACATTTACCAAGAATAGAGTTGAAATATGTGGTGACTGTTTATGCTAAAACATACTTTAGCATACAAAAGCTTTTGAACTTACTTTGGGACTAGATCGATTTGTGTAAATATTATCCCAAATCGAAAATTAAAGAAACATCTAAGAATCAGCATGGATAATTATCAAAGAAAATAGTAATCTTGATAATTTCGAATCCTGCTTTTAGAGCGCCGGGTATAGTTTTTTAACCGATTTCAAAAAAAAGGAGGAGGTTCTCATTTCGCCTATATTTTTTTTTATGTTTGTTTCTTCAGAATTCCGTCATTTATAAACCAATTTTGAAAATTATTTTTTGAATCGGTATGGTATACCTCCAGTTTGGTCCCGTTGTTGTCAAAGTTGAGTTATGATGAGAGGATCTATGAGGAATCGATGGAACTCTTCAAATATTATAGGCAAGCATATAGCAATTTTAATATTTTGTATAATAACTCAAGCAGTTAAGTTCCAAAAACATTATTTGGTGAAGTGGAACTGTTGATGAAGACCACAGATGATCATCGGAATCCTAAATGTTAAGTATTTCACGGTTGGCGATAAAATTGCTGTATAAAGTTCTGAAGCAGCTTATGTCCATGAAAATTCACGTAGTAAAATTGAAGAACCAGGAGAACTCCTCAACGATTGACATCCTTGCACCGTGGATAGCAACAGTTTGTAAATGGTTATGAGCAATTGGCATTATGCTATTGTTACTTGATGTAGTAAATGTGTGTCGTCAAATCACAGGATAATAAATAAAATGTCAAAAAAAAAACTTACTTTTCAATGGCTATTTGAAGTCGGTTTTTTTATTTTATAAGTTATATGATTATTCATTAATATTAGCAGGAGGGTTCGCCCGGCTATAGCCGGATATATGCGGATTCTATCGGATATATTGTTTGTGCGCGGTGTCAACTATACAAATGAGAATTGCGATATCATCAAGGTCGTCCGACAGTACAAATGTTATCTCGCTGCAATGTTTGTTATATAATGGCTAATTAATTATACTGTTTCAGTTGTAACCTACACAATTGCGCGCTGTGATAAAACAATGCTGTGGTTGAAAGGGGAAACAAAGTTGAAATTCTGAATTTAGCGAAATTAATCGAATTAGCCTTCATTTTTAGGGTTCCGTACCCAAAGGGTTAAACGGGACCCTATTACTAAGACTCCGCTGTCCATCCGTCTGCCTGTCCGTCTGTCATCAGGCCGTATCTAATGAACCGTGATAGTTAGAAAGTTGAGATTTTCACAGATGATGTATTTCTGTTGGCGCTATAACAACAGATACTAAAAAACAGAATATCTTAAATATTTAAGGGGGCTCCCATACAACAAACGTGATATTTTTGCTCGTTTTTGCTTGATATTGATAACTGTAAACGCTTGAAATATTCACAGAATATTTAGTTACATATTCACTTTAAAAATAAATAATAAAATTAAAATAAAACAAATATTCAAGGGGGGCTCCCATACAACAAACGTATTTTTTTGCCGTTTTTATAGATAATGGTACGGAACCCTTCGTGCGCGAGTCCGACTCGCACTTGTCCGAATTTTATCCATTTTAAAGCCTATAAGCATTTATTTTTATTTGACTTAATATGGGAACTTAAGCGGTATCATTTCTTTTAACGAAACTTATCCTCAGCACATTTGTTTTCCAAAGGAAATTATGAAAACAATGTTATGTTAAGGTCTGAAAAATTGGAAATTTAAGAGAAAACCCTTCCTTCATAAAACACAAGGACTCGTAAACTTTTTCTGAAAAGTTTGATCAAAAGAATACGCAGGCAGATAGATCCCTACGTAGGTTGCACGAAAGCCAAGAAAAAAGACGTACACGCAATCTATATGAAAGAAAAAATTACCACTAAAGACAAAATGTTTAAATTAGTTAGATATTAGATTAGAGTTTACATCGACAATCTGTCGCCATAGTTATGAACCGAGAGAATATTCTCGTCTCCTTTTCCCCTACTGTAAAACTTGCGTGCTCTTTCACGCATCTGCCATCTTTCAATTGTAATTGAGCGCATTCGCTCATTTCACGAATGAATGACGTTATTCTATCGCGGTTCCTGTATAGCATGTCTCATCTACTGAACCTCAACTAAAGGATACAATGAAATATAAATAAATAAAAACAAAAATATATTTGTTGCCACATCAACATACATACAATACACGAGCACATACATTTTGAACACAGAACAATACATCTCTTGAACAAAAGACTCTTAAATCTAGGTGGCAAAAGGTTCAGGACTCAGCGTCTGTTGTGAACATTGCGCCCACAGCGCTGTTTTGCAGCCTGCACCCTGGCCCTATGACTCACTCTTGTTAAATAGGCAATACCTATTTAACATTTATTTATTTATTTATTTATTGCAGGTAGGGCTTTAATGAATAATATAGATAGGTACATTGAACATAATTAAACTTCCTGCAAGCAAAGGCTCTACATTAAATTAGTGGCAGAAGTAAGCAATCTGTGGGATATACCCGGTGAGGTTTTTGATTTTCAAAAACTGATCAATATTGCCATAACGCCTTTTATTAAACAGAAATATCAATAAGCTTAGCTTTTCCTGATATTTCATTTAAGAGCCTCAGGAAAAGATAATTGCTACATGATAATGAAATTACAAAAAATTCATCATATGTTACTTATTTTTGTAATTTCATTGCAAACAGCGCCCCAGTTCACAGATAATTTGCTGGGAGTGTAAGTAGCCTTTTCTCCTGCCTTTTCATAGAATCCCCATAACACTGAAAGCTATAAGCACAAAACTGAAAGGCGTGGCAGACGTGTAATAGCCGGCAGCGAAGGGCTTCGACCCTCGCCCGACCGCCCGTACTGAAGAACGCTTTATTGTCTACTTTTTCCCTTTCAGTTTAACAAACTCTTCGTAATGAATGAAACAGTTATACTTTTGCCTCTCTCAAATCATCTCAAAATCCTGGATTTCAAATTACGGGGCTATCTCAGATATTCGACAAGTCGGATCAATCCAGATTTGAACCGGAAAGACAGACGCGAACAAAGCAAGTTACGGCGCTGACAACACCTAAATCGGCTTTACTTAAACACTTTTTTAACAAAAACTATTCGATTTGGCGAAGCGAAAAAAATATACGTTCATATTATTGAAAAAAATACTATTTCCAAAACACGATTTGATGAAATCGATACTTCGTGAATTTACGCCTGAAATCCTCTTTAAACAGTTCTGTCTTAATTTTTTCAACTTATGAGTCTTTAATTAATAACACTATTACATCACGCCCAGACAAAAAAAAAGATTAAGTTATATTTTACGTGTAGTATGTTTCGTTTACTTATATAATTCATCCGTTTTTGATTTTCCCCATACAAAAAACCGTATAGTGCTTCTCGTTCACTCCGGTGCCAACAGAATGACTGATCACTCAAGGTCAGCTCTTGTCAGCGTCTTAAATAAAAGCTTGTTATAAAATTATGCTGCTCCTCTGCTCCACTGGGAGTGAAGAAATAGCACAGAATGCGTGCAGATGCTTATCATCCTGGCATGTCGTAAAAGTCGACTAAGGGACGGGTCCTCTCCAACATGGTGAACTATCTGTATGGGCGAAGGGCTGATCACCTGTCACCATATGGTTCATCATACCATCTTAGGACTAATTATTCGAACGTGGCCACAAGTAGGCTTGTGGCTCTGCCCACCCCATTAGGGATTTCGGGCGTGATGCTATGTATGTATGTATGTTATAAAAATGGTAGATTACACTATTGTTAACTATTGCTCATAAGCTAGCAATAGTTATCCAAATAGTGCGTGTATACTGGAGGTGAATGCCGGCTAATTTTTAGGTCGCTGCCCCCGTATCATATGGAGCGTTTCATGAAAGCCCTTCCCATTGTCGGGTTCACTGCAGACTCGAGCGCGACGCTATTGCGGTATATTATTCGAAAATATGGGAGGGAAAAGATTGCCTGGAATATAGAACGCTATTTATGCCATTGGCTCTGGTTGGAGGAGGGATAAAAGCTTATGACGTGGGTATTATTAACTTTGCTAGATTCTTAAAAATAACCTATTATCGAGATAATTAGGTATTTAGTTCGATAATTATCTGATAATTGACCATGGTGATTCTTAGTTTCGTTTCTTTAATTCTTGACTAAAATTTAAAATATGGTACTTACTATTAATGTTGTGTAAATAAATTTATTATTAATAATTGTTTTGTTAACTACAGTTTAAGATAACACAACTCCAATGTGAGACATAAAATAAAGTTTTGTGTTTGGTTGGTTTGTCAAACAGACTTTTTTTTGACATTGCCATTTCACGCGATCGGATACTCGCAAAGCGTCAAATCGTGTTTGGAATTTCGGAATGTTCATTGCGCGACATTGTTATAAGCTTGATTATTTCAATGAATTTTGTTATTATCAAGATGATTATCTACGATAAAATAATCTCTTCAAACCCAGTACCATTACCATGAGTTTATGCAAACCGTTCTCGCTACCGAAATCTATCGGAAATACTGCGTGTTGCCGATACAAGTAAAAGGGATCGAGCGATAGCTTCTATTACGAGAACCGTTTGGACAAACTCATGGTTACTTTGGTTTTGCAGGGTACCGTAGATCTTTAAGAACTTTGCTTATTTAGAGCAATGTGAATAGTCTTTCCAAAAGCGTTGAGTATTGTTTCCTTTGTGTGTTTGTATCTCTATAAGCTTCCTTGGTCTGCCTGCCCGCCGTTTATGGTGTTTTACATCTATTGCTGACATCGGGGGTCGCCCGGCTATGTGGAGTCTATATGGTATGTGGCTACCAGCTATAGCCGCGATGAGACCAAGCTGTAGACCATTCAACGACATTCCAAAGTATGTATAGCTCAATCACTTTCGAGAATCCTGTGTAACTGTAGTAGTGCTGTGTTCGTTTAGTGTTCCGTATTCAAAACACATACACAAATAAGCACACATTTATACTGTTTCCTATCAACTCACACGTATGCAAATGCTTCTCCAAAATATTTTACCTGTAAGTGGTTGAAATACAGACAACGCAATAAGTGAAACAGGTGAAGTTTGGGAAACACGTGTTTGTTCACACGGCACACGCTCAAAATAGTGGCAGGTACTTGAATAAAGAGGACTGTGAACCAACGGCTAAAATCATCCTTTTCATACAAAAGGCGATAACGATTTCCACCTCTTAAATGTTAACCGATTTTGACCAATTATTGATAGGTTGTCAGTCAGAAACAAATCTAGGTCTATACTTTTTTTGAATATTGATTAAAGATCAACAAAGTCGAATAATCGCCGAAATTCGTTTTGTATAAGAATACTGAAACGACAATAAAACTGAATTTATTGATTATAGTGAAATAACTAAAACGTAAGACCTAGATTTTGTTCTGACTGACAACCTATCAAAAATTGGTCAACGTCGGTTAACATTTACGGGGTGGAAATCGTTATCGCCTTTTGTATGAAAACCCGTAGGTTCACTTCACACTCCCCTTACAGATACTGGCAACTTCAGTGATAAAAAAAAGTACTCGTACTCGTTGGACGAAAAATATATGACGTGTTTGTCTGTTTGTTTGTCTGAGTCCACGAGAAGCTTTTAAACTAGTTACTGCACGGATTTCAATGCGGTAGGCTAGGGAAACTATTGGAAATAAAACTGGAAGGGGATAAAGGATCGTAGTGCGTATGGGAAAAAGTAAAATAAATCCCTAAACCCTTGAATTATGCATTTAAACCCTTTTATCAATTATATTAAAGTTTGTTTGGTTTTTTAGGGTTCCGTACCTCAAAAGGAAAAAACGAAACCCTTATAGGATCACTCGTGTGTCTGTCTGTCTGTCTGTCTGTCTGTCTGTCTGTCTGTCCGTCTGTCACAGCCAATTTGCTCCGAAACTACTTAACCGATTGAGTTGAAATTTTGTATACATTCTAAGTCGGTGACCACAACACGGACGCGTGACGTGAATATATGAATTTGAAACATAGGGACCACTTTTGGGGGGTAAATTAGAAAATAAAAATAAAAAGTTATGCAACTACATCGTGCTACATATCAAATGAAAGGGCTTATTGTGAGGATCTTAAATATATTTTCTTTTGAATTTTAAGTAAAATAGTTTAGAAGTTATTTAGGAAAATAGGCGAAAATTTACCATTCCCCCCCTTATTTCCGAAAAATACTGGGGCTAAAATTTTCAAAAGAATACAAAAAATAGTTCTTTACCTATAGATTACAGGAAAACCTATAAAAAGTCTATGGTATTTAAAGTAACGTAGTAAATTTCAGATAATCATGTACGGAACGGAACCCCACGCGAGTTTGACTCGCAATTGTCCGGTTTTTTTGTTTGCCGCCTATGCCTATACCATTCATCCAATTACGAAGAGACTTTAGTTAGACGTTGCGCCCCTAAAAAAAGGTATTGCAACGCATGTTGGGCATAGCAAGTGTACAGATAAGAAGATCACATTCTTGTTGGCTTATCACGAAATCTGCGGAACTAAAAACCAAATTGGAAAGGCAGGTAGGTTCCTTTTCGGGTGAACACATCCCCTTAGAAAGGATTTTACAAAAATCTCCCCCTAAGGTGGGTGGGTGGGGGCTATAACTATAACGCTAGTTATTTCTAAACAATCACGATATCGTGTTCATTAAAATGTATGGAGCACAACTATGTTATCTAAAGCGCACCCTTACCCTTTCTCATTATAGATAAGAAACCGTACAAATTTCCTGTAACACTCGGTATTGCCAACATTGTAAGTGGTTAGGAGCCAGGGTCTGTACTCCGAAAAAGGAAATTTGAACTTCATCTATTGCTATCCTTCTTGTTCTCGAGACGTGACACAGTTCCGAATTTTATGCTTCAGAATAGACCCCAAAGGGCGTAACAGCGATAAGAGGCCTATCAAATTACTAGAAGTACGAGCTAAATTGGGTTTTCGCAGGGTTTTGGGGAACTTGAGACGGTATTCATTAAAGAGACACTGAAGGTATGTTGAAGCTCCAAACTTAAGCTAAATAGGTATAAGATTAATAGGTTTATTAACGAGGAGTTTGACCGTAACACTAATTTCTCCGTCCGTGAAATTTTGCGGTATGATCAAGAGGTGTTTATAGATGATAGTTTACAAATAATTCAAAATATGCCAATACTGTGTATACTCTACTTAGTAGTACTGTAAATTTTCACGGTCCAAGGAATATGTGCCAGGGCCTCCATACAAAATGATTTACTATTCCCAATAAAGGGTATGAGCCTGCAAAAAATATTGAAATTGTCTACAAATACAACAGAGTCAAACATCTGACAATTACTATCGTAACGAAACGCCGGACTGTTTTGTCGAAGCGTAAGATAGACACTTTGTCTTTATCTTAAGCTTCGAAAAAACGATATAAAAGGCCACATCGCTTAGCCATTATCGAATTGAGGATAGGGCTCAGATCCCAAGCACGAAGGAAGACCCTAGATTTCAACATTTAGTTAACAGCGCGGTTGACAATCGGGCGCCCATACAAACGGTATACATACATGCATGTTGTCTAAACGAACTCATGCAATGAAATGATCTGTGGCTCCATATTCGTATATACATAGTTAAAAAAATTAAACACTGAAACACATTCAGATGTGTTTTTTTTTAATATGCATTTGTATCACTTTGGAGGCATAGCTTAGGCGTATCCGATTATGATTTTGAAAGATCATTTCGTTCCATGTGTTCGTTAAGACAGCATGTGTATTGTAAAGGGGGTTCAGCTAAGATGTAGACTCATATAATTGAATCGCATTTATTAATACATGCTCTTACATGGAGCGTTCGTCTAAGAATCTCTATAGTTAAACAAAAGGTCGTACCTAATATTGTAATCTACCACGTTTTACCACGTTTCTTTCAAAATGGCGACTATTAGTCAAGAGAGTCATATTGACTCATGAAATATTCATTCAAGTGGGTTAGCACCTGGGTAACAGCTAGCTAAGTGGTTTAAAATCCATTTCTTTTTAACATTCAAATGCTTCTGAAGTTCCTGAAAATTCAAAGTATAAACGACGAAGTCCTTTTAATTTCTACACAGGCAAGAGCTTAAAATGTTGGAGAGCAAGTTCTGAGTAGGCTAATAAAGTGCCAGATTTGATGTAAATCCTTCTGAAGACATCATGAAGGCCTCGCCGAGAGAAGTTCGCTGACAACTTAGTCACTTTAAGAGAACTGTGAACCCACGGCAAAAATCACCCTTTTCATACAAAAGGCGATAACGATTTCCACCCCTTAAATGTTAACCGATTTTGATAGGTTGTCAGTCAGAACAAAATTAAGGTCTATACGATCTTTGAATATTGATTAAATATCAACAAAGTCAAATAATCGCTGATATTCGTTTTGTATGAGAATACTGAAACAACAATAAAACTGAATTTATTGATTATAATGAAAAAACCGGGTGTGTAATGATCGGTATAACAACTTTTGATATATTTTCACTAGATATAACAACATTTGATATAATTTCATAGTATATAATCACTCAAGGGACATAACCAACTTTTGATATATATTCACTAGATATAACAACATTTCATATAGTTTCAATAAAAAAATAGAAGAATATAGTGGGTGTAGAATATAATCACTCAAGCGACATAATACATTTTTGATATAACCACAAAGCACATACATTTTCATGGTGTATAATGTTCAATAAGTATTATAGATGTTTGATATAATGTTTACCTAATATACTGAACGTATGATGTAAGTATTAGTGATATAATATAACACATTATATCAAATCCAGTAATCAAAAAAAAAGAAAATGTTTGTCAGCCAACAAAAAAGGGGTGCCATCTATTTGGCATAATTTTTTATGTCCGAAACTTATAAGGCATAACAAGTTTCGCATATTTTATTTTCGCCGAATCTTAAACTTGCCGAAATTTTAGTCGGCATAATTTGTTATTAGCGGAATGGGTGTTTTCCCGAATATTATATTAGCATAATATTGATATGGCCGAATTTTATTTTGCATAATGTTGTTTAGCATATATATAATTTTGCAGATTTTTGATAGCCCGAAATCCTGTCCGAATCTATGTCCGAATCTAGTTGCATAACATACAAAAAGGGGGGAAGGGGGGCTCGGGGGGCGAAGCCCCTCGCAATAAAAAATGACAAACCGTAACAATTGTATTATTGGTAGGTTAGGTTAGGGTTAACTTGTGTCCCTTACACTAAACCAATCTCTAGTTAATAGTTTCTATAGTAAAAATAGATTGGATTAGGTTACGTTAGGTTAGTTTAAATAAATAAAAAACAAAAATTCTATAATCATGTACTTGTTATATAATCCATCCCGGCGAAACTAAATTATGCGAAAGTAACTTACGGTGTAACTAATGTATGCGTAAGTCATTTTCTGCCTAAGCACTATTCGGACTTCGCAAATTATGCGTAAAAAACATTCGGGTTAGGTTGGATATGCGTGACAGAAATATGCGAAATATAATTATGCGAGATTAGTTTTTGCGCATATACAATTATGCTTATACTGATTATGCAATATAGAATTATGACATAAATTAATAAAGAAATTATGCATAAACAAGGGGAACCGCAAAAAAGAATTGATACTATATTAAACCAAAAAAATGAATATACCGATTGCAGCTTTTCGCGAGCAATTGCTTCTAATTTACAAATGGAATAAATGTCCTTTGTATGTGTACTTCAATAAATGTAAAATATCTGCACCTATTTTTGTTTTCTTCGTCTCTCGCTCGTCATCGTACCTAACAGAGACCTGCCTTAAGGTAGAAAAGGTAGGTTATTATAATAGTAGTATAGTATTATTATTAAAAAAATCGGTTCCGGCGCTTCGCCGGCCGCTGCCGTGGCACGCTCGCTTCGCTCGCTCGGCTCGCGCGCTGAATTGTCGCAGTTCTACCGAACATTCCTCCTCATAGCTAACGGAGACCTGCCTTAATAGGTAGAATAGATAAGTTATTATAATAGTAGTATGTATTCCAGATTATACCAGTGCTACATTATACCCACTGAGCGTTATATCGAACACAGTTATATCACTTTTATTTTATACCATATAAGTGTTAGATTAAAAGTTGTTATATTAAAAGTTCATTATACCTGATGATAGTTAGATTATATCAGAATATGTCAAATTTTGTTATACCAAAAGCGCATTATATCCCTTAATTGTTCTATCGAATATATCAAAAGTTTTCTAATTGACTATTTTCATTCACTTATACTTCAACTTATATTTCTACTTAGTTATTTTGGCGGTGACCGTGAAAATGTAACATACAGACAGAGAGAGAGCCGCTATCGCATTTACTATATTAGTATGGATATACTTAATATTCTACTCGCTTAAGTAACACAACCTTATTTCAGCTTAACCAACGAGGCGGTTGCCTTTTGCCTTGCCCTTGCCTAGATAACAATTTCTATCCTTACTCAAATTTTATGCTTCGGGCCAGTTAATCCTCTTTATTCCGGTAACCAAATGACACATCAAACAACCTTGTCTAGTGTATTAAAAGCTTCAAAGGTTTTGATTTTACGCGATTTTGATGAAATTAATAACAACTCAGCTGAGTAGCGGTTGCGGTAAAATTCAAATATATAAGGCTATAAATGTTTGAGAAGGAAACATTATGCAGATTTAAAGTCACTCCATAACTTTCTTTGGCGCTGAGAATGTCTCATATACTACTAAAGTGAATTCATCCATACTTGTCTTATTTGGTAAAACAGTTTTTACCCTCAAAATGAACCTTTTTTGGGTCTAACAGCTACTTTATCCTACGTAAAGCAATCCTGGGTAAAACATTTGCAAAGTAATGTCTAAAATATTATCTCCGGTTGCTTTATTTACGAAGAAATAGCTGTTTTAGCAAACTTACTTGTTTAAACTTGTTTACCAAATAAGACAAGTATATAAGGATAAATCCACTTTAGGTACTACACAATTATAATCTTCTGATACAATAAATCTTCTAATACAAACATGTTCACCAAATTTAGCCAAACTGCTCTATGACCTCATTTTAATGACTTGCGTACAATTTGTATCAATTGTCAAACATTACTACGGTATCCTCAAAACGAGATATAATGGATAGGCGATCAAAATCAAAATCAAAATCAAAAGATTTATTTTGCAAGTAGGTCACTTGGGCTCTTTTACATGTCTAAATCTACCAGCGCTTCGAAAGGTGACATCTGCTGAAAGAAGAAACGCAGCAAGAAACTCCGCAGTCTTTTTTCAACTTTGGCAGTACAGTTTTATCTAAAAACTAACACAAAATGTGCAACATAAAAACCTAACCAAATTAATTCTAATAAATAACTAATAAGGGAGATGTATAGTCTCCGCGTCTGGACAAGTTAAGTGACTTAGAGATGTATAAAGTCTCTAAGGGTCATAATAATAAAAATAAAAATTGAAATAAAGAAACATCTAAATCGATTAATCTAGGTTTAATGGAGGTGTAGACAGTCTCCCCGGTCAAGTATAAAGATGGAGATGTAAGGTCTCCAAATATCAAAAGAAACAATTTGAAATATAACATTTCATGTCCTAATAATACAAATATACGAATATGAAAAACTATCAAATATAGTATAGAGAACACTATGAAGTCTCTCTAGTCAGGTTCAGATATCGCACAAAACTAATAAATTAAATACTAACCAATTTAAATGGTCCTTGCGAGCATGAAGCGTCCGGACCCCTCAGACAGCACCCGTTCACGAGTACTTCTTGCTAGACAACGATATCTTCCGACTCCGTGCCTGAACTAGATTTTTTAGGGTTCCGTACCTCAAAAGGAAAAAAAGAACCCTTATAGGATCACTTTTTTGTCCGTCTGTCTGTCTGTCTGTCTGTCAAGACGTTTTTCTCAGGAACCCGTAGAGGTCTCAAGTTGAAATTAATATCAAATACTCAGGTCTGTAATCTCTTGAAGCTGTGAAAAAATCAACCTTCTAAGTCATCGCAATCAAAAGATACGGCCGTTTATGCCACATATTTTGATACTTTCAAGGGAATCCAAAGGGAATCAAAACCTATAGGGTACTTCCCGTTGACCTAGAATCATGAAATTTGGCAAGAAGCAGTCTTTTACAGCACAAGTAAAGGAAAAAGTCCGAAAACCGTAAATTTGTCATTACATCACATAAAAAAATTGTTTAACGGAATAACCATTGCAAAGTCGTATCACACTCAACGTTTGTTGCACGGAGATAGGAGCTTGTGAAAGTATTTTTTTGTTTTATATCATAGGTAGGTTGTAAATGGTTACCACGTTGTTAAAAGCAATTTTTTTAAAATTTTTAGGGTTCCGTACCTACAAGGGACTGTTTCTTTTTCATACGTAAGGACGGAACCCTCGGCGCGCGAGTCAGACTCGCCCTTGACCGGTTTTTTTTACCCTTTGAACGCCACGGCTGAGTGCGAGAAGGCTTGCCCCGGACGCCGAGTGACGGCTGTAGCCGACAAAATGTATAGAAAACGGCATGCCGTGGCATCAGGGGCACGGAAATCTGCAATCGGCTACAGCCGACTATGGCGTTCCATAGGTTAACGACATACCACTACTGTCTTAATTGTTGCAATAAATGAATGACAAATAAAGCTTTTTAGCGAACCGAGTGAGGAGTGATGTTAACTGATGAATTAATCATAAAATCGAAACAAATGTAACTGATGCACGGCCCAATTCTTGACTTATGACAATATTTTATAAAAAGCAAGCGTCCCTACGTCCGTGTGGTGCCGGCTAAAAATAGTACCCTCCTCCCGTCGTAGAAGGCGATCCTTCGGCTGGTCGGATGGGCAGCAGCGTTCTTCGAGTACTATCATGCATGACCAACTGCGATCTCCAACCCACCTGCCAAGTGTGGCGAATATGGCAAATACCCCATGTTTTGGGGGAGGCCTATCTCCTGCAGTGGACGTTTTACGGTTGATAATGATGATGAAGCGTCCCCATGCGGGCCCAGTAACGATTGGGGATATCACACTTTCATTTTTCATATCTGTATCTATAGGTACATATTTTACACTCGTTATTTTTTCTTATCAAGATATTTCTCGGTATGCGGGCATTGCTATGCCTTTTGTTTCGCAATGATAAATGGAGTTCATGGTTTTACATAAAAAATACTTTGTAATACGGGGCCATTAAGAGTTCCTGTCCGCCATTCTGTAAAATATGTGACAAAGGCCAAATTACGGTTCGTTTTATTGGTCGTTCCCCAAGTTTATGAAAATGATTTAGGTACATTAATCAAGTTAAAGTTAATTGTTTTATTTGTTTCAATCTGAAGTTAATATTCTGGCATTCAATCTTGTCAAATTTCCATCAAAAGATACAGTTTGGCTTAGGCCGTCGTTCGTAACAATTCGTTGATAGCAATGTTCAAAGACAAATAATTTTTCAATTTGTTGATTTTTTTTTTTTAAATGTATTGTTTAGCTGGCTGCACGTCCGTCAGAGCTGTGCGAGGCGGTTAAACGGTGAGTGAGGAATAAATCCACCAATAGGATTGCGGTCATTTTAAAATGAAGTAATCCTATTGGTGGATTTTTCCCGCGTACCGCTTAGCTGCTTCGCACAGCTGGGGTATGAATCTCTACCGTGCGCAACAGCTGACCAGCGGATAAATTAAACTATTAATTAAGATTGTAAGGACAACGTCATTCGGTCTAAATTTGAATGTGTCAGTCATGGCTGATCAGCCGCTGCCCACGTTAGAGAATCACATGGTAGTTTCCAAAATAGCCATGGCCGAATAAACAAAGAATGCTGAAATTGGTCTTTAATTAAAGTGACATTTATATATAATCTGACACCTGGTTGGCGGAGCCTTAACAAATTTGATCTCGGATCAAATGATGCTCTCCTCCATTAGACAGACGGGTGGAGATGACATCTTAAAATCATCAAGCCAATGCCACGCTTATCGCCAATATATCGGCTCTATCACACCGAAACGCGGAACGGAAGCGGAGCGGGTCGGAAGCGGCGTAAGGTGTGTCACAGGAAGTAAAATGGTAGCTTTCACATCAATCCGCGCGGACACTGGTATGAAGGCTTCCATTTTAGTTCATGTGACACTGCTTACGCGGGCGGGCTCGCTGCCAACCCGCCCCGCTTCCGTTCAACTTTCCGATTTGTGGAAGCCTTAAGTGTCCTGCTCTTTACGTGTACATTGTTTGTCACGTATGATCAGCGTGTCAGCGATACACGGCATTTAAACAGCTTATTAGTAATAATTTTCATGCTTTTGGTGGATTTTAACGCGAACATGTGCTGTTTATATGTCGTTCTAATACCAGCATCCATGTGATTCTTTGAAGTACAAAGGACTTTGTTCAACGACAAGTTAGCAATTTCCGCATGAAAAACTGGTTTGTGCTAGTATAGGAAAGGCAGTTAACCCTCAATGACGCACAATTTGGTTTCAGAAGCGATCTATGGAGGCGGGTGATTCTTCCGGGATATTTAGACCGTCCGTTCTTACTGCCCTTATCGTCAACCCATTTTTAGGCACTTCTCTCATTACCAACACAAAAGCAAAAGCATTGTTTCAAAAGTTCCTAGTATACGAATGTACAGAAAAACAAAGTAAATACCGAAACTTATACAATTATTGCAAAGATAGCAGGAACTTTTATGGAGAATTATCCCGGCTAAGATGGCTGCTCTACTGCTAAGTTGAGTTTACAGAATAGGTTTCTTAAGAGTTGGGAGCTAGTCGGGAGCTATTAATATTATTAGACTTGTTGAAAGCTAATCGCCCTTTCGTAGAATCACTCCCATTCTGTAACTTGCCGGCGAACCTACACACCCTAATCTTATCTATGCGGTGAAGACCCTTCCTGATCAGAATGTCTAACTTGCAATTTGTCTACGAAGCAAAATGACTAAAAAGAATGTCTATGTGGAAAAATACCTAAGCAGTAAATTGTCTTAAGATCAAAATGTCTGTCAAGCAAAATGCCTAAATTGCAATAATACCTAAGCAGCAAATTGTCTAAAGATTGTCTAAGGATAAAGATCAATATAAGGATAAGGATAAAGATTGTAAAGGTTGTCGTTAGTCATATTGCCTGGTAGGCCTTTTGCTTCTTAGTACAACCCACAATGAGGTTCAAGTGCTGCATAGTCATATTGCCTGGCAGGCATTTTGCTTCTTAGTCAATATAAGCTTTAGGCTAAACACGTAGACGTTTTGATTTTTAGGCAGCATGATCAATAAGGGTGAAGACATACAAAGTAACTTCGGAAACGAATAAACTTTAGTCATCTAGACCTCATACTAATCCAACACTGATATCTATTCTTTTCACATAAAATAATAGAAAGCGTATTCATTCCACCGTGTCGGAATCGTCCCGCATAATATAAACAGTCGCGCAATCCAATATTACCCCAATATATCAAGTGAATGCGGCTTTAATATTGAGGGTTTTTTTCGTTAAAATTAAATAAAAATAATATAGCGCTTGAAGAAGTGCCGAGGAATGGGGTCAAGAGGATTTCAAGTTAAAATTGTCACGAGAAAAGAAGAATCCGAAGGCGGAAGTATTTTTAAATTCAATTGAGATGATGAATAGGCCTATATATTTCCATTAGTATTTTGTATTGGGATAAAATTATCGGATGAAGATTGACAGGCAAACAGACAGGCTTTGTGATAAATCCATATCGATTCTATCCATCAGAAAGTGCCATTTGTTGTAGATGGAAGGATCTCGCCAGTCGTTCGGATTTGTAGTGTGTCGCGATAATAATGTGTTTAGACGATGTCCACTGTCCTTCGTACCGAAAGCGCTGCGACAAATTCCTTTCTTCGCCCGAACATACAAAGATATGAGAAACTGTGTTTAACTATCCGATAAAACCATCCGTCCTTTGACCATTTTTATGCGTCTTACCCGCCGAGCACAGCGCTATAAGCGCCCAGAAAAGAGTGTTCCCAGTTCTAATGTGAGTTCTATTTCTAATATAAATAAAGTCTAAATACTCCTAGTACCAAATGGAACCTAAAATTAAACGGATGGGAATAGATCCACAAAAGCACCAGTATTTGAGACATGTCGCTATAACGTATCATTTGTCAAAAGCTGAAAAACGGCCAATTAATCGTCGACAATTCGTGACATGTAATTTTTCTATGTAGTCAGCAAAGCAGACCCTTGCGAATATGTAAAGTCAACAACAAATAGATTGAAATAGAAAATCAATTCAGAGTACCTTAATGTACCTACGCAAATACAACTCGCACTCCAAAGGGTCAAAATTCAGTTAAATCGTCTAAGAGATGCGAAGTTGTTAGGTTTGTTATTAAAAGCTACCTATATATGTATAATAATAAAACTGATAGAAATAAAATATAATAAAACTGTGTATAATTTGTATAAAAGCGCACAGTATAAAATATTCGATTTCAACGAAACTTATTAGACTAGCTGTGCCTGCGACTGTTCCCGTGGGATAACCCATTCATATATCAAAATAAAATAAATGTCATTACGAGTATCTAAGTTGAAATATCCTTGACTATCTCTGAAATTTTCATTGAAATATATTCAGCCGTTTTGGAGCCTCTTTGGAACAACATTCAAACAGACAGACAGACAAAAATTCTAAGAACCGTAATGAAGGCTTAGGCATCATGTTAATAACATTTTCACTTAGATATTTGTATAATTTTGAAGTCACAGACATACACTTCAATTTTATTTATATGTATAAGATAAACAGGGTGTTTAGAGCGGTGCTCCAAGGAGACGCCATAGTAGATTCAAAGTGAAGCAATTTAGAAGAGCAAATAGTGTTGTTTGTAGGACTAACGAGATGTAGATACGGAAGAAGTTTACTCTAATCAAGTACACAGTTATTAATGGACTCAATTAACCGAAACTTGTTTGACCTAATTTTCATTTGACTTGGAGCTTTCTGTTTATAAAGTTAACTTTTTGAACATCTGATTTTCGTAGCAGGTTAGTAGAGTGGGTCCTATTCGAAATGGTGTCTTCGTATTTTAAATTTTCAAACTCGTATTTATATAGCACAAAGCTGTCAAAATCGAGTTTAACGTTTTGTTATTTTAAATTAAGCGAATACGCTTTCGAATGGGCCCCGAGCACGACTAGCACGACCTGCCCGCTAGTCAGTTCTCGCCCAGTGCGTCCCTTACATAATTGACTAGTAGGACAGAGACGCACTGAGCGACAAACGACTCACGGGCATGTCGTCCTAGCCCCCCATTGTTAGCCTAGTAACGCTCGGCCTCTCATCTAGAGAGTCGCGGCTTTAAATCCCGGTTCCCTCTGAGATTTTCCGATCTCATGTGCGGAATTGAAATGTATATATTCCACGAGGATTTCGGTGAAGAAAGCTTCGTTAGGAAACCTGCATTATAATATCTGTAAAATAATCCAGAGATGCGCGTGAAGTCCCCAACGCACTGGGCGCGCGTAGGCACCAGCGGCGATGCGATGCGAAATATTTTCTGAGGGAATCTGGAAGAATAGGAACCGTACGTGCGAGTCTAACATTTAGTGTAACATGGACTTCACTGAAAGCTAGCCGTAGCTTTCTATTTTATATGTATGTTCACCGATTACTCGGAGATGGCTGGCCGATTTGTATAATTCTTTCTTTAAACGATAGGGTATTTCTCCAAGTTGGTCCCGTTGTGATCAAAGTCGAGGTCTGATGACAGGATCTATGAGGAATCGAAGGAACTCCTCAAATATTATAGGCACGCATATAGAAATTTAGATATTTTCTTTCATGACTCAAGCAGTTACGATTTAAAATCATTATTTGGTGAAGTGGAACTGATGATGAAGACCACGGGTGACCACCGGAACTCTTCAATGAAAAGTATTTCACGGGAGGCGATTAGATTTCTGTATAAGGTCGGGAAGCAACTTAAGCTCATAAAAGTTCATGTGGTAAAATGTGAGCGTCAAGTTGACGTACCCTTCGAAGATATCCAGGATCTGATGATTCCAAAAAATAGTGCCTAAATAGTGCCCAATTAGTACCGAGTTAGAAAAAATAGTACCTTTGTAATTTCGGAGATATGAGCCTTGTTTAACGGGTACGCTAACTTAACGTCAAGCTGGCGTAACCGTTTTGGATCTCGAGAACGGTGCTGTTCCCAATAATGCTCTATATCCCAAAAAATAGTGCACAAATAGTACCCCTGGCTCCCGAAGTCTGAACTTCGTAGCTCTTATAGAAACTGAGATACTTCATACCAAACACGGGTAAAATATTTTGCATTGTCAAGCTGGCGTACCCGACCGAGATCACACAGAAAGCCATTGAATTTCTAAGCCAGCTATATATCAAAAAATAGTGCCTGAAATAGTACCCTTTTTACGACAAAAACATAAAAGAAAAGCTAAGTGGAACACATATTTGGGAACAGCACCGTTCTCGAGATCCAAAACGGGTACGCCAGCTTGACGTCAAGTTAGCGTACCCGTTAAACAAGGCTCATATCTCCGAAATTACAAAGGTACTATTTTTTCTAACTCGGTACTAATTGGGTACTATTTAGGCACTATTTTTTGGAATCTTCAGATTCTGGATATCTTCGAAGGGTACGCCAACTTGACGCTCACGGTAAAATAGAACCGGCGATGAAGAACCAGGAGAACTCCTCAACGATTGACGTCCTTGCATCTTGGTTATGAGCAATTGGCATTATGCTATTGTTACTTGGTGTTGTTGATGTGTGTCGTTAAATCACATATGAAAAATCACTAAAAAAAGTGAAATTAAAATTAAAATTTTACAAATAAAACAACCGACTACAAAAACCCCTTTGAAAAGTAAGAAATAATGCTCTTTGTAAGTAAATTACCTAGTAACGTAAGGTATATTGTTGATTAAGTGATACATTAAATATATCGAAGTCGGTAGCAAGTTAATTAGGTAATCCATCCCTCATACTGTGTTCATTTACTTGACACCGAATTCGATGTATTTAATGTATCACTTAATCAACAACAATACATCTTACGTTTCTAGGTAATTTATTTACAAAGGTCATTATTTCTTACTTTTCAAAAGGGTTTTTTGGCTATTAAGCTTCAAGTCTTATTCGAATTTAAACCTTACGTCATTGTATGTACGTCACTATTTGAATTGAGCATTGCAACAGCAGCGTGTAAGGTTAAAATTCGAAACGCACATTGTGCACGGACAGTTTTTTGCGTGATTCTCTCTGTTTACGCACATAGACTTAGCTTCGCTTTGTATAAACATGTTGGTGACGTCACCCAAATCTTCATGGCCGCCTAAAAATTAATAATGCTTCACTAAGGAACTTTTAAAATTCTAGATCAAAATTTAATTAACCTAAATAGCGAGGAAATAGCTGCACCGAGTTTAAAATCTAACATCGCTTTACTTAAATTCTCCAAAGGTATTAATTTCCTTTTCAAGGATTTCCCTTGAAGTAAGGTTTTTAAAAAATATGAGAGAAATTTTTAGGGCGATAGCCGCTTCACCAAGTTTTAATCTAAAAACGTCCTTTTAAAATCCTGAAAGTTTAACAACATTGTCTCTTATATGTTTAGCCTTGTGGAACACATTCATTTACCAAATATCAGATTATTCTCAATGAAACTTTCAACCGGTACCCTGAGCCCTGCGGATAAACCCGAAAGGCTTGTTTTCGGGTTGGGTCCGAAAAAAAAAGTCACTTATTAATAATATTAAAAAAACTAGAGAACCCGCCACAGCTTCGACCGCGGTATTTTCCATATAAACTTTGCCCCTTATGGGATGGAATTTCAAAACTACCCAAAAATCAATTTACTAAATTTTCACCCCTACAAGGGTTGATTTTTTTCAAAATGCTTTTGCAGTGCGCCTTTGTATTTATTCAAAAGCCTAAATTCTCATTTTGATGTTAATAAGCGAAAAATGACGGATTTCCATACAAATTATTAACTCCTTTTTCACCCCTTTAGGGATTGATTTTCGTAAAATCCTTTCTTAGCGGGCGCCTACATTACCTTAAGAATACCTGTACCAAATTTCAGACTTCTAGCTCCAGTCGTTTTGGCTGTGCGTTGATATGTCACCCGATCAGTCAGTCAGTCAGCTTCTTCTTTTATATATATAGATATACGACGTGAAATAGTTCGAGTATCCATCATTATCCAACGATAATCAATATCCTATTTGCTCTAGAGCTGCTATATTCGGGTGTTCTTCAAATCGCTGATTACTTTTGTGTAGCACACGTCTAGCACAACCTGCCTGCGACTTGTCAGTCAGTGCATCCGTATTCGCTTAGTTTGACAGGAACGCACTGAGTGTCTAACGACTCGCTGGCACGTCGTGCTAGCCCCCCAGCACGTCTAGCACGACCTGCCGGCGAGCCATTTGTCGCTCAGGGCATCCCTTACATATTTGACTAGTTGGACAGAGACGCACTGCGCGACAAACGACTCGCGGGCATGTCGTATTGTCGGTCAGGGCATTCCTTTCATATTTGACTAGTTGGACAGAGACGCACTGAGCGACAAACGACTCGCGGGCATGTCGTGCTAACGCCCGGTAGACTAGTACAACACAAGCCTGCGAATTGTTTGTCGCTCAGTGCGTCACTGTCAATCTAATGCAAAAAGTAAGGGACGTACTGAGCGACATGATGACTCGCAGGCTTGTTGTGCTAGACGTACAGAGTCCTCTAAAACCGGCCCGCAAGCACAACTGCTCCAGCCCGCGGCAATTTTCTTGGCTCGTACGATTTTGGGGGAAGAAATTGTAACGTTTGGGAAACAAAGTTTGGAGACCTATGTACAGATTTCTGCCTGTTTACAATACAGTCACCGCTGCAAGTTATAAACAAAGAAAGTCAAATTATAGTTTACAATAACTAAAAGCCTCCATCATCAGACTCTCGTCACCAAGTGTATTGGATTCGTCCAAATAAACCAAATACTCGACGGGTTTACTAGCAGCTATTGAAGATTTCCACTATCCACCTGGCTACATAGTCAGATCAGCTCGATGGTACCAAATTTTTGTATTGTCATCCGAATTACGTACACTTGCAAAGTTTCAAATCGATACGAAAACTAGAAGTAGGTTAAAATCGACCTCCTAGATTTCTTTACAAACTAAGTTGGTTAGTTCTTATGTTTTAACAAGTGAAGCTGATATAAAGGGACTTGTAAACAGTTTTACGGCAATTTATTGCTGCAATTCGGGTAATCCCCAAAAAGATTACATGTTACATCACTAATGGGGACAAAAAGTTTGAATGTAACATTTTGAGGATAGCCCGAACTGCAGCAGTATATGCCGAAAAATGAGCCTGTTTACGAGCCCCTTAAAGAGTATAACAAACGAAAACACTTTTCCATCCCCTCAAGACACCGTCGAAAAATATATAATAAAAGCAATACGAAAGACACCCGACATCAAAGTTGACGAGACGAGTAATTATCACGAATCCCCCGTGACAGCCGGTTGAACCCCGCAGCTCGGATCCCGCAAATGACGTAATCCCCCAATCGCCCGCGCGATAAATAACCGTATGCGGGAATCCTCGCGTTATCACGGATTTTGTGTACAAAATAGATCTTGAGATTACCCCCCATCGGTCTTGATTACTTGGTTAGTGTAGCGCAGATTGACGCTGGCTTTACGTGGAAAAGAGGAGAAATGTTAACAAATTGCATGAAGCACGTGAATGTCTATAAAAAGGATACAAAAAATGTACACACAAGTAATCCAGCGAGTTAATTACAACAAGAAGGCATAAAAGGAATGCTTGAAAAAGGAAGGAATATATATACGATCTTTATTCTTAAAATATTCTTGCTTTATTCAGACGAGAAATGAAACGAAAAAGGCTGACAAAGAAACTAGACAAATGAAGAGCGCATGACCTCGCAACTTCGAACAACACGTGTACAATTCACTACCCACATATCTTTTCGTGTTTATCCTGAACATAAAAAGCATGTAACTTTTCACTGTCAGCCCAAGAATCAAGTTCCTCCTCACAAAATGACTATACAAGAACCTAGCTTACGGGTTATTCGGAATGTGAGCAAATCTCCAACTACCTGTGAGCCGGGTTCTTGAAGTAAAAATACGAATAGATACGGCGGCGTACGAAAAAGTCCAAGTCACTTGTCATCTGCTGGACTTGTTATAATCGTGCAGCGACCGAAGGTACTGTGTGTGAACGTTGGCGAAGCTATGACTGGACGACTACGCCTTGGACTTTCTTTGAACATGGCCATTCTGTACCTATTAGATATTCTATTCTTTTATAATTAACTATTGACACTTTTCGCCACATATGTTGAATACTATTCGTTTTGTTCTTTTTTTAAAGTGTTAATAAAGGCCTATTCTATTCTATTATTTTCTAACAAAACGCGGGTGCTAAGTAAAGCGTCACTTTTTCGCACCATGAGTACAACAACGACATCGCAAAGGTTTTAACCGACTTCTAATTAATACTTTTCTAATTCACACTGCTCTAACAATGGTATTTAATAAAAACCATTTTCACAACACGCACGCATTACTTTTGACTCAATTGTATGAAAGGAATATTAGGCCATGAAATGCACGTAGAGATGTGTAAATTGAATTTCGTCTTGTCTTGTGCCGTCAGGCGATACGATGGAGGCAAGTGGGGCACTGTCAGTCAAGCTGGTATCAGATAAGACAAGATTAGGCAGGCTTTAAATGTTTACGCATGGCTTTAGCAGTGGTTGGAAATGAAGAACGGGTTTTATCATGCAGAGACAAGGGTATATTCCACAGGAGGCAGGTTTTTATTAATATGGATCGTTGGTATATTGTTTTGTTTAATTCTACACTTCTAAGTCCTAAGTTTTTTGCAGTTTTTCGGGGGTTTCAGGAGAACATAATGTAAATAATATTTGGATAAATACCAATAGGTACTTTGCTATGTAAAACGGTGGAACGCCTCGTACACGGATAATTAGGTTACATGATGTAATGCTATTGTTGCTATGAAGATACCTACATAAATATAATTATTTAGTGGTATTAGTGAAGTTTGGAACTGGCAAATAAACAGATTACAACATTACTACGTGAAGTCAAATTAATTACGTTGTGTTATTTTCCTGTTTTGACCTCCTAATTTCGTCTGGCGTCTTTCAATACAAATAATTTTTCCGTGTTTCCGATGTCGGATTTTTCTTGAATTCTTAACACCGTAATTGGGCAATTCACGAGAATTTTAAGTCAGCTAAAAGGTTTGAAAGAAAAAGGCAAGAACTGTATAGCCGAGGGAAACTGGATATGTGTTACTTTACGTTTAAAATGGAATAAAAGGAAGCAAATGTAAACTGGAGTACGACCAGGATGCGCTATTTACGCAGGCAAGGGTGAGGGGCAATTTCCTTATTTTTTTACGATAGATCGTTCGCGAAGAAAACACTTTTTCGAAAATATTTTTGGATTCCAACAATAAGCGGGCTCTTCTATGGCCGCTAGTTGGTTATTCCATTCAACGGATTTTACCCTTTTATTTAACTCCCCGTTGAGGCAGCGGATTATGGCAGAATTTGAATTTCTCTTTTAGATTACATCGAAATTCATTGGTATTGATTGAGCTATCCGTTTCATCACCGGATATACATATAACACGTTAGTTTTTTACCTCATGATATTTATTTCTATGTATCCCAGTCATGAGAATAGTTATACCAACTGGTGTGGGAAGCGCACAGCTTTTTTAGGGTTCCGTACCTCAAAAGGAAAAAACGAAACCCTTATAGGATCACTCGTGTGTCTGTCTGTCTGTCTGTCTGTCTGTCCGTCTGTCACAGCCAATTTGCTCCGAAACTCCTGGACTGATTGAGTTGAAATTTGGTATACATATGTAAGTCGGTGACCGCAACACGGACGCGTGACGTAAATACATGAAATTGAAACATGGGGGCCAGTTTTGGGGGGTAAATTGGAAAATTAAAAAAAAGTTATGCAACCTATATCGTGTGACATATCAAATGAAAGGGCTTATTGTGAGGATCTTCAATATATATTTTTTTGTATTTCAAGCAAAGTAATTTGGAAGTTATTTAGGATAAAAGGCGTAAATTGACCATGCCCCCCCCCCCCCCCCCGTTATTTCCGAAACTACTGGGGCTAAAATTTTGAAAAAAATACAGAAATTACTCCTGTCTCTATAGATTACAGGAAAACCTATAAGAAGTCTATGGTATTTAAAGTAAATTTCAGATAATCATGTACAGAACGTAACCCTCTCGAGTTGAACTCGCGTGGAGACGCGAGTTCAACTCGCACTTGTCCGGTTTTTTTATCCTTGGTCACACAACTTTTTCACAATTTCACAACATTTTCAGACCTCATTTAGTCAAGAGTGTGTCCATCAAGACTTACACGTAGGCAATTATATTTTCTAAAAAACTTGGAGTGTTTCAAATATTTCCTAAAATTAGATAATTAGGGCAACGACATGGGTATAATTGCGAAATATAACGGTTTTCCTCTTGGAAAACAAACTTTTACAATAATAGCAGATGTTATTACGAAACACGGGAAAGCGGCCATTTTATGAATTCTTTCTTGCGGAAAAGTTTTCTTTCCGAAGCTTCGTCCCTCGAGGTATAAGAGAGAGTGATGGAGTATACTCGGACTGTGCTGACGGAAAAGAGAGGCTTGTGCAATAATATGATAATATATTATCATAGCTTCCAGCCATCACTCAAATTAAAAAACCCACAGAGCGGAATAAACTTAAACATGGGAACTATTTCAAACTAGTAAAATCTGAATTCCCATCTCCGTGTGGCCATTGCTTCTAAAAACACGTCGGAAAGGGAAAATCTTTTGAGAATACACAGAAGTAATGCTGCCATTTTTGAGCCGAAACCGAGGATAATTCTTTCTTTAAGACTAATTATATCTTCCTAAACTTAGGAAGCTAAATTACTCCGGATCTTGATTCAGATAAGTGTAATCGCAGTTAGCTTTTTAAATTAAGAAGCTTTATGCTATACACTTACCTGAATCAGGATTATGCTTTTACATTTTTTAATCCTTTTTTTCAACTTTTATGAACATTATTATTATTAATATTATCGATTCCTATACTTGGTTATAATAAGCGAACTTATCGATCAATAGCAGCGAGTCACCGCTGTTTTATTAATCAAGTAATCATTGCTTTCTCGCCTCATTTACTTGAGGTCGGCTAGTATTCGCAACCCTGACCTTTCAGAGTGTAATTAATGTTGCCAGATCGATTGTACACTTAGCTTCAGAAAGAAGTATTTGATCGAAAGTGATTACTAGTTTGCGTATACGATTGTGTAGGTGCTGCTATAAAACATTTTTGAATCGTTTTAATGACACCTACCACCATTATAAAATGTGGCTTGCGAATCGCGATTAAGGCCTTTACTTAATCGCGATTCGCAAGCCACATTTTATAATCCCCGAGCGAGGGTGCGTTGGATAGTGATGGATTATATTATTAACGCGTATGAAAGAAAGGGACAGTGTAGTCATGATGTGCTTGTACTTCTTCGATGTAAACGCCAAAATTAAATGTCTGTAAGGAAGGAAAAAAACTGGCCTACCAGAACATTGAAATGATAATTTATCATTTTTGCAAAACTATAATCACCGCGAAAGTCGCTGTCGTTTTGCAACGCTAAAGTAAAATTGCATTGATCGAGTGGAGTTGATCTAATCGTGTCCGATTGATAAGGTATATAGTACTTCAAAATTGTACTTGTAACCTTTTTCTTCTATAGCTCGCGTAGCCGCAGTCGAACGATGATATTTGTCGATCTAGCAACGATGTAGCGATGCAATATAATTACAAACTTAAGTTACAAGCAATTACTGATCAGTCTCAAGTAAACGGTGTTGGTCGTCTACGCCCCTTATTATCTCGCTTTGTCGGGTTTATTACAATTTTGAATAGAGTTTAATTTCAGGTCGTATTCTGCCAGTCTTACGTCGAGTCTGTCTCATACTAAGACTGGATGCTCCAAGACAACATTATTCCAACATTTAACATCTTGTAAACTTGAAGTTATTTCAGTTATTTCTCACAAGGTTGTAAGTCTACTTGTTATTTCACGTTTCTAAGTACTTTTCTACACGTCGTTTGTGTAAACTATCAGTTTTTAAAAGAGTAATTGTTTGAACGAATTTAAGAAATTCACCGACAGATGGCGTTACAAAATCCGAGGTACACTTGATTATAAAACGATTGACAGTCCTCCAGCTTTATTGGTCCATACTCAAGCTCATTGCTATTAGATTGATGATTTTGTTCTAGAAGTTACTCCAAGGAAGATTAAAACCAAGGTTATTGATGGATATCGGATACTAGAGGAACCCGTAGCGAAGTTAAATTGAGACCAGTTCTTCAGATGCAGTTGGAAATTTATAAACAATCTATCTTGCGGTGCAAGCGATTATGCTAAGCTATGATTAAAATGTACTAATGGCATATCGGTTTATTCAGGCGGATTTTAAGCGATACAGTGCAATCTATTTTTCGTTAAATATAGGAGATAATAAAGACTACAAGCAATTACTTTAAGAAATATAAAAGTTACAATTACATTATAAATTTATCGACCAAATTGTGGACCCAAGGGGAGCACTGGCAGCTATGTAATGTAAAAAAAATGCGACTACTTCACAGTCAGGTAATGATTGATTAACGTGCGCTCTAATTTAAATGAACATTATTTTCGAAAAAGGAACGATTTAATGGTTAATTAACTGGCTATCAGCGCGGCCATTAGTACAGAAAAATCAAAGTTCCAATTTCAGCCACTCCTCCGATGAGAGGGGAGATTAAACAAAGAACGCATATTATCACTAGCTTAAGATTACTCAAAAGAACCGACAATAGTAGTCGTTAGCGCTGGCTATACAGAGCCGGTTAATCTTCCATCACATTGATCAGTATAAACTAATGGTCCGAGAGTAACAAAGGTAACCCACTGAAAAATGAAATTCGAATCTGTACTTCTATCCCTCTCCCTCTCGAGATTTCACTAAAACACGTGAAAAGGACTTACGAATTTCGAGTAGCAGCTCCTCTGGCCGGCGGCCTAGCAATTAATCTTCATCAGCTATTACAAAGACCAAATAATTCGCAGATTAAGTTCTCACTTACTCATAATAGATGGCATGTTTGCGACAAATTATATGGAAACGAGCAGAAATGTTGCTAGGAAGAATGTTGAATGTTTCTTTTCGATTTAGGAACTGCAGGCTGATGAGTAATTGATTTTTTTCTATGGTAACTGGCTTTAAAGTTGTTCCATGACGCAATTTATCACGGTTATTATTGTTATTACTAAAAACATTTTGTATACACGTCCGAAAGCCCTGATAGGCTACTTTATTAAGCCAATACGTTATTAATAAGTTAATATTCAAGTACACCTTTTTAGGCTTGATCAAGTTTAACAATACTGGATAACATGGCTCAATGCAGACGGCTTGTGTGTGAGAGTATCAAAGCATAGATACACAGCTTTTTTGCAAAAAAAAAAGAATAGATGTCCCATGTTTTTATATTATACCTAACATTGCTTATAATTTCCAAAAGTATGGTTATGGTTATTGAGGGTATAAAACGAGTTTATGCAAGGGTTACTTTAATTGTCAAAAATTGTACGTTATTTAGGTTTAAGCAGCGTTTTAGCTAAGAGCACGCAAGCTTATTTCAAGCATTTTTATTGAAGAAGGCCATTAGTGTGTTCTGGTAATAAAACCGAACCTCAACCCCATTAAGAAGCGTCAGTGATCAAATATAGGGACAAACGCCGTGAAGAGTCTCTCGTATCGGACGTTCGTGTTTCGGCGCCGGTTGGAGGGCTCTCGGAAATTGGAGCAGAAACATATATCCATACTGTAGGTTGACAGATTCGTATCCAGCGTGGATACTAATACTAATATTATACAGACCTGAGTTTCGATGTTCACGTGCTAATAACGTTTCGGTATTCACGTCAGAACAGATTTTGGTGACTATAGTTAAATTTTTATTAGTAATAATAGTAATAGTAATAGTAATAAATCTTTATTGTATCACTGTGTATAAATAAGGTGGTGTATATTGTTGTTTCAACAGTTACCCATTGCGGGTATATTATCCCGGGACATAGCCCTGATCGCGTTTAGTGTTGGCATTTGGTCGGACCACATGCGTCTCGTAAGTTGGACTGGACAACGGTTACATTTAGCCGACGTTTTGAGGTAAGGCCTACAACCAAGGGTCATTGTAGAATTTCCAACTGGTACAATATAATGCAGAAATGCCAACAGTTTTAAACCAACGCTCGCAGAAGTCGCATTGGCCCAATATTGGTAAATGGATGGGCGTAATAATAATATTAAACTGCATTGGGCCGACGTTACTTAATATCTAATAGGGCCTTCGTTATATAAAATGTAGAAATGCCAACTGTTTTAAGGGTTCCGTACCTCAAGAGGAAAAAACGAAACCCTTATAGGATCACTCGTGTGTCCTGTCTGTCACAGACAATTTTCTCCGAAACTACTGGACCGATTGAGTTGAAATTTGGTATACATATGTAAGTCGGTGACCGCAACACGGACGCGTGACGTAAATATATGAATTTTAAACATGGGGGCCACTTTTGGGTGGTAAATTAAATAATTTAAAAAAAAGTTATGCAATCTATATCGTATGACATATCAAATGAAAGGGCTTATTGTGAGGATCTTAAATATATTTTCTTTTGAATTTCACGTAAAATAGTTTAGAAGTTATTTAGGAAAATAGGCGAAAATTGACCATTCCCCCCACCCCCATTATTTCCGAAACTACTGGGGCTAAATTTTGAAAAAAGTACAGAAAATAGTTCTTTACCTATAGATTACAGGAAAACCCATAAGAAGTCTATGGTATTTAAAGTAACGTATATAGTAAATTTCAGATAATCATGTACGGAACGGAACCCTCTCCACGCGAGTTTAACGCGCACTTGTCCGGTTTTTTTAACAACGGTATTGTGTTCACAATGGCCCAACATTGGTACCCAATCGGTTGGGCATAATGATACTTTTTGTTATATTGGTCCAATACTAGTTTTATGTTGACAAAGTACTAACTATATCCCTAAGAATTCCCTACTGTTGGCCAATGGATGCTAACGGAAAATGCTACTTGGGAGAAGACAGGTAAAAGCAGACAAAAATTCAGACGTAACAAACAGACAGATAAACAACAGATGTTCTTCGCATTCATAACGTGAGTGCCTAAGACTTAGAAAACTCCTTAGCTTACTTATAAAAGTAAGTTATAATTTTCTTTATTCCGAGCTTTGTACACAGAATGGTTATCGTGTTTCTGAAATATGTCTAACAATTTTTAAAGCTTTTTGTAAAACTCGAAACTTTTTTCCTCTGCATAATGAATGTTAGAGGTCCGTCCTGAATCGCGGCACATTTCGTGTGAAAGTTGGCGCCAACTTCCTTCCGGCCCCGGAAATATGAAAAGTTATAAACCGTGAAACCGCTTCTCGTTTCACTAGTGTTTGTCATAAATCACCCTTTTAAGAACATTTCACTAGTATTCTAAACTATCATTCCAAGTTTGGATCACGCAGCTCGTCGCTGACGCAGTGCTGTGCATGTTACAGAATCACGCCACAAAAATTTTTGTCTAAAGTCTGCCTGTTGTCCATTCTATGCCAATAAAAATATCAGCTACTGTATTATCACCTGCTTAAGTATAATTCAGGGTGAGCAGACTAACCCACACGATGAACTAACAACCAGAGCCCCTAGTGCAAAAGTTTCTATTTCTATATGAACGAAGCGATTAACGCGTTCGAGACGTTTTTTATGATCCAAACTTACACTTAGGCCACTTTTGAAGGTTGCGGGTCTCCGCTGGATGCGAGCAGCCCAGGATCGGTCGTTGTGGCGATCATTGGGGGAGGACTATGTCCAGCATTGGGCGTCTTTTGGCCTTGAATAATGGTGAAAGTTTAATGCGATATTGTTTTATAAAATTAACAATTTTTCATGGTTCATAGTCGTATATCAATTCTTCGACAACAGCGTCTACTGAGATACAGGAACGAAAATCACAGTATAACAGAACTGTAGTTCAACTCCGGCCCGTTACAGTATTATTATACCTAAGTACTATCGCTCAGGCACGCTCGGCAGCGTTCGGGTAGGTACGCTCGTGTACGTAGCACTACTGGGCGCATCTTAGGCATTCCCCGGCCTATGCTCGAAGCGCGGCTTGCGAATGAATTCCTTGTCCATCTGTCTGTCTAGATTCTTCTCGGAAACGGCTAAAGATACCTATCAAACCTGAATGTAGACATGTAAATTATTTATTTATGGAGTGGAAGAAAATAAATCTCTATCCTATGTCTTTTCCCGAACGCCAAGAATCAGTACAACTCTGCCGCGTCACTACTGTGTATTCTGCATGTACATTATAATAACTTAGAAACTCCACGTAGGATGTCACTTGACACCAAACGCGAAGCATCTATGTACTCGTACTTAGCGATATACTTTCAATATTTTGTGGCGATAAGTTTTGTGCAAAATTCATTTGCTTTTTGTATATTGTTTCCGTTTTATTTCCATATGTTCAAGGCGTGCTTTCTTACTGTAAAATCTAGTAAACGCTATGTTAAACAGCTATGGCCATTTCTGAAATGGCAGTGGATATAAGCAGCCTAGTAGTAAGTAGGTACTAATGGCAGTAGTTTGTAGTAGCTCGTTGAATAAGTATGAATCGGAATTACTTTTTAGTTATTTTGTTATGTATGTTGTAGTCTTTAAGGTATTTACGTTATACTTCATCCGCTGAAAGAGCGCCGTCGGTGAGGACTGCGCAGTAGTCGATTTACCGGCCAAATTGGTGGTGTGAGGTGAGGCGCGACGGAGGGGGTTACGCGCAGTATGCTGTCGCGCTATTGGTTCTTCAGTCGACCTTTGCTTCCCGTACTGAGTTTACGTTTCGTTCGCTCCCAAAGTACAGTCACGCACGTTTCTTTGCGTGATGGTTTTGCATAAAAAGGGAAGAAAAATTATTAATAATGTTTTTTGTTTTGTAAAGAGCTGAGAGTGATGTAGCAAATAATTTAAAACAATGTATAAAACGAACTGCACGTCTAGCAAGACTTGCCCGCGAGTAATTTGTCGCTCAGTGTGTCCCTTACATGTTTGACTAGTTCGACAGAGGCGACAAACAACTCACGGGCATGTCGTGCTAGCCCCCCTGCAGAGGCAAAGAAAACTTCCTGATATCGCATAATAGTCAGAGACAGCGTCATAAGTTTCACATAGTTTAGTACCGTATCGTTTCAACGTCACTTTGATAAGAACATGTCTGCCGACACTTAATGTTAGACACGATGAACATAATAAAAATACCGCCCCTTATAGCACCATACGTGGAGCAATCCAGAAGATGCGAACACGTTCTTTTTGACGTCTTATTTTCCTTCGTTTGTAGGTGTGTATTTAAATCAATTTGCGTCTGAAAAGGGGCGGTGTAAGGCAATAAAAAGTCCGGGCACGAACCGAAAATCAGATTTGGGCAATAAAACCCAAGCTTTTGCTAAAACAACCCTCGACATTAATGATAAAATTAACTTTTCAAATTATTTTACACAAAAAGGCTGCTCATGAATAATTCATGATGCAAAATAATATTGCTGAAGTTAGAGGCAACTCTTCTAACGCAAGCAGTAAAGTTCGGCTGAGTTACAGCCGGTTGAGAGCAGCTTATATATTGAGAGCAACTTAGGCACTGAGAGCTCCAATGGCTTTGCGAAGACGTACAAAGATCTTAATTGACGAGTATCTTAGGATTTGCCATCTGCGACTAAAGCGGATTAAGAGGCGTATTACATAGCTGAGCTGGCAACGCCGCGTTATACTTTGAGTGAAATTGAGTGAAAATCGAAACTGTATCCTATTAACGTTGTCCATCCGGTGTTTTTATGTGTGTAATGCAAGATTTTATCATGTTAAGGCATGTTTTTGTGTATTTATGTAAACATGTATTTAATGCATTTGATACTGTTTTCTTTGATTTTGTCTCAATTTCAGTTAAATAATCAAGAAAAAGGCGCAAAATTTGACGTTGCCAGCTCAGTCTTGTAAAAAGCCTCTAAAAATTTGCTTAAACATGGTCGCTCAGGGGTTTAATTCACTTGCCGGACGAAATCTCGACGACTACGACTAGTCGTCGAGTATGGCTATGTTATCCTCTTAACACTTTGAGTGCCAGGAGCCCGCTAGGCGGGCGCTGTTTGTAGCGCATTTTAGCGGAAAAACGCTGCTACGCGCTGCACGCGTGGCGCGTAGCGATTGTTGGCGCTGAAAGTGTTAACAAATATCGTTGCTGATTTCGCCTATCAATCATAAATTGACCCGCGCCCTCGTAAGCAATATGCGAATTGTGTCACATAATGATACCTGACTTTGTTTATTCTTTTAACTGCTTAACTAGCTGTGCCGCGAGTTTATTCGCGTTGGATTAGGATGAAAAGTATTATATGTTAATCCAGTATAACCTATCCCTATTCCAAATTTCATCCAAATCCGTCCAGCCGTTGAAGCGTGAAGTAACAAACATGTTTACTCACAAACTTTCTCATAACATTAGTGTGATAATATGTATTGAAGATCTGTCGTCAGTCGGTGAATTATATTTCAAAAACAAAAAGTTAGCTTCGTTCCCTTTAATAAATTAAAATTATCTTGATGCTGCGGCGATCGCGTTTTTCCCGCTTTCCATAGATAATGCCTAATGAGTTTCCGAGACACGAGTCAGTTTGAACATTTGAATGTTATAACTTGACTTGAACTGAACAAAAGACTTCGCGACAGTTACATTTTGATACATCATACAGGTTAGCTAATGTCGGATCGAGGCCCTGTCGTCACTATATACTCGTATCAGGCAAAGAGCATATCCAATAGACACCGCATAGCCGAGTGACCCCGCTGTAATTATTAGAGTCAAAAGCCAGAAGCGGCGGGGCTATAGGCAAGCGCGGGAGCGCATACCTTCGAACTCACCAATCGCAAAGCTCAAAAAACCCTGTACGTTTGACAACTTTATTTGCTAGTAAAAGTTAGGCTAAGCGGTGTCTTTAGGATATTTGGTTTGTGTAGGTGAGACATCATGACACATGAGACATGAATCAACCACGAGCCCATATTCAATTAAAAGTCCAAGAAGGAATAATAAGCGTTCTTTATCTTGACAGTTTAAAGTCTTCCTCAATTCAGGAGCACTTAGGGCACTAAGATCAAGTCTGTTTGCAAGCTATATCGGGGTATTATTATTTTCTTTATCGCGGGCAGCGCCACGGCGCAGTAATTGTACCGTATCGGCCTCATTACGGTCCTACGAGTGACATAAAATAAATAGCAGACTTACACTTAATACTCAATAAATATGAATATGAACATAGTTGGGCACTAAACCTTTAATCCGTTAATCGTTAATTAACGAATTTAACATATCGAGTACGCAACCCTAAAAAAGAAAAAAAAATAGCTTTTAACAACGGGGTAACCATTTACAACCTACCTATGAAATAAGACAAAAAATAACTTTTGCAAGCTCCTATCTCCGTTCAATCGTAGAGTGTGATACCACTTTTCAAAGGTTATTCCGTTTACTTTTTTTTTATGTGATGTTAATACAAATTCCCGGTTTTCGGACTTTTTCCTTGACTTGTGCTGTAAGACTCTGCTTCTTGCCAAATTGTATGATTCTAGGTCAACGGGAAGTACCCTATAGGTTTTGATTCCCTTTGGAGTCCCTTGAAAGTATCAAAATATGAGACATAGACGGGCATATCTTTTGATTGCAGTGACTTAGAAGGTTGATTTTTTCCTAAATTTAAGAGCTTGCGGACTTGAGTATTTGATATTAATTTCAACTTGATACCTCCACGCGTTCCTGAGAAAAAGGTCTTGACAGACAGACAGACAGACAGACTGACAACCGAGTGATCCTATAAGGGTTCCTTTTTTCCTTTTGAGGAACGGAACCCTAAAAAGTTAAGTTCGTTAAACGTTAAAGCGTTACATTTCGGAAGATTTAACGGAAGTTAACATTAATCGTTAACTCGTGATAGAAATTGCATTTTATATGTCGTTGCGTTAGTAATTTACTTACAAAAGATTTTAGTATGTGCAATGGAAGTTTAGGCAGGACATGAAACATTTGTAAAAATAGGGTATTGCATCAGAGTTTATAATACTTAATACCTATTATTTAGAGATCAAATTCAAATCAAAAGCTATCTGACATAATCTGCGCGTTGTCTTTTTGGCAAATAATAAAGTTACAAGGTACTGTTTCTTTTTCATACGTAATTGCGGAACCCTCGGCGCGCGAGGCAGTCTCGCACTTGACCGGTTTTTTAGTAATGGATTAGCGGTTAACGAAACTAACTATTTGAGTAACGGTGACCAGCTATGAATATGAATATAGTGCATGTAGAAACATTCAACACCCTTACAAATGAGAATATTAGAGAACTTCTCACGTGAAAGTTTCGCAAATTTGAAACTTTCTTGTCGGTACAATGCTAGCTCTAGCCTTATTAAGACCAAACGACGTTAGCAATTTGCCTTACGTAATAAGACTGTCGAGGTTACTTTTACGTTTATTGGGTGACATTTGGCGAAAGGGTCTTAGTTTGCACTTACGGTAATGACACTGATAAAGTGGTAACTATCGTTCGATCCCTTTTATTATTATTAGCTGACAGCGTAGGTATAGAGGTAATGGGTGGATATAAACATTTATGTCCCAACCTCACAGACCCATCCTAAAGAAAACGTTTAGTCTATCATTTACTAGCAAATAAAATTGTCAAATGCAGGGCGCGGGAGCTTAATGGCCGAATTCAGAAACGCCACTTAAGCATTTGATTAGTTATTAAATAGTTAAATGTCCCTCGACTAGTTGTCAACCTGTACAGAAATATCACTGAAACGTCACTTTAATTAAAGATCAATTTGAGTGGCCTTTCTGAATTCAGCCATAGAGGAGGCCTATCGCAAAGCTGCTGGCAACGTCGCGTCTTTCTGGACTATTTAAGTGAAATTGAGTGAAATTAGTATGTACCTAGTCTGTTAAGGCCGGCCACATACATTCGTCTTTCTGATTCGATTTCCGAATTCGTTTTTCGAATCGGGCTCTCCGAACGGAGCAAATCCATGTAACAATTAGGGCTTGTCACACACGTTCGATTTTTCTGTCCAATCGTTCCGAACGCTAGACCTTCGAAAAAAACTAAACGAATGCAAGACCTACATTCATTTACTAGGGTTCGCTATACACATTCGAAAATTTCCGAACGGTATGTGCTCAGTCATATCGCATCACGTGATCGAGCTCCGTTCCTTCGAGAAAAAACGAATGTGTGTAGCGTTTGTACGGAATTATGAATACGGTTTCCATACATGGTTTTAGAATCAGGAAAGCGAATGTATGTGGCGGGCCTTACATTGTCCATCTGTTACGATATATTCCGCATAGCCTTCCACGCGGTATACTTCATGTAACACAAAGTCTTTATTAACGCTAATTTTGCTGTCGTAATATTCCGTAAAATATCTACACTTGATCAAATATTTATTTTATACCCACGTATTTGTTGAAATTATAACCTCACATCGCGTTAGCGACAAGCTAAGCTACCAAAACTTTAGTTTAACCAGATGTTAATTCGTTCCATTACGCAAAATAATAATGTTCACGTCACGCAATGTTTTACGTAAGTATAATAATTTGTAGCCAGGGGAGCTAGGACAATATATCCGCGAGTATTTTGTTGCTGAGTGCGTCTTTATCAAGCTCAAAAAAAAGGAAGAAGGGGAGAGGGGGGGTATGGGTGAAATATATAAGGGATGCACTGAGTGACATATGACTCGCGGACCAGCTATGTTAAGGTCCGGTTAAACCAAACGCGTTTGCGCTCATTTCGTCTCTTATTATCGTCCGACAATCATAAATTACCCTGCTAGCTCGTAGGCATTATGCAGAGTTAGGTATCTACAACCATGGCCACCAGCATCGAAATACTACCAAGGTCGAAGACACATACGAACACTTGGTTTATACGCACTGACGGGTCAAGTTAGACTCGCCCGTAAGTTCATGAACGAACGAAGTGTCAACCTTTTGGCCGCCAAGCATGTCTGAGAAGTAACACGAATTTCAACTTTAAGTCAAGGTATTGGTCCTATTTACCCTGTATAGTCTGTCACGCATAGTCGACAACGGCAACCAAAAGGTTAAAGAGAATCACACCCCAGTTGTCCTAGACGTGTAGAGTTCATAGAGTAAGATAGACAAATTTAATCGAACGGGTCTTTATTAAACCTAGCCCAAAGATCTCAAAAGAAGGCTTAACCATACCCTATTGCTGATGCCTTAGTCCTTACGACATACATACAAAAGTCTAATATTGTTTGATTCACACGCTATCATTTCATTGTGCGCGGTGGGTTCGGTGGTGTTGCGGTCTCACACCGCACGATGCAGCAGGACAATTTTTCAATTATAACAATGTCACTAAAACGACTGAACCTGCGATGGTGTCAGATTCGCGTTCTGACACCTCAAAAGTAAGCCTTGCGAAAATTGCTTTGAGCAGTTCCTTACTATATATTTCAATGACCTAGCCTAAATACCGCACATACGGCTAGTTGGCTTCATTCCAAAAAGGAATATGACGTCGACTCATATGTGAATCGATAGAATGCAAAAGTTCCTGCCTCAGAAACAATAGCTGCGCGCTGAAAGAAGAGTAGATACATATGTAATCAGTAAGCACCATGGAAATAGAACCATTAAAACTGATAGGGTTCGTTAGATTTAGTGAGCTATATGTATACTGTGTTTATATGTGTACTTTTTGGGTGAGTTGGATTTTCACTTCTATCGGCAGTCCCTAAAGACTGCCCCGCGTTTTATTCTCATAGGATTACTGAAAAGCAGTGTTTCACTTCGGAGCAAACATATTTATATCTGGGGCTGTATAGATAGAATCCCTAGCTCACTACACTTAGGATTCCATGTTAGAATACCTCGCAACGCTCGTGAATCTATTCAGGAATCCGCCATCGTGCTCTGGATTCAATGTTTTGGCCTTGCCTTACATATCACTTTGCTCCTATGTGACACTATCTACTATTCTTTGCTCGCAAATTCATATCACATTTTATAGAAATTTGTAAGGATAGTGGTAGAAGAAAAGATTCTTTGAAAAATCTTTGATTGTGACTTTCAAAAGTAGACAAATTGGCGTTTAAGAAATTGAGTTCAAATTAAACCTATCAGCTTCAAATACTGATTAACAAGAAAGCAAAACTTTGCCGTCTACTAGCAAGTTAGCTTTCAGCTTAACTTCTTTGAACGGCTAATGTCAAAATAAGATAAATGTGTTGCAAGAAGAAAAGTTTAAAAGTACCTACAAAGTAGGTGTTTCATCACAAACTCGAACAGCTGAGTCCTTTGCGACACATGGTTTACTCGGAGGTTGAGCCACGACCTGTTTCTGTTCTGAGCTGGTATGAGCTGGCCTTACAGTAGATACATAGTTTAGGGTTAATAGTACAGTACAGTGCCAAAAGTGTGCATTGTATTAGCAACAAAGCTCACGTCTGCGCAAGAAAGATACCCTTCATTTCATACACATACATAAAGAAATTGGGTCACAGTACCTACTTATCATTATAATACGTGGCCTACTATGCTGGCGAATTATTAAGAAAACCTGAGTTGTAACTAGGATAGTTGCTTACCTTGGTTTAAGGTAAAGATTATTAACCTTTTGACCGCCACAGTCGGCTGCAGCTGTCAGCGGATATAGGATAAACAAGTACCTCTTATTACCATGACTTAAAGTTGAAATTCCTGTTACTTATTTATTTATTCAATTGTAAAGTCATGTACATTTTAATTAGGTGTTGCAGTGTTGTTGATAAGTCAGACCATGACGCCTCAGACATGCTTGGCGGTCAAAAGGTTAATATATTTGTTGCAGTCGGCGGGGTTAAGAGCTTTTACTACGCTTTCACGGGAGTAATGATATCTTCATGTATCTTTACTCCCGTGAGAATGGTTCAATTGTCCGGGATAGAAGACTCCAAAGTGGTTTATTCTCGTTTGTAAAATGACCACTCAGCAGTTTTATTATTAAATCCGTTCTTATGACTTTCACAAGTGAAATACGTAAGTACTGAATTTTGTTTACAGTTCCCTAAAACAAAACGAAAAATGCGGTATAATAGTGAAAGATATATTGGAAACAATATAGCGTTTTAAATTGATTAAGTTTATTCTGCCAGACCTGCAGCTCAGTTGTGTAACTTGTGTAACAGTTGGTATCACTGTTGGCTTTTGCTCGCAAAAGTAAACAAATTTGACCCTTAGAGACGTCACACTTCTTCGACCTGTGGTTCACAAACGTGCGCAGCGGCTAATCAACGTATAAATGAAACTATTAATGTAGACTGTAGGTCAAAGTAATTCGGTCTACATTTGAATGCGTCCCTCATCGCTTATCACACGCTGCGCATGTTAGAAAATCACGTGGCTGTTCAAATTTAAATGATATAGGTATTATGAAAGTACTTAAATGTAAACAAACGCATATTACAGAAAAATCAGATCATTTTGACTATTAATTTTTATTTAATTAAGGGTCAAAATTAGTGTAAAATATAATTATATTGTTTTTTAGTTCTGATTTTAGTTTTTTGGACATCCTCATCAAATTTATGTCATGTTTTATTTGTACGATGTTGGTCTCAAAACAGTATTTTCGGAAATACTTAATTGCAGATTTCGTTTAAACGCCATACATTTTGTACAGTCTAACGACAGCTGTGATTTTTGCGAGTGGTATGAACAATGACTTTTCAAAGCTTCATAACTCATAAAATAAACAACATAAAAATGTTTTGCGTACACAGATCGGTTTCAATTAATCAGCACTTTCCAATAAAAGATGAAGAAAAAATTATGCATCTTCCCTATTCAATCGTTTCCAATCGGAAGATTTCCTCTGCTCCGATGTTTCTAAGATTCACGAAGTTTTCGTTCGCCTTTAGTGTTTCGCGGAACAATCAGGACCTATTGTGAAGTTTGCTAAGACATGGACCAGTTGACGCATAAATATAAAGTTTTGGGTATTACCTATATGTTCCAAATTGAACTCCGCAAGTCGCCAGCAAACGATGCTTCTGGGCAACACGATAAACATTTATATAGTGATGCTACAAACAAATAGCTTACAAAAAAGTCGCTTATTGTCTCTGTCGATATATACGCCTAAGTTTCTTTAAACCATTTTACGGATTTTGAAGCGGTTTTCACCATGCCATGGAAAATATCTTGAGGATTATTTAATGAAATGTCCTCCTCTAGTACCCCCTTCCAATTGTATAACCAAAAGTTTCTCTGGTCTTGGGCCTGCCTGATGATGCCCTTAATATCGTAAACCACATTCAAATCCGTCCAGTAGTTTAAAAAAGCTTATCGCACAGATACTATCAGACAAACATAGAAACAGACAAACAGACAAGAAAGTCAGAAACCATTGAGATGTGTTGTGTTGCTCATTCTGAAGCCCACCATAGCATTTTTTCATTGTTATGATCAATGTTCAGACTCTTTCCATTTTACGATTTTATTATACGTATGTGTATACTACACATATGTGTGTACTGTCAAACGAAAATAACAGCGTTATAATAATGGGCGATTTTAACGTTGACTACCTTGCTGACTCCCCACAAAAGCGTGAACTGGTGGACTTGATCAACTCTTTCCGTTTCACTCAAAGAATAATATTTCCCACGCGACAGGTTGGCACATCGAGTACTTGCCTGGATCATGTTTACACCAACCTTCACATGAACTCACATGATATTCGCATATCGTCTATAGATACTCATATATCTGACCACTACGCCCAAAAGGTCACACTTAATCTGCACATGGATACATCAAAATATACACTCACCCGTAAGTTCCAAAAGCACAAAATAGATGTTTTTAAAAGCATACTCGTTGCTGTCGACTGGCCGAGCATTCGCACTAAGTCTAACGGCGACCCAGTTGCATACCTTACTTCAATCATTAATATACTGAATAATGCTTCTGAGACCTGCTTCCCTTTCCGACGGTGTATAAATCAACGCACAAAAGTTTGTCCATGGTTAACCAATGACATCATAATGCAAAAACAACTTTTAACTAGTCTGACCCAGTTATCTAACTCGGTACCAAAAAATAATAAACTGATTCTAACTATACTATCATTATCACTTAAATTTGAAGAAATGCTTGCTAATGCGGAACGATCATACTACTGCAATACTTTGCATAACAGCTCAAATCAGCAAAAAACGCTATGGAAAATAGTAAATGAATACACCGGTCGAGCATTATCAAAACACGACTGCACTCTAAACGCACTTAAAGATAACAGTGGCTCGCACTATGAATCGCCGCACCGGCTAGCTAATGATATAAACACATTTTTTCTGTCCGCCGCCGCTGCCGTGAATGCTCCTACCGCAAATCCGGGCGATGCAAAACAACTGCTCAGTCAATCATCTGATTCAAGTAGTGTCTCAATACGTTTAGTTCCGTTCACGGAAAAAGAACTGTATGACATCGTTATGAAAGACGTTGTTTGCAAAAACACATGTGATATTTACAATATCTCGACTAAGCTGTTAAAAATTGCTTTGCAAGAAATATTGTTACAACTCGTTAATATATTTAACGATTTACTAAAACAAGGAAAGTACCCGAACGTTCTTAAAAACGTAAAAGTGGTACCTATTTACAAAGGCAAGGGCCCCAAAGACAAAATTCAAAGCTACAGGCCAATTAGTATAATACCTACTATAGCCAAAATCTTTGAAAACGGTCTGTCCAAGCGACTATCTTCCTTCTTAGAGCTAAATAACCTACTTAGCAAAAAACAATACGCGTACAGGAAGAGTAGATCATGTGTGTCTGTTATCCGCGATACTATACACAAAATTATGAAGTCTAAGGAGGGGTCTTGTCATGTAGCAATTTTGCTATGTGACATGACCCGCGCCTTTGATCTCTGCGATCATGCTGTCCTAGGAGAGAAATTTGAACATATAGGCATCCGCGGGCCAGCATTGCGAATCATGTTGGATTTTTTAACAGAGAGACAACAGGTTGTGGCTTTAAATGGCGGTGTCGTCAAATCAGAGTGCGGTGGAATTGATATAGGTGTGCCTCAAGGATCCTCCTTAGCTAATTTGTGCTTCCTTATACAAGTGAATGACTTACCAAACATTGTCAGAGGTGATATGTACATCTTCGCCGATGACGCATGTGACGTCCTAACTGAGAGTTCCGTCCCCAAGTTAGAGGAAATAATAGCAGACGACGTCTCCTCAATGCAAAGGTGGTTCATCAGTAATGGTCTAGTTTTAAACCTAGGAAAAACTCAACTCCTGCATATACACCTCGGAGGCAGGCCTCCTGTACCACTTCGCGTTATCATTGATGGCACAATAGTACCGCAAGTGCATCACGCGAAGTTCTTGGGTGTCACGATTGATTCCGCGCTCAAGTGGGATAAGCATATTGACATCCTTTGCGGTAAACTGTCCGGCGCATGCTTCGCTCTGAGCAGACTTGCCCACATTTTGCCGCAAACACAGTTACGCTCGAGCTATTTCTCCTTGTTCCACTCTGTGATGTGCTACGGGCTCGAGTTGTGGGGTACCGCAACTGAATGGCACCGAGTGTTTGTTCTACAAAAGCGCGCTGTGAGAATAATTTCGTTTGCTGCACCAGGCACGCCAGCCAGGGAACTTTTTGCAAAGAACAACATACTTACACTACCGTGTCAGTTCATTTTTGACATTGCTAAGCACGTGAACAATAACATCGATGCATTCACAAAAAGAAAACCATCGCGTACGCGGTTAGGAAGCAAGGGGCTGTTACTCACAGCCAGTTGTCGACTGACCAAGTCCACCAAGACCATGCACGTGCTGGGTCCCAAGGTATACAACAAACTACCTGATGACATTATAAAACTCGAAAGTAATGCTTCCTTTAGAAGCCATTTGAAAAAGTGGCTTGTGCGCAAGTCATTTTATAATATTGATGAATTTTATGTAATAATTAATGAATAATTCTAATAATAACAATATATAATTTTATTAAAACTGATTGTACTTAACTATAGAAAATGACATGTAATATTAAATAATATTATGAATAAATGAGTATGAGTATGAGTATGAGTATAGATTTGTCCAAAGTATATGCCCGTATGTCACGTAAGAACACGTTAACTGGAAAAACGAAATTACTTCGCTTTTACTCCGCTTTCCGAAGTTGATTTCAGTATTACTCTTTGCGACGGCAGAGTAACTTTTCTTGTTTGTTCTTTATTTCTACGAATTGTGTACAAATGTTATTATCATAAGTTACTCTGATACGAGCGTGATTCATTCCTGGAGGTAAATAAAGTATTATCCTTAAAACCATAATGCGAAGTTGGAGCTTGCAGTTAATCTTGGCCTGCTATGTTATTTTCTAACAAGTGAAGTGTAGGCATTTTGCGGAGTTAGGTATCTATGTCAGTGGCCGACTGCGTCGAAATACAACTAAGGTCGAATACACGCACGAGCATACAGTTTATACGCACTGACGGGTTAAGTTACGTGGCCAGTGAGTTCAAAGACGAAGTGTTTTATTTGAGAGAATCAGAGCCCTGACCTTCATGGGTTTTGTAAATAGCCAGATGATTTAGACTCCTTGATATGACTGCTTTTTTCGCGTCTTATTGCGTAAATAAATGCGTATATTCCCTCAGATATACGTCGCCAATTGTAAAAGCGCTGAAATCTTTTTACATGTGGCGTGGCGAGGAATACATACATACTTATATCAATCATGTTTCCCAATGGGGTAGGCAGAAACCACGGATTTCCACCTGCTACGATCCTGACACACATCTTTCGCTTCGTCTACTCGTAATACGTTCTTCATACACGCTCGCCGGTTTAAAGTACTCTTGACCTGGACTTTCTTAAGAACGTCCCCGATCTGCAGCTCAATTACGTAGCACAATTGGTATCGGTTTGGCTCGAAAAGTAAAACAATTTAGTCGTCACTCAATGTACATAAGGGTACAATTGGTTTATTTTTCGCGAAAGCGATTCCAATTGGTGTTACGCAATTGAGCGGCTCGTCTTGGTACGTTCGACGAGGTATACTGTGCATTTTTTCGGGATGAAAGCGGCCTATGTTTTTTCGTGGCCCTGTAAATCATTGGAATTTCTTCAAAATAATTCCTTATCTTGTGGAAATATCCCGGAACCGGAATAGAAATTATTTGATTTCCCTTTTAAGAATCGATACCACTGTGTACACGCTATGTTTACAACAAACTGTAGAGATCGGGGGTCGATGACCGCACTTACGATAACAACCGGGTCAAGGGCAGTAAGTGAACATAAACCGCAGTCAACGCGTTAACTTTGTTATCGCAACCACGTTACACATACGTTAGAGATAATGCATCTTTCTTCATGTGATTGCTCTTATTTGGATAAAATACCCTGGTGCTAAAGCTTCCTTGACTTCCTCTCCCTTGCCACTTTCATTGTCAAGGACCTGGTAGCCGGGTTCTCTATTCCCAGAAAGCTTTCCTTTAACTCTTTAGTGCCATGTAGCACCTTTTTTATTATTATTAAACAGCCCACCTATTGCAACAGTACTCCGTTATATCGGTCTAGGGGGACAGGGGATGGATGATAGGAGATAGGAGGTAGGGGATGGACCTTCGGATCTCGTCCCTCACCGTACGAAATGCAATAGCAAGCCATTACTTTACGATAGTATTCCGTAAGAGCGAAGTATTATCTTGCAGTGTTGCCAGGTCCAATCTGAAAATACAGAACACTAAAAGTACTTAAAAAATAACCGTAGCTTTTAAATCCATAGTAAGTATTTCTCAAAAAGTTAACGTGCTTACAGCAACTTTTAATTTTACCAATACGTTACGATTTTGTAAACACATCATCCAATCTTATTATAGAAAATTTAACTTTTTCTTTCATTGTTAAGGAATAATTAATCGTTTAGTTTCTTAATTAACATTATTACCTAAGAAATGTATGCAAAACTGTCTTCTTTCCTAATTAAAATTATATACACTAATTGGCTGCAAAAAATGTAAAACCATTAACTTTAGTTTCTGTTTCTGTATTGGTACTGTACAGTACAGAGTTCCTGCGCCTCTATTCGGGAACGCTAAGTGATGTTGTAGCGACTCGTAAGCGAGATTTCCCGCTCTTCCGCACGACGCGTAATGCGTAAGAGCGAGATGAGAAATCTCGCTCGCGAATCGCTACCGAATCACTTAGCGTTCCCGAATAAAGGTGCTGTTTTACAGTGACAACTTAACAAGCGACAAGTGTCAATGTCAATACGATCGGCTTGGCGGGAACGGATGGCAGGCGACGGTGAAAATACGTTTCAGTTTACGCATCCGAATTGAATTGACGTTCGAAAATGTGTTACCAGCTGCAATAAAAGAAGCATTCGAAATATATTCGTGGAATCACTGCTATCTTGGTTAAGCCGATCCATTTACGAACAGTATCATATAGTGAGGATTATTTATTTGCTTTACCACTTCCACTTTTCCGCTTTTAAGCGCAAACTTGCTGAAAACATCGAACCTAGATAACGGGATCTTGAGCTTGAGGCAAATTATTTCAAGCACGTTTTCCATCTATTTTTTTATCAAGTCTGATGATTCATAATGAGGATTATACGCATTCATTACAATCGCAAATAATTAATGAAGGAACTCTCAAACAAGAGGCTAATTCCCCAGTTATTATGTTTATCTAACAATAAACACAGCGAATTAATCCCAAGCCAGCTCATTAAGCGAAAACAATGTTTTTATCACGTGATAAATGGCCCCCGGATGGGTCGGGGTCGAATCTTCTGTTTTCTATTCTGTGGCAGGGAGATTCAATTAATTCAGAACTATCAATTAAGGTCTTGTAATAAAGATACTTGCGTTGATTTACTTTTCTATATTATGTTCCTAGTGGCTCCGTAAGCTGTAGAACTCGCGACAAACTTAACTTTGCCGTTGGAAAACTGATATCCCAATACATCGACATAGGTCGGCTCAGTTTACCAATGCCGCAAATAAGTTTGCAATTGGAAAAACACCCGTATCTCCGCCATTTTGAAAAATTTCGAAAAACTGAATCGACAAAAAAATCTATTTAATAATCGAACCTGCTCACAAAATTTCACGAGAATCAGTTGAGAACTGTGACCTGTAGACGAGAACAAATGGACAGACGCCGGACAGCCGACGGACATCCGCTGGACATACGAAAGCATTTTTGCCCAAGCTGAAACGGAGACGCTTCGCTCGCTTCGCTCGCTCGGTCGATTATTAGTAGTATTATTATGACGAGTATCATAGGTTTTTTTGCACACGCAGTTTATAGGTACCAGATACGTGCATAATCAGTGTCCACTTATGTTTTTTTAATTTGAAATATTTACCAAGCCTATTTTTAAAATAGTTAACCGAGGGTGCACTGATCACTGTCGGGCGAACTGTTACCTGATAGGAAGTGGCGCCTGGGTTTGCTAGTGCTCAAGGAGCGTGATAGCTTCAGAGACTGCATTTTCTAGGTTTTGTTGTTAGTCCAGCTGCTCAATTAAGTAACATCAATTGGTATCGCTTTCGCGAAAAGTAAACCAATTGTACCCTTATTTACATCGAGTGATGACTAAATTGGTTTACTTTTCAAGTCAAACCGATACCAATTGTGTAACGTAATTGAGCTGCAGTTCTTTAAAAGCCTTAGTTATATCTAAAAGCATCTTTTCTAAAAAAGTATAAAACAAGGTCACTTATTTTGTGTCTCTGTATTCGCTTGATACGTCTTAGTTACTTAAATGATTGACATGCGGTTTTCATCATCCATCATTTAGAGAATTTCTTATGGAAGTTTTGAATGTATAATACGAAACTTAACGAAGCGGGGGCGGGTTGTTAGTTATTTCAATAGAATGCATGAAATTGTTTAAATGGTTTCCAGAGCGCATTCATTAATTTGATTATTTCGTTTGTCCTTCGCTAAACTAGTGAAAGATATATGGTAACTATATGGTTGCTCTCAGCTCCTAGGTAACGTCGTAATCTTTCACTCATCCTCGTGGTTTCTGTAAAACCCTATTAAAACATTTAAATTACTTGTACAGTAAGATAATAATATTACGAAAATGTCATAACATAAAACACTTAAATTTATAAATGTCAGCAGCGTTAAACATTTATTACATAATAATTCTTTTTTCTTTTAAGGAAATCTCTGTTATCTGCATGAATAATATTTATGACAATAATAGTCTCTCTTGTTTTCGCCGGCACAATAAGACTTCTGTAAATAAAGAAATCTCATTTCGCGATCTGATTATATCTTGTAATAACGGTGGATTACTGTTATATATGTGGGCGTTGGACGAAATATGGTTATAAGGAAACGTAGGAATAATTATTCTGGAAATACGACACTTCTTATACAATATTATACTTGTCTTCATTGGATATATGCGTTGTGATTGACCCTAGTCGCACGACCAATGAGGTTCATCAACCAGGCTACTTTATGTCCCAGAATATGTATTTCCCAAGGGAACAGGGGTAAACGAATTCCAAACAGGTAATGTCGCTGGCAAAAGTTAGAAATGATAATTTACGAATCACGTCAATAATACGACAAAATAAACCATTAACTCGCCGTGTCAAAGTTTTACGCTGGACTGCATCAAATTGATTGACTGTGCATGAAATAGATTTGCTTGTAATAATTTAAACAATACGTATTTATCCAATATGGCGTTGTTTAGCGCAAGGCTTTCAAGTGTCTAATTTCCTTGTAAGCCGACATACAGCGTCTGATTAATGTGCACAGATTGAACACGCTCTAATTCCGCGGCGGCCATGTTTGTTATGGAAGAGGATTCCAATTGTACATTTAATTATTTTATTAATTAAAACAGTGTTTCAATACAAAGAACTATTATCGGTCTGCCGGTGACTCCGTACGCGCAAAACGCCATTTTTATTGTCACCTTAAGGATGTTAAGGATGCATACCCAATATATCGATTTGTATATTTTTTGCTGAAATTGAATAGTATGGTAGTATTAGTCATTTCGCACAATTGTAATAAAAAATAAAACCACTTTACCGTTCTTTTAAAGGAGATAAATGATATTTAAGATTACATGTGTTATGTGCTGTGCCCTTGTTATTTGCACCGGAAGTTGATTAAATTACAAGAAAAAGCGAAAAATGTTTCTGTCCCATAGTACTTTTATAATCAGAAAATGCATTTTCTATTCGCTGGGTGCGAAGTAGGTGGTGGGGGAGCCGGCGTCGATCGCAGCGCGCGCGGTGACAAAAAAGACACTTTTGGCGGACGTACTGTCACTATTTTATACCAGTGAAATTTACAAATACGTAAATTTCACTGGTATAAAATAGTGATTGACATTATTAAGCAAAAATAAACATGCGTCACGAAACCTGCTGCGTAGTGAACTGCAAAGATAATAGGAAAAATAGTAAACAATTTGTCAAGTCACAATCATCAATTGTCACGATGTTACTGAAGTTTGACGAATAACACGAGCTTCAATGGTATGGCTTGTATGATTTTGTATTTCTTTCACGTGTTGGACATGTTGAGCAAAAACCTTTTTTTTCCTTTTATTGTAGTTTGTGGTTGGTAAGCGATGTCGTTTGTGACTGCTTGGAAACCAGTTTTAATAATTAATTTGGCCATGTTTAACTGAGAATAAAAAAGTCTACATTATTAACGCCACATTAACAATCACCTGAAATGTATATAATTTGCGTCATTTGATAAAATTTGTTTATTTCTTTATTTACTTCTCGTGAAGACAGTCATGACAAAATCCGCCGCCGGTACACCACTCGTTTCAGGTTAGGCAGCGACGTCGTATGGCTGCCTGAAAACTTGTTTTGAGTATTGATTTGCCATTTTAGACGGAAAAACAGGTCAACATTAATATCGACACTATATAGACTTACATAATCGTAGAGAATATGTGTAAATTACGATGTCTCATTAGAATGATTTATTTATGTACTTACTTCTCGTAAAGGCCGCCATTTCGCAGTCCGCCGTTATTGCAACCGCTAGTTGGCGCTATCGTCGCGCACCCAGCGAATAACTTTGTACTCTCCTCGATTTTTTGGTGAAAAAACAAAATGTCGTTACCGTTGTTCCCACGGAAATATTCTTGATTGAATTGCTGTGTCCGGACCGTTTCAAATACTGCATATTGATTGGTTATACCTCGAGTAGTCAAATCAGGTTCTGATTTTATTTCACATCCTAAACAATTACTAATAATCACACAATTTGTATATTATAAATCATTATTCGTACAAAATTACTCGTTGCCGTTATTTGGTGCAAATGAAACAAAACTTGAAAAATAAAATAGATGTACTGCGGATTTGACGTGGCATACATCCTTAAATTTAAAATGGCCGGACTTTTTTTTAATATAGTTAAGAAAAAGTTCCTCTGTGTGACGAAATTAACCTTACAATTGTATGGCTAATTTTCGTAACACAGGAACATTTTTAAATTTGTCTTTACTACGCCATAATTACGTTTTTTTTTTGTTGAAATTCATCCATGAACGATCAACAAAAGCGACAATCAATCATAAATTATTCATTCTTGAACCGACTTCTTTTAGGAATACTTACAGCTACGTTCACAGTTTTGGCTAACAATGGAACATTCATATTTATCATTTGTTTCAGGTAAAAAAAATGAACCGGAGATTGCAGCTCACTTCGATTTAGTATGTATCCACGTGACGTAATCACCGAATACTGCTCCATTGGTTGGAAACACCAAATCAGAGTTGTTTAAACCAATACATCGTTGAAGAACAATGCCAATAACCACGAAATGAGTTTGAATTTATCGCCCCGCCGAGCATTGCGTTTAAATAACGTTGAACGATGTTGAGCCGTGTCGGTCAGCGTTTTGTTAACAACCCAATCGTTCGCGGTTTGTGTTCTAAATTGATGCATTCGGGAATCGGGGCCTCTGTCGTCAAAATAGTGAAGTCATGGTTACGCTAGAATGGCGGCTGAAAAAATTAAACACGGAAAACTGTAATGGTTGATCGTTAAGAGAGTTCAAGTTACAATATAGCAAGATGTATTTAAAGTTCTCATGACTAGCTCACATCACATCATGCTATGTACTTACTTGTATGTGGTGTGTTTTAGTAAAGTATAGCAGTTATTTTATTTCATTTATTTTTTATAAATTTCAATTTACAAGTCAAGTCCTTATTAAATAAATAACATTTAAATTATATCAATGAATCATTAACGTGTTTCAAAATAACGTTATTAAGATCTAAATTATATTTGGTTATTTGCACAGAACTATATCGAGTTAAAAGGAAAGAGTTCGTCGATTTGTATGGAAACTGAGCGTGTAACATTTATGGCAGATCCAGTGGCATACAACGGAATAAATGGTTACTTTGATATCACGAGTGTAATTTAGTGACGGGAAGCATAAGTCGCGCGAAAACGATTCAAAAGCATCGATTAGCACGCGGGAACCCGAGTCTAGGCACCGCCACTCCCGTCCCCCGCGCCGCGCCGCCGCTCTTGTTACACACAAATATGACCTCAGTACATCTTTTTGGCACGCGGGAAAATACACTCTTTCCTTCTATCTTGTTATTCGTGTAAAATTACACACACGAATTCAATAAATCAACAAATTACCACCCTCAATACCTCGCTTATGCTACTCGTATTTAAGAAAAGGATTAACGAGACATATTCGCAAATCACGTCACCCAGTGATCGCTGATCGCTACAGCTTTCTTTATTTTGCAAGGAAGAGTGTTGTACAGTTTCGGTCTCATAACTTTCTTAGACTTCTTAGATTTGGCAACTCTTATTCACGGTAAGTACAAGTGTGTTGACGTCAGTGTGCAAATTATGTATTACATGAAAAATTCCTAATGCGGTAGGCGTGTACTAAATATTCAAACTTAATGGCTCCTCTTCATATTCGGCCAACATGGGCGAATATAGGCACGCACGATTGCGTGGACAGTATATTCGTATGTGTGTGGCTAACATGGCCTGTATTCGTGAGTAACCGGTCAGTTGTCGGTACATCAAAGGAATTCGTGCCGTTGATGGTACGTGTGTTCACACAATCGCCCAACATTCAGTTGCACGGCAGCGGTCGAGTAAGAAAGTCGTGCGTCGTGCGTGGTGGATTTTAGTTTACGCGACAATGTTTGGGTGGACGAACACGGATACTTTTAAATTTATTGAATTGTATCAAAACAAGCCTTAATCATTATCATAAGTAATTTTTTTGTGATGTAACTACATATTTACGGTGTTCGGATTTTTTCCTTTACTTGTGCTATATGATATTTCTTCTTGCCAAACATGATTCTAGGTATAAATTATAAACGGGATGACTTGAGACGTTTGACGACATTTTTTGATGCACATTCCGATAATGGTTATATATATTTATTTTTTATCTATTTATATAAAAACCAATATACTGAGCAAATAACCGGCAGCAGCCGCTATCAATTCGACGTCTATCTTCTAAAGACGCCGTCAGTAAATGAACATGCACGAATGTGTAGACAGCAAGTGACAGCAAGCCGATGCGTGGCCATGATCGCGCCGATGTTGGCCACTTATTTATTCGCCCGTGTTGGCCGAATATGAAGACGAGCCATAACAGCAATGCGGTGACGCTATTTGTTTGCGGTGCGTCTTAGGCCTGTCTTAGCGGTGTATCCGCGAAAATCTCATTTCACCGCAAAGTTGAACTCTAATCCCACGCGTCACCCGCAAGCGTGAATGTTTTAACTACAGCATTTGCATACGCGAATCTCAGTCCCCTTCATATCTCAGTCCCATATCGCAAACTGAGGAAATCTCATTATTATACAACGCTGTCGCGAACTGCTGCGTATTGTGAAACTTTGACTTGAGACATTGCTGTTGAGTTTCCGTTTATAGTGGTTTTTATTACTTCGTAGTTAGAAGTTTTTTCTTGTGAATGGTTTCTGGTGTGGTTATAATGATATTAAATAAAACATATATGATGAAAATATTTTTTTCGTTTGTAATCCACGAATGGCGCGTCCTTATGTTCGTAGTCTTACAGTTTCATCTTCAAATCGTCTAGATTTTTTTTGGAACGCAGTATCATAGCGTTAAAACACTTAATAACAGACAATTATTATGATACACTATTGTTTATAGTATAAACGTGTCCAGCAGAGTTAATTTCAATTCGGTAATATGATTTTAATACAGTTTGAGTGTCTAACTTCGAGCATGTTTGTGGCTTGGATAAATTTGAGATAAACTTTATCCAGTCAAGATATCTGCTGCCTACCGACAACTGAACGTAAAAACAAGACTGTTCTATGAAACACGGTGCGGAATCTTGAGTGCGGCGGATATTAACCCTGACAAAGCGTCGGGATATCGTGAAGACAGTAGAGAGAAAATTAGAGAAAGAGGAATCGAACTTACAGTTATGTAAATAATGGGGCTAATTGGTATGCTCGCTAAATTTAAAAGACGCTAAACCTGAAATGAGAAACGTCAAACTCAATTTTGACAGCTTGGTGCCATTCTAATTCGAATTTGACATTTCTTATTTTAAGTTTAGGAAGTTTTTAATTTAGGCGATATCGTTTCGAATTGGACCCATTGGCTGTCTTGAACACTAACACATCGATTTAGCCCCAAAGTAGGAGAACTCTTTTTTTTTTTCTTCCATTTTGGCACCGCATACTTATGCTTTAGCCATACGTCAAGTTTTTAATTTTTTCAAATCTCAGGAGAAAAATTATGGATACAATAACGCGGAAAAATAAAATAAGGAATATCTAAGGAACATGGATCAGTAGGATAAGATAGTAGGAATATACATACATTAGAAAGTAGAATAAATGTAATAAATATATAAAAAGGCCTCAAAAATAGGAATGGAACAAAACATCTAATTTTTATATTATTATCGTTTATGAATGATGCTAACGACTGATAAATTAAGGGGTCTACTGAGGAAAGAAGGATGTTAATATTAGTGGGTTGAGGAAAGGAGTACTTACTCTTCTAAACCGCACTCTTAAGTTTAGAGAATTTTAAATTAAGGCGACACCGTTCCGAATTAGACCCAGCGGCTGTCTTTTAACTAGTTTATTGGACGTTTTCCAAAGGTGGCCGTTCGAAAAGATACCTAAAACATTATGAATAAGTGGACATACATTTATCGTTATTCGCCAGAGTTCAATTATTGCAACAGCTGGATCTTTCATCGAAGTTAGCAAAAACGCACACTAGATTGCTAGTCTTACTTTTAACTACTACGTCGTAAAAGGGAAGCCTTTTTTTATTTCTACCAGGTGGTAAATTAATAGTAGTTTATGCAACGGTTGCATAATGATAGGCCTTAAAACACTAGTGCGGTTTTCATGAAACGAGCCGATAGGCGAGTTTCATAATAAGATCGCACGTGTGTTTTAAGGCCAAATTATGCAGAGTTGCATACATAACTTTATCTACACACATATTATAAATCCTCCATGATGGGTTCAGAAACAATATTTTCTGGCAACAAGTTATTTGTTGCAATCGTGGCTGCATATTTCCGATATCCGGCGCATTTTCACATCACACACACTCCGAGAAGACTACTTACTATTCATATTTTCACCTAAAATGTAAATTACAAACAACTTTTTCTATTCAAATCAACAACAATTCTACTTTCGTTCAGCAAAACGTCAACATGGCGGCAATTCGATCTTCCGTCAAGACCATTTTTTTTTAAATCATAGGCAAACGGATGAAGTCTCTATTCTCACGTCACTCGAAGTCAAATATTGTGCAGTTTATATTAAAAAACATACTGAATTGACGTTTCGTATCAATAACTGTTTTAATATCTATGGATACTAGAATAGAGACCCACTTGAGTTTTGACAGCTGTTCCAAATTTAATCTCATTTCTTTACTAAAAACGATAAAGAAGTCATGTTATTTTTTTATCGCAGTACTGGTTTTTCCTAATTGGTTGTCAAAATGGTGGTCATTTCATACGGTTTTTGATTAACCAATGGAGGTTTTATGATATGGGTGTAGATAAACTTGTTTTTGCAATTCTATTGTTAATTGAAATACGAGTTTGAGAAAGTAAATAGGCGTATGTTAGTTGGCAAACTTTCATTTTGCGCGGTTGCCGGCGGCTTCTCGTGTTGGGATTAAGGTATGGGTTCCTTTTAAATATTCATAAGTCTCTCCGAACCAACGCACAAAATAAAATAGGGTTTCTCACCCAAAATATATTTATACGTAACATGTTAATTCTGATTATGGCGCTTTGCTTTAAATACTTTTTACTTATGAATCAGGCATAATTACGCGGAAAATTTACACAAACATGTTACATACATACATAGCATCACGCCCGAAATCCCTAATGGGGTGACCAGAGCCACAAGACTACTTGTGGCCACGTTCGATTAATTAGTCCTAAGATGGTAGATGAACATGTTACTGGATTGAGTTAACCGTGTTTAATAGGTTTTGACAGTGATTTAATGCAAAGGTCATGTTAAGCTTTGATATTTTATCAATGTGTGTTCTCATTTAATTAAAGCAAAAATAAGGAGTGATTAAGCTCCAATAACTTGGTCCTAAAATAAGTAAAATAATGTAGAGTTGTAAGAAAAAGATAAACTTAAATAAACATTGGGTCCATTCAAACGTGTAACGAGTCTCATAGAAGGTTGTTGAACGCCAGCGCCATGGCTTAACCACACCCTATTGCTGATGTCTTAGTTCTAACGACATACATACAAAAGTCTAATATTGCTTGATTCAGACTCTATCATATCATTGTGGACGGTGGGGTCGGTGGTGCTGTCTCACTGGTTGTGGAATTGTACTAGGTACTCAATTATAATAGTGTTACTTAAACGGGTGTCAAGGACCGTGGTTGTCATGCGACTGAACGTGCGATGGTGTCAGATTCGCGTTCTGACACCTCCAAAGCATCGCGAGAATTGCTTTGAGCAGTTCCTTACTATATATTATATTTCAATGGTCCAATTCAAATCTGTGTATTCTTAATTTAAAATTGCCTAAACGTATTCCTCGATTTTGTACAGCAGATCAAAATCAAGTTTGACGTTTCCTATTTTAAATTTAGTGACTTTTGAATTTAGTGAACACACTTTCGAACTGGCGCTATTGCATAACTTTAACCTACGGCCGGTGTATCGCGAACTTTGGCTGACACACTGCCGTGTGTCTAGATAGATCTTAAGCATATTAGCAGCTGATTGAACCCAGCCAAGTTGAAGCTCGCTTCTATCTCAACCACGTATGGAACTTACTCGTACAGCTCAAGTGGCAAATGCGACTCAACTCGAAACTCAACCGCCAGCTGTGCGGGGTTAACCCCGAAGTTGGGATAATTTGAATCTCACATGCGAAACGTAAGGGTACCGACATACTGGGCGTTGAGCTATTCAACAAACAGTCGAGATATTACAAACAGTTTAGCGTAAATCCTACAAGTTACGCTAACGTTCAGCGCATTTACGTAGTATTTTAAAAAAAAGTACCAGACCACGGGCTATTTTTACTGTTAATTATTTTACAAAATATTATACAGCATTTCCTAGTCTAAGCGCCTTAATTATATAAGCCGTCACGTGACGTCTTGATACCGGAAATAAAAAGTGTAAAATCGAAAAGGATGCTTATAGCATGCTTACTTGTCTCAAGTCTCTTGGTTTTTGAGTGCCGAAAACGAGTTTTGAAACCAAGTTTGTAGAAACGGAGGATAGCTTTTTAAATTTATGTATAGCAAGTTTTAAATACACTTACTTTATATTTCTTTTAACTGTTAAAAAATTTGAAGCCGTATAATATTACGCTTTCATTGAACAAAGGTTCAAAATGCTAGCTGTAAGTACATTATAATTTTCACAATTTTCTTACGGAAAGGAAAGTATAATTAAAATCGAGTCTGACCAAGTGATATTCTAGCGACTTGGTAGCGAGATTCTCATCCCACTCTTCCCCACGATGCGTAATGCGTAAGAGTGAGATGCGAGTCCGCAACCGCAACAATATCACTTGTGCGTTCCCGAATAGAGACCAGTACCATTACCATGGCGCAAACCGCTCTCGCTAGCGTACACTATCGCTCGGTCCCTTTTACTTGTATCGGCAACAAGCAACATTTCCGATAGATTTCGATAGCGAGAACGGTTTGCGCAAACTCATGGTAAGGGCCGGGCTCTGATCCTATCTGTACTCACTCCTGTGGTGTGATTTCTAACGTGGTCAGCGCTGCGGCAGCAACGACGGTTTTGTACTTAGTCTAAATAAAAGAGAGTTCACACCACTGTTTCTAATTATATTGTATACTCGTAGAAACAGCCTCAAATCTGTCCCCAGCTTAAAAATGAATAGCAACGCCGCTCGGAGCGGAGCTGCGTGGGAGACATTTCCATGAAATTATATTTTGCTTATTCACTCATTTACCCACCACTCCACCAGCCGCCCACGCGTTGTAAGCATCCAATATTAAAAGCGTAGGAATTATTTACCAAATTAATCTTGGTTACGGAAAATATTGACGGTCATTTTATTATCAAGAATCGTTGTCATGTTTCTTGTTAATTTCGTTTTTATCTTTCTTTCTGCGATGTTTTATTGTTTATGTTTTAGACCGTGTGTTGCGACATTCGCTTTCGCTAAAAAAAAAGATAAAATACCATACTCTTACAAAGAATAGATAAATACTTGAAAAACACACGGCTTTACTCACGATTTATTGTCAGAAATAGTAGTAGTATTCATAATGTCTCACGAAAGTTTTAATTTGACTAAGAATAGATAAGCACAAAATAATAAAATAAAGTTAGGCAACAATAGACGGTCTAATCGCTATATACCGTTCTTTTCTAGACAATCTTTACACAGCAGAGAATCTACAAAACATTTTGGCAGGTGGTGCAAAACTCGATACTCTATATTTTCGTTCAATGAATATTCATAAGATTATTGGCAATAGAAATAGTCGTAAGAGTATTCATATGGCTGAATTCACAAAAAAACCACTAATATTGATTTTGGATTCAAGCACAGATCATATATCCAATAGACTCCGCATAGCCGGGTGACCCCCGCTGCAATCATTAGAGGCAAAACACCATAAGCGGTGCATCATAGTGATCCGCGCGCCCCGCAAGTTTGGCAACTTCCGTTGATAGTAAAAGATAGACTAGTGTTTGAAGCTTAGAGTATACAATAATAATAGAGTAAACGTTGAAACGTGGTTGAAACCATAGACCTTGAAACCGTCAAGCCATATCGCCTAAAAAGTCAACACATGCGCATTTGTTTGGCCTGTAAGGTTATGATACTAAATAATATTGGCAATTTAGTGTTTATTTGTGACAGCATTATTACCAACAAATTAAGAAGAGTTCCAATCTTCTTAATTTGGTCGTACTGTCACTTGTCAAGAAACATGTTTGAAATCGACGTACTAATAAAATACAGCCATCTTGTTTTTTCATTAGGGCGCTAATGTTTGCGGGAGCAGCGTAGTATTATAGTCGTAGGTTAAATTAATACACAGCGTATCTTTTACTCTATTCTACAGATAATCTAAGGTTTGAAGAATATATTGTCTATGGATTCAATTGTCGTTTATGTGTAGTTTGACAGATGCTTGAATGGGAATTTAATTTAATTTCGGATCAAACTTGGACGTTTGTTAGTGACAAAAGTCCTTACAACTCAAACTCAAGAGCATGTGTGGCTAAGCCCCCAAGTAACCTCATTACACAAACGGCGTATTTACCTCGGCGATGGCTGGTGCAAACGCTGGAAGATTCCGTTTTATACCCGCATGTTGCCCCTCTGCGAAACAATTTGGCCAAATTAGGTAATCTTTGCTGTATTTGTGAAGATTTTCCTATGTGATAGTTGTCTGCGTCTATTTTCCTCCGATAAAATTAGCTTTTGTTAAAGATAGCATTTTTATAACAAGCTTTTTTTTGCACTTTAATCAAAGAGATCAAAAGAAGGATATGCCTATCAGTACCATTTTTTGTAACAAGTCTCATAGAAAGTTGTCAAACGCCAGCGCCATGGCTTACCCACATCCTATTGCTGATGTCTTATAGTAGTAGATTTACACGCTATCATGTCATTGTGGAGGGTGTGGTCGGTGGTGCGGTCTCAGAGGTTGTGGAATTGTACTAGATACTTAATTGACACTTATGCTCAATGCACTTATGCACTTATGTTGCTATGCGACTGAACGTGCGATGGTGTCAGATTCGCTTTGTGACACCTTAAAATTAAGCATTGCGTGGATTGCTTTGAGCAGTTCCTTACAATATAATTCAATGACTTTAATATTGAAATAAGAAGCGTACACAAAATTTCGTGTGCTGTTGACTGTTAAAGAGTTCCTTTATCTGAAGCTAATACTTATACATATAGTGTTTTTATGCATCAAATTTGACTTGAAGAGTGACATGATTCGCGTAACTAGTTATGGCGTAACATGGGATTTTAAGAAAGTTACTTCATAAAAATAGGCGATTTGCTTACTTACACTTATACCTCAAAATAAAATGAAATAAGTCCCAAGAGGTGCACTAACGGGGTGAAAAGGGGTGATGAAATTTGTATGAAAAATACCGCGGGCGCAGCTGTGGCGGGTCCACTAGTAGATAATGATCAGTAATTTAGTTATTATTTACATAAGCATCTCAGTTCAACTGACAGTCGTCTAACAAAAGGCAAATTAATGTGTTATGCAGCCAAATGCTAAGGAAGGCCGGACATCCGCGTGCCACTAAGGAATATCTGCTCTAAAGAGTTTATATTAATTCGAGGGAGCCATTTAATTTAGACCCTATGACTTTGATCTACAGTCTAAATGTATTGCTCCCAGTGAGTAAATACGACCTTTCTACAGAAACACTCCTCAACCATGTCCTCGTATTTGCATATCTCGACAACGGACTGTCCCTTCGGAATACCCGCTCCTGTTAATAAATTGCTAATGTTAACTGTCCGTTAGTAATTATTGATGTTAAAATACAACAATGACCTATGTCCAGCAGTGGACGATGATGAAATTGAAAGGCGTACTGAAAACCAGCGCTGTGTACGATTGACAGAAGCAACCTCAAGAGCAAACGCGCTGAATTCGTCCCATTTGTCACATTTAATACTTTTTCATCGCACTTGCTCGGAAAGGGTGTTATAAGTTAATTTCTGTACCATCTAGGTAATTAATAACATTATGGAACGCAATAAAGACTGAGTATTGAATATACTTAGACGTATAGAGCAGCTAAAGTTATAGATTTGTTATGGTTTATAACTCGCGAGAGAGTTATGAGTTACTGTAGAACAGATAATTCAAACAAAAATCAGCGAGTAACTTGATGACGGCGGCAGCTAAAAAGAAAAACTCATGTCAACCAACTAGGGCAAACAAACTAGTGATTGTGCTAGCAAATCGAATCTGAATTTAATAATTCGATAAGATGAATTATTTCCAGTGTTTTATGAATCGCAGAGAATGTTCCATTTTCTAAATTGATTCGTAATGGCATTCATAATTATTTTCATCAATAATTTCAACCCATTCCTTGACTTACCTTAAAATGCGATACTGCGCACGACGAATTAACTGTAATCATAATTAAACCAAGAAACCTATTGTATTCCATTTATAATGGATGCTCATATTTCTTTGATTTTTTATGCATTCCACTAATTTAATTATCACCACGATCGAATATACTCCTTTCATCTCAGAATTCTTCTCAGAATTTTTTGGCATTTTATTGTTGCCGGTGCCATACTATATAGATCCACCAACTTTTCTGTTGACTCAAAAAGACTCTCAAAGTTCTTATTGATCGGAATAAGTACCTATTGTAAAGCTTGGCTAAAAACTTTAACAGTCCACAGAAAGCTTGGTGTCCCTACATGGCCCTACCCAGTAGAGTAAGTGGCACTTAAAGCGGTGCTCTTAGCTGCAGTAAACGCGTCAAACACGACTCAACATTGTTCGGAACATGCCAAAGGGAACATTTCAAATTATTCCACTTGATAGATAAACAAAGCCAATCCGGACGGGAAAGTATAAAGTGAACCCGCGACGGCCACATAAATATTAAGGGTTCTGTTTTATTCAGCCGTTTGCCGTAGGATTTATAGCGGCCTTGCTGGCTGATAAGTGAGCATTTGGCCCTTTTTTCAGCTAAGAATCAGGAATTTTGCGCGCACTATATTATTTCCCCTTACTAATATTATTAATGTGAAATAGAGTTTCCGCTTTCATGTTTATGAGTTGGTTATAATTTATATAAAACGACTAGTGGACCACACAAACTTTATTACCCCTTTTTTTTAGGGTACTCGAGGAATGTCTTTTCCAAATTTCAAACCTCTAGGACCACCTGTTTAGGCTGTGCGTTGTCTATAAGTCACGTGAGATTTAGTATTATGTCTAATTAAAGCATTTTTTTGTAGTGGTAGAGCCAAACAGTAATCCTCACTAGATGATTACTGTTCGAATGGGCCGGCTCGACCGGGGTAGTACCACACTCTCACAAAATATCGGCGTAAAGTAATAGCTTACTATTGCGTTTCGTACGGTGAGTGACGAGATCCGGAGGCCTATTCCCTCATCCCCATCCCATCCCCATTCCCCATCCTCCCTAGACTGGCAACGCATTGGCAGCACCTCTGGTGTTGCAGATGTCCATGGGCGGCGGTGACCACTTTCCATCAGGTGGGCCGTCAGCTGGTTTGTCAGTCAATTGACATAAAAAAAATTAAACCTTACGAGAAGTGTAGAGTAGAGGCGGCAAGGAAACGATTACAACAATATCGAAATACAACGAAACAATTATCATCAGAATCGGAGTCTCGGATATTTCATCATCCGGAAATGTCCGGACGATGTTGCCGTGTTAATAAATAAAGGGAATTGTAGTAAATTAATAAATAAGTAATTTGTCTTTTAGGGTCTCTTAACGCGCTGTCGACACGCATTTCGTATGGCTGTCAGTTTTACTCTATATGGAAACTGTCGCCGTCTGCAAGGGCCCTTAACTAAGTTAATGAGAATACGAAATTGGATGATCATTTATTAACATCCAGTTAACTTATGAAAAAAGCAATAATAGCAGCCATTAGTAATGACTGATGTCATTAGTAATGAATCCATTGGCAGTTCGTTTTAGATCCACCAACTTTTCTTTAGACTGTCAAAGCATTTATCTAAGCAAAAAGTACTTTATTCCAATGCAATAAAAGCTATGACAGCCTACTAGAGTTCACAAAAAAGTCGGTAAAACTGCTTAGCCTAATTTAGGGGTAGGACAATGGGCTGAGTTTGCTTTAGGCCGCAAGACATTTGACTTTGACGTTGCGCCGCGCCCGAGGCCGTCCGTTCTTACACTGCACCTGTACTCTACAATGTACGAGTGTTATCCTAAAGGCATGCTCATACTTATCGATGCTGTCCCCGTATTACTCATTTACTGCACTTTAACAGGCGTTCAAACTTTCGTGACTACTTAGTGTTCCATTTTCAAAAATATCGGCTTTTTTAACTAATATATGTAGTTGTGTGCTAAAGCCTAAGTTGCAGATGTACGCTTCAGCAGTTGCAACACATAAACAACACACACGTTAAACATGAATGCAAAAGTTATAAACTCCACGAAATCTCCCACATCCATTTTGAATTTCGAACGCAGCTAACAGCTAAGCATGGCGTTAAAAATTGCAGCGCTAGCCAGCCTAGCGCGTGTTTGTGCTGCGTTCGTGGTTCGTGATAAATCGCTTCGAGCGCGTTCATTTACTTGCTTAGCGTTTATTTACTGTGGCAACATACAATTTAGCGATTTTGTTGTTGAATGAAGTTGACTAGTGTTTTACAGAGTCGGCAGGTTATTTATTTTGTCTACGACAATTCTTCTTTAATTTAATCCTCCTCCTTTCAAATGGCAGATTGATTAGTTTATTATTAGGTTGGACCTGGACTGTTACCATAAACGTAAATTTAAATAAAAAAACAACTATTGCTAAAAGAAGTTAAAATAAAACCTGAAATAGTAACTAACATCCAACAAATTGGCTTAAACAAATTCCAATTACAAAAATATCTTCAACATTAAACTTAAAGAGCTCTTAAAACTCTCAGTTCACACCTTAGTTTGTTTCATTTGCAAACTTACGAACTACTTGAATTAACGAACGTTCCAAACTGCCAGCGGAACGGTCCAGCTTAAATTAATATTGGTTTTTGAATAAAGTTTTGTTTGGATTACGGGTAAACTGAAGCAGTTTTAAACTTGTTGCAAATACTTACTTACTATTAAACTCCTCTGCTGCCCTGGGAGTGAAGAAATAGCATAGAATGCGTGCAGATGCTTATCATCCTGGCATGTAGTAAAAGTCGACTAAGGGACGGGTCCTCTCCAACATGGTGGACTATGTGTATGGGCGATGAGCTGATCACCTGTCATCATACGGTTCATCATACCATCTTAGGACTTATTAATCGAACGTGGCCACAAGTAGTCTTGTGGCTCTGCCCACCCCATTAGGGATTTCGGGCGTGATGCTATGTATGTGTATGTATGTATTAAAATGGGTAGGGACTAGGTGCGCTGTGACATAATAACTGGAATCCGGCAGCCTTTTACGACTGAGTTAACATACGATCAAGCCGAACTGGTGTATTGACAACCTCAGTTGGCCGGACACAATTGAGTGGCCGTACAGCCAGATGCGATGTTAGTTGGCTGGATCCGTTTGCAACTGATACAATCGCCATATACGGCGGCCGCACTTGTGTAATTGAGCTATTATGTCTATCGTATCATTTGAAAATTCGTCGATGGGTCCCATACGGAATGAAATGATTTTTTTCGGCGAGTCGCTAAATAAGTATGACATGGCTACTCAAGGATATAATATAATAGTTCAACTCTTACATATATTGGAGTAAGCGGTATTGCGGCATGATCACGGTTAAGCCATTCAGAAAACAATCTTAATCATGACTAATCAATTAAGACGTGAGAACAGATAAGGGCTCTGTGAGTGTTACGTATTCCTTTTCCTGCAACATCGATAACAATCTTGAACTTTACTACTTTGTAACGTTTCTAACTATATAATATATTTATATAGATTTTATATATGATGTAAAATGAATGTATGATTTGAAAAGATGATTTTCTGCTGAGTTTCTTGCAGCGCTTGTTCTCAGTAACGATGGTCCTGTCGGAAGCGCTGGTAGAATCAATCTATTTTAGTTAGTCATGTGATGAGTTAAAGAGCCTACAGATGGCCAATTTTCTGAATAAACGTTTTGAATTTTGAACGTAAACTTTAGTAAAAAAAGGTAATGAATTGTAATTTAAAAGTATATGTAGCCTGTCAGCATTTAACCTCTAATATTGACAGTAATGCTAAGTCACAGGTATTTCGGGTTTCCAGACGACTATCTCATTTAATTTGCTATTGACTTGGCAATAAGGGAGCGAAATTCGGCTAGAACAATATAGGTACATGAATTATTATTAATCATGAATTATCGTTACGCTTATCTGCCAAACGGGTTATTGTACAATATTGATACAACGTTATTGGTAAATAGTATCGCTCTTGGGATTACCTTGCTCTGATAATTGTTCGATATTAACCTCAAACATAATTGTCATTCATATTTTAATTGGCAAGGACCCTTTCAGAGCCAAACACTCTAGATCAATGCGAACCCAAAAACCCACTTAGCCCGCTCGCACAGATATGCTTTACCCACACAACGCTAATTTAATAAAATTTCATTTTTAATCTCATTGTTCCCTCTATATTTAAAATATAGTCTAAGATCCGAATTTGAGACGTTTTGCATCCATCTGTTTAATGGATGACAATGATTTTATATAAATTTAGTATGATAAAAAATGAAGAAATCCTGGCCAAAGTATGATTTATAAAAAAGATTTATTTTTATTTTTTATTCAACATTCCTCTCACGAGTTGAACGAGTAAATTAAATACCAACCAAAGTAAGAAAACCTATATAAATAAAATAAAATATACAATAATAATTAATACATATATAATAATAAATATATAATTTTCTATTGTACTTATTTGTCTTTATTTTTTTACGTGAGAAAATAACGATATTTATATAAGAAATTACAAATAATTATATATATATTAATTAATTTTAGTCTGGCCAGGATTTCTTTATATAAAATAAATATCATCCATTAAATTGGTGCAAATCATCTCTAATTCGGATCCTGTACTAATATAATAGCCTGTGTATGATATTCTATTTTATCTCTGTGTATTCATTTCAATTTTGAATTGACCCCAGTATAAAGGTATTACTCGATCTAACTAAGCATGTTGCATCTTCGACCTCACCGTCCGCGTCACTCAAAGTGAGATTGAGGTCAAGTACTTGCCTATTCAGAGTTTTAAAATAATACTCGTCGTTTTTTTAATTGTCTGCCAATTTATTTCTGGTTTTGTATGTTTTATTTCTTGTATAATAAACATTGTTATTATTATTATTAACTGGTGCAAAACGGACGACAGATTTATATGCGCGATAAATACTAATATGCTAGGGGTAAGGACAATTTATCTTTTGCATTTGTCTCTTCAAAAGTACGCCTCAAAGAAAGCGACGGATGATTAATACATGCAATAAAATCGTCATGTGCTGAGAGGCGTAAATAGTAACATGGAGTTTTATCCTGACAATAATTTTCCCGTCTATGAAGCTTTGCAGAGTGTAGGTGTAATTTCCACTTGATTCTATACTGTACAATTTTCCACATCGTTTGAAGCAAAATACCTAATCGAATAAGGGTACCCCTTTGAACTAAAGGTGGAACACAATAGATTGGAATGATTTATGGGGTCCATGCGGATCCTACCGCCAGGGTTCAAATTATTCTGAACACTTAATACACAGAATTGATATAATTTATCATGCGGCTCGTGAAATAACGATGTTGAAAATTATTTTAATGGTCTCGTGAAACGGCTATATCTCATTACTCGACACATGTAGTATATTTAACAGGTAAATTATTTATTTTTATAACCGAAATAGATAGATAATGGGTCCAATTCGAAACAGTGTCCGCTAAATTTAAGATTGCCTAAACTTAAAATAAGAAACGTCAAACTCGATTTTGTATAGCTCCAAGGTTCAAAATCGAGTCACACGTTTCTTATTTCAAATTTAGCGAATTCTAAATTTAACGATAACACGTTCGAATTGGCCCCAATGAATATTTTTAATGCGTAAGGGTGTTTGTCCACTGCAACGATTGGGCGCTATTTTTTCCTAATAGTATTCGAATCGATTCGTTACATTAAACAAACACCTTTCATGAGGCGGTAATCTAGTCTAGCGTTTCATAAAGGAGCCGGAAGGAGGAAGAAAAGAAGAGTGAGGAGGAGGTAAAATTATAGTAGAATAACCATAGCGTTTCATAAATTCATAGACGTAAACTTAAAATAACTAACTAAACTAAAACTAGGTAAACTACATTATTATTCATCCATTATTGTCTAACATTGTTTTCCAATCTGACATCAGCGCCTCTATTCGGGAACGCTTAGTGATGTTGTAGCGACTCGCGAGCGAGATTTCTCATCCCACTCTTCCCCACCACGCGTAATACGTAAGAGCGTGATGCAAGTCTCGCTCGCGGGTCGCCGCAGGATCACTTAGACGTTCCCGAATAGACAGCCAGGGCCTCTATTCGGGACTGCTAAGTGATTTAGTATCGACACTAAAATGCCAAAAGCGCGAATGTGTCATTGCTCTGTACATGTTTGACGTTGACATTCGCGGTTTTGTCAATTTAGTGTCGATACTAAATCACTTAGCAGTCCCGAATAGAGGCCCTGGCTGTCTATTCGGGAACGTCTAAGTGATCCTGCGGCGACCCGCGAGCGAGACTAAAACGAAGGAACGAGAGCAGTCTCAAATAGAGGCTTAGTCTCGCTATAACTGTCGCAGACAGATAACACTGGAGTGCTGCTGCATATAACATTAGTCGCGTAATCTCGTTGAATGTCAGTGCACTCATATTATAGAGAGCAAGCTCGTAGAGGCTACTTGGAGGCATTAGTAATGCTACTCGTGCGCATGGACCTACTTCCGGGCAACTTGTTTCGAGAGTTTGCCGGAAATGACGTAGCTTCTATTATTAATTTTAAGACTGTTCCATCACCTGAACGTGTTTTTTAGGCCACGAAAATTGACTAGGCTGTAGAAAAATGAGAAGGTTTCTCGTGTCCATACGTTCCTTTTTTGAAGTTTGTAATCTTCTGCCAGTGTTGATTCTTATCCTGTCTCTGTTCTTCTCTTTTTAGGGTCTGTCTGTGTGTCATGCTCATTTATATCAGCAACTACTAACTTTATGAAGTTGACATTTGGAATAGTCATAGCAAGTCACACTCGAAGGTGGCATAGAGATAGGAGTTTGACAAAGTAGTGTAGCAGCATTGTAGTAGTAGCAGTAGTTTTGTGTAGTGGTAGAGCCAAACAGTAATCCTCACTAGATGATTACTGTTCAAATGGGCCGGCTCAACCGAGGTAGTACCACACTCTCACAGAATATCGGCGTAAAGTAATAGCTTGCTACTGCGTTTCGTACGGTGAGTGACGAGATCCGGAGGCCTATTCCCTCATCCCCACCCCATCCCCATTCCCCATCCTCCCTAGACTGGCAACGCATTGGCAGCACTTCTGGTGTTGCAGATGTCCATGGGCGGCGGTGACCACTTTCCATCAGGTGGGCCGTCAGCTCGTTTGTCAGTCAATGACATAAAAAACGATTCGGTTACTCATCACTTCTAGCATTAAGTCGGTATCCGTACCTCGTAAATAGCTACTAAAATATACTCGTATAGGTACTATGAATAAAATCGTTTGCAAATGAAATAATGCTCAAGTAAATAAATAGACAATAAATCCATTGTAACGACTCATAAAAGTCATTTTTATTGCAATTTAACCGCCTGTTCTAAAGAAACAGTATTGGTTGGAAATACGAGAGCTACGCATTGTCAGTGGATTTTCAGCTTTTGTGGAGAAAATCTGGTAAATCTTGGGTGGTATAATGGTCCGTGGTAAGAAGGCCCAAGGTCACCCAAAGGGCGATGGACAGAGCTATGCTTGCAGTATCACTGCGAGATCGGTTTAGAAATGAGGAGATCTGCAAAGGATCTAGAGTAACTGACATAGCCCAAGGAATTCCTAAATTTAAGTGGCAATAGTGTGGCAGTGGGCGAGCCACATTGCTCGTAGAACAGATGGCCGATGAAGCCGAAGAGTTCTTGAGTGGGGACCACCCACGCGGTGGACTCACGACTTGGTGACGATTGCGGAACTGCTGGATGCAAACAGCACAGAATCCCTCGTGGCGATCATTGGGAGAGGCCTATCCAAGGTGTATTATGAAGAGTGTGCCCAGGAACTACACGGCCTCATCCCACCCTCCACTTTCTCCCACCGTCGGGTAGACGACGCCGGGAGGGATTCCATCCGCATGTGGTACAATTTCCATTGGTGCGCACGAAGCGGTTTGCTTCGTCATTCATTATTCGTACAGCCAAGGAGTGGAACGCTCTCCCTGCATCTGTATTCCCGGAATCGTATAACCTTAGTGTTTTCAAGGCAAGAGTGAATAGGCATTTTCTGGGTAAGCGTGTACCACCTTCAACCTCGTCGTCACTTAATATCTGGTGAGACTGAGATCAAACGCAAACCCATTCTTGATTAATAAAAAATAAAAAACTGTCCTGCAGTAGACGTCTTTCGGCTGAAATGATTTCGTATTTAATAATGATTAAGATTTAGACTGTTATGAAAAAGAGGCTTAAATTTTTCTTAGTGCTTCTGTTTCTTTTAATTTGAGTTCCCAAAATCCCAACATCTGTGTCCAATGCGTATTGATTAACAATATTCTTAAGCCTTCGAATAATTCCATCGTTACTCAGGCCCTCATCCCGGCGGAATAAAATGTATTCCGTTCTCTATCCCCGTTATCCGAAATAAGCTCTGGATATTATGACGGCTCGGAATAACATGATTTATGTTATTTTCACGTCAGTACCATATTGAAAGTTTTCCTTTGTTCGCATTATTATTTTCTTGCTATGTTAAGGGTTTGGATACAAGTACAAAAACCCAATCGATCAGTCTGAAGTCTCAATTGGAAGTGTTTTTACTTTCACGCGTATTTATTTTTGATCTGGAGATCGCTATTACTGCTTTATTAATAAATAGTGTGTGTTTAGGGACCTGATGATTCACATAGCTGGGCACCGTTAATCAAATAGTTAACTTCGTTAATCGCTAATCCGTTACTAAGAGTTAACTTCGTTACACGTTACAGCGTTAAATTTCGGATGATTTAACGGAAGTTAACGTTAATCGTTAACGCGTGATAGAAATTGCATTTTATATGGTCATTGAGTTAGTGATTTACTTATGAAAAAATGTTGGTATCGAAATTTAGGCAGGACATGAAAAATTAATAAGAGAAGGGTGTGCGCGCCATAACCGCCGCCCGGCCCGAATGTATTTGTCAGAACCTTAGAATAATAACGCAATAGAAACCAAGTCGGCGCGCACAATTTGAAGCAACAAAATCGGAGCCATTTATGGCTCCGAATTCATACAAACGCCGGGACGCTCCCTAGTGTCAAATGTTAAAGCGCACCGGTTTATTGCTTGACTTTTGTCCGGGCGGTTGTATGTAAACTATCCTTCTATGGTTTGTAATTCTATGGTCAGAACGTGTTTTTCGCGGCGCGGCGCGTTGTCCTTTGGCAAATAGTAGGTACTTAATAAACAATTAACGGACATTAATTGTTTTAACGGAAGTTAATGAATCCGTTAACAATTTTTAATGTTAACTTAAAAGTTTATCCGTTACTCCAAATATTTAACTTCCTTAATTGACGGTCTTGTGCCCAGCTATAATGATTCATAATAACTTATTATGAAATAGAAAGGGCGCTGCCTGGTCGAAACAAAATTCTAATTAAAAGTTATTACATAATCAACCTTGTTTTAACAATAATCTTCTCCACTGAAATAACGTCTAAACGCAGAAAATCTACCCTGCTACATGAGTAAGGAAATGCTTCTCGCGCCAAAGCTCAACCTGTCATCAGCAAACCTTTAAAGATACAAGAAAGTTGCCGTTAATAAGATGCCGACTTGTAAATGCCTCGCAGGGCTAGCCCGGCCATTAATTAACCTATAGACATTATTGCTCGTTGTCACGCTTAACTGCGCCTCTATTCGGGAACGCTAAGTGATTCTGTAGTGACTCGTAAGACAGATTTCGCATTCCACTCTTCCGCACGACGCGAAATGCGTAAAAGCGAGATGAGAGATCTGGCTTACGAGTCGCTACAGAATCACTTAGCGTTCCCGAATGAGGCGCCTGATCATCACTGATTTTTTAGACTCCACTTGGCCGTCGTCTCGAGTCCATTAGAAAATTAGAAGAAGTACCGAACCAATTGGTCAAATGCATACCTATAATGCGTCTAGAATACCAAATGAAGTGAGAGTTAAACACGCGTGGAGAGGGTTCCGTTCCGTACATGATTATCTGTTTCCTATGTTGCTTTAAATACCATAGAGTTCTTATAGGTTTTCCTGTAATCTATAGGTAAAGAACTGTTTTCTGTATTTTTATTTCAAAATTTTAGGCCCAGTAGTTTCGGAGATAAGGGGGGAATGATCAATTTTCGCCTATTTTCCTACATAACTTCCGACCTATTTATATAAAATATATATATATATTTAAAATTCTTACAACGAGCCCTTTTATTTTATGTCACACAATATAGTTTGCAACACTTTTTTATAATTTTATGATTTACCACTCAAAGGCGGCCCCATGTTTAAAATTCATTTATTTACATGACGCGTCAGTGTTGCAGTCACCGACTTACATATGTGTACCTACCAAATTTCAACTCAATGGGTCCAGTATTTTCGGAGACAGACGGACAGACAGACACACGAGTGATCCTATAAGGTTTGATCCTTATAAAACCGGGCGTGACTGTACTGTTTATTTATTATTTACGGTACGTACAATCTTAAAAAACTTGGCATAATTCAAGTTTCTATTAAATGACGTTCTTCATCAGAACTTTCACCTTCAGCATTTATTTATTTATTTATTTATTTATTTAAACAATTACACAGTATTACAGTTAGACACTAAGGCACTGTGGAATTTATACAATTTAACAAAAACACGAACACTAATTATAACACGTATCATATCACAGCAGATAATAAATAACATTAACATTTCGAACAATTAACAAATTACTGTAGACGGACGGTCATCCATCGCCTCACAGAACTTCATACATTCATAACATACACTCTTCTAGCTACTTGCAAAAATATCACAGTCAGGCGCTGATGCGAGAAGCACATTCAAATATTGCATCATTATGAGCTGGCTTAACACTAAGATCTCCCGTTTATCAACGCTATGGCACTAGCAATTTACCATACGACAAACTTCCTCAAAACGCGCGACACCTAATTCGCAATGCACGCATTTAAATAATTTATTTGTCCCGGATGTTATGATATGGGACCGGAACTCGGAAACAATTCTTCTGCGCGCTCGCCGAATACCGGAATATTTTTTGTGCATAAATTAAGCTGGACGACTATTTAATCGATTATAAGCTTTATCACTCGTGCACTTGAAATATTTTGTTTTTACCGTGTTGATATGAATGTCACTTTCCCTCTTAACCAAAACTGTCTAATATGGTCCGAACATATTTGTTTATTTAAGCTTTATTGCACAAACAAAGTTAAAATGGCGAATTTACGGCGGAATACACTTGAAAAGTCGGGCGCTGTTAAACATATTACCATATGTTTGTTCGTTCAATACCTTTGTTTAAGCTTCTTTAGGATATGTCATAACATAACTATTCTCATTTTAAATGAAAAAAACCGGACAAGTGCGAGTTAAACTCGCGTGGAGAGGGTTCCGTTCCGTACAAGATTATCTAAAATTTCCTATGTTACTTTCAATACCATAGACTTCTGTATTTTTCAAAATTTTAGGCCCAGTAGTTTCGGAGATAAGGGGGAATGGTCAATTTTCGCCTATTTTCCTTAATAACTTCTAAACTATTTTACTTAAGATTCAAAAGAAAATATATTTAAGATCCTCACAATAAGCCCTTTCATTTGATATGTCACATGATGTAGGTTGCATAACTTTTTTTTTTAATTTTCTAATTTACCCCCCAAAAGTGGCCCCCATGTTTAAAATTCATATATTTACGTCACGCGTCCGTATTGTGGTCACCGACTTACGTATGTATACCAAATTTCAACTCAATCGGTCTAGTAGTTTCGGAGCAAATCGGCTGTGACAGACGGACAGACAAACAGACAGACAGACACACGAGTGATCCTATAAGGGTGTCGTTTTTTCCTTTTGAGGTACGGAACCCTAAAAACGGGCCAAATGCATGGAAGGAGAATCATGTCCCACCGTGATACAATATATACGAGTACGGGGGACTGAGGTATCTTCGCTCACCTATTTCTTATATACTACTTGTCCTTTATGCACAAATGTCTCAAATTAGGAAACATGTCGTAGCTATAATCTTGTCTTAGTTATAATTATGGTGTGATTGGTTTTTATAATTAAACTAGCGGACCCGACAGACGTCCTGCTGGGCTGATTTGTGAATCTAAACCATCCAGGGCGCCACCCAACCACATACAAAAAATCCATTCAAATCGGTCCAGCCTTTTAGGAGGAGTTCAGTGACATACACACGTACAGTAGAATTATATATATAAAGATTAAATAAATAAATAGTGTAGACGCCGTAGTCTGGGTCTGGTCCTCAAACACCCAACGATAATTTTTAGGGTTCCGTACCCAAAGGGTAAAAACGGGACCCTATTACTAAGGCTCCGCTGTCCGTCTGTCCGTCTGGCCGTCTGTCCGTCTGTCCGTCTGTCTCCAGGCTGTACCTCAAGAACCGTGATAGTTAGACAATTGAAATTTTCACAGATGATGTGTTTCTGTTGCCGCTATAACAACAAATACTAAAAAACAGAATAAAATAAATATTTAAGGGGGCTCCCATACAACAAACGTGATTTTTTGCTGGTATTTGCTCGATATTGATAACGGCAACAGGTAGACGCTTTAAATATTCACAGAATATTTAGATATATATTAAATTCAAAAATAAATAATGAAATTAAAATAAAATAAATATTTAAGGGGGGCTCCCATACAACAAACGTGTTTTTGTTTGTTTGATTATAATGGTACGGAACCCTTCGTGCGCGAGTCCGACTCGCACTTGGCCGGTTTTTTGAACAAAATATACCTATGTCACGACGATCTATGTTGCGGACGTGGGAGTTATGTATAGATGTTTTACAGAACAGTTGAGTTATTCGCTTATAACTCATAGCCTACTAAGTCTTGATAGTTTTCTTTTTAACTACTACTACTATTACTACGTTATTATAAGCTTTTATTTAAGATATTTATGTGATCTTTAGAAATTACAGTATTGGCTGTAGGAGGTAGAAACAAGGAACATCAACAGAAATGAAACAAAGACAGAACTTTTCAAAGAGCTATCCAACGAGACACCATTCGAAGTGGTAGAAACGGAATCCTAAAAATCACTCAACTCCTTAATTTGAAGCTTCATTTCACACCATGAAAGTGCCGTATTTTTATGGCATGTTCGTACCAAAATTACCGTCGAACCATGATTCATATCACTTGTGGGGCAGGATCAGGCAGTTTGTGTGATGTATGAGGTAATTTCGCGGATAAACGCCACTTGAAGGCCCACTAAACGGGAGAGTATGGAAAAGGTCTGAGTCAAGTGCTTTAGCCCTTATGGTTTTTATTTTATTTATAACTTTTTATTTGAAACCTACTAATGTCCATATTATAGTTAGTAGGTACATCGTTACTTACCTACGGTATTCCTGTTTCTTTGCTCGTCTAGATGTTTTTCCTAGCAGTTATTGCTCTGGGAATTTTAGATTCTGAAATGGATAGTATATTATCCATTTAAAGTGCATATTTATAAATAGTAACTTTCTTTCTAATTTCAATCACTTGCCATGGTAAGACTGGTTAGGCAAAATTCAAATCCAGTCGAAGTAAAAGAACGATGTTATGTAAAATGCGTCTGTACCAATCAATGACGTCATTATCGTGTTGTATGAATCTTCATTCAGTTACAAAAATGTACTTATCATTTCCAATGCAAATACCGTTAAAACATTAAACAACTCTCATCTACTAAAAAAAGCGCAAAATATTGACGCTGTAATGCAAAATAAGAATTCATGCAATATTTTTGCACAATTCATGCATGTTCGCTCTTCGAATCGTTTCAATTCCCATTCAAATATTCAGTAAACTGATTCGGAATATTTCCCAATCATTCCTGAAATCAAATCATTTTGCGACGGGAATATGCTGGCATCGACTGATTAGTGAACCTCATATGTCGTTGAGGCGGCGGCTGGAAATATGAACTTTATTTTGAGCAAGTCAAAGTTGGTATTGCCATTTCAGTGTTCAGTTCATAAATACGTTTTCTTAAAGTTAATCGTCAATTTGTTTTATACACGAGTAGCAGAAGTAGATACAGTTTATTTCCATAAACAATTTTTTTATGTTCAAATGTAAAAAAACTTCGGCACAAACAGACTTATGGCGAATCACACAGAAGTTGGACTGAATGATTGTAAAAAAATTACTTGTGAACGATAAAGATTTAATTTTTATTTTAACACTAGAAATAAACACGGCTTTACTCAGGAATGATCCGACATGTTTCGGACTTGTATGGAGTCCTTCTTGAGGGGTGGAGTTGTAGATCGATGTAAATTTACACAGTTAGGGCGGGTACGACTTATTTTAGCCTGTTAATAAGTCAAAAATGGCGCCCATATATGTATTACAACTGTCAAAAAGCAAAAGCTCCATTGCTACATTAAAAAGTCAACGATCGTAAGACTGACTGACGAAATAACCTACCCTTATTTGTTGTAGCAATAGGATTGCGGTCATTTAAAAAAGAATTAACCCTATTGGTGGTTTTTGCTCGCGGTACATTAAATAGCCTTCCTAGCCCTGGTCTAATGGATATACCTACAAATATTTTGCTTCAATTTACCCATTCATCAGCTTCAGCGTAAAATAATTATTTTAATTGGTAACACGATAGTCTTGGAGCACAATCTGGAAAGTACAAGAAGTTTAATGAAGCTTTTTAATTCGATAGCTTCAGACTACTTGAACATACTTGTGCATTTTTGGCCTGAAATTGCTATGTTCAGAGTTATGAAAAACCAGGAAAGATGCCTTTCCTAGAGGGCAATTGCGAGCTTTTAAATTAACTCCTGGGATTTCTCATTAGCTCGTTTTTACACACGTTGGCGGACCCACTATTTTAATTGTTATCGTTATATACTGCGTAGATTATCTCCGACACGCACTGACTGAGTTTCTTACGGCGCTTCTTCTGTCAGTGATATTGTAATGTTTTGAATTCCTTCTTAAGTGTCCTAAGTCCGACGTGCTCAATAGACCTTTAGGCATGCTAAGTGTAGCTACCTTGTTGAAGGCCCCTCGGGCCTTCGCATTGTATCCAGGTAAAGCTGCATAGGCCGTCAGAGGCTAAAAGCAAGTGAAACAATCAGGTCGTTTTTGATTTAGAGTCATTGTTGCAAAATTATTTTACATTCTCTTCACACGTTTTGGGCTCTGCCATTATATTATTAAAAAAAATCGTACAAGCAACGACGATAAACGGAAACGGTTTGGAGCAGCCACCGTTCCGCTGTTATTTTTTATCGCATACAAAACCATTGCTAACCACACGGAATTACGCAGAAGCCCAACTGAAATCCCAGCTACCCGCAACTTACATTAAACTTGTTTTAAATTCCGGTATTTGAACTAAAGCGGTCCCCGGAAACTAGTTCTATTTGCCGTATCTTATGTTGGCAGAACTGCGACGTTTCATTTTCTCCCGTCTCAGATTATTATGAGTTGTTAATGCATGAAAAATCCCGACGACTCTCAAAGGCTACAAGGCTGCTGTAATATTCCATTAATATTTTGTCTGGCCGGGCTACATTCATAAATATTTAGCGGCGTTCGATGATAATCGAATCAGAGTCGAGGTTAGGTTGTAAATCATGTTCAGTAAATTGCAGAACTCGTATGCTAGTTGGATTTAAAAACTGAATAATGATATAATATTGCTAGGATATTTAAGTTCAATTAAAACCATTTTCTCAGTTTGCTATTTTCCACGTAAATAATTTTATCGTTTTGAGGTGTGTTTATTTATAGCGTTCTCTTTCTATTTTGGACTCTCTAGACAAGTAGCTTGATAGTTCATTGCCAAGGTTCAACTAATGTAGGCATCCCTAATTTGGGTATGTACAGCCATCCCCTTGAGTAGGGAAACGTCCAAAGACACCGCCCCTTAAATTTATAATAAACACCCTTATAAACCAAGTACCAAATTCACAAGTTATAATTGCGCTTTACTGTGTCTTGCTAAGCAGCCTTTGAGTTATTCTAGAACATTAAACAGAATTTACTGTGAAAAATGTCCGACAAAACGGTTGGCGGCTTAACCTCGTGCTTTTCATTATTTCACCCCCTCGCCTCGTCGAGTCACAGTTGAGAAAGCAAATTATTCTCCGTTAAGTGGACTACGCCTGTCTGTCCGCCATAATGGAAAATGCAGTTTTAAAATCGTTAACAGCCTTCTATTTTGAAATGCTTATAATGAGTTCTTTGAGGCCCTATGAGCGTTTAAGTTTGCTTTTACAATATCTATGGACGCATCCTTGAGGCATCTTGATGTCACGGACATTTTATCAAGCTGCGGCCCTAAATGAATGACACAAAGATAAATTAAACCCGTTTATCTCTATGACTATGTCTTTCGACGGCTTAGTGATAAGACGGTCTACCTATCTTATCTTTGTGTCATTTATGTTAGGGCCGCTGGGTAATATTCATACTGAATGTTGGGGCCAATAGTGAACATGCATTTTTTTTTTTCATCTTGTATTGGAAAGTGCTGAGTAATAGAAACCGATCTGTGTACGCCAAACATTATTATGTTGTTTATCTTATTAGTTATGAATCTTTGAAAAGTCATTGTTCATACCACTCGCAAAAAAACTTCATACAAAGTGGACAACAACTATGACGTTACAGCATTCGTTAGACTTTACAAAATTTAAGGCCTTTAAACGAAATTTGAAATTATTTCCGAAAACACTGTTTTTAAACCAACATCGTTGAAATAAAACTTGACATAAATTTGGTGAGGATTTTCGAAAAACTAAAATCAGAACTAAAACATAATGTTTATTTTTGACTCATTTTGACCCTTAATCAAATAAAAATGAATAGTCAAAATGATCTGCTTTTTTATGTAATATGCTTTTGTTTACATTTACTTTCATAATAGGTACTTATATAATTTGAACTTCATTTTGATTTTCATGCATGTCCCCATTCGCAAGTAAGTTCGCTAAATTTAAAAGTCACTAAACTAAGTAAGAATCGTCAAACTCAATTTTGACAGCTTGGTGCCATACTAAATTGAATTGGCTTTTCTTATTTTAAGTTTAGCAACTTTTAAATTAGGGCGAAACCGTTTCGAATTGGGCACATTAGTCCATAGTAATTTTGTTATTTAATCTAAGCTCCTTATACCAGTTTGGTCGAATCAGACTTTAATGAAAATATTTCTACGTCCTTAAAGATAGCCTATTATAACTATAGAATTTTCGCAAAGCTCTAAAAGTTTACACCTGAATAGTCTTAAATCGTGTGGAAAATTGTTCAATCTATTCTATAAATATGTATGCTGGCAAGCCTACCACACAACTGATAAGATCCCGGCTTCTCAACGGCCAAAAAGTTTCTTAAAGGGCTTCTTAAAGTTTCGTCAAACCGGATTTAATTTACTTTTGCACCTTGGGTTTTTCCACAGTCGATTAAGTACTTGAGTAACTATTAGTGATTGTATAAGCCTAGTGGAACATTTATTGGTATCTTTCCCGGCTAATTGCCGTTACAATTACGAGAACGGTCGTATTTTTACGCGATTAAGTTCCTTCATATTAGAGCAGTAAATGTGAAAATCGCGAAAATGTTGGATTCTAATTTATTTTAATAATCAACTAACTCCGTCTGCTTGGACTTTGGTTATCTGTTCCCTCGGGAACTGTGCATTCGGGATACAAAGTAGCCCTATGTCCGGATCCGGCCTCCATGCAAAAAATTCACATCGATCCGTTGCTTTGTTGCTATGTGAAAGAACAGAACAACAAACATACTTTATAATATTGGTAGGGATCGTAGTGTATGGTGTACTTGTATAACATAAACATTATTACATACATTGCAAACAACATTAACGATTACCTAAAAAATTAAAACTCATTAACGAAAATGCTTCATTTTCATTGCATGTCTCCGTTCTAACTTTGCCGCAGCCAGCCTGCATCCTGCCTGACACACATTTTTCGCTCGTGGGTAGGAAAAAATAAGGTCCAAATTATATTTTAGTCGCTAGGACAGTGAACTACTTATTTTAGTGATATATACGGATATATATTGTACTCGCTAACCATTGAGCGCTGATGATTGGACGAAGGGTACCTGTTTGTCCCCTAGACTGATGTCGTGGCAAATCATAACATGGCATCCGTCGTTGCACCTAAGTTAGCCTAGGGATCCCGGTTTCACATGTATCCAGGTCTAGGTGTCGAAGGGTACCCAAACTTTAAACAGACTTAAGGTGAGACAGAGACAAACTGATTCAATCTTACCTATCTACGCTGTTCCCTAATGATCTAGGTAGGCCCGACTTCTTAAGATTCCTGCGCCTCTATTTGGGAACGCTAAGTGATTCTGTAGCGACTCGTAAGCCAGATTTGTCGTCTCGCTCTTACGCATTACGCGTCGTGCGGAAGAGTGGGATGAGAAATCTAGCTTACGAGTCGCTACAGAACCACTTAGCGTTCCCGAATAAAGGCGCTGGTTTTTAATTAAGTTTTATTATACAGAATCATAAAACGAAACAAAAATATAAACATCTGCAAAAAAGGCCAATTTCAATTGGTGTTGCATAGCAATACGAGTCCAATGCACTGCAAAATAAATGTGATTTTCTAATATATTCAAAAGGGTAAATCGTAAACAACATAGCACTTGAAATATCAATATTGTGTTTGTTTCATCCAATGGTTCTCGTTATTGCCCTATAAAATTATTCTCTCTGTGAATAGCTGTTTCACCTTTCTCTACAGCGGAACCCAATAAATACTTGAAGAAAATGGAGTCGTAACAAGTAACGGTATCCGGGGCACTTAATCAGAGCTCCAATTCGGGAAAATTCGGTTTTAAGGTTATGGAACAAGTGTTTTTCTGGTGATAAAATACGCGGTAAACACTTTTACAACGCTTAGTATGATCTAAGTAAGTATCAAGTTTCATGAACTAAACGATGATTACTGGGGGTAGCTGATGTATCATCAAAATAACCAGATGAGTAGTAAATTATACTTAAAGTATTTTCAAGTAACAAACACTAAATCGTAAAACATGTAAATTCGTAAGTATCTAGTTTCAAACCATGAAAGTGGCCCGTGAAAGCCATTTGTGAGCTCGGATGTCCGACAGGCGGGTAATTGGTTCGGACACACGGAACCGCTTGAACCGAGGTATCGATATCACTGGCATCACAGCGGTAACGAGTATTTATTAGATGTTACCCTGTTTATATATACTCGACCCAAACAAAGAACATAGATTCACTTAATTATTCTGTCAACGTTGCTTCTATTCTGAATCTATTCTACTGTCTACTGCGCTTTATCTAATCTAGTCCTCTAGATGTAAGAAATGGTGGTTAGTAATAAGTAAGAGTGCTATAGCTCTAAATACGGAATCAATGTACCTACCAAATAATTCAAGGTACAAAGTTTTAATACTTTAAATTAAAGGCGTAAAGAAAAGATATTATTGCTGAAAAATCGAAATATATTAAATGCTATATAAGTATTTAATGATGCGGTTAAGGAACACCTCAATAATTTCAGCTAAACTACAGCATAAAGTCATTATGAAAGCGCATAACCGACAGCATCACAATGTTATAGAACCTTGCTCTACCCATCATTGCGATTGGGATGTTTGGCTCGTGTTCGAGCCGCAACTTCTCATCTTGCGATGCTATATTACAATCAATACGGAACTTTGCCTTTGAGACTTGGTACGAGATACAGGCGGAAGCGTTTTACATTAACACATACATACACACTTACACGCACGCACGCACGCACGTGCAACTTGGAAACCAGTTGAATTTAACACGGAGGTGGGCGTCGTTATCTGCGACACAGTTTTATAGTTCTGCAGGTAACATGGTTTCCACTTTATACTGTACCCCGTTTCCAAAACGGTGCCGCCTAAATTTAAAGTTCCCTAAACTTAAAATAAGAAACGTCAAACTCTATTTTGTGCACCAAACTGTCAAAATCGAGTTTGAAGTTTCTTATTTCGAGTATAGCCACTTTTAAATTTAGCGAACACACTTTCGTATTGGCCGCAATAACGTTATAAAACTGTAAACGAATTGCTGTAACGAAAAAAGCACCAATTCTACCAAACGTTAAGACAGTGTTGGGACGGCGGAAGATGTATGTGTCTTTGAGAAATGCGAGATCGGTGTTCGCCAATTACTTTACAATTCAATAATTTTACTGTCACGGTTCCGTCACAGAATAAATAATAGTACTACGTTCCGTGATGATTGGGATCGGGATTGTAAAAAGACAGCCAAGCAACCAAACAAACAACCAGACTTTTTAGAAATAAGCTTAGGCCTTTTTCAGACGTATCACTTTCAATCCACACCACAACCTCGAAATGTGTAGTCACGTTAGAATAATTACTGTATGTATGCTCATTATTGTATACACGTGACTGCTAAATATACAAAGATCTACTAGAATAATAATTATTGTAGCGCGGTTGTAGAACGTGTTGTGAACATAGCCTTAGAGAGCTTCTTCCACGCCATTAAACCCGTGCCGCGGAACGTCTTTAATACACAGTCAGCTCATTGAAATTTCACATCCGTCAAATTGATAATAGAGTACACCGATTAAATCAGGGTCGTGTGACGGGTTTAATCCGCTCCTCTCTTACAGTTTGAACAGTAACTATTCCAATAAGTGATTCCAATCCCCAATATCTACCCGTCTGTTCACCTGTACAAACTATCCGTTCTGTTTCAACTTAATAAAACCCTTCCTATACTAATTTCCGGAACATAACGTCAATTGTTAGATATGGGTATCTCTTAGAACCTTCGTTAGATTAGAGCTGGTTTCAGTCCGGTGGGATTACATAAAATTTTCGCTTACAAAGCAAAAAAATTAATGGAACGATTGCCTGCATATCGGTATTTTATAAGATAAAGTCTGTTCGCCGAGAGTTGATAAAAAAATGCGTCCCTCGTACCACGAAACTCAGTGCGCGCGGCGATAAGCGACGCCCGTCATACAGTTTGCGATAGGTAAGCGACAGTTGCTATTTCGAGACGATATCATAATATTTATCAACTCTCGGTGAACAGACTTTACATTTCGGAGAGTGTGCGTCGGAACTGCATGATTTAATTCCGCCATTTCCTTACCATCACTGTGCTACTAGGCGCAGCTTGGGAAGCTTCCTTACATTCTAAGCATACCTCCGATTCGCACAACGCGCTTTGTCTCTAGCTTTTTAATATGCACAGCTGAGGAGTGGAACTCTTTTCCTGCTGACCTTTTTCCTGAACAGTATGGACCTTTTCAAGTCGAGAGTGAATAGGCACAACCTAGGTAAGCAAGCTCCATCTTCGGCCTCATCGTCACTTACCATCAGCGGCCCGTTTCACTAAGCTACAAGTTATAATTATACGGGCAAAAACTGGCAACACTACAAGGTAGATGTATGGGATCTGACATCGGTGTTGCCAGTGTTCGCTTGTAAAATTGTAACTTGTAGCTTCGTGAAACTGGCCACAGGTGACATTGTGGTGAAATGCTTACCTATGGTTACATATAAAACAGTACCGTGACTCATAGACAACGCACAGCCTAAACGGGTGGTCCTGGAGGTTTGAAATTTGGAGGAGTCATTTCTCGAGTACCCTAGAGGTGCACTTAGGAGGGATTTTTTGAAATTCCATCCCTAAAGGGTAGACAAAGTTTGTATAGAAAATACCGCGGGCCCAGCTGTGTCAGGTCCACTAGCTCTGTATAAAAAAAAACCAAGCGTTCACGGAACATGCTTTTGACATTACGTTATTTACCGCTAGCGATTTGGCTTCCCCTTTCAATTACCGTAATCCGTTTATACGAGTAATCCACGTCGATTGAGCTAAACCTCATTTTCTTTTCCCAATGCTGATTGCTTTTCTATTATCGACCCAATTGCTATTTAGGCATTCAACGTTTAATTTGGCAGTTTGATTTCAATCAGCAGTCAAAATTGAAATCGAATGGATAAGTTACTTCAGATCGCAGTTTCCCAGAGCTAATGGACCTAGAACCTGATTTTGTTTATTCAATTATATTAAAAAGAAACAGACACGTTTTAAGTGGTCTGTTGGACTTTCGAACGGACCATTTAATGTTATCAGTAGTAAAGTGTATTATGGCAGTAACGCCGGCTTTTTTTTTCTCTACATAATCTATAATTTATAAGTAAAAAAACCAACTTCAAATAGCCTTTGAAAAGTACCTAAGTTTTTTTTTTTCACATTTTATTTATTATCCTGTGATTTAACGACACACATTTACTACATCAAGTAACAATAGCATAATGCCAATGGCTCATCACCATTTACAAACTGTTGCTATCCACGGTGCAAGGATGTCAATCGTTGAGGAGTTCTCCTGGTTCTTCAATTTTACTACGTGAATTTTCATGGACATAAGTTGCTTCAGAACTTTATACAGCAATTTAATCGCCAACCGTGAAATACTCAACATTTAGGAGTTCCGGTGATCATCTATGGTCTTCATCAACAGTTTCACTTCACCAAATAATGCTTAAGGAACGTAACTGCTTGAGTTATTACAGAAAATACTAAAATTGCTCTATGCTTGCCTATAATATTTGAAGAGTTCCATCCATTCCTTATAGATCCTCTCATCATAACTCGACTTTGACGACAACGGGACCAAACTGGAGGTATACCCTACCGATTAAAAAGAGAATTTTCAAAATCGGTTTATAAATGACGGAGTTCTGAAGTAACAAACATAAAAAAAAATAAAAAAAAATACAACCGAATTGAGAACCACTTCCTTTTTTTTTAACTCGGTTAAAAATACCTACTTCCGTAAATCGACATACGTATAATGCGTCATTCGTTCCCATCGCATACCATTTGTGTCTATACATAGACATACCTATCAACTTTCATGTTTACTGGATGGAAGGAGCTTCGATAATGGAAATGCAATCATAAAATTTGCATTCATTTATTAATTTGCTTATAAATATTAAATGTTGTAACTTCATAAACTTCGTAATCGAGATTTGCACCACCTGCCAAAGTTAAACTATTATTGTGGTTTTTTTCTCTGTTAAGGTTGTCTGGAAGAGATCACTTTTTAGCGATAGGACCGCCTTTTCGTCCCTTACTTTATTTTGTTAATTTGTGCTTTTCTGTTATCTTTTATGGTGTTCAATATAAAATATTGTCACAGAATAGATAATAGTACAGTACAGAAGAATCACTGTCTAACAAAGCCGGTGTTTAGGAACCAAAATAAGCCTTATCATGAATAGGCTTATTTTTAGGCATGCCTTCTCTCTCCGTCGCATTGAACATGCTCTTTCATGTATGCTAGAGTTGGGTCAATATTTGATAATCGGCCAAAACAGGTCCCCATAATTATTTTGTAATTTTAATGTAATGTTTAAACTGAATAGTATTTTCATAATGTAGTGCACTACTTTGTTTACATATCCAAACACTTTGGTGAGTATATGTTTGGTTTTCATATATTAAAAATAAACAAAAAGTGCTAGAGGTCATATTTCCTGTCAGTGGAATTTTCCATTTTGGTGACATTTTTTAATAATAACATGGAGAATTAAAAGTGAATTATAAAAGCTTGACTATATTTACATTGTATACGCATTAATCTAAAACTGTTCAATATTTAATTTAAGATAATATGATATTAAACTCAAAAAAAATCATAAAAAATCTAAGCGAATGGTCACGGCGTCATTAGGCTGCCGAAATTTGAATTTGAATTTACCGCGTTTTATAATGTCGCGGACAACGCGTGAGCGCATTCTAAATAGACGCGGTGTCCGTGTTTGTGGCTGGTGAGAAGAGAGACGCGGTGTCGGCAGTTGCTTCGGCGTTGTGGACTGATTATGACATGTGCGTGCGTAAAGTTGATACACTTTGTCATTTTTCTGTGAGGCTATTAGGAGGTGAACCGTAAGTAAATCATTCTGCTTTTTGTAATAAACATTCACGAATTAAGGTATAATTCGTATCACCTGATGATTTTGTAGTTATTTTAGTTATTAGAATGTATAAAAAATATAATGAGCATTTTTGTCATTTTCCTGTGGTCATTTTCCTGTTATTTTCTTGTCAGGAAAATGACTCTCAGGCAGGAAAATGACAACACAAGGTAAGTAATGATATTAATTCATTGTAATTTTGTTTCAGATCACGATGCTTATGCCATATGGACTCACCTGCACCCTATATTTGATTGGATTTCCACAAATTTAAAATCTGTAACAAATTTGCATTTTCTTAGCGATGGGCCCGTTACCCAATATAGGAATAGGTTCATGTTCTTCATTCTTGCAAACAAACTTAATATTTTCATGAAAATGACACTTTCTTCTCTTGGAACTATAGTGAAGCTGGGCACGCAAAGGGTACCCCTGATGGTGTTGGGGCCGTTTGTAAACGCACTGCCGTTCGAATGGTAGCTTTATGTGAAGTCGATATAAAAAAAAAACAAACGGTTCTAGAAGAAAACTGTCCCAACATTAAGATTATAACAGTGACGCAACAAGATTATGACCATACTCAAATTAAATTGATTGGAAACTCATCTAAGCCTTAGTCGGGAACTTTAAAAGTCCATCAAGTAATCTGTAATAAAGATAGCTTCAAATTAACAATGAAATCCTTGAGTTGCTTTTGTGAGAATATGTTTAGCTGCGAACATTATTTGATGGGCACTTTGAATTATGTGGATAATGTCAATGCTAAAAAGGCTAAACATATTTACATAAGTTCAGAGTCAGAGAATGAACGCGAAATTCAAACACCCAAAGAAAACATCGATCCAAATACTTCAAATATAAATTTTGATGCTGTTGAAGATCACGCTGCGACAACTAGTTCGTCTAACATTCCAAGAAAAGAAAATGTTAACTTATCACAGTGGCGACTATATTCTTGTTAAATGTAGCTCTAAAAAAACAGAATATAGATATGTTACTGTGTGTATGGGAGAAGTAGATGAAGAAGATGGCGAAATTAGAGTTACATTTTTAAAAACCACTGGTAATGATGGTAAACTATTTAAAATTGATGATAATTGCTATGATCTGCCAGTTGAAGATATACTTTTGAAGTTCCTCAACCGTCTTTATTACTCAAAGGAGAACGTATTTTTTATAAGTTCGCAAATGCTTTAGATGTATTCGAAAAATAGCTTTGTTGTCGGGTTTTGCTCTTTTTCTATAAACTATTTTTAATATTATTTTTTTATTATGTACTTTTAAAAATGAAAAACATTATTTCTGTTTTTATTACTATTATTAAAGTTGAAATGTTTAAACTAATTATATTATTATAGAATGATACATTCTTCAAGTAACTGATTAAAAATTCTGTATTTGATTTAGCTATTCATAATTACTCTTAAATGAAAGAATATTACTTATTTGTTGATTATTGAATAAAGGTAGAATATAATATAAAGGTACAAGGAAAGAGGCGTGATTTAAATGTGTTGATTAATACAGTAAGTTAAAGTTCCTCATGAATCTGGTCATATATGTTACTTAATAAATATTATTAATTGTATGTTCTTCAAAACTTTATGAAGAGCAATGTAATTTTGTTTTCTGTGATACTGATTATTATTAATGGATTAATAATAAATATAATAATTACTAATAATGGATAATTTTAATTTTTTTGATTAGTCTGTCGGTCCATTTCATTATCCTGCCACTAATGTCATTTTCCTGTTCTGTATATTTGCAAATATTGCTCAAAAATCCCTAAAATCGAATAAAGTGTATCGATTTGGTAGTTATTATATAGATTTAACTTGACTCTATCAGTTAAACATCAATTAGGTATAAAATACGACAAAAAATACATATTTTTTTTTGTAGTCGTTTTCGGCCGATTTTCAAATATTGACCCAGTTATCAGTTTTTTATCTGCTTAACACAAAACATCTAGGCTACTTGATGACGCACGAATCGCCGACCGAGCAGCAACCTACTGCGATTTACAGCTCCGAGCTGCCCGACAGCCGAGCGTACCTACCTAAAGTTCGTAGTGCAACTCCCCGGTATTGTATTGTAGTTCTTTGTTGAGCGTTTCAGAGCTATATTTGAAGAACGCATTCGCCTATATCTCTCTTGTAAACTCTCTTTTTTAACCAATTAGAAATGCCGAGCATTCGCTTTAGAAACTTGAATGAAAACGAAAAATGAAAAATATATCGATACCTTGCGGCTCAAAAGGCGTAAAGCACAAAACAGGACTTTTCAATAGAAGCAAAAAACGAAAAAAAAAAAAAACTTTGGGTTTTTTGTTTAAAGATATATATTAAAGTCTTCTATGGCAAAATTACTTAGAATTTTGAGTATTTTCACGTTGTTACTTTATAAATGATCGCTGCCTCATATTTGCCAAAATAAGTTTCCTTTACGACCAATTTTTTTTTTCGAAAATGTCCTTTACAGCCCATGAAAAACCACTCTGTATAATAACCTTAGGTCGTAAATCAAACGTTATAATTAATAGATTTATACGACTATTTCTTGAATACGTAATAGTAGTTTATGCAACGGTTGTATAATGATAGGCCTTAAAACACTAGTGCGGTTTTCATGAAACGAGCCGATAGGCGAGTTTCATAATAAGATCGCACGTGTGTTTTAAGGCCAAATTATGCAGAGTTGCATACATAACTTTATCTACACTACACATATTATAAATCCTCCATGATGGGTTCAGAAACAATATTTTCTGGCAACAAGTTATTTGTTGCAATCGTGGCTGCATATTTCCGATATCCGGCGCATTTTCACATCACACACACTCCGAGAAGACTACTTACTATTCATATTTTCAACTAAAATGTAAATTACAAACACTTACTACTTTCGTTCAGCAAAACACCAACATGGCGATCCTCCGTCAAGACCATTTTTTTTTTTTTTAATCATAGACAAACGGATGAAGTCTCTATTCTCACGTCACTCGAGATCAAATATTGTGCAGTTTATATTAAAAAAACAATAAAAAAAACTGCGCTTATCTCTTAGCAGAGTACGGGTTCAAGAAACCTATCATTGTTATCGTTGGTCCCCACACTAGGCTAGCCTGTGTCGTGGGGGCCGCTAGATCATTACCACAGGGTATGGTGTAGGCGCGGTTGACAGCAGAAACTAGAATTACAATTTCCATAAGCTAAATGTGTTGTCTTAGTGTTTTCTTTGCGCGTGTGTGCTTCTGCTGTAATAATGGTCAAAAATAAACTTTTCCCTTTTCAATATTAAGTTGATGTAAGTAGATAATTATTTTAACAATTGTTCTGTCTCCTCGTAAGTTAATAAACTTGGATCACACAACATTGTTATCCGCTGAAGAAAAACATCATTACAGAACTTTGCTAATCCGGTAGACTGTAAGCTGCTTAGTTGGGTTCTGCGAAACTACTTTAGCTAAAGTTATCCTTGCTATAACAAACTTCATCCGACTCTAATTTCTGCCATTCCTTCCTTCATGAACATTTCTTAGTACTTTTGCCCCTTTGGTAACGTAGCGTTGGAACGTGGATAGGTTGCCGGTGTAGGTGAGGGTGGAGACAGGTAAAAGACAGGATATGGTATCGGTGATTTATTTTATAAATACAAGGCACTGATTAAGTGCCTCACTGGTAATTCTTAATAACAGGGTAACGGGTAAAATTGTGCTTCCTTTGTAATTCGCACTGCACTTTTTAACTGCGGTTACTATGATTGTAATTATTTAGGTATTTTACAGTATGTATGTATTAAAATAAAGCTATATTTCTTTATAATTCTAAGACCTTTCTAGGCCGAGCTCCCTTATGAAGTGAAGTCAATTTTCTAAATCGATCTATCGATCTAACGTTTGAGTTTCGAATTTGGAATTGGAAAATGAATTGAAGGAAGAAGAAGAACAAGATGAAGAAGTCAGTCGAAGGAGTCTTGTACGAGTCGCGATAGCGCCTCGTTACAGCGTATTTTCTTTTCCAACTACACTTTAATTTCATCATTATGTCCTTACTCAGCACAAAACAGCACTTATTTGCTCTAGAGCAATCAAGTTTCATACAAAATTAATTATTGCACTATTTTGAACTTTTGAAATTTAGACCACCAGCCAACCATTCCGCCCATTCACAGTCCGACGGGACAGCTGACCACATTTCTGTGGACTGTCAAAGTATTAGCAAGATAGTACACATGTCGGCGGCAATATCGAACTGTGATTGCCCCATCTAAAATGGTATGCTCAAAGTACTGGCTGAAGAGATAGTATAGATTACGAAAAGATAAAAAAAGGCGTAATATGAAAATAAATTGAACAGATACAAGTTTTCTGTGAAAATTATCGGATGTTCTACTTTAGCTTCTGAACCACTGGACAGATTTTAATAAATAGGGTATCTTTAGAACATGCGAGTGTTAGAGGCTATTTAAAAATTCTAAGGGTGCGTCATACCAGGAGCAAACATACTTTTTACATCGCTGGTCGGGTTTTAGGTTTTAACTTTCATAAACATTTTTTTATCAACTTTATGCAGTAGTTGAAGAAAATCAGATTATGCACCTCACATCAAGTGATGTATTATTGCACTCACTTGCGTTCGGGCTTCAAACTAACACGGCGCAATAATGAATGACTTTCTGCTTAGTGCAACCATATACTATTATGACCTCGACTTAATACGTGATGATATATATATCGTTGATTATTCAACAGTAACCATTTATAAAATATAAGTTATCCGAATTGCTCCTGGGATGTCTACATTAAACTACCAAATATGAAACATGGATTACCGACCCTTTATAGGGTTAACGTATACCTGGGTTCGGTGCTTAAAAGTTGCTGCATAAAATATTTAGCAACTAACTGTGCCGTGCGTGTGCTGTGTGTGTAACATTCAAACGCGTAACAAGTGGAAAAACTCTCACGAGCGGTCTAAAGAAAAAGGCATCTGGCATAAGACTATACAAAGTGAACCTCCTCATGTTCCTTGGTTTATTAATTCGAAATCAAGTAGACATGAGGATATTGAGGCTTCGTTCCGGGCACATGCCTTTAAGGAATTTTGCCTTCATGATGAGAAAATGTCCATCACCGAATTGTGAAGTTTGCGATGTTTCTGAAGACGTCCAACATGTTTTAATGGAATGTGATCGGAATGAACTACAAAGAAAATCATTATTAGGTAGACTTAGCTAAGGTTAAGTCTACCTAATAATGATTTCCCAGATTCAGCAGAGGCTAAGTGTTCTCCTACCTAAAAAGTAGCACTTTAGCGAATATTTAGCTTAGTTGGCTGTTGTAACCGTCTAGCGTAAGTTACGATGGGGCTTGTCATGTAAAATGATTAAAAGTTTCTTAACAATAAATTAAAAAAAAAACTAACTGTGCCTCCGACTTTATTCGCGTGGGATTAGGCTAAAAAGTATCATACGTGTTAAAACAGCGTATAAGCTATCCATTCCGAATTTCATTCCAATTCCTCCAGCCGTTGAAGCGTTAAGTAGTAAAAAACATACTTACTCACACATACTCACAAACTTTAGCATTTATAATATAGTATGATGACTTTGTAGCTCTTCTATTATTCACAAAACCGAATAATTCTAAACTTTCAACGTTACAGCTTAGAAAAACTGAACCATTGAAAACCAGTCACCGGTATTATAAAAGAAATAACTCACCCTTGTCTTCCTTTAAAAGAAAAGTCGAAAGCCAAGTTGAATAAAATTTCCGTCGTCTTCACAACAGTTCTCAGAAAACTCTTGTCGATACAAGTTTCTTTTTAAAATAAAATGTGACAAACATAACAATACTTGCTCTTATAGCTTTTGTCCAACAGGAGCATCCCCTGAAATTCGTGCCTGCTTTTATGAAGAGCCATTTAAACCATGTAAAGAACCCGACCCGCAACCGCGGATCAAATATAAAAGATCCAAATTTAGATCCGACAAGTTTTATTTCTTGAAAGTTCGTAAAGTGTTACGTCACTCAAGTTGATATGAATCGTAAAAAGCCTAGCCGTTTTATATTAAGAACCCTTCAAAAGATCGGACACCGTGATTGCTGGGACCTTACAAAGTTACGTTATTCGATGGCAGAATAAATTAAACGTTGATTTTGAACTTTGATGCTCTTGACATTGGAAATAGACTTGCGAATATTGTTTGCAGTTTAAGATTGTAGTTGTGAAAGATAATCAATTTAATACAAAGTCGGGACCTAGTTCTCAATGTAACTGAAGTACGTAGATACCATTGGCAAAGCCAGGGAGTGGAAAACATTTTTGATTTCCTTGAGACGCGATAATTACTATAGAAATCAGAAGATTTTTGCTTCCTGAACATATCAATATACTTATGAAAAAAATATTTTTATTATTTAAAAGAGATAAGAGCATACAATTACTAACCAATATTCCCGTTTGTATGAAAGCATAGATAAATATTTGTGATTTTCACGAGAGCGGAAAAAACTGTCATAAATGTGAATTTTGCTTCTTTAATAGAGACTATGTCTATGGTGTCCATAGAAATTGCTTTTTTTGTCGTATGATTGGAGTTACCTCCATTTAAAATTATTACGTTTAAAATATAATATAAATCGTAGGGAGAACTAAAAAATATTGGTGTCTTCCTCTTTTTACACAGAATACTGTGAAGTAATCAAATTATAGTGTTAAAAATATGAAACGTCAATTGTGAGGATTAGAGCATGATTTAGAATTTGCGATGGCGACGGTTATTTTTTTCGATAAAATTCGAAAATTATCTTCCTTATTTAACAAAAACCTGTATCGGGCTTCTACAATTATGGATAAAAAGGATCCTCATTTCAATCCCGCCGGCAGCGACATCAAGGACTCAATTGAATAAAAAACCGATTTTCCTGACCAGTGGTTTGTATTCAAAGATGTAGCAGCTTGGCGCTCGACACTGCATTCGATTCTGAATTGAATTCGTGACAACGAATATGGATATAGGGGTGTGATTCTCTAACTTGCCAGCGAACGAGAAATACCTGTATACATTATGTAAAACATCATCAAGGAACATCCTGAGCACTTAGAAGTAAGTCAAACAGTCTCGATACAGCAACTCTGTTGAATGCCCAGCGGCCCTTACATGCAAGACACAAGTATAAGTTAAACCCGTTTATCTCTATGACTATCTCTTTCGTCAGCACTAGTGTGAGAGAGACGCATTTAGAGATAAGACGGTGTAACTTATCTTTGTGTCTTGTTAGGGCCGCTGTAGTAAAGTTAGAACGTCCAGGTTGAAGCTGGCATTATAAAAAAAAGGACGCCAGTTATACAACGCTCTGCCAGACTGCCAGACTTGCGGGCACTTTCTGGGAACTTATTTAAAAACAAGTTGTACTTATGCATGGCTAATCAAAGAGTGTTACTCAATAAATAAATATGTATGAATTATCGTTTTTCATTATAATAATGGTAATTTAACTATCGTGAATTATTTCCATTGCAGTGGCGAAGCGTGAAATATTTCCTAAGGGAAGCCGGAAGAAATAGAACCGTACGTGCGAGTCTGACACTTAGTCTTAGCTTTCTAGCTTGGTAAAGCCGTCAGGAATCGGATTGTAGGCAGGCTGCGCCACTGTTCCATTGTTGTCATTGCTGAAATATTTGCACGCTTTAATTTAAGTAAGTAAGAACTCAATCTATGTTGATACTACTGCCAAATCTGTATACCCAAACTTTTAGAATCTAAATATTTTTTATCATTCATTCATTCATCGCGTTGACGACGAGTACCATGGCACAAACCGGTTTTTATGATGCACGCGAATCTTCGTCAGCCAGCGAAGCGCTTTACGCGGAGAATCACAACTTGTGAATCGTGCTATATAAAGCCTCTCATGCTCGCCCGTGATGATCGGTTGTTTAAAAGAGATAAAACATAATCACACCATGTGATCTAATGCTCAAGATGCTTGCTCGACGACGAACCAGGTTCTGCCGCATAGAAAACTAATTTGTGCCCCAACTTCTAGCGGAGTTCATAAAGAATCGCACCCCTGGCCGGAGCTCAAAGCCTGCGCCAAACCGATCTCTGTGCGCTGCAGCATGGTGCGAATGACAGCTGTCAACGCGGTAATTTTTTTCGCGTTTTTAAGGTTATAAATTATGGTGAGATGACAGCTGTCATCTGCACCATGCTACAGCGAACAGTATAGCCAGTTCACATTCTAGGAAAACTGTTTGAATTACCAATCACAATCGCAGTCATAGATAATGAAGTGTGAGTATCTTTCTCCCTTTAGTCGAATCAAATTGAATAGAAAATTAAGCTGACTTTGATCTTCGAATATGAGACCCGTTTGATTGTAGTTGACGTAATATTTGCTTTGTTAATTACTTGTACAAGTCAAATCTTTGAGGGTATTACTTAGATGTATGTTTGGATGGATTACTTTGATAACGTTTGTTAATTAGGATTCTGTTTGTAAGATATTTGAAGTTACAGATTTATTCGTTCTAAGGCCTTGGTCCAATTAACCACCAGCGGTTAATTAAGAAAGGTAATTGTCTTCGGAAATCGAGGACTTGATTTCTTGGCTCAACTATATAAACATAAAGGTCACCAGGCATTATTTTCGCCACGAAGAAACGTGAATTAAAACTACAGATGTCATCAACTTTTGGGCACAGGAAAAACCACAGAACTGTATCGAGATAGAAGGAAAGAGTGTATGTTCCCGCGCGCCACGTGACGAAAAGATGTCGTGAGATCATATTTGTGTGTAACAACGGCGGCGGCGCGGCGCGGGGCGGCGGGGGTGGCGGTGCCTAGACTCAGTGTGCCGCGTGCTAATCGATGCTTTTGAATCGTTTTCGCGCGACTTATGCTTCCCGTCACTAAATTAAACTCGTGATATCAAAGTAACTACGCAAAAATGTTACACGCTCAGTTTCTATACAAATCGACGAACTCTTTCCTTCTATCTGGATATAGTTCGGTGGTAAAAATAGATTTTGTATTTTTTTAGTTATTTATTACCAGTTTAAGAGAAGTTTGATGGTAAAAATCGTTCAACAGACAAACTATATTCGAGTACAAATATAAGATACCCATATACTCCAACACAGAAGAACTCAATTACAATAACAAAAGCAATCCATTTATTCCCACCGTCCCCTCATATTCGTGAGCTTATTGTATATTCATTTACTGTCTGTCGATTATTTGATTAAGCTATTTTTGTTCGTCCTTGTTTTCCCTCGGTATCAAACGGACCCACCTAATCCCAGGAGGCGGATCCGTAGTCATTGCTTGTACGGTTCGACGGCCGATCTGAATCTCAAATAAGCTTGAGCGTCTTTGAATTAAGTTACAAAAGGTACGCGGTCTACGTGCCTAGTGGGGTATACATAGATAGAGCTGAGCGTTTTCTTCGTTGTTTTAATGAAAACTGACATGACACAACGACACCACAGACTATATTTCTCGCAAGAACAAATAATTGTTTCTTGATTCAAAACTAGTAACATTGGTGTGACACTAAGACACCAAACCACAGATGTAAAGTCACGCGTTGCGCCAAAATTTCATGAAATAAAAAAAAACGAGGCGCAAACTTACAGTAACAGGGTTGTAAAAAAACCCTTTAAAATAGTAGTTTATGCAACGGTTGCATAATGATAGGCCTTAAAACACTAGTACGGTTTTCATGAAACGAGCCGATAGGTTTTAAGGCCAAATTATGCAGAGCTGCATACATAACTTTATCTACACACATATTATAAATCCTCCATGATGGGTTCAGAAACAATATTTTCTGGCAACAAGTTATTTGTTGCAATCGTGCCTGCATATTTCCGATATCCGGCGCATTTTCACATCACACACACTCCGAGAAGACTACTTACTATTCATATTTTCAACTAAAATGTAAATTACAAACAACTTTTTCTATTCAATTCAACAACAATTCTACTTTCGTTCAGCAAAACGTCAACATGGCGTTTCAATGGCGTCAATTCGATCTTCCGTCAAGACCATTTTTTTTTTAATCATAGACAAACGGATGAAGTCTCTATTCTCACGTCACTCGAGATCAAATATTGTGCAGTTTATATTAAAAAAACATACTGAATTGACGTTTCGTATCAATATGGATATGGATACTAGAATAGAGACCCACTTGAGTTTTGACAGCTGTTCCAAATTTAATCTCATTTCTTTACTAAAAACGATAAAGAAGTCATGTTATTTCTTTATCGTAGCACTGGTTTTTCCTAATTGGTTGTCAAAATGGTGGTCATTTCATACGGTTTTTGATTAACCAATGGAGGTTTTATGATATGGGTGTAGATAAAAAATATTCTTCATGCGAACGATTCGCATTGCTGCTAAGTTATGGTACCTAACGGGAATGTAACAAGAAAGCGGTTTTTAAACAACGAAAGTCTTTCGAAACAGTTTATAAAAAAAAACCGGTCACGTTTCGTTTCACGGGAAACGCGGATACGTCCCAGCTCTAGTGGGGTAATCAAGGCTACGATCCACCAAGGAAATCAGAGCTAGTTGTTGGATCCGTTGCGTGCCATAACAGCGTCTTAAAGCCATCGATTGTCCTACTTAATGTATCGATTATCCTAACGTAATTTTACAAGAATAAACCTGTAAAAAAAATACAAGCTTACGCAAATAATTTTAGGGCGAACGATACATTCGTGCACTCGATACTTTCAGACAATCACTTTTACGTTTCTCGAATTCATAATAGATCATAGCGAGTTCTATGAACAGCGATTCAATTTCTTCGTGAGTGTTAAGGCTACAGCCAAATATACTTAACCAAAATATAGGGGCCCCAATTAGTATTGAAACTTACTTTTATACCCACTTGGGTCTTGCTTGTGACTATAAATCTAAAAACCACAAAGTAATTTCTCAGTTAGACACAGATTATATTCGTTTATTGTTAGAATAAGCTTTGAAATAATATTAAAATACACGCTAATAACCCGCACTTATTAATGAGGAATAAGAAAGCATTGAATTAAATATCCTTAAAAAAATGACGTAGGACATAGAACATAGGACTAGCGTGTGGTCAGAAAACAAGGGCCTCTATTCGGGACTGGCAAAACCGCGAATGTGAACGTCAGTGTGTGTTGTCAATTCTGTACGTGACAGAACAACGACACATTCGCGGTTTTGGCATTTTAGTGGCGATATAGTAAATCACTGCAGTCCCGAATAGAGGCCCTGAGGGCTTAGCACACTAATTTTTATCGCGCACATAAAGCATTCATCCTTTTCGCACCCATATATTAGTAAAAAAGTGACAGATGCTTTATGTGCGCGATAAAAGCTAGTGTGGTAGGCACTCTGGACGGACGCTCAGCGCCTCTATTCGGGAACGCTAAGTGATTCTGTAGCGATTCTTGAGCGAGATTTCTCATCTCGCTCTTACGCATTACGCGTCTTGCGGAGGAGTGGGATGAGACATCTCGCTTACGAGTCGCTACAACATCACTTAGCGTTTCCGAATAGAGGCGCTGATTTTCGCGTCTTTATCAGTGGACGCCATCTTTGTCTTCTGACTGCTTCAAGTTTGCTTTTGCTAATATATTACTGCAACGGTAAAAAGAGAAGATTCGTCTGGATTATAAAGATAATCATATTGAAAGAACGTAATGTGCACAACGGTCAAAAACCAGTGACCCAATTCAATATAATTAGTCATGAATTGTTCAACAGAAAGTTTCAAATTGAAATTGGAAAGGAAAGAAAATATACTACTAGCTCAAATTAATAACGCTATGTATACGTTGAAATCCTCACGACGAAATAATATCTACAACGAATATGAAACTTATGAAAACAATGAAAGCTCTTATACAGTAAGCGCTTATCAACTTTAAACGTTAAATTATTCGTAAGTAAGGAATTTATTGTCAACATCACATTCCAATTAGAATTCCTAACTGCAATCGACAATAATTAATACAGTCATAGCACTTTTTCTTAGTTGATTTATGTAACAACAAATTGAAAACTACTTTCAATGAACTGGACCGCGTCCAGAAATGCCGGGGAAGCTATTACGTCAACTGCAAAACATCAATATTGCCTAGTGGAATAATTAGACCGCAGCGCCTGACTTATAAAAAGCAAGCTGATATATATCTGTACCTAGAAAGAGTAATAATTACAAACTTAATTATACATAGGCACAAAGTAGTTAAAGTTCTGTCTGTCACCTATGAGCTTTTAGTAATAAGTAATGACATTTAAAAAACATACATTAAATAATTCTTAAATAACGATTACATCTACATTTTCAAGCAAAAGAGATCAGACTCTTTTTCTAGAACAAGTGTGGCGTAGATTTTAATATATTTGATATTTTTTCTATTTTTACGTGTAAAAGAAGATATTGCATCAACTATCCACTTGATTGCGATTATAACAAAAAATAGAGCAGCTATTATAATTGAAGACACTGCCCCAAAATAACAGATAGGCGAGGTGGCATACTTGCCAAAATATCAAATGACCCAGTTGCCGAAACGTCTAACTATAAATATCATTACATTACCACACAACAGCTTAATCATTATACATTCTCATACATCAATAAGCGTAAAGTAGCTCGTCATAGTAACCTTTGCATGTCGTGTTAACATGGCGAAGCCGGACGGACAGATAATCCAATTACATACATATATTATTCACAGCCCTTCACGAAGAAATAGGTCGGCTACGTTCGAAATCGTCAGTGACGCGATTGAACCGTGAATTTAAAAAAAATTACCACATGCATTACGACGTACGATTGTACAGCTGAATTGTTTTGGGAAAGAATAAGTGACTAGTGGACATTGAAATATTATAGTAAAAAGGAACTGCTCAAAGCAATTTTCGCGATTCTTACTTTTGAGGTGTCAGAACGCGAATCTGACACCATCGCAGGTTCAGTCGCATGTCAACCATCATCCATGACACCCACTTAAGTGACACTGTTATAATTGAAAAACAATGCCCTCCCGCATCGTGCGGTGTGAGACTGCAGCACCACCGACCACACCGCCTACAATGATATGATAGCGTATGAATCAAACAACATTAGACTTTTGTATGTATGTTGTAAGAACTAAGATATCAGTGCGCGCTGGCGTTTGATAACCTACTATGAGACTTGTTACACGAAATTGTACTGATAGTTATATCCTTCTTTTGAAATCTTTGCTAGTGGTGCTATGTTCGTTTAGTGTTCCATATTTAACCCTTAAAAGGGCCCCATACTTACAGATATGCTACGTAGAATTCAAATACAGTTTATTGTTTGTCACTTACTGGGAAATCATTTTCGTCGTAAATACAATCAAATTTGTACCTATCATACTATTTAGTTGCTGAACTTATACATGTATGTGGTCGATGAAGCGCCTCTGCCCGGATAAGGATTCAAATACAGACACAAACACGCACACATTTATGATTTTCCATATCTACTCACACAAATGCAAATGCTTCTCCAAAGGGATTCAGCTATACAATAATCGTACAATAATTGGTAACTATGTAATTGGAACATTGACTTACAACTATGAATTAACAATCAAAAGGTTGAAGGTCAGTCTTACTTATATACAAAAGATTGTAGTGTAGGTAGGTCAGTCTTACTTCAATAAGTCTTTCTTGGTGTAATTTTTTAACGCATGTGACAAAGAGTGTCATCATAACCAAGAATAATACGAAATGATTTGTTATTTAAAAAATTACGTACTGCGACCGCCTTACAGCAACAAAGATGCAAGATTCAGATAAAAAGGTCTGAATTTCCGTTCTGGGTCTCACAATTTGCCATCCCATTACTCGTATTTCCGTCTTTCCAACGCATATTGCCGCTTAATTCTGGAAATTATTATGTTTATTACAGGGTTACTTATATATTTCGTATTCGGTTACATTTTTATTTTTCTTTAGCGCATAAAACCAACCACTGGCACTCGCAATGGAGGTCGAGTCGATAAAGTTTATGGTCACTTTTTATGAAAGAACGTACCAAAAGAGCGAGAAATAATCGTTTTAACTTAAGTATTATAGACACTATTTAGGTAAGTGCATAATAAAATCTAGCGCATTACATAAAACACAATAACAACTCATAAATATGCCATAAACCAATAAGTATACTTAAATACTTTAAGTTCTTGGGCATGCGTGATTGTTATACATTGGAATTTAAAAACAAATTGCACTAACTCATGTCTAATAATTTGTAAATATTTCCCGGTGTTTCCAAACGTTCCCAGGCATTTCCGAAAAAATATTTTATTTCAATATCTAATTATAATTGCGTAAGAATGTATTACCGTATTAGTAAAGGCTTCCATACACCCGAACGGAAGCGGAGCGGGTCGGAAGCGAGCGCGCGTAAGCAGTGTCTCATGGAGGAAAATGGAAACCTTCACACCAGTGGTATTGATGAGCCCTAAAACGATCTTTATTTTGTTCCTATTCATAATTTCTAACGAACGAGCGCACATAAATTAAAAATGAAATACTTGTTTTTCTGACTCAGGCAAATAATAAGAAAAGTAAGAAATAAAAACATTTATTCACTAACACAGAATACACAAAGAGTAATATATATTAAGAAAAAAAAGCTGACAAGTGCGGGTTAAACTCGCGTGGAAAGGGTTCCGTTCCGTACATGATTATCTGAAATTTCCTATGTTGCTTTAAATAGTTACCATAGACTTCTTATAGGTTTCCTGTAATCTATAGGTAAAGAACTATTTTCTGTAATTTTTTTTTAAATTTTAGGCCCAGTAGTATTCGCCTATTTTCCTAAATAACTACCAAAATATTTAACTTAAATTAAAAAAAAAAAAAAACAAATTTAAGATTACGAGCACTTTTATTTGATATGTCACATGATATAGTTTGCAAATCTTATTTTTTTTTAATTTGTAATTTGGCGCACTAAAGTGAGCCCATTTTTAAAATTCATTTATTTACGTTACGCTTCCGTGTTGCGGTCACAGACTTACATATTTGTACCAAATTTCAACTCAATCGATTCAGTAGTTTCGGAGCATATTGGCTGTGACAGACAGACAGACACACGAAAGATCCTATAAGGGTTCCGTTTCTTCCTTTTGAGGTATGGAACGCTAACAATACAAAACAAAATGTTGATGTGTGTCCTTGCGGCAGTAAGACACCTGCAGCGCTGATTTTCAGCCAGCACCGTCTTTGACTCACGGAGCGCTATACAAACATACCTAACTACATGTAATAATTATCTATTTACTACTACTTGGATGAAAGAGATGAGTATGAGTGAATGTATATAGTTTTACATAGAGCAATTAACACATAAACATAGCATGAGCCATAGCTTCGTTTGTCACAACAAAGGGACTCCTAGTTTGCAGATTCGCTCTGAAATAGCAGGACAAAACAGTTTTTTTTCTTTGCTTCGGCTCTGCCCGGGGGCGCCACCCCATCCATTGTGTGAAGCAATTCTTGCAACTTGTTACGTAAAAAACTTCAATGTTTATTATGTTTCTGTTTGTGAGGTTAAACTCGGTTCCGAAAATGAAAACTGTAATTGAAGCAATTTTATCAACACTAATAATACTAGTGGCTCTTACGTTTTCGACCCCCATATCTCCGCCATTTTCAAAAATCGAAAATTTGAATAGACAAATAGTAGTTTATGCAACGGTTGCATAATGATAGGCCTTAAAACACTAGTGCGATTTTATGAAACGAGCTTTTAGCGAGTTTCATAATAAGATCGCACGTGTGTTTTAAGGCCAAATTATGCAGAGTTGCATACATAACTTTATCTACACACATATTATAAATCCTCCATGATGTGTTCAGAAACAATATTTTCTGGCAACAAGTTATTTGTTGCAATCGTGGCTGCATATTTCCGATATCCGGCGCATTTTCACATCACACACACTCCGAGAAGACTACTTACTATTCATATTTTCAACTAAAATGTAAATTACAAACAACTTTTTCTATTCAATTCAACAACAATTCTACTTTCGTTCAGCAAAACGTCAACATAATGGCGGCCGTCCGTCAAGACCATTTTTTTTTTAAATCATAGACAAACGGATGAAGTCTCTATTCTCACGTCACTCGAGATCAAATATTGTGCAGTTTATATTAAAAAAACATACTGAATTGACGTTTCGTATCAATAACCGTTTTAATATCTATGGATACTAGAATAGAGACCCACTTGAGTTTGACAGCTGTTCCAAATTTAATCTCATTTCTTTACTAAAAACGATAAAGAAGCCATGTTATTTCTTCATCGCAGCACTGGTTTTTTCTAATTGGTTGTCAAAATGGTGGTCATTTCCTACGGTTTTTGATTAACCAATGGAGGTTTTATGATATGGGTGTTGATAAAATAAATTCCATATAAATATCGAATCTGCTCACAAAATTTCACGAGAATCGGTTGAGAAATTCGACGTGTAGAGGAGAACAGCCGGACATCCGGACACCCGGACATACGCAAGCATTTTTGCTCAAGCTGAAACGGAGACGCGTCGCGCTCGCTCGGTCAGTTATATAAAGGTAAAATTTGTTTGTGTGTTTATCTGTAGGGGGTTATCTCTGGAACTAATGAATCGATTCTAAAAATTCTCTCAATAATTGGAAGCTACACTATCCCTTAATTACACAAGCTTGAGGGAATATAACTGAATAGTCTGTTTCACTCTTCGGCCCATGTCATAGAGATTGTTTACTATATGTGTGATAGGTATAGTATATGTATATACACAAAAATGTATTTTTTGTGTAAATACCCAATTATATGCCTCATGGCAAAATATTGCATCACTCAATTTCACTTAAACAATCGAAAAAAACGACGTTGCCAGCTCAGCCTAATACGACTCTTAAAAGGAATCGACGTTGGTGGTTTTTAATGTAAGACTTGTACGATCGAAACCGAACCTAACAAACTCAAAGAGAACCACAATACTGTTGACTTTTCTCCTATTTTCTTTTACAAACATTTCCAATGAAAAGCCGGTTTCTTAATCTCTATGTGCCATCTATTTCTTATTTGCTTTGTTCGTTATTTATATGAATTCTTCCGTATTGGCTTATTGTTCAATGATTGATGGTGAAGATAGTTGCTTAATGGAATGTCTATCTTTATGTGTGGAGCAAATTATATGACGTGTAGTTGTATGTGGCACTTTTTATTACAGCGCTAACGATTTCGAATGACCTTGAATTTGGTCCAATGGACATCATTTAGTTATTAAATTGCCAAGACATTAAAAAACAAACCTAAAAAATCGGTTACGTGAGAGTTGGACTCGCGCACTGAGAGTACATACCTACTACGCCAATTTGGAAACAAATTAGAAAATTAGAAACGGGAAAAACGCTAGGAGAAAGAACAGAAGATAGAGCATCGATTTTAAATGATTATTTTTATTTGATTTCATATCAATAATTTTTTATCAAATTGTTTTTTGGCGAACGCACGAAAAACATACTCAGTATACTTCTGTTTGTTTCAGGTACTGGGGAGCATCGCTTTTTGTTACAACTTCTCCAATATGAAGAAAGTTTGAAACTCCGCAGCTCGCAAGAAAAATAATACTTTTTGTGGGGGGTAAATAAAAACACTGGGGCGGATCTAAACATTACTGACTCTGCGCTTGCGTTACTCTCTGTACTTTATACTTGTAACGAAATTATATGACATTTTGTATCAGATCAAATCAGTTTTAAAACAGTCACGGATATCAGAAGAATTTCTTGTTACATGAAGAAATAGAAATTTGAAGATCAAATAAAAGTTAAGTCCTCCCCTGCTGCACTGGGAGTGAAGAAATAGCATAGAATGCGTGCAGATGCTTATCATCCTGGCATGTCGTAAAACTCGACTAAGGGACGGGTCCTCTCAACATGGTGGACTATCTGTATGGGCGATGGGCTGATCACCTGTCACCATACGGTTCATCATACCATCTTAGGACTAATAAATCAAACGTGGCCACAAGTAATCTTGTGGCTCTGCCCACCCCATTAGGGAGTTCGGGCGTGATGCTATGTATGTATGTATGTAAATAAAAGTTAAAAGTTGACTAAAAATATAGATAATATAACTATATTTTTAATTATCTCACAAATCATAGTCGCAAACAACAAACAAACACAATTATCCCTAACGAAAATTCAGACTTTTAAAGTTAAAGGCCCCCATAATTATAACATGGAACTTGAACCTCCAACTCACAAAGACTGTATAGAATATGATCTCGAAATTTCCCCGAAATAAGTGATAACTCGTATATAGACGCCGAATTTTCACGTCTCAAGGACTTAACGCCAAAATGGGAGTGTTATCCTGAATATTGAGAAGTTTTGAAGGGAAAGTTGGGCCATCATTTTACGTTATGGAAAAAGAATGGCTATTTTTAACCTTCGTAAGATATTGTTATGAGAGGGCTTTGGGTTTTACAAAGGTTGTATATTTCTTTTACAAAGCACCACAAAGGTGCTATAAAAAAACTCCCGTTCTTCGTTCTACCTATTTCCTTAATATTTTATTAATACGTGAGAAACGTTTGTGCATATTTTGAGAATATACAGTAAGAGATGAATTTGCTGTCGAACTAAAACCGATGTCCAAAGAAAATGCCACCAGTGCTACGCCACGTCGTAGCTGTCGTAGCAACAGCTTTGTGAAACATCCAAATAGCGTAGCACTTACATTGCTGTATGAAATACAATAGTAAATACAAAGGCATTTTACAGACTCATTATAATAAGGTATTTGTAATGTTTTCGTGTAGGGTGTTTTGTTCTGTGTGTCTACGAACGTTGAGGCGATGTGTGCCTCACACATCCACAACCACTGCATTCAACGAAGCAATACAACAATAGTTATATAGACTATGTTATTAGTGTCAATATAATAACATGAGATATTATACTAATATAGAGGTACATACGAGTAGAGACTAACTTACGCTTCCAGCGCCTCTATTCGGGAACGCTAAGTGATTCTGTAGCGATTCGCGAGCGAGATTTCTCATACCACTCTTACGCATTACGCGTCGTGCGGAAGAGTGGTATGAGAAATCTCGCTTACGAGTCGCTACAGAATCACTAAGCGTTCCCGAATAGAGGCGCAGATTCTCGAATCACAATGCCTTGATACAGGTCTTGTTATAGTGATCATCGTCGCGTCTAAAATAACTTACATACATACATACATAGCATCACGCCCGAAATCCCTAATAGGGTGGGCAGAGCCACAAAACTACTTGTGGCCACGTTCGATTAATTAGTCCTAAGATGGTAAGATGAACCGTATGGTACTAAAATAACTTGATATAGTTTATTTGATTACTTTAACGGTTTCCATTATAGCAACGTACCTAGATGATATAAAAATTGCATGAATAAATTAATGGGTTAAATCTACCAGCGCTTCCGACAGGACTGTCATTGCTGAGAAGAAGCGCCGCAAGAAACTCAGCAGAAAGTCATCGTTTCAAGTCAAACATTGATTTCAATGAATCGGCATGATGATGATTCAAACGAGATACATCATCAGGAATATAGATCTTGAGGAGGATAATAATAAAAATACTAATAAATTTTATTTCAATTCTTAAACAACTCAATAATATATTGTTAGTAAAATTTTTTCTAAATGTTAGTGCTAAATAATCATGCCTAAGCCTAAACATAACTACCCACTTACACTGAGCGCATGTAACCGACTGCAGTGAAGTAAGTAGGGGCAGTCCAGCCTGCTCCCTATCACCTTTAGGATGGTGTTGGAGCTGGCGTGCACCCGGCGCACAAGGGCTGCGGCTCTCTTACTCATTGTGACTTAAAAGCAATCAAAACCAGCGTCTGAAAACATCCCTGATGCGCTACAGAAGCGAGGCAGCCCCATCATCACCCGGAAAGCGTTGTTATAGTGGACGCGGAGGGCTCCGTAGGCCCGTTGCGTCGATCCGCGCCATAAGCTGCACGAGTACAGGGACGTACAATACGCTCTAAATAATGTATGTAAGCTTTACTTCCCTCGTACATCGCGCATACTTACGCGCCATCATGTTAGCTCGGACTGATAGAGCCCGCCGTTCCCGTTCTGTCCGTACCGTCTTTAAGGTCGCACGTGACTAAATGGGCTAAATATTTAAAAACGTCAATCCTCACAAGAGCTGCCCCGTTAAGCTTGATGGGTGGCACTTCAACTGTCTTGCCACGCCCGAGCTCAAACACTACATATTGGCTTTTAGCCACATTGTATCTTAGGCCATGGGTAACGGTATAGTCTCACACACCCTTAACAATTTTCGTATGCCGCACACAAATGCGCTAAGCAGAATCATATCACCTGAATAGTGTGGTGGACCCCCCCCCCCTGCCTTACCCCACACTCCAACCTTTATGAATCAGACAGAGCATCCGCTGTTGACCTGGTATCCATACCAGTACCTGAAGGTACCAACCAATTCTAAGAGGCGTCTTACGTCCTCAAGTTTCTTCCATAAAACCTTATAGGAAACCAGTTCAAAAGTCTTAGATAGGTCAAGGAAGCAGGTACAGACGGGTGAAGTTCTGTCCACGACTTTTTTGGGCTACGATGCCACAAACAGACACCCGACCCCGACCAGACACAAACAGCAGATAGGCAGACAAAGGGGTCAAACGAACACCCCTCTTTTCAGTTTGGGGTTAAAAAAAATACAGTCCATCTCACATCCGGAAGACTACTTACATCTGTTATGACATAGACTATTATAGTACAAGGTTGTGATTTATCAACTGTCCGGTGCAAAAGGGTTATCTATTCCATTTCCAGTATTTACCCTGCCATATCAGCTATTCCGCCCTCGTGCGAAGGACGACAGTTGGCCTTTAATAAAAGTTCGCATGTGCCGCCAGATACTGCACGAACTTATATTTTAAAATCGTTGAGTCGCTTCTGTTACCCGAAAAGTTGTCCAAACTAGATTATTTGGATCGATTTTGCTGTAATTTTAAACCGTTCGCATTTCCTCGTTAACTTTACAAGTTGCTGTCTCTGGAAACCTCGTATATCGAAACACACTTATCGATATTTGTCTCCTAGGGATCGCTCCCAGTTTTTTTTGTTAAATATATATTTAGTGTAGATATTATAATTTTTTAAACAATGAAGTAGGTAACACAAAATGGAATACAGATATAAATATATTCATCCCAAGCAGCGGAATATTAAGCTACAGATTATCGCTCTAAAGTCTAATCAAACGATTTAATTGTTTTACTTTTATATTAGATTGTGATTATTATTACATATAACTATTATTATATATAAATTTTTATCTTTAAATATTATGATGATGGGATAGTGGAACATTTAGATTAAGAATAAAGGGTGTTCGTGTTTCGTACTCATTTCTTAAATAAATGTTCGATTATAATCTTCTTGTGACCACTAGCTACTATATGGCCGCAACTTCGAGGTAATAAAAAGTATTTTTGCGTGATGAACGTCCATTATACTAGATTATATAATCAGATTTAATTTGGCTTTCTGCGAAGTATACTGTCGTAGAAAAATGCATTAAAGGCTGCGTTGAAATAAGGTCAGTAAATATATTCCACACAATTAGTTACAAGTTGCGATGGCCGTTTCGTCAAAGAACGCAACGGAAGAATCGAATCGAATTTCGAGCATAAAAATCCAAAATAAGTCTGATCGTCAGTCGTCTATTTCTAGCCAACCTAGGTGGCTTTGAGAGCCACAATCCTTTGAGCCCGCTACGTGCTTGTATCGATAGGGCACCGGACACCCACGCAAACGAAATGAGGAATGTCCGGTTGGCTATTTCATTTTTGCAAACTGAGAGTTTGAGGATCGTTATATATTTTATGTTCAGCATTCTATCGCATGACAACGAGGCGGCCATTCTACGACCATTTAGTTTTTAGACAGTTTAACTCAAATTCGTCAATGTATGTTATTATATTGTGCAATGTGCCTTGACTGATGGGCAGCATACTCTGCAAACTTTCAATTGGTCGCACTCGCCACTGCACTGCTCACTATCTCTTTTCAATGATATTTTGGACAGCAACAGATGTCTTGATATCTTCTATGACTCTGAACCTACTTTCCTTGCATCAGCCAGCCGGAACTTGGAGTCGATTGTTACTCAAAGCTCAGTGCATCAAAGTCTCTAACCATGTGTTTAGATAATAAGATATTCCAGTGTATACATACGTAATTATTAATATTGATTAACATGTGTATCTTATGCCTGTAAGTGTTAAGTATAAGTAAAGAAATAAATAAATAAATTGGCCATTGCATTGCGAACAAACGTTTATTCGAAATTAACGAAGCGATATCGCGTATGATTCTTTAACAATGCGGCTTCTTTACCGCCATGTTAATTAATAGCTACCATATTGTAGCAGAATAATTTGCGATATCACTAGGGCTATGTCGAATAGAGGCCCAAGTCTGGCAAATGATTCTCTAAAGTGCAAAGCACCTCACTTGCCGACGAAGACTCGGTTCCCACAGAAAACTGGTGTGCCAATATAAGACACGTTCGTTGACAAAATTTCCGCAAGTTGCAGACGCAGTTTTACTCATCAACAACTTATATAATCAGTAGCTTTTTTTCAAGCAGGTTTTTCCTTATACGTTGTCCAATAAATTCTAAGACAAGCTTAAGAAGCCCGAATAAATCTAATATTGTCTTAGGACGGTGAGCTCGGACAACGAGCCATGTAGACACGTCGGATGACGGGTGCCTTTTTGTAGGACACTATAAAAGGCAATTTTGAAAGCTTATCTTTTTCATCATCTCTGTTTATAAGCGACTGCTATCTGAATCAGTGGTGTAAATTCTCTTAAATACCACCTTCACCGAACTCACTGGCGAGCTTAAATAGACCCGTCTGTGCGTATAAACTAAATGTTCGCGCGCGTCTTCACCCTTGGTCTTATTCGACTCAGCTGTGCCAGGGTCGTTAAATACCTAACTCCGTATAATGCCTACGAGCGCGCCGGTCAATTTGTAATTGTCGTGTGAAATGAGAAAGGTAATGCGTAACGAAATTGGTTAAAAGAATAACGTAGCCATAGTAAAATAGGACTCTTATGCAAACTCCAACCCTTTAGGAAACTGAATTGCCTACGCGCGCTCTGACGCTCAGGGTTGTCTATGTCTGCAAGACAAATATTAAATAACCACGTTTAGGAAGAACTTCTGGAAGTACGTCATAAAAAAACGGAGTATTAGGAGGCAAAATTTAAAATTGTCAACAACAATCAAAAGCGTCCGTTGTACATGTCATAGTACGAAATAGCGACTCAGTTCAGTTTTCAAACCTTACATTGAATCGCATAATTAGATCGTGGTAATCCCTGCCTTTGCGTGCTGGGACCTCTAGATGTTTTTCATCAATTTACACTGTGCGCTTTAGCATGATGCAAATGACAGTTATCATCTTACTACAATATACCATATAAACGGAAAAAAAATATTGTAATGACAGATATCATACGCACCATGCTACAGTGCATAGAGTGAAGAGCGTCGCATACCAGAGTCGTAGGACAAACAGGCAGATATCATGTATGAAACGTTTTTAAATTTTTCAACCAACACAAATCGATACGCGATTTACAAACGATAAATATCCAAGCGCTTTTCAATCGAATCCGGTCCGGCCGGGCAGCGAAGTTGCACGGCCTTAACTAGGTTCGAAGTTGGCTATCAGCAGGCAGAGCACCTGTCTGCAACTTTAGCGCTTGCCCTAATTCAATTTATAAATTCAATTTATTGGTGGAACCGCGAAGTTGTAGTGTCAGCTTTGTTTTGTTAATTGACTTTATTAACTATACATTTCGGACACCCTGAACTTTGTATAATTTTGTATTTACAGTAGGGGGAATTTAATGCAAAATTACACTTTGTACCCGACTGCACCAGAAGGTATGTATGTCTATTGGCATGTTCTGTAGGATTTCCAGCTAATGTGTCTTCTGGATCCTCCAACTACCATCTTCCCTCTGCGTCGGTCTCAAGATCTTACAAAAGATTTTCCATTCAGCAGCAAGGAATTTGTTTTCTTCCTTTAAGGTCAGTGTTCAAGCTTCACATACGTACATTAATTAAAATCGGTCTTATAACTGTCTTATAGATAGACACCAATCTGGGTTTTTCGACGCATTAGCTTAGACATTAATATTTTGTTAAGAGCTGCTGCGGATCTCAGAGCTGTCTGGATGTGAAATTTGATCTGTGGTTCCTTTCTGTTGGTATCATGGTATCGTTCAATACACAGCCAAGGTACATTTTTGTTCGTTCATAATAACGCTTTCTAATACGTAATTAAGGACTCCATAATTAACCTGTACCTACTGCACAGAATCGCTGTCTTTACTAATTCGTTAAGATTAAAATTGGTGCTGCAATTACGCAATTACGCTAATGTATTTCGGTGCAGATACGTTACGCACGCGGGTGGTAATTAGAGTGGCTGGAACACGCCGGTTTATGGCAACGCCGAACAATAAATTAGATGGTCGCACGCGCACTGCCGTGTCGTTTGTCACCAAGTGCCAACACTAAAAAAACCTAATGTACAGGACTACCAGTTTCCCTCCTGGAATTACTGGTTAAAACGTCTGAGCAATTGTTAAAAGTTCTTTACTTGAAGTATACGAATGTAAGTTACGTTAACTAATGAATTGAAACAGTGCGATCTTAGGTCTGTATTAAAAGACTGCGCTCAAAATCAAAACCACACTCAAGTATAGGCATTTCCTACTACTAAAACCCTTAAGTACGATATTAGTGTTGAGCGCAGTTTACCTATTAATAATAATAAAAATAATTAGGTTAATTTAATGCGTTAATGATGATTTTAAAAGCTACGGTCATGCTTTTTTGTTCCGCAATCTTGCCTCGTGCAAACATCTGTTTATTAGCTACCCTATGTCCACGAGTATTTAGAACTATAGCTTTTATTGATAAAATGATGATTGCACAAACTACATGTAGGACTGGATTTATGCAAGATAATAGCTAAGATTCCCTTGCCAAAAAACTGCATGGCCGGGTGACCCCCGCTGCCAGCGTTATGGCTCCTTTACACGATGGACCATCGTCGGCCATCGCACAGGACGCAGTTATGTCTCATTCTTACTTATAAATGCGTCCCGTCCGATGGCCGAATATGGTCCATCGTCTAGAGCGCCACTAAGAGGCAAAATGCCATAAGCAGCGGGGTTAGGCAGACGCGGAGAGCGCATTCCCGCGAACGCACCAATCATAGTCAGGGTTGCCAACTCTTTAAAGAGTTTTGCCTCTAAAACCAAGTCGAAAGCACCCTAAAAACACCTAAATCGCTAACCGCCTTTTTTAATACTAAACTCATTCTATACTCTTGTCAGTGTTATCTATAAAAGGACGGTTTTCAATGCGGAACAGACGAAAGTTGCAATAATTACTATCAATGTTCAAGTTTAATATTAATTTGTCATCATTTTCAATAAGTTTTTTTAAAAGTCCACTAAGAATGTGCTGTCCCTAAAAAAACCCCGGGCCACTTATGTTACCCTTAATTTTAGGGGTAAAACCCCAAGTTGGTAAGCCTGATCATAGTGATCTAAAAACCCCGCGCGCCCCAGAGGTTCGGCAGCTTTATTTGCTAGCATAAGTTAGCCTAAGCGGTGTGTTTAGGATATTTGGTCCGTGCTCCCTTGAATTTAAGACATTCACTGTCAATTACTCGCTTATCCGATTCTCTGTTCGCAGCGACTTCATCAAAAACCACTTCTACTCGCTACAAGCCTAACGCATGAAGCTAATTGGCAATGAAAGAGTGGAAACTGTGGAAAATTCTATTAAAAATATATTGCTTTTTCATTATTTTGCTGAAGCCATAATGATGTAACTTATCTATCCTAAAGCAATTACGTAACCTGTTGCGTGTCCGCAACGACTGTAAATGCTTTTAGCTTAATTAATTAAAGCATAGCATAGTGCGCTTGGATATTCCTATAATTATCGCAAAACTGGCAAATTGTCGAATGTTATTCATCATCGTCATCACCGTCTCCTTCAGTCTGTAGCAGTCCATAGTCTTTATCAAACAAAGCTTAAAAAAGTGATATTTAAAAGTAAAGTTAAGAATAGGCGGTCGTATCGCCATTATCTCTCTCGTTAACGAAAACTATCGCTCGGTCCCTTTTATTTGTAACGGCAACACGCAGTATTTCTGATTTCGATACCGAGAACGGTTTGCGTAAACTCATGGTAAGGCTACTGAAAAGAGAATCTACATAAGTTGTGTTTGTTATGTTATATATGTATATACTTACACATTTTTATATACATAGCAAATAAACGCCACTTAAAATGCAAACGTGACGTTTTAAGTTATCCAAACAATTTCGGATATGTATGGTATGGTATATAAGTTACAGAAATATGTAAATAGAAATAATAGTTAGGGAGCTGGGTGCCATTTTGGTATATGGTTTGTTAGTCTTTCATATTGATAGGGATGAAAGTTGATGTCAATACAAATCGATTTGGTCCAGTAAATGAAAGTAGTATATCCCTGCGTTTTTGAAATACAACTTTAGTAATTCGTACATAAAAATATCAGCGACCTAGACGTCTGCCAACTTTTTTTTCTATTCTGGGAGTCGTAATGAATCGAATGGACGCAACGAGAACGACAAACAAATGATTTAGTATAGCTTTTTTCATTTACATTTTTGCAACTATGTTCCGTTATAAAACACAGCCCTGCACGTCTGCCTCTTAGATGTTCATAGTTTTGAGGATGATTTTGATCATCAGTTCAAGAGGCAGACGCGAACAAATGATTTAGCACACCGTTTTTTTTTTAATTTTTGAAACGTTGTCAATCGAACACGTAGCGCTACCATGGTGGCAGACTATTTTTCTGTGCTTCTTTACATTGTCATTAATCGAATAATTCAGGTCTGCCAAGCGAACAAATCATATAGAAATTTTGGCAACCAGCTCCCTAGCTATTATATTTTATGTAATATTAAATCGGAAATAACCGACGATACAGGCAGCGGCACGAAAGTCTAGCGCACTGAACGAAATGTGGTGGGGATATTGCACATGGGTACGACTGCTCCCACTCCGGTCACCGTCCCGCTCACTCCCCCACGATATCCAATTTTCGACTTCTGCGCAATAACAGCTAGACTTTCGTGCCGCCACCTGTAAGATTTATAGAAGACTTAAAGGTGCTTGTAAAGAGCTACATTTTTGTCATTTTATTGTAGGAATTTGAGCTATCCCCAAAATTTTACACTTAAACTTTTTGTTCCCAATAGTGATGACATAAGTTATCTGTTTGGAAATAGCCTAAATTGTCAAAAAAATTGCCGGTTTACAAGCCCCTTTAAGTACTTTTTTGAAAATCGAGTGAGGTTTATTTCGTCTTAAATCTTAATCTAAAGGCAAAGTATTCCACAGACGGTAGCTATATGTAGCAGACTAGCAAATATCAATATAAATAAGTATGAATAGAGTTATTCTATGTTATATCCATACCTACTTCAACTATAATAACAATATTGTTCGTTCAAGTAGTAACGTCATTTGTGACAAATATGCTTTATTGATAAGTTATCTTAAACAAGTTTATTCTACAAATCTTGACTTTGATATAGCCGCGTATTTCCTCTATTTACCTAAACCAGCGTGTGACGTGTCCCTTGTTACAGCCAAACTATCTTGAAACTAGAACGAACTGTCCAGCCCTTTTAGTACTACACTAGTCCCGTTCGTATCATTGTCTTAGAAAGTGACAGATGATATGTTTCTCAATAGAAGCTAGGGTGGGCCTTCTGCACGGCTAGCACGAGATGCCCACGAGTTATTTGTCGCTCAGTGCGTCCCTTACATATTTAACTAGTTCGACGGAGACGCGCTGTTGTGCTACCCCCCCTTGTACACAAGAAACTAATAACCCCTCATACCAATTACCTGGCATTCAAAGTTAGTGACACTGGACGATTTCTATTACCAAGCTACACGTGCTTCCAGAAAATTAATCAAACCTGGCATTTTACATGGCGCTTTCAAGCTCAAGCATATTTGATTATCCACGAGATCCCGGGGGTCTGGAGTGCCAATATTGTTTTTAATCAAGCGATCGAATGACAGGTAAACAAACACGCTTATTTAAATCAATCGCATTCATTGTTACTACAAACCACTGAAATAACATCCAAATTAATATCTTGATGAATCCTCGGAATTCTAAATATCAATTCGGTACAATAAGATTTACGTTTGGCTAAAGACTGTTTATTATTTTAAATAAAGTAGGTTTGATGATTAATGTAATTTGTGAGTTGGCACAACTGAAGCAGTCTTCGACCGAATGCCGGACGGGCAGCCCGCGTCGCTCGCCTCTCGAAAGCTTTCCCGCACCGCGCGAAAAGCAAGGTCTCGAACAAACCTGACATTTTAAAGTGATGAGATTGTTAACTTTTCCGTATACAGTGCTGTGAAATTAAAATGATGGCATTAATGTGGATTAAACGTTGAATTAAATTAACTTTTGTGTCTGCAATTATCAAGGAAGTGAATTTATTATAATAGTTCACGTATAATGGTATGTGTAATAATTATTAAATAATATTTTGATTTTAGAATAGAACTTTCTGTACAGCCATATAATTCAAGAAAAGAATCATTCGGTCTTTAATATAATCGTCAGGCATGAAATCAAGCTGTATTAACATATTAGTTTAGAATTTTATTTTAATAATCGGTTTATAATTTATGTTGTTTATGGTTCACAACATATTTTCTTAAAACATCATAGAATCGATATATTTTCGCTTAAATCTTGAAGCATTAACAAACCTAATCTATCAAAGGTTTACGTTTCGTAAGGAAAGTTAATAAAGTTCATTTTTAAAAATCAATTTATCCTCTTTTTCTTAGTTTTAATATTATAAGCTGTGCGAAATATATAATAATATATCAGTTGACATCTCTGAAACGCACTAGGCTTTTGCTTACATATCGGCGTGGTAGGTGCGTACTGATTTATAGGGAAAATTATATTTTTGAAGTGAAAACTTCTTTAGGCGCATTGAGCACTTTTTGGGTGAACAAAATCATGGAACTCGCGTCATCGTCACCGAACGCTTTCCTTAAAATATATGTGTGTATAGGTACTGTGTTTATATGTGTACTTTTTGGGTGAGTTGGGTTTTCACTTCTATCGGCAGTCCCTAAAGACTGCCCCGCAAGTTGTTTTTTCTGTCCCATCCATCCTACAGAATTCAAAACTAAATTCTATACAAACTTTGAACCTCATGTCCTCTCCTTTCATCTACTTTCAAAATCCTCTCGCAGCGAGCGCTCAGTTTCTATAAAAGGAACATGTAGGCAAGATTTCAAGTTTGGAGAAGTTCAAGTTTTAGAGAGATTTTGTAAGTCTGTGTTTGTATATAATATGTACCTTTCACTGCGTAGTCCATTATAGAGGCAAACTCTTGTCCCTGAGCCTGCCCGAACCTACCCAAGCCTACTTTATAGCACAGTTTTGTTTATACGAGCAGCGTTTATGAGCCGTGCTTGTCGTAAACTCGTGATCACACGTCTGTGTTAGTCGCCATGTTGGATGTGATTTATCCGGCTTGAAGGACCAAAATTAAGGGATCTTACAAGTTTAATGTTGTTGCCTTAGGGGTTGCGTTGCATTGTTGAGCGGGTCGCCTTAAGTATTTAACTGTCATCCATCGTCTGGACCCTTCCGAGAAGGATGGGGAATTTTGATAGAGTTCTTGTTATCAAAACTTGATTCTGTTGGTGTTTTTTTTATCTTATAGTGATAAATCTACAATGAGATAAAACCCTATGCTCATGTATTAGCCTAGCATATTAAGTCTATGCGTGCCTTGTTGCGCTACGCCTTACGCGTACTTGCTACGAAGAAGAACATTTGTTTTTTTGACGAGGGGAAATGCATGACGCATCCTCTCGCGCCAGGGGAAGCGTGGATGGTATGTGTGACTCACCCCTAGGGGAATACCCTCTAAAACTCCTCAGCGTTCCTTCTACGGCCTTATGTGGATGCTGTGGGATTCCGAGGATGTCACCAAAACAGCGCCACGTAACCAAATAAAAAAAAATACAAAACAGTGCAATGATGAAATTTGTATGCAACTTAATTGCTCTAGAGCAAATAAGGGCTGCATTGTGCTGAGTATTTAAGGCCATAATGATGAAATTAACGTAGTAGGAAGAAAAGGTTTTTTTGTTAATATAATGACCGGTCAGTAAAGATCTGTGTTCAGTCTGAGAGGCTTGGTTACCACGGAATCGAATAAGGCATCTTAATTAATTGGTCTAATCGGGATCACTTAGCTCTGAGCACACGAGCAAATAATATGCGTCCCCTTGGCTCGTCACGTCGGTCTAATCATAGGTTGTAAATATATATACAGTATAATAAGTACATATAAGTAATAAAAAGTTTTTTATTGCATTTTTATAACAAGCTTTTGTGCCCAGTGCACTTTAATATTGCAATAAAATGTGTGCCTTCACAAAATTTCGTGTACCTATGTGATTTGACCGTTGAAGAGTTCCTTTATATGGAGCTAACCCTGGAAGTCGATTCAGGTCATGCTTACCATAAAAATGCATTGTCATCGGAACTGAACCAATATGTAAAAATTCAGGAAGGAGGAAGTTTTTCTAATTCAGTTTCCAAGATTTGACCCGAAACATATATACAAACATTGCAAGTTAGTAAAAAGCTTGTAAAAACATATGACTCCAGATTTTCTGTTGTTGCTTACCTACCTTGAAATTCAGTAAATAAATCTAAAAACATGAGAAAACTCTTTTTAACACGCTTTTTTTTATAACTAGTAAATTATAAAAAAGCGTGTAAATTAAGTAATAAAATCTTAGAAGTAAACTTTAACCTACTTCTAATTGTCGTAACGATTTGAAACTTTGCAAGTGTATGCAATTCGGATGAAAATACAATAATTTGACACCATCGAGCTGATCTAACCATGGAGCCAGTAGGTGGATAGTGGAACTCTTCAATGACTATTAATCCTCGAGTTAAGGCTCATTGGATTTGTTTTGTCAAGTCAGTTTAGTGCGTTTACTGATAAAAGCATGTTTCGTTTTAGTTTTTGTGAACTATGTAATTATTATTTACTTGACGCTTATCTTATTAACTTGACAGCAAAGGTCACTTCATAAAAACCATACGTTATATCACTTAGGCGTAATATTGTTTTGCTCATCGGATCTTTTGATGATTGTTGACTTAAACTCATTGTTCTGGTAACGCATGAAATTTTGTCAGCCCTAGGAAACTATTTTTTTATCGCTTAGTGATCCTTTTACACCGGCTAGTGAAGTGACAAACGCTGTAATGTGCACAAAGCTAGTGCCCTAAGCTGTCTGTATTACTAGATACATTAAGTAAAATTAGTTTTAAGACAATAATCAGTACTAGATTAATCAGTAGGGTGCCATCTATTTGGCATAATTTTTAATGTCCGAAACGTATTAGGCATAACAAGTTTCGCATATTTTATTTTCGCCGAATCTTAAACTTGCCGAAATTTTATTCGGCATAATTCGTTATTAGCCGAACGGTTGTTTTCCCGAATATTATATTAGCATAATATTGATATAATGTTGTTTAGCATATATATAATTTTGCAGAATTTTGATAGCCCGAAATCCTGTCCGAATCTAGTTGCATAACATACAAAAAGGGGGAAGGGGGGTGAAACCGCCCACAAGGGGGGATCGGGGGCCGAAACCCCCGCAATAAAAAATGAAAAATCTAAACAATTGTATTATTGGTAGGTTAGGTTAGGGTTAACTTGTGTCCATTACACCAAACCAATATTTAGTTAATAGTGTATATGATAAAAATAGATTGGATTAGGTTAGGTGAGTTTAAATAAAAAAAAAACTAAAATTTTATAATCATGTATTTTTTTTATAATCCATCCCGGTGAAACTAAATTATGCGAAAGTAACCTTCGGCGTAATTAATGTATGCGTAAGTCATTTTCTGCCTTAGCACTATTCGGACTTCGCAAATTATGCGTAAAAAACATTCGGGTTAGGTTGGATATGCGTGACAGAAATATGCGAAATATAATTATGCGAGATTAGTTTCTGCGCATATACAATTATGCTTATACTGATTATGCAGTATAGAATTATGACATAAAAAATTATGTGTAAACAAGGGGAACCTAATCAGTACTTTTGCTTTAGACATTAATCAAGCAATGATGTATGTAAAAATCCTGACTCAATAGGTTATTACTCGTATAACAACCTAGCGATTATTTACTATCTGTGAGCTACGCTCTCTTCTTTGGCTATATAGAAAGATCTTTCTGTAAAAACAGAGTGTTTTGGGAATATCCACGAAACTGATGGTTATTTTAATATAAATATCACACATTTTAAACGAAACGGAAGATTATTTAATAGTTATTTAAAAGCAGAAACTCTTGCTGAACTTCGAGAGCTTGGCAAGTACTACAAAGTATTCAATGCCTTTGACGACGTACGATATAGAAGTACACCGGATTTCAAATCATCGGAGCGTACGGAACGAACCATAACACAGTTTCATGGCGGATTTTGTGATCGAATTACGATGACTACCAAAGCCATGGGACATAAAAACACGACATGATTTTTACATCGGTGAACACAAGAGTGCGTGGGTAGCTGGAAATAGACTTAGTCTATAACATGACAGCTGTTTATTAAATAACTAGCTGCCGCGACTCCATACATCTTCACTTTCACCTTAGAATAAAGAAATGTATTTAGTTTCTTAGTCGATGTCGATGAACCAAAAATTTGATGCGACCCGGGTCTTTAATCCACATGTTATAATCGCATAAAAATTTCAATAACGAAAGCTCTTAGCTAATTTTCGGGTGATACCTTTTCAAATGCTGATAACTGTGATATCATTCTTCTCATGATAACTGTGCTATAATTATATTGATAGTGGGGCAATTCGAAAGTGTGTTCGCTAAGTTAAAAGTTTCTAAACTCGAAATAAGAAATGTCAACTTGATTTTGACAGCTTGGTGCTATACAAAATCGAGCTTAACGTTTCTTATTTCAAGGTAAGTTTTTTTTTACTTAGGCGACACCCCACTGTTCCTAATTGGACCTAGTGTATGTTTAGTATAAAATAAATCATATCATACTTGAAATTTTGCATGGACGTAGTTTAGGTCAAGGAGATTAGCATTGGATTTTTTCTCGGGAAAATGCAATGTTTGCGAAGTAATCACGATAAATTAATTCTACGCGGACGGAGCTTCGGGTAAAAATTAGTATAATATAGGTATAAAAACTGAGAAGTGTACAGTGCCGCCACTCCCCGATATACTATATCATAGAAAATTGGGAAAAATAGCAGGGCATTTATTTATAAGTCTTGCGAGTAGAAAATCAGGGTATCTATTCGACATCGCCTGAGCGATAGATATCACAATGGTTTAACAATGCGGCCGTGAAGTTAATAAGAGCTAACATATCGTAGAAAAATAATATGCGATATTGTTTAGGCAATGTCGAATATAGGCCCAGATGGAACTAGAAAAATGCTATATGACTTAATATGATATCGCATGATATTTACAATCGGTTGCGAAAATATGACGCCGAACATTCGCAGAAAAATGAAAAACAGCGCCAGTACGTGAGAGGCTTTTTCAGGATAAAATAAACGATCGAAACCGTACGCGTAAATAATGAATCGCGAGCAATAGTTTATTAGGGTCTGCTTTCCTTATTGTTTAAACAAGAATAGATTTACTTAATAGATCTTTAGGAGAAGTAAACAATGTAATATACGAAAGAATTTGAATGGTATTTACGAAGACAAATATACCACTTATTTTAAGCCACTCAATATTACGTACCTATTTTATCGAATAACGATAAGCGAAATAATTCCAGCGATGGCAACATTGCCTTCTCTAATTGTGCCAATTTAATTTAAACGGCGTAAATAATTTACCGATAGGGGCACATTGTTGCCGGTTATTATTGCGGTAATTGCGCTATTGTGTATGTACATAGTTTAACATTAAACATTATCGCCCGGAGGCCCATTAGCGGACAATCAAAATATTACGCCAAAATTGATGCGGTCATTTATAGGCAAGGTTATCGCTGAGATATGGACCGACTATTCTACGCAATTACGCAATCATGATAACAGAAAGATGGAAATCCCAAGAAGTCAAATGTAATGCAATCATTCTATCCCACGCTTGCGCTTGGCATTACCTTTGACTTCTTCGGATTTCCATCTTTCTGTTATCATGATTGCGTATTTGCGTAGAATAGTCAACAAAGAGGGTTAAGTTTCGTCTTTGTGGATGGAATTAGTGTCAACACTTCAAGAAGGCACCCTTTTTCAATCACAACCAGGAATACTTATTCAGACTGAATTTCAAAGACCTCTGGAAAATAATGTTATATTAACGAATATGGTCAATGATGCAAAGACTTGTTATTCAGCTCACAGGTGCCCCGGGCAAGACGACCCCTTTGTGTCTAGAGCCCGGCTTATCCCAAGATTGCAAGTGACACCATCAAACGCCCTATGCGGTTTATATAACCTGGCCACGAGGCGAATATCCCAACCGTTTTATAAATTACACGTTGTATACTTATGGCTTAAAAGTTTCACAAACAGGCGAATAACCGGCCGATCTTTCTGCACGTTATTCCGGATCTGTTTTCCGGGCCGCATTGTGTATTATGTGCAGGACATGTATAACATACCTGTGCTTTGAACAGATATCGCAAAGCGGAATTACCGCTGCTATTGTTAATTCTCTGATAACCGGATCGCTCATTTGTGAGCGGTTTAATTTTACAACTGAATTACAGAAACTGTTTCCTCACAATGATCAAAACTAACCATTTGCAGAGCAGTTTTATTATGCCAGCTGTGTTAGTCTCTTAACAAATTTCGTTTTTCATTACGCTCAACAATCATAAATTGACCCCCGCACTCGTAGGTATTATGCGGAGTTAGGTACCTACAAGTTTGGTGATGCTGCGTCGAAATATAATTAAGGTCGAATACACTCACTGACATGTAGTTTATACGCGCTGACGGGTCAAGTTAGGCTAGAGGTGTTACTTAAAAGAATTATTACCCCTGTGGTGTGATACTCTAACGTGGGTAGCGGCTGATCAACGGATAAAAGACAATTTAGACTGTAAGAACAATCTCATTCGGTCCAAATTTAAATGTGCCCCTGATCGCTGATCAGCCGCTGTGCCTGTAAGAGAATCACATGGCTGGTGCCAACTAAAATGACACGTCACCAAACTAAATATACATGTCAATAAGATGAAATAGCGACACCGCTCATTTTATGTAACTTAAAATCACTGTATTTTTTAAGGTTCCGTACCTCAAAATTAAAAAAACGGGAACCTTATAGGATCACTCGTGTGTTTGTCTTTCTGTCTGTCCGTCTGTCACAGCCAATTTGCTCCGAAACTACTGGACCGATTGAATTGAAATTTGGTACACACATATAAGTCGGTGACCGCAACACGGAAGTGTAACGTAAGTAAATGAATTTTAAACATGGCGGTCAATATTGAGGGGTAAATTACAACATTTTAAGACAAAGTTTTGCAAACCTTGGCGTGTGTCATATCAAATGAAAGGGCTCGTTGTGAGGCTCGGCTTAATTTTTTGAACTATTTTTTAAGATAAATGGTTTTGAAATCATTTAGGAAAATAGGCGAAAATTACCACTCTTATTTCCGAAAGGACTGGGCCTAAACATCCAAAAACATATAGAAAATAGTTCTTTACCTATAGATTACAGGAAAACCTATAAGAAGTCTATGGTATTTTAAGTAACTTAGGAAATTTCATATAATCACGGAACCCTCTTCACGCGATTTTAACTTGCACTCGTCTGGTTTTTTTAAACGTTCTTTCTTCCCGACTCCGTCCGTGTTTGCGTTTAGCTGTCCCCTTGGGCTCTGTGCCGAGTATCCCATGTTCATCCGAGAATGACAAGCTATCCCATGAAAAATGTTCATGTGTCCAGTTTTTATTTTACCGATGAAAACAAAACATAAACGGGGAGTCTCACTTTTGCGTTTAAATATTACTCTGGGATACGGATAACGCAATAAAAACATGAAAAGTCAAATACTAATTTGACTAACACTCGCTGACATTTTAATGAAAAAAAGAAAAGTAAATACTACTTGTTTAAGATTAAAAAATAGTAGTTTATGCAACGGTTGCATAATGATAGGCCTTAAAACACTAGTGCGGTTTTATGAAACGAGCTTTTAGCGAGTTTCATAATAAGATCGCACGTGTTCTTTAAGGCCAAATTATGCAGAGTTGCATACATAACTTTATCTACACACATATTATAAATCCTCCATGATGGGTTCAGAAACAATATTTTCTGGCAACAAGTTATTTGTTGCAATCGTGGCTGCATATTTCCGATATCCGGCGCATTTTCACATCACACACACTCCGAGAAGACTACTTACTATTCATATTTTCAACTAAAATGTAAATTACAAACAACTTTTTCTATTCAATTCAACAAAATTCTACTTTCATTCAGCAATACGTCAACATAATGGCGGCCGTCCGTCAAGACCATTTTTTTTTTAAATCATAGACAAACGGATGAAGTCTCTATTCTCACGTCACTCGAGATCAAATATTGTGCAGTTTATATTAAAAAAACATACTGAATTGACGTTTCGTATCAATAACTGTTTTAATATCTATGGATACTAGAATAGAGACCCACTTGAGTTTGACAGCTGTTCCAAATTTAATCTCATTTCTTTACTAAAAACGATAAAGAAGTCATGTTATTTCTTCATCGCAGCACTGGTTTTTCCTAATTGGTTGTCAAAATGGTGGCCATTTCCTATGGTTTTTGATTAACCAATGGAGGTTTTATGATATGGGTGTAGATAAAACAAATTAAACAATTGCACATGCAAGAGAATCCGTGCAAATTCCTACAATTTCAAAACGGAGAGCAATTAAAACATCCAGAGCGATAGAACAAAACCTACGTCTAAATGGAATTGGCAACGTCAAAACACTAAATATGCTAACCACGACATAATAGTTTACGTGTTACTTCGAATAATATCCATGACGCAAGCTCCTGTGAAGCATAATACACTGTCAGCGTGCGTGCTTCACTCAGCATACCCTCCCCTAGTAGTCCCGGAGCAATAAAAACCTCTCGGTAAAGTGTCAGGAGGTATAAGAATACTTATTAAGTGTCCAACCCTACGTCTCTAAGAGGTAATCTGATGCGGCACTTGGAAGTAATAAATTACAGGATTTTCGCCAATTTATACAAATCCAATTAACATGAATATGTCTATCACGAAATTTTAAATATTTTACTATTAGAGGTATATTGAATTTAGTATTTCTATTGTTATGGAATTTACCATCATATCATTACCATTTTCATTATCCAATTTACATACAAAATGGACTCCGCAGTGCTTGCCCGGTTTGTAATGTAATATAATTATTTTTATTACAATTTCAATAAGGTTAGATGATATAATAATAAGATGATATAATGATAAGTAGAAAACAATAATCAAATAAGAACTGTTATTAGTTATCAATAACAAACTTTGAAGTCAAATTATCACAACATGCGTTGTATAGTATTAATCTCAGAGGAAGAATTACGTACATATAAATAAAAAAAGACATTTACCGATTTGCTCTAATGTAACATTTCCACGAGTAAAATTGTATTTTATAAAATTGTTGCATAATGAGGGCTCTTAAAGTCAAGTACAGTAATTAAGGTATCGATATAATAAGAGCTTATTATGTAACAGTTGTATAATAAATATAGAACACGTTTTTGACTCGCCATTCTATTTTATTTTTCTTCAAGTTTTCGCGTAGCACATTTTGATTAGATCTCTATTATTTGCTGGAAGTTCTCGCTAAATCTTCTTCGGGCCTCATTTTATAATGTATAATATTAATAACGAATATTATAAGAACAAACAAAACACCACCCAATTCGAGCCATCCCAATAAAACCGATTGTGACAAACGAGTGTGTTCCAACTATCAGTCTGAAAAAAAAAAACCGTTTGCATGCCGCTTTTCGTTTCAATAATGTACCATTGTGGCCTAGGTTTGCACGCAACCACGAAATAGTTTTTTCAACAATACTTGTTTGGAAAGGGTGCGGTGAAACGGTAATGTTGTTTTGATCTGACAGAGGGTTGTTACGCTATGAAGAGCTTTGAGTGCGTTTGTAAACTTTCCGTTCGGCGGGTTGGATGGTTCCATATAAATTTTATTTGAAAATCAATTCTAAGCACTGTCATTGTTAAGAATATCGATCTTCTTACAAACATTGAGCTTTGACAGATTAGTGTTAAACAACCCTAGTTGGTCCGTAATGTCCGTCAATATGCAAATTCGATGGTATCTTTATCATAAGTGTTACGCGAAATTCCTTCCCTTCTGAGGGTTCATTTATTCCAATGAAATTCCGGGCAGAACTAGCTCATACGGTGTGACGTCATCTCACATGTTCTTCAATTAAGCGCTGTTCGGCTTATTAGATACTTCCAAAGGAGATGGAGATGCACTTTTACCTATCTTTAACATACTGTATAAACTGCAGCATATAAAACTGCCTCATACACAGACCATATATCCTGTAGACCCCGCATAGCCACTTTACCCCGCTGCTAATATGATAGTCGAAAAATTATAAGTGTAAAAGTAAAAATTCCCCGCGCCCCGTAAGTTTACCGGCTTTATTTGCTAGTAAAATTTAGGCAAAGCGGTGTTCTTAGGATATTACGATCTGTGACTGTGACATCATATTCTCATAAAAGAGCTGTCAAGTGACAAAATCAAACACCGCATATTTTTTTAGCCTATTTAAATAATTAGGTCTGGAATAATTAGGGTGGTTCTAAAGTACCATGGAGTCGCTATTTGAAGCCCCAGGAATAATAAAGTCAACATGGAGATATAACTCCACGTCTATTTGAATATTTGGACGCTACGAAGCGCTAAGCTCCGTCGGACGACGATATTAACATTGCATAATCCAGATAGCGCTGCGCTGCCAACACTCAGAATGGTGGATCGTTGGACACCGGTGCCAACCTAAGCGTGTTTCACCAGGCCCTAACGTCGGGCCACACTACTCATGGGTTGCAGTTGCTAAATATAATTAGACCGACGCGGAAGTGACATCTGAGTGTTATCCCACCGGCTAATGAATAGTTCCCTTTTTATGTAGACCTGATTAATATAGTAGATACCAGAACGGCTGGTCATCGGCGTGAGGAGACGATTTGTAAGTAACGGATATAATTTATGATTACTTACAAAAGGTTACGAGGTAACTTTAAATAAAACAATACTAATAAATAAGTTAGGACAGTCTATAAGATTAATCATCGGTCAAAACAAGATCCAATTCACATGTCAGTTGACACGAAATTTAATGCCGTATCGGTCCGAGGCTAGAGCTTTTCGTCGGACTGAAGCGAGTGTCGGACACTCGTACTTATTTACTCAGAGTAAGTTGTCACTTGTACGTCATACCTATGTGAGGAGGAAGATGGGAGAACGCTGTCGCAACCCGCTAAGAGCCCTTAGCCCGTCTCCTGGGGGGGATATAGGACAAGACGTGCCGTCAAACGAAAAGATAATCCCAAATACGTATAACTGGACAGCGACTGGTTCGGTGTAGCTTTACTTTTATTTCTTTAACGGACCACAAACTTACAATCATCGGTGAAGTAATTAGAGTAACTATGTGTTAAGTCCCCAATTCGTAATGATCTCGCGTGGGGATTAATATCCAGCCCGTTTCGAACGGTTTTGAATGGTCTGCATAAATTCATGGTAATGGTACAGGTCTGTGTCCGGTAGTGAAACGTATATATATTGGCTGTAAGGCAGCACTTTAGAATGGTGGTATCCAAGGTAGGCAAATACCTTGAAGTACTCTCAATCAGTGGAAGATTTTACCTTTAATACTTTGGAAAATTTAAAACTAATTATTTTCCCTAATAGTAGAGCAAAATGTTATGGTGAACGTTTATCAATTAAAAAGTTACAACACTTTATAAAGTCACGTTCAAGCTCTGAAATTATCAGAAGGTTTCTTGGAACTGTGTCCTTGTTAGAAGTCAAATTAACTTTGAGTACATACTTGTACCTATTTGTCAACTTAAATGGCGGTGGGTGGAGCACGTTGCTCGTAGAACAGATGGCCGATGATCCGAAGAGTTCTTGAGTGGCGACCGCGTACAAATGACCAGGTGAAGATTGCGGAATACGCTGGATGCGAGCAGCACAGGATCAGTCGTTGTAGCGTCGATCGTTGGGATACGCCTATGTTTCGGCTGAAATGATAAATACTCGTTGATGACCAAACCAATTCGGCCGAATTTGTTCGCACAAACTCAGCCAAAGCATTTGCCTATTCACACCAACCAAAGGATTCCCTTACATTAACATACAAAGCAGTTCACTTTACTAACGAAAACTCTGCTCTCACATAGGAAACAGATTCGCAGCAGCATGAAACTCGGCGGAGAGTAGCTAAGCGATTTAGAGAATCATCCTCCACTTTTAGGCAGGACGACAGTTTCAGGGAATAATTAGTTCACATTTATGATAAAAGTTTGAATAATAAGCTAGCTAAGGGTGATTGGCAACTCAATGTTTCGAAAATGCCATTTTTACAATTTATCATTTGACAAACTTCTTATTTCCTGTTAAAGCCTAACTTTTCAGGATTGTCATAATGTAACCTAACCTTTTAGGGTAGGTATGATATATCCTGAAAAGAACAGTCTCATTGCAAAATAAGAGGTTGCATAATGAAAAATTGTAAAATGACACATTTGGTCAAACGTTCTTTTGTTAAGTGACCGGATACCCTGTGCTGTAGCAGGTAGAAGGTTCATTAAATCCATTGGTACTTATTGGTTACAATACTAGTACGTGACGCGTAATTAGCCAATCAACGAACAGTGTTATCATAGAATTGTACTTACAGCTAAACCCAAGACAAGTATCCAGACCAGAGCGTTCAAGTTATTGTACGTTCGACTTTATTGCTGGAAGTCGCGGGTTCAGAACATACTCCGTTCTATTTAAATCCACTTGTAAGCCAATCAGAAACGGCAATGACGTTATACACCCTTCATCGTTGTTGACATTATTGTAACACTGAATTGAAACAGATTTTATCATGCGATCGATTGTTCGTAATACTAAGTTGGTCTGTTTAGTGTGACGTTAGAAAAACGGAAAATATACAGTGGCCTCGTCGATAATATAAACGGTCTAGTGGATAAAAACCGTACATTTTTTATTTGTTTTTATTCTACTGATGTCTATTTCTCGTCTCTGTCTGTGTCGTTTGTTTTGTAAAGTGTAGAATTTTATCTGTAGATAACTTTGAGTAATTATGTATACTAGAGTGGACGCCTCAACTTGGTTTTTTGTAAAGCCTGATGAGGCCAAATGACACAAACGCCTATAAGATAACGATCACCGCCGGACGCGGCGCGCATGCCCGCTCCGTCATCAAGTGCTCGCTGTCATTGTTTGAGATGTCCGTTCTTATGAAACGTAATACTTCAAAGGTAGATAAAAGATGCATATAGATAGATACAAATTGCTGCATATATGCTTGCAGATTGCACGCACCTGAGACTGGAGCGCTGCCAACACTAATCCTGAACATATGCAGCTAACAACACATGGATAGGCATCATATTGCCTCTAAGGCTTGATATAATGTGCTGCACATAATCTATATTAATCTATAAATATAATAAAATCGTAAAATAACATTGTATTTATAATCTTTTAAACTTAAAAACGTAAGGTTCTTATGTTATTTAGTTTGTTACTAAAAGTTGCTTTGAACTCTTCTAACAAGAGTTTCATTACATAATTGTTAGACTTTTCACATTACAAATATTCGAATGCAGATTTACTTAAAACAAACTATTGAAATATTATGTTTGTAGATATCATAGTGAAAAGTAGTGTGAATTTTGGCACGTGCAGTGTTTCGGACAAGATATATTGTTCGCTAGTACGGTTTCGTCTGTTCCAGCATCTAGCCGCAACAACATTGTGTTATGCGATCACCTGCATTGCGTTAATTTGCGTTAGCTTGCTCAGTTCAAGTTCTGAACAGAGATGGAAACTGTTAATCAAAAGCTTAATTTCAAGCAAGTATTCCGTTATACAAAAGTTGATTTCGTTAATATTTAATTTATGTTATCGCCTCTTTTATTTATGGTTGCGTGTGACCCGAGCAGATATGAAAATGAAAATAATTATTTATTTTGGAAGTAGGCCACACAGGCTCTTTCACATGTCTGCTAGAGGGTCAAAGTTCAGGCGCAGCCGATTTGTATGTACCTACTAACGATGTACCACTAGACTTAGCTTCGTTTTGTGTTAACATATACGTGAAATCACCCGAAGCTACGCCTCTTCTGTGCACAGCTTGTGTAGCATGGCATCTCGTCTCAAAGCATAACATTAAAAAAAAACTCGTCGAATTGAGAACCTGCTCCTTCGGTATTTTTGAAGTCGGTTCAAAAGCTACGTGAAACAGATCGAAAATCGACTTCAAATTATTCTGCGCCAATTCAAATATAGAACGACATTTTAATATCCTAACTTTTTAGGAATAACTCCCGCAAATCGACACTGCGTGAATATTACTTTGTCTGTAATCTGCAGAAAATCCGATTGGGACCGAAATGGAATTCAACTTAATAACTTTTTAAGGAAGCGCAAAGTTTGTGAATTAAATCCTTTCAAATTTTAAATAGGCGCCGGGTATTGAGGTCGCCCTCCATCACACCTGTCTGTTTAGATTGACTTTTGGGCTCTGCGGCTGCAGGATATATAATCCGTTTAAATCGTATTTTCCCCGTACGCAGGGAAACTTACCTGCTCACAGGGGACGTCTACGCCTTTCACCGAATTAACAACGCTTAGTATATATAAACACTTTGTAATTACAAAGCGAATTTAACTACCGCTGAATTTAAAATTAAAATTAAGTAATACGTACCATTATGTATCTGTTAGATACTCAGAACTTTGGGTTGCCTAACTCTAACCTCTACGAACGGAGAGTTCCTAAACGATGAACGGCTTTATGCACGAGTATTCCAAACAAAAACACAACATCTTTTTCGGAATAAAATTTCGCCGCAATAAAGATCTTTTCAAATGGAAATAAATCATTTGACAGGATTAAATAAAGCGCGGAAGCCGCGAAATTATCTTTGAAGAAACAGAGATACAACGTATAATTTATTTTATGCTCGCCTTTGTCTTTTGTTTCGTTTGATTTAATTTTGCCAGGCTTTTTCAAAAGGGGGTCGTGTGGGGACTATTTTTGTAGTCACTGATTTTGATTAGGGATACTACACAAATTATTCGTAACACAAACGCGATATTGACCAGGCCTACTTTTGTTTCTTTTAGCATTTCCTTGTTAAAGACTACGGCGTCGCGTCGCCACGCAACGTTTCCACGAGGCTGATAAAACTGCCTGAATAATCCACAATTTTCCAAGATACAGGCTTCATTTACTAACCACAAAAAGGTTTTACCGAGGGATTCAGCTTTCATCAAGGTCCAATCTATTTGAACTGGTTCCCCTGATTTGTGGCTACAATAAGAAATCTCGAGAGTATTTCTTCATTTCATGGTGTGTGCACTCGTTGCGTAAATTCGGGGGCTGCTTCATGTAAATGAGTCTCAGTTGACTGAGTTGAAGATACTTTTGATAAATGAATCGAATTGATATTCTGGGGGGGAAGTTTGCGTTATTAATTGAATTCTTACTGGGGACTGATTGTCATATTGGCTCCGGGAGCCGCCATGGCGGATTTAGAGTTATGGGGATTTATGAAAGAGGTAGAGTAAGGGTAGGAAAGTCACGGTTTTTAGTTCTTGGGTTTACGCGATTGTTAAATATACACTAGAAATCGAATGAAACAGTAACTGGCAATGCCTACCAGCGCTCTGGACAAAAATTACATACTATATTGCTTTTAAACTTTCTTGAAATTATTTGAACCGAAATTATAGCAAGTGGTAGATAGATCTCGGGTTAGAGCAATTAGCCATCCGTTTCCATTGAAAACTTAATGTGCTTCTATGAAACAACTTTTAAACTGGAATTAAATTAGATAAGGGTACAGCATATATGAAAAAATCCTGACTTAAAAAATCGTTTAAGGTCTAGAAGAGTTTACAGGACTGTGTTTATTATATTTATTGATTCATTGTTTTAGCAGCTTTTATGTGATTTCACTACTGAGAATGACATTTGTAAGCCTCTCATGAATCAATCTATCCATTAACCAGAAAAAAACCGGCCAAGTGCGAGTCGGACTCGCGCACGGAGAGTTCCGTACCATTACCTATAAAAACGGCAAAAATCATGTGTGTTTCATGGGAGCCCCCCCTTAAATACTTGTTTTATTTAAATATAATTATAAATTTTTCAAGTGCATATATAACTAAATATTCTGTGAATATTTCAAGCGTCTACCTATTGCCGTTATAAATCTCTAGCAAAAACGAGCAAAAAAATCACGTTTGTTATATGAGAGTCCCCTTAAATACTTATTCTATTCTGTTTTTTAGTATTTGTTGTTATAGCGGCAACAGAAATACCTACATCATCTGTGAAAATTTCAACTGTCTCACTATCACGGTTCATGAGATACAGCCTGGTGACAGACAGACAGACAGACAGACAGACAGACAGACAGACAGCGGAGCCTTAGTAATAGGGTCCCGTTTTTACCCTTTGGTAGACCTAGATTTTGTTCTGACTGACAACCTATCAAAAATTTGTCAAAATCGGTTAACATTTAAGGGGTGGAAACCGTTATCGCCATTTGTATGAAAAGGATGATTTTTGCCGTTGGTTCACAGTCCGCTTAATACATAACAGAACAAAAACTCAATTTGTCTAATCAAATAACCCGCCCACATCATTCCGGACGCAAAGGTGCCCAACACGCTCGCCACGTTACTGCGTTGAATCGCGAACCTGTCCAGGCAGCGCCCAACTTCCCTGAGGAATTTTTTTGCCTTTAAGCCCCAATAACCGGTCGTCTCCACCGCAAGCGTAAGAAATAAATAATTTCCGGGTATATAATACTTTTCACCGACCGGCTTAGCACGGAACATTTGCCGAAACCTCCAGATAATATCATTGAGGGCGTGGAGGCGGGAGAATCTCCCTAACAATTCGTTTAGTTAATTGTACCCACAACGAGATAACGCTTTTTATCTACACCCATATCATAAAACCTCCATTGGTTAATCAAAAACCATAGGAAATGACCACCATTTTGACAACCAATTAGGAAAAACCAATGCTGCGATGAAGAAATAACATGACTTCTTTATCGTTTTTAGTACAGAAATGAGATTAAATTTGGAACAGCTGTCAAACTCAAGTGGGTCTCTATTCTAGTATCCATAGATATTAAAACAGTTATTGATACGAAACGTCAATTCAGTATGTTTTTTTAATATAAACTGCACAATATTTGATCTCGAGTGACGTGAGAATAGAGACTTCATCCGTTTGTCTATGATTTAAAAAAAAAAATGGTCTTGACGGACGGCCGCCATTAATGACGCGCCGCGCCGCGTTGACGTTTTGCTGAACGAAAGTAGAATTTTGTTGAATTGAATAGAAAAAGTTCATGTGTAATTTACATTTTAGTTGAAAATATGAATAGTAAGTAGTCTTCTCGGAGTGTGTGTGATGTGAAAATGCGCCGGATATCGGAAATATGCAGCCACGATTGCAACAAATAACTTGTTGCCAGAAAATATTGTTTCTGAACCCATCATGGAGGATTTATAATATGTGTGTAGATAAAGTTATGTATGCAACTCTGCATAATTTGGCCTTAAAACACACGTGCGATCTTATTATGAAACTCGCTAAAACCTCGTTTCATAAAACCGCACTAGTGTTTTAAGGCCTATCATTATGCAACCGTTGCATAAACTACTATTTTCGATGCGATATCAGCTGCTTAATGATTAAATGCGCTACAAAGCATCCTGTTCGATTACATTTCAATTTATCCGGAACGCCATGTCATTTATCATTTCATTCAATTCATGTTAAGCTTTATTAGGTCAGAGCCACGATGTAAACCGATTTTTCACCGGTCGTTGGGCATAGTTTAAACAGTAACAAACCAATTCAAAAAATCGCACATGCAAATTGTGTTCAGGTTTTTTTTTGTAATAGGAAGTTTCATTTCATTATTACCATTTGACTTGTGATTTGCATGTTCACAGTCAGAATATACTGTTGTCGTTGTTAGTAAACTTAATTTTAAGTTATATTTTGTTTACAATAAATAAATATGCATCCAATACGCATCGATTCGCGTTGCGTTCTGATATTGTAATTTACAAATAAGTATAGCATTTTGTCAATATATTTGCCTTAGTATATGTACATATTTGTTTAATTTGGTAGTATTTTTCTGCAGAAGCCATTAGTTAACTTTTTTTCCATTACCTTATTTTTACCTTTTGATCCCACACTACTCGTAGACGTCCGCTTACTCAGCGGTCGTACGCAGCTGCATGTATGTAGATTTGCTGCTCCGCGCGGTAGATAGATAGTTTTAATTAAACCCTTTGTTCACGCCGCTTCCATTGGAGCCCTACAATTTAACATGGTTTACGTACGTGTTCATTTTGGCCTCACGTCGTTTATTCGTGTTTGTTCGTCAATATGTTTAAAACGATGCAATATAAATTTACAAATTAGACGATTACAGAGTATTTATTGTACAGACAAGAAAGCTTCAAGCGAAACTTTCACGTGTGAAGTTCTCTGTAACTTCTGGGAATGTACTTAAAACTTGTATGAAGGTTGTTCTCAGTGTTCTCGTATGTTCGCAGAAATTTCTAAGAATATACATACACACTTTTTTGGGAATGTCCTACTACTTGCACAATACTATCACAAAGCCACTAATGTTTTGGTGGTCACCTTGGGTGATATGCAAATTTATGTTCCGAAATTTTACCGTCTTTATTGTTCCAGCAAATAAATATAAATTAAAGACCGTTAGCTTTTTAGCCTAACCTAACCAAACCTAGCCGACATAACTCTAATCTGATGACTTGAAAAGTTTAGGCAAATTTTTGTTTTGGGAAATTCTACCAAATAAGTGCGTATGGCTTTGGTGTCTAATATATGGTTTCATTCGAAGTAAACGAGAAGTTATCGCTGAACGTAGTGGCTTTTTGGTGGACAAGGATACGTTGCCTTAAGGCTATTAATGCATTGAATAATTAATAATTCGAAAGGCTGCATTTTTGCTTTGCTGACGTTAAAAAAATCAGGCTGAACTCCTGCCTCCTCCTACAGTTTAAATAGCGAAAGAAATTTGAAAAGCGGCATTTCCTCCTCAGAACATAAGTGAAGACGTAATAACGACTAACCGGCGATAACTATAGAAATATGAATTGCGTTTTATTACGTGACATACTCATGGCGAACAATTTGCTTAATGGTGCAAATTAGCTGGCAATTTGGCTTAGCTGCGGGCTGTGCGTCGGAGCCACGCGACGGATTCGCGCTTTGGCTCAACTCTGGGATAAAATGGCCCAGCGACATTAAAATCCTTTGTTAAATGCTACCTGCGTCCAGACGCGGTTAATTCCGGCCCCAGCGAAGTTAAACCAAAGTGCCGCTTAAAAGTTTCCACATTATTTTTTCGTCCTCATTTCGAATCTCTTGACGACCAATTTAACTTTTTTTTCTCAGAATAATTCTATTTAAATTAGGGGACTTATATCACGGCTCAATTATCGTTGTTGCCCGTAGTTAAACGAATTTCTTTATTGGTTTATCGGATTCTTTACCTGCTTGAATTACACATATATGCATTAGTCATAGCAAATGTTTCTCAACGCATTTCGAGGAATAAAAAAAAACACTGACTTGCAAACAGCTCTCATATTACGCGTATGCATACGCATGGCTCAGCTACGGCATCACCCTGTGGGGAAATAGCACCGCCGCGCCAGCCCTTTTCACCCTTCATAAAAAACAAATCTGAATTTTGGTCAACATAAGCCAAACTGATAGTTACAAACCTTACTTTAAACACAGTTTATGTTGTTTATTCCTCCTTTCATACTCCCTAGCATATATAGTTATCTTAAAAATCTGCAAATTCGTACGTAAACACCAGGAATTACACAAAAAACGAGGAGACTGGCCCTCAACAAAATCGGTCCGTTACAGAAATAGGCTCATCTTACCACCGTCCAAACTTAAATGATCTTCCATAATTCTCTTGTCCATTAAAATATACAACAAACTTCCAGACTTACTAAAACAAGAATCAAACGATAACCACTTTAATAATAAACTAAAACAGCTACTTCTAACTAAATCTTACTACAAACTCAACGAATAACAGGAAGACAAATAATTAAACAGTCGTTCCTCCTCTCTCAAGTTGCAGCGCCCAGCACCAACAGGGTTTCATAATGATCTTTAACTTAAGACAACTTCTGTATATACGAGTAATTATGAAATTGCAATTAACGATTGATTGAATGTAATTTCCACTTTAGCTTTACTGGACAAGATCCAGGATTGCGTATGATGAAATGCGTATTTTTCAATCACGGTCTAGCTGAACATTATATACTTATAATGCGAACATTATCCTCCTATTCATCTTAGCAAGTAAATAAATCCCAGGAAATAAGCTTCGTCTTAGAATAGTTGGGCATGTCCAAACGGACAAAATATATCATCCGAATAGGAGGAAATATATTAGCTTATTCAGCTTACTGGCAGTATAGAGATTTACGTGGGCGCTGCCGTCGTTTTGTCCCATCAAGTGCAGCTTTCGGCCTCTGCCCTGACGTGCCACTTTATCTCGCCTTGAAGTGAATGGCAAAATTGTTAAATTCAGTTTCTTATTGACCAATGATCTTTCGAATTACAAAATGAGTTTGACGCTGATAAACAGCGATTACGTAATCTGATTTTTTTTTGACAAGATTTAAGTGTTAATGTAAGCTATATCACGGTGTAACCATACAAAGAAATAGCGCATTTGCGTGCAATAATGATTTCCTTTTGGCGCCCAACGTGGGGCCAGGCGGGACGCACCGCCATCTATCGCCAGGGGAAATCACCACGCGCCGGCCACCCGGTCAATTCCACTCTGTCACGCGTCGGGTCTAGCCAACGAAGCTGCTCATCAATTCACTTGATCGAGGGCTTCCTTATCGATTCACGAGAAAACGTCGTAAATTTTACGCTAAATTGCGACTTGATGACACGGAACACAACATTGTTTTTATAAGTTAAATAGTAGTTTATGCAATGGTTGCATAATGATAGGCCTTAAAACACTAGTGCGGTTTTATGAAACGAGCCGATAGGCGAGTTTCATAATAAGATCGCACGTGTGTTTTAAGGCCAAATTATGCAGAGTTGCATACATAACTTTATCTACACACATATTATAAATCCTCCATGATGGGTTCAGGAACAATATTTTCTGGCAACAAGTTATTTGTTGCAATCGTGGCTGCATATTTCCGATATCTGGCGCATTTTCACATCACACACACTTCGAGAAGACTACTTACTATTCATATTTTCAACTAAAATGTAAATTACACATGAACTTTTTCTATTCAATTCAACAAAATTCTACTTTCGTTCAGCAAAACGTCAACGCGGCACGGCGCGTCCGTAATGGCGGCCGTCCGTCAAGACCATTTTTTTTTTTTAAATCATAGACAAACGGATGAAGTCTCTATTCTCACGTCACTCGAGATCAAATATTGTGCAGTTTATATTAAAAAAACATACTGAATTGACGTTTCGTATCAATAACTGTTTTAATATCTATGGATACTAGAATAGAGACCCACTTGAGTTTGACAGCTGTTCCAAATTTAATCTCATTTCTTTACTAAAAACGATAAAGAAGTCATGTTATTTCTTCATCGCAGCATTGGTTTTTCCTAATTGGTTGTCAAAATGGTGGTCATTTCTTATGGTTTTTGATTAACCAATGGAGGTTTTATGATATGGGTGTAGATAAACAATATATCTTTTGCGCTTAGGAAACCACTGAACTGAATTTCGCCGAAATGGGAGGGAAGCAATATATAATATGCCAACCACACATAAGCGATATTATTTATGCCTTGTCTGCATTTCGTTTCGGCCCCATGTCGAGCAGTGTATTATGCTAAGCATAACTTTAACATTTTCGTTTTGATAAGCGAAGTAATTACTAACATCTCTACCCCAAGCGTATCGTTTATTAGACGTTAATACTTTAGGAGCCGGAGCATTATCAGGCAACAAATATCAGAGCATCGTAAATCCCCGAAGTCAAACTTTCATTAAGGTGTAGCGGTGAACCCGGAGACTCTGGGCCAGAGTTAACTCAATTTTGGGGCGTACGTCATAAATCAGACCCCGGCCGATGAAAATTAAACTGTTCTTGCAAATACAGGCTGATAGGTTATGAATATTCCGCGAACAAAGCACGCTTGTCGTCTGTTTAACGTGCCGTAGATCCCTACTATAATATTATAAATACGTAAGGTGTTTGTCGGTTTTGTTGGTTTGTTCATCTTTCACACAGCCGCGGAGCAACAGATCGACGTGATTTTTTGCACACAGATAGTCTATACGCTGGAAAGTCACATAGTCCACTTTTTACCCCGGAAAAATTTACAGTGCCCGAGAAAACAGCGATAAATGAATTCCACGCCAATGAAGTTCTTGTGGATCCTTTCAGCGAATTCAGAATTATACGAATTATCTTTTCTTCCTCCTAACAATAAGCACGACGCTAATGCTTAACAAAAGCAAAGGGAATCCATTTAACATCGCAAATCCCTTTAGGTTCTCGTAATCAGGTGTAATCCTGCACATTACAATCGCCCCAATTAGAAGGTAATTTAGACCAGGATAAGCTTAACTGTTACGGTTTAGTGTGGTTTTAATCAGCGCTAAATCCCCGGCGCAGACAGGTGGGATTACACCAAACCGTGGCCTTGATTGGCCTTTTTCCGCCTCTGCCACTTTTAAGTGTCCATCAAAAAGCCATATCATTACATTTGGATTTAAAGCTATCGTTTCTTGCCCACTTTCATACAAGCGATTCGGAACTCGAAAAATCAATCTGTTCATGATTCGGTTAATTAATATTTGACTTGCAACTGAAGTAAAATATTAATTTTTGTTACAAATCCGCTTTATTTAACAAATAAAATTTTTTTTTCACTATTTAATTACTATCATGTAATTAACGACAATTTACTACATCAAGTAGGTAACAATAGCATATGCCAATTGCTCATCACTATATACAAACTGTTGCTATCCAAGGTGCAAGATGTCAATCGTTGAGGAGTTCTCTTGGTTCTTCACCACCGGTTCTATTTTACGCTTCCAAACAGACAGAACAGACAATCCAGAAATATACAGAAATCTTATCGCCACCCGTGAAATACTTATCATTTAGGAGTTCCGGTGATCATCTATGGTCTTCATCAACAGTTCCACTTCACCAAATAATGCTTGAGTTATTACAGAAAATACTAAAATTGATATATGCGTGCCTATAATATTTGAGGAGTACCATCGATTCCTCGTAGATCCTCTCATCACACCTCGACTTTGACTACAACGGGACCCATTAAAAAAAGAATTTCAAATCGGTTTGTAAATGAAGGAGTTCTGAGGTAACAAACACAACCGAATAGAGAACCTCCTCCTATTTTGAAGTCGGTTTAAAATAAGGTATAACCGAATTATGTTATTAATTTAGGCATTTAAGTATAGAAGTACAGATTTCGTTCTCATTTTGCGCAAATAAAAACACATTGGTAAAAGTGAGAAATAGGTTCAGATTTCGGGGTTGTTATAATACAACTCTGTTCACAAATGTTCTCTGTTGATTGTATGTAGAATCTTAAAGGGCACGTTGGCTAGTTTTTTGGCAATTTATTGCTGCATTTTGGGCTATTTCCAGAAGGATTACATATAACATCACCACTGGGAACAAAAATTTTAAGTGTGAAGTTTTGGGGATAGCCCGAATTTCAGCTATAATTTGAAAAACAAATGCTCGTTTACAAGCACCATTAGGTTTAAAATGTAGCAAGTAACAAAGCAAACTTATTCTGTAAGTACTTTAATTATACCTAACCGACGACAATCTTGATGAGTTTAATTACTGAAAAGGCAAAGGAGCTTGCACCTTTAATACGCTGTAGGTACAATGTATGTGTTAAATTTCCTTTATTCCGGTGCTTCGGGGAAACACGTACAATTCGAACCACGTAAGATTCCGTCTGTGAAGTTAGCTACTAGTAGCGTCGCAGTACACGTTTTTAGGTATCAAAGAGTAAAACCGGCGCAGCGGCATTAGTGTACCTCTGCGCTGAACACGGCTTGAGGCTAACTTCACACAAGCTTACGTGGTGCGTATTACCTACAGTGCCATTCATTAATGTCAGCGAAACAAAAGTGTTAGCGTTAGCATATGAATGGATATTATTTACTGACGATATTTAAACTTGACGGTATATTAGATAGCAGGCTCTGTCCAAGCTATCCGAGGCAGTCTTTTACAGCTCCCTATTTACTTCGTTTAATTTCCTTATAAAGTGCGCTCTTCAAAAGCTTTACGAGTGCTACTTAGAACGAAGGAGCTGAATTAAGTAATTATTAACTTGAAAGTACTTTGTAGAAAAGTTGACAAGCGTTCAGTTCAAGTTTATTTTCGCGTTTTTTTACTGACGTCTTATTGACGACGGTGCTTTTAACCTTTTGAAAGCCACAGCTGAGTAAGAGTGACGGCTGTAGCCGACAAAATGTATGGAAAACAGCATACCGTGACGTTAGGGGCACGCAAATCTGCTATCGTGTATAGACTGTGGCGTTCAAAAGGTTAAACTATTTGAGTCAATGCACAAGTATAGGATGAAGCATCGTGTAAAATGAGCACGCGCCCAATGGCGATGAAACGCGCGCACGCATGTGTAGTTCTCACCTTTACTTCTTTCTGCTTTACATGCAGGATCACTTATATCATCCGTCCCTTTTCAATGGTGAGATTGTGCGAAGCATGCCTTTCTAGCGATTAGAAAGGGCTCTTTTTGCGATAGAGACAAAATGTCGTTGAGAAAAGCTGGTAACTCAGAATCAACTAGTAATGAACTCAAGCTTGCTGTTAATTAAGGCTTAATTTTCCATGGACTGTTTTTGACGTAGGTGGGGTTTTTAATGATCACGAAGTAAAAGGTTAATTCCAACTGGACATGAATCGGAATTGAGTAAAATCGTATCAGATGCTATATTTCTCAATGTTATACAATATTAGCTATTGCGTGTCTTCGCAATCGGGCCGTGAAAAGGGTGTGGTTTTATTTAATTTGACTGACCCTTCTTCGAAATTTATCCAGGTGCTTTGAAGTGTTGCAAAGCGTTTTTGATCATATTTACAAGGGAAATACCTTAAGTTAATTTAATGAGTAGAGAAAATAATTAAACATAACAAGCAGGAGCAAAAACCCTTTTAACGACTCTCAGGGGAATCATATTCCCATCCTGTCCTACTAGATCCTTAATTCCTTACCAATATTGTAAATGTGACACTGTGTTTGTCTGTTTGTTTGTTCCTCTTTCCAACCAGAGCGACTGATTGACTTGACTTTTTGCAAGATATAGGCTACTTTTTATCCCAGAACAGCGATAAACGAATTTCACGCGGACGAAGTCGCGGGCTGAAACTAGTCCTATTATAAACATGAAAGTGTGTGAAGATGTTTTAATGTTTATCCGTTAATTACGTACGGCTGGAAGAATTCGGATAAAATTTGGCAGACGAGATAGACCGTATCTTGGAATATAGAGTAGGATACTTTTCATCTCACGCCAAAAAAAGTCACGGCGGGCACAGTTAGTATAAGCATAAAATAATGTTTTTCGCATAATAAGATGCTCACTCTTGTACGAATATTCCCTCCAATTCTGCTCGTTAATCTTTTTCATACTTTGTCCTCCAAGCAGAGGTCGTATTACGAGCTCTTAATTCCAAGCAGTTTCCCCTGTAAACCGAGCTGCCTGGAAACACCGTACTATGAGCGCGCCAAAGCTGGCCTGTTTAACGGGCTCATAATACGAATTTTCCAGGCAGCTCAGTTTACAGGAGAAACTGCCTGATATTAAGAGCTTATAATAGAAACCCAGGACGGTAAAAGGAAATCCAACAACTCATTGTCGCCTCATATTGTACTGGTTAATTAAACAATCATATTTCCCATATATTTAGACATTGTTTTTACAGATCTAAACACCTTCTAATGAATCATCACTCAAGGAATAACATAATATTACTCGTCATAATCAACGGCCCTAACATACATGGCGCAAAGATAAATTAGAACCGTTTATCTCTAAGCGCGTCTCTCTCACGCTAGTGCCAACGAAAGAGATAGTCATAGAGATAAACGGTTCTAATTCATCTTTGTGGCATGCATGTTAGGGCCGCTGATGCGATAAAATCATAAAGTTACTGAAGGAATTAATAAATATTTCCAATATTGAACGAATATGTAAAGCGTTTTGACTTGGAACATCCACGTGCCTTAGGACTTTCCGAGAACTACACACAAAGTATAAAAATCGAATCCCTCATATATTTCTTGTTACGTGACTTTATTAAAAAAGCAATTTGGTTAGCTGGAAAAACAGAAACCATATTACATACCTCATATTTCTCAGAAATCCTCAGCTTTATAGAAACTAAAAACGATCCCGAGGCACCAATAAAATCTATACATTTATCCGACCACTATCTTTTAACGGGCCCAGGCTGTAAAAACAACTTTTTTGTAATAAAAATATTTTATTCGTTTCCCATTTTCATAACGGAAAGAGGTAAGTTAAAGTAAGTTATATTTATAGTCTTCAGATCCGGAATTTTTCTCTTGTTATCTTTAGTTTAAACAAATAAAACTCGTTTACAAGGAAAGACGTTTTTCTCGGAAACTAACGTTGCATATAATCAGGTAGCGTACAGTCCTGCGCAAAAGTGTATTCATAGAAGGATAGGATCTCTACTTTTTCACCTGGCGACATTATTCTGGCCGTATTGTTAAAGAACTCATAAAGATAATATCTCTGGTGCAATCAAAAGACTCGTACCGAGCGCGATAAATCCCCGCCTTTACTGGCGAGCGAAGTTTTTTGCGCGATACAGTGAGACGTTGAATTTAGTACTATTTCCTTACAGTTTATACGATATTTTATATACTGGCTGATGGCCCACCGATGGGAAGCCTTTTTTTAGTTTCCATCGCGTTAAGATCCTAACCAAAGTTATAATTAAGTAAGGATAGTAATCGCGAAAGTTTAAAAACAACTATTTCGGGTTGTTATGTAAACTCTACTTTGAAATTTAACCTGACACTACTCTCAATTTCCGACCACATATTAAGTTTTACTTGATTCCCGAATCAAATTAATGCAATTAAATTATGGATGTCGCTCCAATCCTTTGAAGCGTACATTAACCGTTGAGTTGAACTGTTGTTTACTGATATATGCTAACATAATATAATATGTTATTTGATCTTAATTCACTGAAGTTTGGAACCGCCCAATGGTTCAAAAATAACTTTAATTTAGATTATAGAAGTAAAAGATCAAACGTTGGGGACCTCAAACCATGCCGCTTAAAACGTTAATTACAGGCCGCTCGGATTGATACAAAACACATGCGCATTTGTTTGGCGTGTAAGGTTATGATACTAAATAATATTGGTAATTTAGTGTTTATTTGTGACAGCATTATTACCACCAAATTAAGAAGAGTTCCAATCTTCTGAATTTGGTCGTACTGTCACTTGTCAAGAAACATGTCTGAAATCGACGTACTAATAAAATACAGCCATCTTGTTGTTTCATTAGGGCGCTGATGTTTGCGGGAGCAGCGTAGCATTACAGTCGTAGGTTCAATTAATATACAGCGTATCTTTTACTTCTTTAATCTAAGAATTTCTTACAAACACGTTACATTTTGATGTCAACTGCGATGCTGCTGGCTCCGAAAAAAAAGAAATTCGGACTTAGTCTAGTATCCTTTTCTCTCTCGAATTAAGGACAAATGCGAGTAAGAGACAGCTACCGACGTTTCAAATTTGGAATAGACCGGGTTCTACACTCTCCCACACACGTTAGACATATCATATAAGGTACGTACATACGTATATCGTAATTGGTTTATCTGTGTGCTTTGTGTACATTAGCACAAAGAGGCCGTAGAGAAAGTTTGAACACTAAGAGCTAGCTAGTAACATTTCAAATCTACTGCGTTTTAGGCTTTAGACTTGCAGTTGTCGCCAAGTTGAAATATTGGTTGAATTTCGGATAATGTCCGCCCAAACGTAACGGACCTATTATTGTATCGATAGAAATTCTCAAAAGGGAATTTAGTTCAGCGGCCCTAACATGAATGACACAAAAATAAATTAAACCCGACTATCTCTTTCGTCGGCACTAGTGTAAGAGAGACGCACTTAAGAGATAAGATGGTTTATCTTATCTTTGTGTCATTCATGTTAGGGCTGCTGGCGAAGCATTTTAACACGAGCAGTGACATGGTTCTGAAAACTGGGTATAATTCGAAAATGTTAGAACGGTGAATTTTGATGTAAGTACCGAAATATTTTTCATTTAATTCTTAATTTTATTATTCTGACCCTTAGATTAACTTGTCTCATACGAGTACATCTTCAAAACTTGTATTTAATACCTTAAGGGACCCCGATACTCTTTACAACTCACAATCAATTTGTGTCCATTAGGTTTTTCTGTTGCACATTATGTTTTAGTTTTACTGTTTTTGTATTAAAGACTTCTTTTCAGCAAATATAACTTTTTAATACATCCAATATTATCGTTCGGTCACTCGGACGTAGTCCTAATCCTAATAGAACGCGATTGAGCGATCATCGCTGGTTCGCGCGAATTTTGTTCGCACGAACGCGCGATCAAACATACTGATGTCTAACAAAGGGGCTAGCACGACATGCACGCGAGTCGTTTGTCGTTCAGTGCGTCTCTGTCAAACTTGTCAAATATGTGAGGGATGCACTGAGCGACAAATGACTCGCGGGCAGGTCGTGCTAGCCCCCCTGCTGGTTCCTACGTAATTGATCACGCGAATGTCAACTAGGACATCTGTTCGACATCAGTCAGTATGTTTGATCTCGCGTTCGTGCGAACAAAATTCGCGTTCTATTACGACAACGCCTTCAACCGGACACAAAATAATAATATGTTGTTATTCTACGTGCATCGTGTACTGTTCTATATTTTATTATACTCATTTTAAGAAAATTACTGAAACAGTCTAATATCCAGTATAGCTCTCAGACTATTAGGGTATTGCGGTTTTTATTAGATCTAGCGTAATCTGCTACACTTACCCCTTTGAAATGTCTATCGACATCTCATTTAAGCAGCTTTAAGTTAACAAGTGCGAGAGGGACGTTTGCTTAACGCGATTTTAGTGAGATAACGAGGGTATTTGCGAAGTTTAAAGCTATTGTTAACGGGATAGTGGACATATGGGATTATCGTTACGGACCCTATAATGGTTTGGTGGTATTTGATACCCCTTGGTAATTAGAAGTATACCTACCTAACTCGTCACTATGCATAACAGTATTATGTAATCTGTGGCATAACTAAATGCTTATTATTTGGTCTCCGTTAAGTCGATTTCGCACGCAGCGTAAAATTACAACGTAATTATGAAAATAAAACCAAACAACTCTTTTCCATAACCTCTCTTGGAGTATCAATAAATTGATTCTGCTGTCGCAGTCGGTGACTTCGAATAGCTATTATAGGATTTTATGATGAATCACCAACTGCTATTTCCATATCAACCCCGACGGGTGAACAGCTGAATTAATTTCTTGTTTCTCTCTTTTTAGGGGCTATTACATTCGGATTCATTGTTTTTTTTTCTTCATCTTTTTTAGTTAAATAATATAACCCTATGTCACTGCCACAATTAGGCAGCTGATGACTTTATTGAAGTACCTATTCAATTGTTAGCAAAACGAAAAACAATTTGTTTTCATGGCTTAACTACGAAACAATTATATGCCAGCGACATCCTTTGGAGTCTGAAGAATGACAAATAGTATTTTTAATACCGTAATAATGCACAGTAATACCCGCTTGCCCAGTTTCCGCAGGAATAGCACAAACGAACTCTACGCGTAAGCCGTGGGAACGGCCAGTATCTTATCTGTATCGCAATTGCTTTTTAAAGGAGCACAAATAGAACCGTGAAAGTGCAACATTTTCACGCCGATATGCGGCCGGCAACTATAGGCGTCTTCCTCTAACGTACAAAGTTAGAATAAGACAGCTAGAGTTGCCGGATACAAATTGCCGCAAAAAGTTTGCTCGTGTAACCTGGCCTTAAGTTAACAGTTGCTGTTGCTTCTTTGTTATAAATCTGTCAATACTCAAGCAAGTAGCTATGATGTTATTGAACACATATTATACTCTAGCTATCAATTGATTGTATGTATTGTATACCTCTTTGGTGAAATAATGAAGACAATTACATTAAGACCGCGTTCAACATTACTTCAAGCAATAAAGGTTTATGATTTATACTAATGCACTGCTTACCTTCTATCTCGCCATATAAGCGTACATGATAAAATGGACTGGCAACATTACGTAACCCAATGGCATGGTATAGCATGGAGATAACGGTATTTATAAATGGCATATTGGAACCAGAAAACGTTGGGGAATTTAATTTGCGCTCCATTACTCCCATTTTTCTGGAGCATTCGGCTGAGGGAAGCGTGCGAGTGGCAGTTGACACACACAACATTAATCAGGCGGGCCGCTCAATAACTCATTAAAAAAGTAATGATTAAAAACGTCTCATCCCGGGTTGGCAGTTGTCAGTGCCACAGGCAAAAGTTGCAAACTTAGCAACCCTTTTTAAACTCGAGGCTTAAAAAAAGATTAAGGGAAATAATAGACTTTGTCCCCTGCCCTAGCATGCCAGACACGGGGATAATTTAATCTCGTTTTTCTCTCTATCTCTTTCGTTCGCACTAGTGTGAAAGAGACTCACTTAGCGATAAGACGGTATAACTTATCCTTGTGTCAACGTTGCTAGGGCCGCTGGGGGAGCTTTTATGGGAAGTCCAGTAAATCAGTATTGAACAGTTTTAAACTACTAACCGTGTAACTAATCGACCGAGTCGAGCGAGCGAAGCGTCTCCGTTTCAGCTTGGGCAAAAATGCTTTCGTTTGTCCAGCGGATGTCCGTCGGCTGTCCAGTGTCTGTCCATTTGTTCTCGTCTATAGGTCGCAGTTCTCAACCGATTCTCGTGAAATTTTGTGAGCAGTCTCGATAATTATATAGATTTTTTTTTGTCGATTCAGTTTTTCGAAATTTTTCAAAATGGCGGAGATATTGGGGTTTTTGCAATTTCAAACTTATTTGCGGTATTGGTAAACTGCTGACCTATGTCGATGTATGGGGATATCGGTTTTCCAACGGCAAAGTTAAGTTTGTCGCGAGGTCTACAGCTCACGGAGCCACTAGTTTTAGATGTAACGAAACAGTAAGGAATCGCTAGGATAATGGCTACAAAGTTACTGTGTGAAGCATGTGCTCGGTTCTAGTACCATTACCATGAGTTGCGCAAACCGCTCTCGCTAGCATAAACTATCGCTCGGTCCCTTTTACTTGTATCGGCAACAAGCAGCATTTCCGATAGATTTCGAAAACGAGAACGGTTTGCGCAAACTCATGGTAAGGGCTCATAGGATGGGGGATGGGATCGCTGACAAGTGTCACATGACGTACACTTGATATATTTAGTGATGTAGCTCGATTTTTACCGATTATTGATGAAACTTTCCATAAAAGATGAAACCAATTTTTTGTACGAGTTACATAGCGATAGCGCTTAACAAGATGACAGAGCCATTCGTTGGATGGTTAATGGTTAGCTCTTCAAATGAATTATAATTATAATAAATGCATTTTTTTACATTAAGATTACATTTTCATTCAATTTAATGCCTTGATTCGTTATAATGAATTAGATTAGATAATTTAATATTTGTACGCCTACATGCAGGCTGAATACAATGTTCATTATTATTGACATGACATCTTTTATAAAACTGTATTCATGCAAATAAATTGATTTGATTTGATTTGATATGAAACGTTACATGCGTGAAATGGAAAAATAGCAACTGTCTGCGATACGATAATAGTAGTTTATGCAACGGTTGCATAATGATAGGCCTTAAAACACTAGTGCGGTTTTATGAAACGAGCTTTTAAGCGAGTTTCATAATAAGATCGCACGTGTGTTTTAAGGCGAAATTATGCAGAGTTGCATACATAACTTTATCTACACACATATTATAAACGGCGACACGGCGACGATGGGGCCCCTCCGGCTTCGGCGTCGGCGGCGCGCCGGCCTGTACCTCACATCTGTATCGTTATGACCATTACGATACTAAAATTGATACTGTAATAACATTACAGTACAGGTTGTCATAATGGTGGTCATTTCCTACGGTTTTTGATTACATTATGGAGGTTTTATGATATGGGTGTAGATAAATAAATTTAAAGATTGAATCTCGAACGCAACGCTAAACGAAAACACATTAGTAAACAATACAGTCATTGTAATAACAAGTAATTTATGCCTCATAAATCTCATAATTATGCACTTAAACAATAATAAAAATAAACGAGTTGTACGTGTGAACACGTGTGGAAAATGTGTGTTTACGGCCGTAAGTGTTTAAAATATTAGCATTGCAAGTTGGACAAGGTCGTTTAGCGTCACTTAAGACGTAATAAGCAAAAATTTGCAGTGTGCTAAGTTGCCACAAATTTGGTGGGACGTTGAACATTTATGCTTTTTAGGGTTCCGTATCAAATAGAAAAAGATGTGTAACTGTTTGATAAACTCAATAAGCTGAGTATGAAAGGGTATTAATCCATACTAATATTAAAAATGCGAAAGTAACTAGGTCTGTCTGTCTGTTACGTTTTCAAGGCTAAACAGCTGAACCGATTTTGTTGAAATTTGGCACGGAGATAGTTTGAGCTCTGGGGAAAAACACGTGCAACTTTTTTTTAAAACAACCAATCCCTGAATGGTTGAATAGGGGCTGGAAAAATAATTAACGGCAAGTTCGTACGTGCCTGATGAGAGCACGTCGTAATGTGAACAAAAAAATATTTTAAAGACAAATCGACTGCATAAACTCATAAAAGAAAGAATCAGGTAATTTATTCTGCCGTGTTCGTGAGGTCCATATGGGAATAGCAGTCGGTGACTCTCTATGAAATCCTATAATAGTTATTTGAAGTTACCGGCTGCTATTTCCATATCGACCCCACGAGCACGACACGTTCAATTTCTTGTTTCTTTCTTTTTAAAGGGCAGTCGGGTTTAATTGTTTTTTTATTAATCATAAGTTTTATCTTCATTTCTTCAGTTTAAGTTGAGCTATGCTTTATATGGACAGTTCGGGATTTGTATATAGAACGTACTTATAAATAAATACCAAGAGAGAATAGAAGATACCAATAATGTACCTATGGATAGAAAAATATTAAGAAACAAAAGGTCCCGTCACCCGGGCATTTTTCCCGAATCGTTTGACACGTTAATCGTTTTATTAAAATCGGTTCAGCAGATTTTAGCTCTAGGTCGAAACTAATGGACTGATTACATACATATATACTTACATGAATACAAACATACATACTCGTGAAAACATGACCCTTCTTTTTGCTTCGCTGCAGTCGGGTAAAAACACAGACGACTCTTATTTTCGGCACATAGTTAAAGGGCTATTCAAAACTGGTTCTAGAGCTTACGACCTAACCGGTTTACTATAAGTGCCATAGCCATAGGTCGGTCGGTTATATATTTCATTATTTCTTAAGCAGTCAAAAATAACTTTAGCAAACAATAACTTCTTCATAATATATAAACTTAGCAAATAGGTACTCGTGAACTATGGAATTTCGACTTAACAGGGTTATTTAAATAACCGGGAACCTATTTCTAAAAAATGTACGAATATATGTCGTAGATTCCAATTGGATGTTTTATTCAGTGCATAGATACTTAAGTGACGAAATTAATAAAGAATCACGGTTGAATCCATAATCGATTTATTTTTATAGACAAGGCTCTTTAAATTAATTTACAAAACCCCTGAGCAAAACCGGTGTTTTAAAAAAAGTTACACGGCATAGAGCATTTAGACGGATTACTAGCAAAGGATCTATTTTGATGGATATTATATCTAACGCACCTTTGTAATATTACCACATTATCATTATTAGCGTTGCAAATACTTGCTACGAGATGGCGTCACCGTCGCTGGCTCTGTTATCAATTGTGTTGCTATTTCTGTCATACGTGCCGATTCGCGTATAGCGCTATTTCTATCGCATTCTTTAAACGTGCTTAAACAGATCTAAAAATACTTTTACATATACCAAAAGAATATAGAGATTTATTTATGCTATTTCAGATGGACTTATTATGTAATTAGATATGATTTGTATACGGGAGACATACACGTTCTGCATCGCGGTATTGAAATTTTAAAGACAGTTTGTTTAAATACGGTTGCTCCGATCCTTGACTTGGGGAGTCCGTTTCTACACAGGGAGGTAGTAGTAAAGGGTAGAGCTGCGTTAAATCTATTCATCGTGGTCCCAATGAAGCTGATTAAGGGATAGCTCATTGGTGACAAGGTCGCCGCGTTGCGGCAGGGCTGTAAGTATGCCCATGGTCACGCCCAGTAGAGGCGGTTATAGTCAAGGCTGAAAGTATGCCTGTTTGAAGGGACCCGTAGAGGCCCAGTTAAATCGACTCGAACGAGTCAGTGAACAGAGGTATGAAGTCCTCAACCCCACTGTGGTAGAAAATTTGACTCTCTTTTGTCGTGCTTATGCGTTATTTATTTTTGTATAACAGCCGACTTTTCCAATGTTTGATAACATTTATCCATCGATTAAGTCATCCGAAAATTCGCTTTTATCCGTAGAATATGGCCTTCTGATTAAAAAACGGCCCTAAATAAAAAAATAGTACTTGCCTAAGTTCCTTTTAATATGATTCAGAGAAACCTATAATTTTAATATTATTATTAATTACTTTTGAAGGGAGAAACAGATGATAAAGTTTTCAAAAATGAGTTGTAAATGTAATTAAATAAAAGAGAAACATGACATACCCAAGCGGTTTATTAAATGAATAGTTTCTTTAAGTAGTCCTCATCGAGATAACCTTACTCACGTTTAAATTTTGTACGCTTTTCTTTAATTACGGAGATCGCTTTAAATGTAGTGGTTGTCTGACTCCTGTGGCCTATTGTATAATACAGTACAAGTTCATACTCATAGTTTAATTGTTATTAGTGTACAATGGGCCCTTGAACGTCAATGTTGTTACCTATGCTATGTTTACACGAACTTAGTAAATAATGCTTAGTGCTTGTCACTTACACTTTAACCTTGTGTGTTAATATAGGTTAGGTACTATAGTGAACCTGCAACCGCGGAGTCAATCGAAGCCTACTTGCTAAGCGACAAGCAACTACCCAACATACCTAAACTAACTACAGTGGATTCATCCATACTTATCTTATTTGGTAAACAATTTTCTAATTTCAAAATGTGTACTTTTTGAGTGAAACAGCTATTTATCCTAAATAAAGCAATCTTAGGCTAAAAATTGGCAGTGACGTCTAAAATATTGTCTCCAGTTCCTTTAATTGCACGGAAACATGTGTTTTAGCCAAAAAAGGTGCATTTTGAGGTTAGAAAGTTGTTTACCAAATAAGACATGTATGGATGAATCCACTGTAGTACACCTAGCTTACTCGCATTGGAAACTTCACTCACCAAAATCTTAGTACGAAACCGCTAATGACTTAATAGAGACAGACGAAAACCTTTAATTTACCTCATTAGTTTGAAGTTACCGGTCTCAAACTAATGAGATTCATGAATAAATTCATAAATGATGAGCTCTACTTACCGCTGTACTACTCATTACCTGCAACTGCGGTAAAGTTACAAAGTTTACGTTTGAATATTTTACTCAAACCATTATTAAATTTATCGAGCGCATTTTACTGGGATACCTTTGCTTTGCAGCTTCCCTCTCATTCAATATTTCCACATGTTAAAATAACCATGTAGAAAAATAAGAAAACATATCCTTTCACTTATTTAATACAGATAAATGTGGGCACTCACCAACGCATTAAAGGCCTACCCTTCGGGAGGGTAACCCTTTTCCACGGATTTTTCTCGACAATCATATAATATCTTCCATCAATCCACGCCTCGTTCCCAGGCTACGCTAGCCATCTGCTTCATAATTTAAAGCAAATAAGGTTCAATATGACTGTTTAAATATCAAGAACGAAGCATTGTTTACGCTTGAATACCTATTTAATATGACGTCGTATATTTTCATTCCATTATTACTAAAAGAGCGCTACTTTCAGAGCAGATGTTTAATGTTCAGTATCAAACGGAAGAGTTATTTTTAATTTAAAACAGGCGTGCATGTAATATTTTGATATTTCAATGATCATCACCATCAGCCATAAAACGTCCACTGCAGGACATAGGCCTCCCCTGAAATGGGGGGATTTGTTATAGTCGCCACGCTTGGCAGGCGGGTTGGCGACCGCAGTTGGTTATGATCATTGAAATATATAGTAACGAACTGCTCAAAGCAATTCTCGCGATGCTTACTTATGAGGTGTCAGAACGCGCATCTGACACCATCGCACGTTCAGCCGCACAGCAACCACGGTCGACACTCGTTTAAGTGACAGTATTATAATTAATAACCAAGATTAAGTATTAAAATCATTCACCCAAAACATTGTGCTTTATTATCATTTTAACATGTTATAGCTACACAATTTAAATCTTTCCTCAATATCAAAACGCCCTTTACAAACAGCTGGAGTAAATCTTAAAGCAAAAACATGATAGTACGAGAGCCAGCAATATAAACGGGTCCATCATCGTTCCTCAGACCTCTTTGATATAAAACGATAATTTACTGTTCGGATAAGTTGTATGTTGTATCGATTAAGGGTATTGTTTCCGGTCCTTTCTTGTGGGGCTTTTGTGTAAATTACAGGACAAGCAAAAAGCAATAATCCGCCTTCCAACGATACTTGAGAACTATGCGGCTTGCTAATAATATGGATACGATATTCAATCGATCATCACGCTTTCTTTAAGAGTTGAATAAGAAATAACTATGCAACTTAAATGTATGGGTGTAACCTGAAATAAATAAATTGTCATTATTCATTCGATTATGAATGAGGTGACTATAATGTATATGTTACCGGCCTAACCCGATTTCAGGTCAAACCCTAACCCATACCTCTTTAGGCCAACTTAGTCCTAGGCCAAATTATTTCAGTTTAGGTTAGGTTAAACATGCGTAGGATAAACCGGTTTGGCTTAGGAATAAGGGGTTGGTCCCCCCCCTCCTCCCCCAACGTACCGGGACCTGAAATCGGTTTTGGTCGGTAATATACGAAACGATCATATGACCGTTAAGTGTTGTCGGCTCTTAGCGTTGAAAAAAATGGGTCACCGAGGTCATAAAAAATTAATGAGACAGTTAGAGACGAGATTAAGTGCAGCTTTTGTGTTGTGACGAAGTAAATAAGGGTGATAAATATTAAGGTAACATGATGGGGCGGTAAAAGCTTTAGTGTTTATGAAGTCGTTGGACGGATTTGCAATCCCTGGCAGCCATTTTTAGCTGGGTTTATAAACGGAACACTTTTGTACCAGTGAACCTTCTTTAATACTATTATTACTCATATAAAAAAAGTTTTACTTGTTAAGCGTAAGGTCTCCGCATCTTGGCTCCACTCCTCAAAACATCGTGAGGAAAGTTTTTTTTTTATTCTTGATGGGATATGCCTATATATTCTAACGGTACCTAAATGGGCGTAGAAAGGTGGCTTTGCCAAGAGGCTGGTGAGTGTTGAACAGCCACGGTCAAAACCTATCACCGGTAGTGTGTTGCTCGTTTTGCACCACCCGGGGATCGCGTAAAATTCGAGAGTAAAACCTACAGATGCGAGCAACTTCAATCCGCAAAAGTAATGCAAAAGTTTTTTGAAGTCCCAAATATGAACTACTACTTACCATCTAACTATGATAGGAGGCCTACCTAAGCCCCGCGGCAGTAGGATAGGCCGCTGATAATTATGATGAAGGTTTCCACCGAAATATTAGAATAAATTAAAAACTGAAAACTTAGTAAAACTTTTAAGCATATCAGATTAGAGAAGAGATCCGTGAGTAAGGGATGCGGATTTCGAAAATTAGTACGTAAAGCCCCTTACCCCACGACCTGCATCATAGATAAATGAGCCACGACACTATTCGACGGATTTATACCCTCTTTTATAGTTATCATAAGTCAGCTGTAATATCAATTAGCGTAACCGCCAAAATGACGAAATTGAGTTCGATTATACATATATACAGTTTGATTGCAAATTTTCTGTTCTGTCGTTACGTGTTTTTAAATTCTCGGTAACTATCTTGAAAAAATGGCAGTTACGTTAACGAAAATCTAAGTTTTTTTTACATTTCAACTCGTTTTTGTGATGTATGTTATATTAGTGTAGTTATAACCGCATATAACCAACCAGAATAGTATAATAGTAGTTTATGCAACGGTTGCATAATGGTAGGCCTTAAAACACTAATGCGGTTTTCATGAAACGAGCTTTAGCGAGTTTCATAATAAGATCGCACGTGTGTTTTAAGGCCAAATTATGCAGAGTTGAATACATAACTTTATCTACACACATATTATAAATACTTACTCCGTGATGTGTTCAGAAACAATATTTTCTGGCAACAAGTTATTTGTTGCAATCGTGGCTGCATATTTCCGATATCCGGCGCATTTTCACATCACACAGTCACTCCGAGAAGACTACTGTTCATATTTTCAACTAAAATGTAAATTACAAACAACTTTTTACAATTCTACTTTCGTTCAGCAAAAAACCATCATGAAAGCGTAATGGCGGCAATTCGATCCTCCGTCAAGACCATTTTTTTTTTAAATCATAGACAAACGAATGAAGTCTCTATTCTCATGTCACTCGAGATCAAATGTTGTGCAGTTTATATTAAAAAAACATACTGAATTGACGTTTCGTATCAATAACTGTTTTAATATCTATGGATAGGTACTAGAATAGAGACCCACTTGAGTTTTGACAGCTGTTCCAAATTTAATCTCATTTCTATACTAAAATCGATACGGGAATAACATTGCAGCACTGGTTTTTCCTAATTGGTTGTCAAAATGGTGGTCATTTCCTACGGTTTTTGATTACACTATGGAGGTTTTATGATTTGGGTGTAGATAAAAAAATATTATCGTACCTACACAGCATAGTCCTTGGTTCAGACATGTTCAGACTAACCACGAATTATATTTTTGAAGGTTTAACTTTTTAACTAAATGTGTTTTGTCTTGTTTCAGAAAATACTATGGAAGGAAGAATGCGCGTCGGAAGTAAAAACCTTAATTGAAGAGGATGGGACACTTCCACCGTGCTCCCTGTTTACACGACACTTTGCTGAAGGTATAAACAAATATACAAACTATAAGTCATTCTCTTTCCCTCTCTCTCTCTCTGTTTCTCATTTTCTCTCTTTCAGTCACTTTGAAATATTCCGCTTTTCATAAATCGGCGAATCGGTGACCCGAGTCTGAAGTAGTCTGGAGGAAATTTAATTAACCTTTGTTCTACTCTTATAAGCTGACTCTGGCGGTGAAAACGTTAAAAATAAATAAAAAAGAAATACATCATAATCAGACCATAACAAAGATCAATAGTTTTCGTAGCGCACGCCAAAGAATTACTTTTATATATGATGCAACCTGCGGCCCTAACATGAATGACACAAAGATAAATTAAACCCGTTTATCTCTATGACTATCTCTTTCGACGGTACTAGTTTCTCTCACAAGACGCACTTAGAGATAAGACGGATTTAGTTTAGTTTTATTTCATTTAGTTCAATTTTTATGCTTAGTATAGATTATTTTTTATTTGCAATGAGGTTTTTATAGATTATGTTATTTCCAAAATTTATTTATTAGACAGAATCATAAAATTAACCAGTTTTTGATAATTTAATATCTGCGTATGATAGTGAATAATTTGTCGTTTGTCGTAAGTTCATTACAACTTTGATGGAAGAAATATAATGTCACGGGAGCAGGGTGTACGGCGAACGGCGATACAATACAACAAACATTGCATTGTGCTATTCAAATTTTCCTGGTATAACTGGTTCGAGGATCTAGAACAATAACTTATATCGCTCACATACAGCATCAACCACTTTTTAACTAATCGGAGGGTATGAAAAGACCGAATGTTTTATGGGCACGATTTAAAATAGTGTGCTAGCATTTATAGCGTGTACCACTACGTTTACAGGGCTCTGTGTGCGTCGCACGTATGCGTTGATGGGCGCGGGGGCGAACGGGTCCGCGGGCGGGGGCCGGGCGGCGCGCGCGCTGCGGCTGCTGCTGCTGCTCGTGCTGGCGCTCGCGGCGGTCGAGTACCTCTTCGGGTCCATCCTCGACGCCTCCCCGCTCCGCACGTACCTCTACATGCCGCAATATAACGCCACGCAGTCCACTATCAGGTACACAATCCGTTACACACATGACGTTCTACCTTAGATTATGGAATAGAGTAAAAGATACGCTGTATATTAATTGAACCTATGACTGTAATGCTACGCTGCTCCCGCAAACAACAGCGCCCTAATGAAAAAACAAGATGGCTGCAATGACATATTATAGAAAGACACGTTATATCCATACTCAAAGCGTTTTAAAAACGTGTCTTCGATAATTTTCTTCTTTTTTCGTTTCTTTTCGGCCATTGCAGCTTTAGGTGACATTTGATGTGCGGATATTACACATAATTTGGAATATTGCGATCGTGTATGAACAAAATAAATGCATTTTAGTACTTCTATTTACGTTGAATGTACCTACAAATGAAATAAAGTAAAGTCAATTTGACAGAAAAAAGCGGCCACTATTTTCTATTAAATTGATTAGATGATGGTTATACTTTGCAAAGCTATATTACAAAGCATATAAGTTGTGTATTAAGTTGCGTAACAACTTATGCGGCTTCAATTTTAATAAAATACTTTCCTTTAATAGAAAACACAATAACAGTGATGAGGGCGCCACTGGACGGTCGGCGCCCTCTTAATATCGGAAGGAAGTCTTCTAGTTAATTGACGTTTTTGCCACAAAAACTTCTGTCTGGTTCTTATATAAATCACGCAAAATATGTTTAAAAAAAACTCAGTCGTCAAGAAAGATACCTCTAATGTCGATGAATTGTAAAACAATTAATTACTTTCTAAATGTTGTTCAAGTACGCATACTTATCTATTTTCAGATCCGGTGATCACTCGCCCTGGCCTAAAAGACCGGTCATCGCTGAATCCAGTTTGGTCCCCAAGTCACGGAACAGTACGCGCGGTAACCTAACCCAAACCAGTAAACGAAAGGAGATCTCACCTCACAATGTCACTAACCCTGCAGCAAACTTGACTCGTCAGGACAATTCCGAGAACAGCACCATGTTGCTCATAACGAAGATCATGGATAGTATTAAGAATCTTGTAACCACTGAGGGTGTTGAGCTTAGGAAGAATGAGACCGAACTGCCGGTGTGTGAATCCATGGCGTCGGATTTAGGTAAGAATTACTAATCTACCACTTTTCACTGACGATAAAATATGTTGAATGAATCATGGGTTACCAAGAAGGGCAACCCTTGAAAATTAAACTTTTTCGGTCACATTGCGAGCATCGCGAGCGCGGTGCGATGAAATGATGTTGGTTTGAGCAGCGCGCGGCATTGTGACCGGATTTAGTGGCTACTGTACGAGTATAAAAAGTAAATTAACTAAAATGGCTTTCTTACATAAAATGTTTACTCGAATGGGAATTTGGCCGCTAAAACAGTAAAGGAATTCAAAATTTGAATTTTCGGTTGTGTCAATTATGTATCGTTTGTTTTGTAAAAGTTCTGAATTGTCTATGACGATGAAATCTATGGTCTTTATTGTAATGCAATGTGTCGAATCTTTAATAGTAGTTTATGCAACGGTTGCATAATGATAGGCCTTAAAACACTAGTGCGGTTTTCATGAAACGAGCCGATAGGCGAGTTTCATAATAAGATCGCACGTGTGTTTTAAGGCCAAATTATGCAGAGTTGCATACATAACTTTATCTACACACATATTATAAATCCTCCATGATGGGTTCAGAAACAATATTTTCTGGCAACAAGTTATTTGTTGCAATCGTGGCTGCATATTTCCGATATCCGGCGCATTTTCACATCACACACACTCCGAGAAGACTACTTACTATTCATATTTTCAACTAAAATGTAAATTACAAACAACTTTTTCTATTCAATACAACAACAATTCTACTTTCGTTCAGCAAAACACCAACATGGCGCCGACTCCGTCAAGACCATTTTTTTTTAAATCATAGACAAACGGATGAAGTCTCTATTCTCACGTCACTCGAGATCAAATATTGTGCAGTTTATATTAAAAAAACATACTGAATTGACGTTTCGTATCAATAACTGTTTTAATATCTATGGATACTTGAATAGAGACCCACTTGAGTTTTGACAGCTGTTCCAAATTTAATCTCATTTCTTTACTAAAAACGATAAAGAAGTCATGTTATTTCTTTATCGCAGCACTGGTTTTTTCTAATTGGTTGTCAAAATGGTGGTCATTTCCTACGGTTTTTGATTAACCAATGGAGGTTTTATGATATGGGTGTAGATAAAGAACTGTTCTATTAACTAAGTTTGATGATCAGACACTGGAACTAAATACCGCCAATAACAAAATAACTATATTCTTTAAAAATTGATTATGTAATATCTGCAAACCAATCAGAAGACACGGCAGTGCCTTCGCTTGTAAAGTCTCCAGCAAGCACACTCGTACTCTCCTTTCTCAAACGTAATATAAAATTATACTTATATTTTTAGGTCCAATACCTGTGAATAAGACAGACATGGATCTGGATGAGGTGGAAAAGAAGTATCCAGAAGTGCCCTGGGGAGGCCGATACTCGCCGCCCAACTGCACTGCCAGGCACAAGGTTGCCATTATTGTGCCATTCAGGTGAATAGTAACTAAGGATTTCTTGGGTGTTTCTAAAAATACTTATTACAGCCCTGAGTTCTTAATAGTGCTCCGGTGTGGCCCTGGCAAGGTTGACACGAGGAGAATCTGTCCCGCGTTATCTCTCAGTGCGTCTTTCTCATACTAGTATCGAAGAAAGAGATGCACTTAGCGATAAGATAGAAAGAAGTTATGTTGATTGAATATCGCACCCCCAGTACAATACTGTATTATGCCGAAAAATGTCAAAACTACTTATTAATATGGTTAAATAGCCAAAAATTTGCCGCACATACCACGAAGACTGGCGTATTTACTTACAAAAATGTCCAAGAGATGACGATAACTCTCTATTGGTGACGACGCGCTGCCAGAGTCAGTACCGCGAACACTAAACTATTTCCAGGTGCAATATGTCTGCTTAGGGACAGCACTTAGATCTTTTACGCAACAGTGAATTATTTAGTAATAGTGCGGATTCTTTTAGTAAAATAAATAAAATCATTAATTATAGTGGCAGCAAAGCTTGTCGTAGAAAGATTCTTTAAACACAGACTAATTTTTTTACAGAGATCGCGAAGAACATTTGGCTATATTTTTAAACCACATGCACCCGTTCCTGATGAAGCAACAAATTGAATATGGAATATTTATTGTTGAACAAGAAGGTATGTTGCAGATCAGTGTTTTTCAACCTGTGGGACGCGACCCCCACGGGAGCCGCAAAGTCTTACTCGGGGGGTCGCAGTCGCAAGCCATGACCCTAATTCTCGGTACTTTCAAGATTAGTTGACATGTGAGATTGATTAAATGTCAGTGCATGCAGTTGTCTGATACAACTTTAATCGGTTTACTGTCATTATGTACAAACGTCCACGTCCATTATTCGTTAATTAATTAATTAATTTACAACGAAAATACTTTTCAGCATAATTACATTTTGACTAAATTCTAAACTTTGAATACTATTACTTTTGACCCAACTTCAGAATGGTTATTTTACGTGGACGATTTTCCATTTGTGCCCTTTAATCTTATATGTGTCTTGATCTGCCGAGGGTGAAATTCCTGCGTGTACGCAGAAATTTCGCAGATCATTCTACTGTGGAACAACAAAAATGTGGTATACTCTCCCGGCCCATGTTTTCCCTCTTCTTATAACCCAAGCGTCTTTAAAAGAAGCGTGAAGAAGCATCTCCTAAGCCTGCATAGTGAGGGCGACAGACGCCGTACTTAATCTTGGTTAAGCGCCTGTTGCCCGCACTCATGGACTTCACTTGCCGCTTACCAACAGGTGGAAGAAGAGTCATGTCTTGCTCCAAAAAAAAATTAACAAAACTCACAAGAACCGAGAATTGGGGTCAAGGTTTTAAAATACCTCGTCTTTGAAATCAATGACATAGTATTAAAACGGTCATGGGGGGTCGTCGGTCGTTGTGGCGTAGGTACACAAGAAGGTTGAATAGATGGTACCACGTCCCACTTCTCTCGTTTTTTTCTATTATTTAATGAAATTAAGTGAAATTCTCCAATGTAGTCTAACATTCTCGTCTCTAGCAATGGGACGTATATGATGATGATTTCTTACTGTCAACTTCACCTCACTAAGGAAACTTCAAGTTCAACCGCGCCAAGCTGATGAACGTGGGGTTCGTGGAGAGCCAGAAGCAGAAGGCCGGCGGCTGGCAGTGCTTCATCTTCCACGACATCGACCTGCTGCCGCTCGACCAGCGCAACCTGTACTCGTGCCCGCGCCAGCCGCGCCACATGTCTGCTTCCATTGACAAGTTAAATTTCAGGTAAAAAAAATCTCAAACCAATCCAAATGACGTTAATATTAAATAGACAACATTAAAAAGTTAAGCCATTTACCACACTTCTACATCTAAACCGTCATATACAATGTCATTGATAAGCTTATATAAAATAGACTCCGATCCTCCTCCTCCGACTCTCATAGCTGGGCGATCTCCGTGCCAGCATTGGAGACAAAAAGCCAGCAACGGTGGCCAAAAGGTTAAAGGGCTCTTAAACGGGCTAGTTTTTTGGCAATTTATTGCTGCAATTCGGGTTATCCCCAAAAAGATTACATATTACATCACTAATGGGGACAAAAAGTTTGAATGTAAGCTTTTGAGGATAGACCAATTTGCAGCAATAAATTGCCGAAAAACTCACCCGTTTACCAGCTCCTTTAAGATATTTGGTCTGTGACTCTAACTAAAATCTGAACTCCTAAGATCTTGAAGATAACATTCTAAAGATTCTATCTGCTTGTTTTACTAGTCCTGTTGGTGCAATAGTGATCGGACACGACTAGAAACTCAGAACTAAAAAGTCGAAGCACAGAAGAGACGCTCATATGTATTTTGGTTAAATAACCAACAGTTTACTCTCTATTTTTCAGGCTCCCGTATCAGGACATATTCGGCGGAGTGTCGGCCATGACACTGGAGCAGTTCCAAAAAGTCAACGGTTTCTCCAACCGGTACTGGGGCTGGGGCGGCGAAGACGACGACATGGCTTACAGGTCAACACTAGAATCATTCGTAGAAATAGGTCTACTTTACATAAAGTGTTTATAAACCCGAAGATACGTGTTGTTCAACCGACGATGTTCTGTCTGCATCGAGTCTGCATGTATCGTGCGGCAAGACGGCACGTCGCTTTTAAATATACTTAACCCTAAAATACATTGTGGCGTAGTACCTACCTACCTAAGTGTTGTACTAGGATCCTTACTGAAAAACAGGAGCGCTTGTATGACGAACGGTGAAAATTTTTGAAGTAATTTAGAAGTATTTTTTGTAGTGGTAGAGCCAAACAGTAATCCTCACTATATGATTACTGTTCGAATGGGCCGGCTCGACCGGGGTAGTACCACACTCTCACAGAATATCGGCGTATAGTAATAGCTTGTTATTGCGTTTCGTACGGTGAGTGACGAGATCCGGAGGCCTATTCCCTCATCCCTATCCCATCCCCATTCCCCATCCTCCTTAGACTGGCAACGCATTGGCAGCACCTCTGGTGTTGCAGATGTCCATGGGCGGCGGTGACCACTTTCCATCAGGTGGGCCGTCAGCTCGTTTGCCAGTCAATTGACATGTACAAATTGGTTGAAAATATAGTTTTTAATTAAGTAGTACATATGAGATAATTTATAATAATGTGCGGGGGTGCTTAATGCACGTGCGAAGGTGAATGTGAGGGTGGGGTGGCGCTATCCCCATTGCATCGCCGTATGTGCGTGTGTCTGTGTGCTGCTGCTGCTGCGCGTTAACACTTACTTATCCTAAGTAATATTATAAATGCGAAAGTAACTCTGTTTGTTACGTTTTCACGCCTAAACCGCTGAACAGATTTTGATGAGTTTGATATAGAGACCTGTTATAGGTACCTGTGACTCTGAGCCCCGGAAATGCCTCAAAACGTCGGAAAATATTACACGCGAGTTGGGCCGTAAAACATTTCAATATATTTAGTACATAAATTAATAAAATGTTTTCTCTTTCAGATTGAAAAAAATGCAGTATCACGTCTCGCGTTATAAAATGTCCATTGCTCGTTACGCTATGCTAGACCATAAAAAGCAAGACCCAAACCCAAAAAGGTAATACTCACTTCTATCATCCCTCAAAAATGCAAAGTAATTGCTAATTTATCGAGACATCGTTGACGCGCTGATACTATTTGACAGTTCGTTTTGTTGTTTCGAGGTTTATGACGTCATTGCGCTCTGATTGGTGTTCGTAGTCACGTGACGATGGATAACAATTATTAATCACACGAAAACTATTTTAATTTAATTTATCGAATATATTTATGTTAACAGGATATGATTTTAGATATTTAAATATTATCACGAATCGATCTAACATAATTTTTCATGTTATTATAATTAGTGTCAATATACCTTATTCCTGACTTGTCACATTCTTAGGGTTAATGGTTTTCAAATGGTTTTCCAGGTATCAGCTGTTGTCACAAACTAGTAAAACGTTCAAGAAGGATGGTCTGTCAACTCTTGAGTATGTGTTAGTGAAGGTGGTCCACCATCACCTCTACACACACATAATTGTGAATATAGACGAGCACAGCTGATGGACGTATTTCGCCAAGCTATTGTTTGGCGACGAGCGGTAACGCTGCAAACAGTCATGGAACATGTGATATTACAAGTGTAAAGGACGAAGTTACCGATGTGATCTCGCGAGGAAATTGAGGTGTGAGATAATCTGACATTTTTAAGGCGTCATGCCTTATTCCAGATGTTTTATGGAATGTTGTAGCAGAGTAAGTTTGGATAGTTATTAATTCGTAAAATAATATATGCCGCTTAATTGGGTAGCACGAACTATGATCAGAGTAGTCCCATTAAATAATTGTTGTGTCAGATTTATGTTAGAGGACAATGGCAGACGCTCACACCTTCTCGCATCATTTTACATGGATTTCGATTGAAACGTTTGTGTTAAACAACTTGTTTTAGATGCTTTATTTAAGATATTTTTCTGATTTTTAGTATTTTTGGCTGCATGGGGTGAGGACACAGACAGAGATAACTCCTACGGAAATGACTAATTTGGAGTTCAGTATTGTCTTTTGAAAGCTCTTGAACACAAGTATTCTTATCAATGATCTTATGGTTATTTTGCGTTTTGTTTTCTTTAAATATTATTGTCAATAAACCAAATCAGATGGTTTGTTTATTAGAGTTGTTTATGTTTATATATTTATTTTTCATATAAATTTGTCTTACAATCATTTGTTAAGTAAATGTTTTTAATATATTTTGTAATTTTAAATGTACACAAATGTTAAGATTAATCTCAAGTACATATGACAATATACAAACACGCAAGTCAGTGTTTGTTGTATAAATAAAATAAAAAATCGCGCAGCGCGTCCAATTGTTAAAAAATGCATAGAGTACCTACTAAGATTAGATATTAAATAAATTCGTGACCGGGTAGTCCCGTCACCCGTCATCTCGTACGATCTTAATTTTGTATTGAGATCCAAAAAGACGAACGTTACCTATCTATAATAACCTATACTCAACCGTTTTTTATAAGACGTTAGTTTATTACTTAATTTAACATACATTTGGACACAGAATTCACCTAAATAGTTTCTCTCATTTGTGTATTTGAAGGTATTCCAGAGGGTGGTAATTTTTTTTAAAACTTATTACGTATATGTTTCTATTAAAACTTTCAAGAAATAGCTGTTACTATTGTGGGTGAGAAATTTTGTTGGATTCTTGTGAATACTATTTTATATACTTACATGTTTTAGAAATATAATCACCAAAAACCAGTTCGATTATAAATTTTTGTCTTTCTATATCGTTATTTTCCTGGAGTGTGACAAGAGTTTAAATTCTCGAATACATTATGAATATGAACAAATTATTAAACTATTATGACTCGTACGTAGCTTTTCTAGATAAATAGGGTCTATTTATATCTTATAAAGTTCTTACTGGTCAATATACCTAAGAGGGTTCCGAGACGGTTAAGATGCTTGAATCAAGCACGTAGTTTCGTTTTGCTTGCTCCAGCAGTCTAATGCCGTTGCTTGATCAAGTCAGTCGCGAAAGCTATCAAAAAGTCACGTCAAGCCGCTCGCTCCAGCAGTTAAGTGTATAAGTCAAAGCCGCTTGCTTGATCAAGCTGCATGGTTGCGAAAATGGTCTAAACGTTGCGTCGTTTTGGTAGATGGGTGTCTCAAACGCATTTTTTCATCGGTAGGATTTTTTCCCTAATCGTATTTTGCCAGGATCGTGTTTTGTCACGTGTGCTTTATGTTTGCTCGTTTATTTTCCTATAGGGAATTTGCCTTACAGCATGTTGTCTGATTCGCTTTTTGGTCTATAAATAACTTTCTTAACAGCATATAGTCTTATATGCTTTTTGCCCTACTGTAAATTGACAGATTGCAATTTATCTTTACGTGTATCACCCTCAAAATATAATAAATGTTCAAAAACATAAGCGTTTATGACTAAATTCAATGAGAAAAAGTGAGATTATAAAATATGCGTTTATGACTAAATGCGACTAGGAAAACTGAGATTATGAAATGGGAGACTAAGGTAAAAATCGATTATAGGTACATAAAGCGAACGTGACAAAACAAGATCGTGGCAAAATGCGATTAGGGAAAAAATCCTACCGATGAAAAATGCGTTGGAGGCACCCATCTACCAAACCGTCGCATCAAGCCGTTCCGTCAAGCAAAACTATAAAATCGCATCAAACACGGGTCGCGCACGTAGATGCTTGAAGCATCAAGCGGACATTGTAACTGATCAAACATGCTTGGCTCAAGCAAAAATGTACTGCTTAACCCAACTGAATTTTGTTATATTAAACACACCTTTGTAATGAACCTTACGACACGAAGTCGTGTCTTAAGGTTCTTATAAACGAGCAAATTTTTACAGCAATTTATAGCCGAATGTATTGCTGTCTTATTTTAACTTTGTACATTAGAGGAAGACGCCTATAGTCGCCGTCTATAATTTGCCGTGAAAATGATGCTTGTTTTCAAGTTTTACGTTATGTTTACGGCTCTAACATTGTGATAGAAGGGAAGCGGCGCCCGGCACTTACTTGTAAATAAAGTTTTAGATATCGTTTTTATGCTCCCTTAGTTTTAAGGCAAATCATATTATGATAACAATTAAATGTCGGGAAGATTTTGTTCCAAAACTCACATAAACTAAGGAATCTCGAAAGCTGAAATAAAATTGTACCTAATTTATGCAGGCCTAAATGTAAAGCCGATTATATATGTTAGGCAATTACTTAAGTAGTGCGCAATTTAATGTTTGCTTTGCGTTAACAAAACGATTTTATTTAATAACGAACAAATTACACAATGGAAGTATTTTCTCGTTTTAAAAGCGTTATTTGATATTGTAATATTATTTGCGTCCAATTTGACTTCAAATATAAACTTCGAATATATGAGTTACTAAACGTATGTACTGAAAGTCAATAATAATATAAAATAAATATAGAACTTCTTATATGTTTACCATAGACCAATTAATTGTACAGGGCAGGGATTCGGTGCAAACTGTTCGGTATCTACATAAACTTTTGATCGGCAAAAATCATTCGACATAACCTTAGGGAGTACGGCTAGCGAGGTTGACATGAAGATAAGGTAATACCGTCTTATCTTTAAGTAAGCTTTAAGTGCATCTCACACCAGTGCCGACGAAAGAGATAGAGAGATAAAACGGGGTTAATTTATCCCCATGTTAGCCATGCTAAGGCCGCAGAATAAAACCATCCAAATTTTACTACACGTGCGATATAGCGTAAAAAAAAAAAAACCGATTTGAGAACCCCCTCCTTTTATTATTATTAAATTTTACTACACGTGCATTATAACGTAAAAAAAAAACAACCGATTTGAGAACCCCCTCCTTTTTTTAAAGTCGGTTAAAAAGACAAGGAGCTTTCTGTCAACCGTGTAGTAAAGAAAGAGTTTTGTACTATGACGCCATTGTTGTCTCTGTCAGTTGAAGACCGTTTGTGCGAGCGCGACAGTATTGTTTGTGGGCGAGCGACAGAGACAAGCAGTGGTGGATCAGCATACCTGGGCATCGTTAATCAAATAGTTAACTTTAATCGTTAATCCGTTACTAAAAAAGTTAATTTCGTTAAATGTTAAACCGTTACATTTCGGAAGGCTTAACGTTGCTTTAGTTAACGTTAATCGTTAACTTTTAATAGAAATTGCATTTTTTTGTGGTTGCGTTAGGGATTTACTTACAAAAAAATGATAATATGGGCTATGGAAGTTTAGGCAGGAAATTAAAAATTGATAAAATAAGGGTGTAACATTATTTAGATATCAAATTCAAATCAAAAGCTACCTGAAATAAGCCGCGCGGTGTCTTTATGCCAAATAGTAGGTACTTTATTAGTGTTTAACGGACTTTCATTGTTTTAACGGAAGTTAATGAGTTCGTTAAGATTTTTTAAAGTTAACTTAAAAGTTAACGATTATCGGATTAACGGTTTTGTGCCCAGCTATGTGGATCAGTATGCACATTGGCAAGCCGAATTATCATGCTGAAAAAAGTGATCGTCTGTCACAATAATATTTGTAATAGTTCCTCCTTAAAATGATAATGAGGTGTTTCTATAAGTCATATTTTGTATAAAATAAATCAGATAGTCACTTGAATTCTCCGCTTCGAAATCCAAAGTAATTCTAGGCCTAGTTTATTGTATAAGCGGGTGATATAAACATAATGGATTAAATCGCTAAATTGCTCCATTTTGTATTGAGGTAGTAGAACTAATTAAGCAGGAATATGTTTTTCTGAATATAATATCTTATGGCTTATCGCTATAGTTTTTATTTTCAAATGTTCTGATAGGCGATAGCAGACTTTAACAGAGGGTATTTTGTATACCGTCTATTTAGAAGTGTTTTGTATATAATACAAATAATTAAAATTATGATTTGTATTTTTGTATAGATCTGTACATTTGTATTACTAGTAGTTATATACATTCACAAAGGCCACTCAAGTTGATTGATTGATTTTTAGGGTTTTGATGGCTTCATCAATGTCTTGATGATTCTGCCAATGTCGAGGTTGGATAAGACACGGCCAGAAGACAATTGGTCTGTGCGGTAGCTCTACTATGTTCTCCCACTCAAGTTGATTTTTCATGAGTGGTTTGACAGCTGGTTGACGGAGTCTTAATCTCAGATCAATCGCTTAAGCGGAGTTTGTGAAATCAGCCATTATACACACTTTTTACCTCCCAACGCCAACGAAGACGGATAAATTTGTCAGTACAGCGTAAATTTTACCTAGGTAGAGGTATAAGATATGTGGGGTTAACAAAAAGCTATATGTACTACCGCTTTAATTAAAGATAAAGCAGTAAGCCATAGAAATATATTCGGAAACTTGTAGTGCCACTAGCTTTTATATCTAGATAAGGTGGCAGTGAAAAAAATCGACATGATCTTGTTATGATACACATCGCCCAATTTAAAAAGAGCGCTGATGGCCATATAAAATGTATGGCCGTCAGCGCTCTTACATTGGGCGAGGTGCGTTTCTAAAATACAACAATACAATACAACAACAAACATTGTTAAGTTTAAAAATATATTCCAGACGCAAACATAACATGATTCCTTCTGAAGAGATCGCTATCTAGCGATAAGACCGCCTATTGTTCCCTAACTTTATTTTGTTAGTGTATGCTTTTTTTTGTTCTTTTTTGTGGTGTTCAATAAAGAGTTCGTATTGTACATTATCCATGAAAAACAAATTTATGTTTGCGTTTGGATTTAAAGGCAACATCGGCCGCTGCCAGCCTCACTTGCCCGTGTTCTAAAAACGCTTCAGAACTCAAAAAGGACGCAACTCATGAAGTTTTTTTCCCTGCCGTCCCTGTATATAATTACATTCTATGAACAAAAAACAGGTTGTCTGTAAGATTCTTTCCTCATAGAGAAATTGTATTTGAAACCACTACAACTGTTCAGAGTTTACCCAACAATGGTTAATCTTGAGGTTATAAATGGAGCTAAATGGTTGGCAAGCGCAAAGCGCAGGCTAACTGGATTATATACGGACGGCTGGCACAACTTACAATTCTCAGTGGATCCTGCTCTATCTAGTCTAGTAAAAATGAGAAAGATTTAGCAATTTGTGCTAGCCGTACTAGTATAAGGTGTAAGTGACCGTTGAGTTACCTACTTATGAATATACGCTCATTCGGTATATATTATTTTGTCTTATTGGTTTTTATGAATAAACTGTTCGTTTTTAAAAAAACACCTTTTTTTTCCTAGTTCATATATATGCTGTAGGTACCTCGTGAGGAGTGAAATAGCAACAGGTTTGCTTTCCCTTTCCTTCATCATCATCGTCGTCATCAGCCTTACGTCCAATGTGCTTAAGGTGCAATGTGCGTCTGTGTGTGAGAGGACGGCAGTAGTCCCTACGCGAACCCAGTGCAGATTGGGGACTTCACACACATCCTTGTATTACTATGCATGCAGGTTTCCTCACGATGCTTTCCTTCACCGAAACACTTGACAAGTATCAAATTCAATTGCGTACATTAGATCAGAAAATCTCAGAGAATCTGCGAGCGGGGACTTAAACCCGCGACCCTCTGCACGAGAAGCCGCGCGTCAGACAACTAGGCTATGCATCGCCCAATGTAAAAAGAGCGCTGACGGCCATACATTTCATATCGCCGTCAGCGCTCTTTTTACATTGGGCGTACTATACCACTGCACTGTTCTTTTATTTCGTTCACTCGTATCAAACCTGACCCGTGAGCACAGAATAGATAATAGTAATATTAAGTAGCGTACAGAAGAATCACTCTAACAAAATCGATGTTTATATACGAAATACGCCTAATCATGCCTTCTCTCTCCGTCGCATAAAACGCTCTTTCGTGTAAGCTAGGGTTGTCAGTTTTTTATCCGCGTCACCAAATATCTAGGCTAATTTATGATGTACGAATCGGCCCGCTAGCGAGCGAGCGGCAACCTACTGCGGTACATTACACGGTGCAATTTCAAGAGTTCTTCATCCATAAGCCACAAATTTTATACAAAACTAAGTTTTGCCAATAATAAACGGCATGCCAGATTTTGATAAAACTTTGCCAATAGATGATGCGAATCGAGGTCGGAATTTGAGAAAAAGAATGTCAGTTTTTTTATCTCTATGTAAAATTTTATAGGATAAGTCAACATTAACACTGTCTTACCTACCTCTAAGTTCGTCTCTCTCACAATAAGGCCCAAAGAGATACTCAGAGATATAAGAGGGGTTGTCCCCGCGGCCCTAACATACAAGACACAAGGATAAGTTAAACTGTCTTATCTCTAAGTGCATCTCTCTCACACTAGTGCCGACGAAAGAGATAGTCAAAGAGATAAACTGGTTTACTTATCTTTGTGGCTTGCATGTTAGGGCCGCAGGCATTGAGTAATTACTAGAGATGCAACGGATAGTGGTTTGGCCGGATACCGGATATCGGATATCCGGCATTGCCATTGGCCGGGTAGCCGGATATACGGCAACCGGATATCCGGCCGCACACGAGCTATCTCTAAAGCTGTGTTAGCTTGCGCGGCCTTTGCGCGGCGAGTAAGTTTCAACTTGTTACGAATTGTAAGTGCCGAGGAGACCCTTTGAGGTTCAATACGCGCCTTATTACGTCAGTTGGGAATATTCGAACGTGCACGACGTGATGTTACATATTAGTTTTATACTTAAATAAAAAGAAAGAGGTTTTAATTTAATAACTGATGTTGTTATTGTTTATTTCTGATGGCTTTTATTTGTTTTTCGTATTTCTGATCCAAGTTTTTACTATCCGGTATCCGGCCGGATAGTAAAATCATGGTCGGATAGGCCGGATACCGGATAGTAGCCGGATATCCGTTGCATCTCTAGTAATTACGTATACTAATAGAGTGGACGCCTCAACTTGATTTCTTGTAAAACCTGTTTAAGCCGATCGGCACAAACGCGCTCAGTCTGTGCCGGACGGCTGCGAAAACTATTAGGCCCGTCTCATACATTCGTCTTCCTGATTGGCCCGTTTGCCTGATGCGTTCGGGGTGTCCGCATACGGAAAACGAATTCGGAAATCGAATCAGGAAAACGAATGTGTGTGACGAGCCTTATGGCGAGTTATGGTGGAGTGGAGGGGTCCATGCGCTCTCGGCCGGTGCACAGATTTCGTTCGCGTCTTCGGTTCTAATTATATTACCTATAATTCAATGGTCACAAGTAGTTTTTACAACATATCAGCAACGAAGTCTGATTAGGTAGGTATAATGTATCTATTATAATTATCTGGTAAATTTACTAGCCAATTTCACGTCTTGATACTGTGAAACTAAAAAATATTAAAACGATAAAATTTTCTCATTATTACACGCGAGTTTATCCGAACAAATCGTATCGGTGTGTATAGTTATTAATCATATACTTTATAAAATAAAAAAACCGACTTCAAATAGCCTTTGAAAAGTAAGTTTTCTTTTTCACATTTTATTTATTATCCTGTGATTTAACGACACACATTTACTACATCAAGTAACAATAGCATAATGCCAATTGCTCATCACCAATACAAACTTGCTATCCACAGTGCAAGGATGTTAATCGTTGAGGAGTTCTCCTGGTTCTTCAATTTTACTACATGAATTTTCATGGACATTTTCATGGAATACAGCAATTAACGCGATTAACGCCAACCGTGAAATACTCAACATTTAGGAGTTCCGGTCATCATCTATGGTCTTCATCAACAGTTTCGCTTCACCAAATACTACAAGTGCTTTTCGAATGTAACTGCTTGAGTTATCACAGAAAAGTTAGGGAACGGGACCCTATTACGAAGACTTCGCTGTCCGTCCGTCGTTTAAGGGGGCTCCCATACAACAAAAGTGATTTTTTGCTCGTTTTGCTCGATAGTGATAAGGGCAACAGGCTTAGGATACTTATTCACAGAATATTAAATTACTTTAAAAATAAATGATTAAATTAAAATAAAACAATTTTTTAAGGGGGGCTCCCATACAACAAATGTGACTTTTTTGCCGTTTTTATAGATAATGGTACGGAGCCCTTCGTGCGCGAGTCCGACTCGCACTTGGCCGGTTTTTATTTTATAATGGTTCCCCCATGTCAAAGCTATAGCTACGCTAGCTACGTCCGTGTTGTCAAGGTTTTTGTGCGTTGCGTTATGCGTTGATGGGCGCGAGGGCCAATGCGTCCACGGGGGGAGGCCAAGCGGCGCGTGCGCTACGGGTGCTTTTCCTGCTCGTGCTGGCGTTCGCCGCGGCAGAGTATTCCTTCGGGACCATCCTCGACACCTCCCCACTCCGGACGTACTTCTACATGCCGCAGTATAACGCCACGACGACTACTATCAGGTACACAATTTACTCATGTAACTTTATGACGCTTTACACTCTGTTTTTGTTGTAGGTATTGTTATAAGTATAAATATAACACTAAGGGGACAGTGGGGCCAATTCGAAAGTGTGTTCGCTAAATTTAAAAGTCACTAAACTTAAATTAAAAAAGGTATCAAAATTGTGATCGCTTTGTGCTATATAAAATCGAATATGACATATTTCTTAATTTAAGTTTAGGAAATTTTTAAAGTAAGAATGCAGCGTTTCGAATTGGACCCACTAAGAAACTTTCTCAAATCATTGCCCTATAAAAAATATGCATGAAAGCTGATGCTCGCAACAGTCTGAAATCTCTTCTGTTTTATTCTTGACGCCTTGCTGATCAGAAATGTCTGGCTGCGAAAATATTGGTGAAATTAAAATAAATGTACATATTGTACACAAGTGGACCCGCCACAGCTTCGCCCGCGGTATTTTCCATACAAACTTTATCACCCCTTTTCACCCCTTTACGGATGGAATTTCAAAAAAATCCCTCCTTAGTGCACCTCTAGGGTACTCGAGGAATGTCTCCTCCAAATTTCAAACCTCTAGGACCACCCGTTTAGGCTGTGCGTTGTCTATGAGTGAGTCACGGTACTGTTTAATATGTATTGGGTTTCAGATCCGGTGATCTCTTGCGCTGGCCTAAAAGACTGCTGTCCACTGCCGAGTTTACTCTGAGCCCCAGGTCACGGAACAGTACGCGCGGTAACCTGACCCAAATTAAACCAAGTAAAGACAAAGAGTTCACACTTGCAGTATACTTGACTCGTCAGGACAGTTCCGAGAACAGCACCATGTTGCTCATAACAAAGATCGTGGATAGTCTTGTGACCACTGAGGTTGCCGAACTGCCAGTGTGTGAATTCATGGCGTCAGATTTAGGTCAGTATTTCTAATCCAGTCACGATAAAATATTGAATTAATCGTGGATCATCATAAAGAGTGCTTACGCACTACGTCCGATCCGTATTCGAACCGAATCCGTGAAAATACGGATCTAGAAATCTCGGACCGAATTTGAATAGTGCTTACGCACTAGTCCGATATCTGATCCAACTGCCACACTGAATTAAACTGAATGCCTGCCGCGCCCCCTAGCCACACTGCTCGTACGCAGCTCGGATTCGGTTCGGATACGGTTCGGACGCAGTGCGCAAGCGTTCATACAAATAATACTATGGCTACTTCGGTCCATCAACAATCTTCTCCGAAATGGAGATTCACGGATAACGGAGAGAAATCAGATGACGGAAGCCAGAGCTAGTTCGTAAACTACCATAGAAATAGTTCTACGACTACTCCGGACCGTAATTGCACGGGTTCGGATCGGTTACGGATCGGACGTAGTGCGTAAGCGCTCTAAAGGGATTAAACTGTTGGACTATTAAAGAAAACGACCTTTTTTCATTTTAAATGTATTACTTTAATGAGAATTAGGGAACAGACGCGCTGGGCGGGTGGTGTATAACTCAAGCGCTGATCCACCGTTGTGGAACCCTGAGGCGTGGTTAATACAGAAGATACGTGGCAAGGACGTGTGACCACAGCGTGTGACGGTAGCGGATAGTCAATATAAACCTTAATAGTACGTAGCACAGCGTCGTTTTTGTCGTAAGGAGGATTGCGCCTGCGCCACCGGCATGCTACGTACTATCATAAATGTACTATTAAGGTTTATACTTACCTATTGACTATCCGCCACCGTCACACGTCCTCGCCACGTCTCTTCTGTATAAACCGCGCTTTCTTTTGGCCGCCAAGCATGTCTGAGAAGTAACACGAATTTCAACCTTAAGTCAAGTTTTTTACCCTGTATAGCCTGTCACGCATAGTCACCAATGGCGGTCAAAAGGTTAAGAGAGTTGTAACGTCCGTTGAAGGAATGCACTATATCGATCATAAGCGAGTTCATACTCCGACTCGCACTTGGGTGATTTTCGGGTGGATGTGACAACAACCTTTTTGGAGGGCGGAATCGCCTGGCATAGCTGCATATAGGAACCCAGAACCGTACATTGTGCGCGATCCAACATGCACTTGGTCGGATTTTTTTAACATTAGGTACCTACAATCGAATTACAAAGGAGACATGGTACCAAACCAACCATTAACCAATTCATACTTATAGACACACTATACTAGAAATAAATTATAGATATATCTATAATTTATTTACCTATATATAGGTACGTACATAATCTAACTAGTATAATAGTTTAGCAAGTTTCATTAGTTCAATGTAACTAACTGAGCAAAAAGGTAAAATAAATAAAAAATAAATATACATTCTTATTACATTCTCAGGTCCAATACGTGTGAACAAGACCGACATGGATCTGGATGAAGTGGAAAAGAAGTATCCAGAGGTGCACTGGGGAGGCCGATACTCGCCGCCCAACTGCACTGCCAGGCACAAGGTCGCCATTATCGTGCCGTACAGGTGAGTACAACTGAGGATTTCGTCCGTGTCTCTAAAATAACTAATTAAAGCCGTTAGCTCTGCTATGCCACTAAAGACCAACTTCTTCAAAATATTGTATTCAACCTCAGAGAAATTCATAGTCTAGATTTGTAACCCGTTAGCACCGGTGGAAAAATATAGGTTCTAGTCCCAGCCAGCGGCCCTAACATGCATGCCACAAAGATGAATTAAAACCGTTTATCTCTATGACTATCTCTTTCGTCGGCACTAGTGTGAGAGAGACGCATTCAGAGATAAGACAGTGTGTCTTATATTTGTGTCATGCATGTTAGGGCCGCAGCAACCTTTATCTCTCTTACTGTCTCTTCCGTCGGCACTAGTGTAAGAGAGACGTACTTAGAGTTAAGTCGGTGTTAATTTATCCTCGTGTCAACCTAGCTAGGGCGCAGGATATCTTCTTTTTCTAGGATGATTGAATATCATAATAATTAAAGCAGATTTTATGAACACAATTTCAATTCTACTTCGCTATTTTGCTAAGCTACTTATAGCAAAATGGACGCCGCATACCAAATCGAATGTCTAGTACTAAAGTGGCTATACTCAACATGTTTATTTTTTACAGAGATCGCCAAGAGCACTTGGCTATATTTTTAAACCACATGCACCCGTTCCTGATGAAGCAACAAATGGAATATGGAATATTTATTATTGAACAAGAAGGTCTGTAGTCTATAGATACGACCGCAAGCAACGCCTTCAGAGTTAAAAACGCTTATATGTTTTTTTTAACACAACTGTACACATTAATTAAATAGACATACATACATTACTCCTCTCCTGCACTGAGAGTGAAGAAATAGCATAGAATACATGCAGATGCTTATCATCCTGGCATGTCGTAAAAGTCGATTAAGGGACGGGTCCTCTTCAACATGGTGGACTATCTGTATGGGCGATGGGCTGATCACCTGTCACCATACGGTTCATCATACCATCTTAGGACTAATTAATCGAACGTGGCCACAAGTAGTCTTGTTGCTCTGCCCAGCCCATTAGGGATTTCGGGCGTGATGCTACGTATGTACATACACTCGAAAAGTATTACCCTCCTTCTGGCGCAGTCGAGTATCGTTAGGATCTTATTATATCTTATATTTCGTTATCCCAGGTAATAAGGACAGGTAGTTTTGTAAAAAAACAATGGTGTAGACGTATGGTTTTACTAATAAAAACCAAAGATGAATAAAATGTAGAAATTTGATTATGTCTATAAAATGATGATCGTAAAATAAGTAAATAGTAAATCTAATAGGTACTAATATTGCAGATGTGCTCTTAAAATAATGTTTTTCTTTATATTATTAGATGGTTACGATGCGTATAGACTTTTATAAAGAGGTATAGGTACAAGTTGTAGAAATCCGCGAGGTAGAGGTACACAATGTACAAGAGGTACTTTCAGTGATCACAGTTCAGTTGTAAATTTTATTGTCACGAGTAGCATTTCAAACGTTACACCATACATACAATTATTGTGTGATATATTTAGTTTTACGTACTAATATTAGAATGTAACATACATACATGTACATATAATGATTATGATTATGTACTATTCACTCATACCAATAAAAAAAACCGGACAAGTCAGAGTTAAACTCGCGTGGATAGGGTGCCGCGATTATATAAAATTTCCTATGTTACTTTAAATACCATAGACTTTTTATGTTTTCCTGTAATCTATAGGCTAAAAACTATAATTTGTATTTTTTTCAAAATTTAAGACCTAGTAGTTTTGGAGATAAGGGGGGGGGGGAATGTTAAATTTTGGCCTAATTTCCTAAATAACTTCAAAACCATTCATCTTAAAATTATAAAAAAATCTCAGCTTCACAAAAAGCACTTTCATTTGATATGTCACACGCCATAGATGGCAAAAATTTTTTTTTATTGTCCAGTTTAAACTATACATATATACGACGTAAAGTAAAAGTCATTTGGTTCCAATTTAAATGTGTAGGAACCTCATCGCTGATCAGCCGCTGCTCACGTTACAGAATCACATTGGCATACAAGGAGCCTACATCTTTTTAGGGTTCCGTACCCAAAGGGTAAAACGGGACCCTATTGCTAAGACTCCGCTGTCCGTCCGTCTGTCTGTCCGTCTGTCACTAGGCTGTATCTCATGAACCGTTATAGTTAGACAAATGAAATTTACACAGAAGATGTATTTCTGTTTCCGCTTTAACAACAAATACTTAAAAATAGAATAAAATAAATATTTAAGGGGGCTCCCATACAACAGACATGTTTTTTTTGGCCGGTTTTTAGATAATGGTACGGAACCCTTCGTGCGCGAGTCTGACTCGCACTTGGCCGGTTTTTATTGTCTTTTAAGTAGCCACAAACCTTAAAAGGTTTGTGGCTAAAAGTGATTTTAAAATTTAGATTGATTGGGCATTTTAGGGCAAGGTAGCCCAGCAGCGGCCCTAACATGCATGCCACAAAGATAAATTAAACCCGTTTATCGCTATGACTATCTCTTTCGTCGGCACTAGTATGAGAGAGACGCACTTAGAGATAAGACGGTCTATCTTATCTTTGTGTCATGCATGTTAGAGCCGCAGTAAGACGAATATAGCCAATGATGATAATAATGATGACTTCTTACTGTCAACCATCACCCACCAAGGAAACCTCAAGTTCAACCGCGCCAAGCTGATAAACGTTGGGTTCGTGGAGAGCCAGAAGCAGAAGGCCGGCGGCTGGCAGTGCTTCATCTTCCACGACATCGACCTGCTGCCGCTCGACCAGCGCAACCTGTACTCGTGCCCGCGCCAGCCACGCCACATGTCTGTCTTAATTGACAAGTTGCAGTTTAGGTAACAAATCCCAAATCAATCCAAATCACATTAAGGCGGCTAGATCCATGAAATTGAAAATTCAGTCGTATTGGGGACCTAACGGGTAGCTAAAAATGTCCAAAAAAATATTTGTTAAACTTCAATCTATGTTTAAATTTTTACATGGGAAATTCTGATATCTATTAAGGTATACAAAAATAATTAGTTTAAAATGAACCCTTTTCGACATTAATACTGCTTTTCACTATAAGAGGTATCTTCACCATTCTTGTAGGAAAAAAATGTAATACAACTGCAAATAATTACTACTACTACTAAAAATGTTAAAGGTATCTTTAAACGCTATATTTAGTATTTCAGTCATTTTTAATTCTGTACCATACTATGAGTTTATGCAAACCGTTCTCGTTATCGAACTTAGAATAATAACATTATTCTAAGTTATCGAAATGGAGATACTGCTTGTTGCCTATACAAGTAAAAGGCATCGAGCAATAGTTTTCTATTACGAGAACGAATTGCATAAACTCATGGCAATGACAAAATGTAAATAAAACGATTGATTTCTTTTTCGGCACATTACTTTTTGGACATATTCCGTTTTCGGCATATTCTTGTTTCGGCACATTTTAGTAAATAAATTATACTATGAAATACTTGTGACTTTGCTTGCATAATAAAATAAAATAATATTTATTAGTAAAATATTATATTTTAATCAATAAAAATAAAAGACAAAAATTAATAATTACTTAACATAATTGGGTAACTAACTAATGATAACCAACTAGGTATCTAAATTCATATGCTTCATGGACCCGTCTTTTATTTACTACATCTGTAAAATATTACTTCAAGCAATATTTATTCGAATATTTTTTTGTGTTTCTTTTTTGCATGCTATTTATATATACTTATGTCTTGAAAATAAAAATAACTATACCTCGGATTGATTTCATTTGTTGTATATATGCCGAAATACTAAATGCTAAATGCTAAATACTAAATTATTTATACCGAAAACGGAATGTGCCGAGACAAGAATATGCCGAAAACGGAATATGTCCAAAAAAGAATGTGCCGAGAAAGGAATCAATCAATAAAACAACTTTGTCCAACAAATTTGCACAAGCGGGTCCTTGAGTGGGGCGGACGACGGGCCGCAGTAGCTATGCCATAAGTCGAGTTTTTCCAAACTCGAGTAAGATGAGTTAAACATGATTTAGTTCATTTCGTAAGCAAAATCAATAAAAAAATATATTTTGTGTAATAAAAATACAAACAAATTATCATCGTAGTCCGAATTATAATTCTGTGATATAGCAACTAAAGGTTACCTTACTGGTTATTTTACGCTATGTTTTTAAAGAAGAAATTTGCGGGTCGCGGGCTACTTTTTTGCATGGGTTGGGTAAAGTAATCACCAACAATACTTTTACTCTCATTTCTCAGGCTCCCGTACAACACTATATTCGGCGGAGTGTCAGCCATGACACTGGAGCAGTTCCAAAAAGTCAACGGTTTCTCCAACCGGTACTGGGGCTGGGGCGGCGAAGACGATGACATGGCTTACAGGTCAACACTGGAACATTCGTACAAATAGCTCTACTTTACATAAAGTGTTTATAAATCCGAAGATACCCTATGTGTTGTTTAACCGACGATGTTTAGTTAGAAGCTTATACAATGTAGAATGCAACATGCATGAAAATCAAAATGAGGTTTAAATGATAATTATGAAAGTAAATATAAACATAAGCATATAACAGAAAAAAAACAGATCATTTGGACGATCCATTTTTATTTGATTAAGGGTCATAATTAGTGAAAAACATATATTGTTTTTAGTTTTGATTTTAGTTTTTTGAACATCCTCATCAAATTTATGCCATATTTTATTTCTACGATGTTGGTCTAAAAACAGTTATTTCGGAAATATTTGCAGATTTCGCTTAAACGCCATACATTCTGTAGACATACATACATACATTGTACATAGATTAATAGATTTATTTATCCGTTAATTCGAGTGTGTTCGCTAAATTTAAAAGTCACTCAACTTAAAATAAGAAACGTTAAACTTGATTTTGACCACTTTGTGCTGTACAAAATTTGATTTTGACGTTTCTTATTTTAAGTTTAGGAATTTTTTAATTAATGGACACCGTTTTAGATTGGACTCTTAATTATGTATCCATAATAATCGTGCAAACCGAAGAACTAAATTAATAAAATGTTTTTTCTCTTCCAGATTGCACCAGATGCGCTACCAAATCGCGCGTTACAGAATGTCTATAGCTCGATACGCTATGCTAGAACATAAGGAACAAGCACCAAACGCAGAAAGGTAATACTCACTACATATTATCATCCCTCAAGAAGACTGAACCAACGGCAAAATCAGCCTTTTCAAACAAAAGGCGATAACGATTTCCACCCCTTAAATGTTAACAAATGTTGACCAATTTTTGATAGGTTGTCAGTCAGAACAAAATCTAGGTAAGTATATATTTTTAATATTGATTAAATGTCAACACACAACAAACAAAATTACTTTTGTATGAGAATACTAAATCAACAATAAAACTGAATTTATTGATTATACCTAGTTAAAAAATATATATATGTATAAACCTAGATTATGTTCTAACTGACACCAAAAATGGGTTAGCATCGGTTAACATTTAAGGGGTGGAAATCGAAATAGCCTTTATATGAAAAGCTGTAGGTTCACACTCCTCTTAAGAGCCGTATTACAATGCTGAGCTGGCAACATCGCATATTTCGTGTTTTTCTCAACTATTTACCTTATAGTCTACGAGCCAGGTACAAATTTCTTCAATCATTCCCTCCCGGGCGATAACTTGTAAAATGCCACAGAGAGTTGTTTTTTTTTTAATGGCAATTGACTGACAAACGAGCTGACGGCCCACCTGATGGAAAGTGGTCACCGCCGCCCATGGACATCTGTAACACCAGAGGTGCTGCCAATGCGTTGCCAGTCAAGGGAGGATGGGGAATGGGGATGGGATGGGGGTGAGAGAATAGGCCTCCAGATCTCGTCACTCACCGTACGAAACGCAACAGCAAGCTGTTACTTTACGCCGATATTCTGGGAGAGTGTGGTACTACCCCAGTCGAGCTGGCCCATTCGACAGTAATCATCTAGTGAGGATTACTGTTTGGCTCTACCACTTCCTGGTTGTATCATGAAGCCTCGTGAACGTCAGCTGCGGTTCCGTAGGTGAGTTGAGCAGCAGTAACCTCAAAAGCACGTAGTTTTCTTTTATATAATTCCCTTCCGCTTGAAAATGTATCATTAGATTGTAGCTATCCCAATATCTTGAAGAAAAACAAGTCGGCTTACAATAAAGAGGTGGATTATACGTCAGCTGGTCACCAGAACATGAAAGTTGTAGTATAATCAACCATTTTATAGTCAGCTGACTTTTTTTCTGACGTTTACGAGGTTTCATGATACAGAGTTATAGTCCGAGAGGGAATCGGTCTTGAATCTGTTGCTGGCTCGCGGACCATAACTGAAATTAAGTGAATATCAAAAATAATCATTTTATCCTGATGTAATCGTGTATTGCGAAAATGTATTCATTGCATTGTATGAAGATTGTATGTTAATTGATTCCATTTTTGATTTTCACTTCAATGAAAAATGCGGCGTTGCCAGCTCAGCTTTATTCAGGCCTGTGCTAATGTGCTTATTACACCTTCCTAAATTTAGTCACTTACGAGAGGGACGCCGCAATACGTTAGATACGTATGGAGATATCTCAATCACATTCCAACGTATTGCGGCGTCCCTCTCATAAGTGACTAAATTTAGGAAAGTGTAATAAGCGCTTAAGTGATTCACGTTATCGTCACTAAGATAACATAAACGCTTACGTGTCTTTGTTTTGTACGAGTTTGACGTTCACGTGTGCGGTTTTGGCATTTCATTGACGATATTGTAAATAGCAGTCTTGAATAGTCGCCCAGCTGTTTAATAAGTAGGTACGCCTCTTAAAATTCAATCGTGACTTGACACATTCATAGCCTCAATACAACTGAAATGGTTTTCCAGGTATGACCTCTTATCGGAAACCAATAAAATTTTCCAGCGGGATGGTCTGTCAACTCTTGAGCATGTGTTAGTGGATGTGGTCCACCATCACCTCTACACACACATAATAGTGAATATAGACGAGCACGGATGATGGACATATTTCGCCTAATAGTACCCGAGCCAGATACATTTCGTCAATCATTCCCTCCCGGGCGATAACTCGTAAAATGGTTCGGAAAGTTGTATTATGGAGCCTCGTGAATGTCAGATGCGGTTCCGTGGGTGGCATTTAAAAATGAACGAAAATCATTGTCATCAAATATCAAATTGTCTCATTTTTATTTTAAAATGAGACAATTTGATATTTAGTTACTGTGGGACCACGGCAATTCGAAATTTAGTCAAATTAGTGATCATAAGGCGTTAAGTATGTAATTTAGTTGTAATGAACCCAAAGCGATGAAGAATAGATCGTTTTAAGGCCAAATTATGCAGAGTTGCATACATAACTTTATCTACACACATATTATAAATCCTCCATGATGGGTTCAGAAACAATATATTCTGGCAACAAGTTATTTGTTGCAATCGTGGCTGCATATTCCCGATATCCGGTGCATTTTCACATCACACACACTCCGAGAAGACTACTTACTATTCATATTTTCAACTAAAATGTAAATTACAAACAACTTTTTCTATTCAATTCAACAACAATTCTACTTTCGTTTAGCAAAACACCAACATGGCGGCAATTCGATCCTCCGACAAGACCATTTTTTTTTTAAATCATAGACAAGCGAATGAAGTCTCTATTCTCATGTCACTCGAGATCAAATGTCGTTCGGATTATATTAAAAAAACATACTGAATTGATGTTTCGTATCAATAACTGTTCAGTATCTATGGATACTAGAATAGAGACCCACTTGAGTTTTGACAGCTGTTCCAAATTTAATCTCTTTTATTTACTAAAAACGATAAAGAAATAACATTGCAGCACTGGTTTTTAGGGTTCCGTACCTCAAAAGGAAAAAGGAACCCTTATAGGATCACTCGTGTGTCTGTCTGTCTGTCTGTCTGTCTGTCTGTCCGTCTGTCACAGCCAATTTGCTCCGAAACTACTGGACCGATTGAGTTGAAATTTGGTATTTATATGTAAGTTGGTGACCGCAACACGGACGTGTGACGTAAATATATGAATTTTAAACATAGGGGCCTCTTTTTGGGGGTAAACTAGAAAATTAAAAAATAAGTTTTGCCACCTATATCGAGTGACACATCAAATGAAAGGGCTTATTGTGAGAATCTTAAATATTTTTTTTTTTTTGAATTTTAAGTAAAATAGTTTAGAAGTTATTCAGGAAAATAGGCGAAAAATGACCATTCCCCCCCTTATTTCCGAAACTACTGGGGCTAAAATTTTGAAAAAAATACAGAATGTAGATCTTTGCCTATAGATTACAGGAAAACCTATAAGAAGTCTATGGTATTTAAGTAAACCAAGTAAATTTCAGATAATCATGTACGGAGCGGAACCCTCTCCACGCGAGTTTAACTCGCACTTGTCCGGTTTTTCCTAATTGGTTGTCAAAATGGTGGTCATTTCCTACGGTTTTTAATTAAACAATGGAGGTTTTATGATATGGGTGTAGATAAAACTCTTTTCTTCACTATTTTATTTATAAACATGTAAACTGTGTAAAACATTATAAAGCGCACACAAACTCACACACACACACATATCATAGTTAACACGTACACGTTATTTATTGTATCTATCATGACTACACCTCTTGCTGTTTCGCACGTCTACCTCAACCTTGGGTTCACTGAAAATCAGCGTCGTGATGTCCTCGGGCATCTCGACACAAAGCTGAGTTGAAGAGTTTTTGCAAACGTCAATTGTTTTTCTTTCCTAGTTTTACTGTTAGTTATTAATGTGCTGTCTAGTTGTAAGTTCTTTCTTTTTTATATTGTGTTTGCAAAATAAACGTTTTTCTATTCTATTCTATTTTTTGAATTTTGATTAAAAATCAAGAAAGTCAAATAATGCCGAAATTAGTTTTGTATGACAATACTGACATCAAAATAAAACTGAATTTATTAATTATAGTGAAAAATATCAAAATGTATAGACCTAGATATTGTTCTGACTCACATTGGTGAACATCGGTTATCATTTAAGGGGTGAAAATCGTTATCGCCTTTTGTATGAAAAACTGTAGGCTCACACTCATCTTAAACGTACGTAGCTTAGCTTGACCAAGTTTAGTTTTTTTAACATATTTTGTTAGAATAAGAGTTGTAATACCTAAGTCTACATAGAAGAATCAAAATAATGCTATTTATGTTAATTAAAAAAATGTCAATAAAGTGTTTTGCAAGGATGTATGAATTAAACTACTTATTTTATCTACATAAATATTCTTTTATTTCAATAGGAAAGATGCATAATTTTGTATTCAACTTATATTGGAAAGTGCTGAGTAATATAAACCGATCTGCGTACGCAAAACATTTTTATGTTGATTATTTTATGAGTTATGAAGCTTTGAAAAGTCATTTTTCATACCACTCGCAAAAACACTCCATACAAAATGGACAACAACTATGACGTCACAGCATTGGTTAGATTACAAAATGTACGGCGCTTGAACGAAATATGCAATTATTTCCGAAAATACCGTTTTTAGGCCAACAGCGTAGAAATAAAACATGATATAAATTTGATGAGGATGTCCGAAAAACTAAAATCTAAAAATCTAAAATATAAACTATATATTTTTCACTAATTTTGACCCTTAATAAAATAAAAATGAATACCTAGTCAAAATGATCTGATATTTCTGTAATATGCTTTTGTTGACATTTACTTTCATAATCATCATCATATATATATATATATATTATCTCTAAAAGGTATTTTTTTGAAGACGCTCAAGATCTCCGGTATTTCTGTACCAAAATTAATGATTTAATAGTAGTTTATGCAACGGTTGCATAATGATAGGCCTTAAAACACTAGTGCGGTTTTCATGAAACGAGCTTTAGCGAGTTTCATAATAAGATCGCACGTGTGTTTTAAGGCTAAATTATGCAGAGTTGCATACATAACTTTATCTACACACATGTTATAAATCCTCCATGATGGGTTCAGAAACAATATTTTCTGGCAACAAGTTATTAGTTGCAATCGTGGCTGCATATTTCCGATATCCGGCGCATTTTCACATCACACACTCTCCGAGAAGACTACTATTCATATTTTCAACTAAAAAGTAAATTACAAACAACTTTTTCTATTCAATTCAACAACAATTCTACTTTCGTTCAGCAAAACACCCACATAATGGCGGCAATTCGATCCTCCGTCAAGACCAATTTTTTTTTAAATCATAGACAAACGAATGATGTCACTATTCTCATGTCACTCGAGATCAAATGTTGTGCAGTTTATATTAAAAAAAATACTGAATTGATGTTTCGTATCAATAACTGTTTTAATATCTATGGATACTAGAATAGAGACCCACTTGAGTTTTGACAGCTGTTCCAAATTTAATCTCATTTCTATACTAAAAACGATACGGGAATAACATTGCAGCACTCGTTTTACCTAATTGGTTGTCAAAATGGTGGTCATTTCCTACGGTTTTTGATTATACTATGGAGGTTTTATGATATAGGTGTAGATAAACGTCATTTTAAAGCTTATGTTCTCCGATTCGTCTTAAAAATACAAAAACAGATTAAAATTAACGTTTTCGTTAAAAAAATAAATAAAAAACAACGCGATTTGCAGGCGACATCTATTGATAGTCTGTTTAACGACGTTGTGATGGCCACAGACTACTTATGTGAGATACTACGTATGTAATGATGCTGACAATTGTCAACAGATGGCGCTGCGCGTCGGGTAGGTTATATATATATATATATAATCTGAATCACGGAAACGGCTCCAACGATTTTCATGAAATTTAGTATGAGGGCGGTTTTAGGGGCGATAAATTGATATAGCTAGGTTTCATTTTAAGAAAACGTTGTTTTATCCGTGTTTTCAGGTAATGAAAAACTGCTACAATATCATTTGAATACGAAGGTTAATTTCGTCCATATCCACAAAGTTGTAATTAGCTCGGTTTGGGAAGTCGATCGGTTCCGAAGCCAAAGACCTTTTGTTTTTCAAGTTTTTTCTTTTGTGAGAAAAACTATCTTTATCCACGCATAATTTTTTCCAGAAAAACATGGTTTGACAAAAAAAATGTCGAGCAAGGCTCAGTCATCCATGTACTATTGTATAAATAGGCAACGTCTTGGTACAATTATCTCTCAAAAATAAAATATCTTTTACTAATAATACTTGCATTTACTTATTCTCACTTTATTATATGGTTATTATTATTATCCGGTGTTTGATAACGTGCGAAAATTCGCACGGGTCAGCTAGTATATGATTTAAACCTCATTTTGACTATCATGCATCTTCCCCATTCAACTCTCAGGCTTTCTTTTCAAGGAACTTAAAACGAAGGGAACGCAGCGGCCCTAACATGAATGACAAAGATAAAATAAACCCGTTTATCTCTATGTACGACTATCTCTTTCGTCGGCACTAGTGTGAGAGAGACGCACTTAGAGATAACACGGTCTATCTTATCTTTGTGTCATTCATGTTAGGGCCGCAGGGCGCTTGCAGTAAGAGGAAATACATAACAGGTTTGCACGCTGTTCAATCGGGGTTAAAATAAAGCTATTAAGGTCGTGTTGCCGTTTTACATGTGTAGCCACATAGTTGGTCCACAGACCAACTATAAATACTTAACTAGCTTACAGTTATAGCGCCCTGCACGTCCAATTCAACCAGCAATGCAATGGGTACAGAATGCTTTTTGGGGACACCACGCGCCTGCAGCGCTTCTGCGGCCTTAACATGAATGACACAAAGATAAGAGATACCGTTTTTTGTTGCTTCAAATTGTGCATGCGGACTTGGTTTCTTTTGCGTTATTATTCTAAGGCTCGGTCATAAGATTCCTTTGATCCCCTCGGGTGTGAAATCTTAACAAGCAAATAAATATAAATGTGACCATTTCGAAACTCATTTAAAAGAAGCGCAACTTTTATTTTATAAATTAGCAACATTAACATCAAACAGTTTTACGTCAAAAACTTGCATTACAAAATACAGCCAATCAGCGTTACCATTGAAAATTTCGAGTAAACACGATCACCACAACTGCTATTAGGCCGCGGGAAATTTTTACAAGCGTTTAACTCCGACAATAATTTACAAGAGACCATTGCCATGCTTAGCCAATTTACATTAGCTGACAAGAGAATCTCCACATATTTGCCAAGCTGGACGATTGGTCTTTGGTAACCAGGGCGTGGGGCGCCTCACGGGCGTAGTGCGAGGAGGCCGTGACCCAGCGGTGCGCGAGCTGCCGCGCCGGGCACGCTTGGCGCTTCGGCCGCCCCGGCTCTCGCCACGCCGTCCGCCGGAGCCACCACAGTGCAGCCGGTGTCAACTCCTCGCTTCTTTGGTGTTTGTCATCTCTGAATTTAATTAAGTAAAGTTAGAGTTAGAGTTATGCGTGAGAGCGTGCCACAGACGCTGAGTGACGGCAGCGGCCCTAACATGCATGCCACAAAGATAAATTAAACCTGTTTATCCCAATGACTATCTCTTTCGTCGGCACTAGTGTGAGACAGACGCACTTAGAGATAAGACGGTCTATCTTATCTTTGTGTTATGCATGTTAGGGCCGCTGTAGCACACAAAATGTATAGTAAAAAGCATGCCGTGGCGTCAGGCGCACGGAAATCTGCTGCCGGCTATAGCCGACTGTGGCGCTCAAAAGGTTAAAGGGCAGACAGGGGCAGACATGACATAAAAGTCCGAAATACAGTTTTTTTTAAACGCTTATATTTCGAAGTAAACATCTTAAACTCAACCTTGCTTAAAGAAACGTGTAAGGTTCCAACTAGCCGATTTTGAGATACCATAGAGGAATCTGTGGAGATACGAAGTAATGAAGAAAAGACTTGTTTTTATTAAGTACTTACTTATGCATATCTCCCTTGTCCTTCGTGTCGCTCTCACAGACACACAGATGTTCGTCGTCTCCTGGCTTTGTTGTCCGCGTCGGCGAGTTGGATCTGAACCTATAGTATTTCGGCATTATTGAATTTAAGTTTGCTAAAAAAACATTTGAAGGGACGTAAACAGGCGCCGTTATGAAGATGACATTTCTCATATTTTGACAGCCAGCTAAGTGTGCTTTTTTATTGAATTCCACTTTTTATGTCCAACCAGTGTTCATTGTGGCGTACAACATCCTGCTAACTACAGAGGGTGTATAGTAGCCAAAGAACTATACAGAAGATAAAAAATTAAATAAATTCAAAAAGCCTGTTAGGCCCATCTCGTAACCTTTGGTAGCCAGCTTCAAATTGGGAAAAAAACCAATTCGAAGCCATAGCTACGAAACGGGTATTATTTAGGCCCATCTCGTAACCAAATTTGGTATCCAGATTCTAATTGAGAAAAAGAAACCCAATTCGAAGACATAGCCACAAAAGAGATAGGTACAGAAGTCAATCACATGTATGTACTTCACTTTTCATGCCTACGCTCGGCGGTCACTCTAAGGTTGTCAACTATGGCTTATGCACAAAAAACTATCGTGGTAGTGGCACTCGTACCTAGCTGATTTATTGTTGAGAATGAAACGGGAAGAATGGAAATATAAATTAATAATAACTAAAATAACATACCTACAAGATTTTACGTTTGTCAATTCTGCCCTGCTAAGCCGAAAAGCGCTATCTCAATCAGAGAATGTTTGAGGAAATCGACCTTTTGAAAATGTTCATGAAGTCGATTACTCAAAACTTACCCTGATTGAGATAGCGATTTTCGGCTTAGCAGGGCAGAAATTTCAGTATCGAAAATACCTAATAACTTCTAAACGAATTACCCTAGTTACACAATTTCCATTGCCCTTTCCGTTTTAGACCTAAACCTATCAAATGACACTAAAAACAACACAATATCTACACAAACAAAAAAAACATGTTTTCAACTTACGTAAGGCGGCATGAATTTACCTTACAGAAAATTTAGTAACTTCGTTTATAGGTAGGTACTAATCCAAAATAGGAAACTATTATATAAATTGATCTTAGATATATTCTTTGGGGGGGCGGGGCGGGGCGCTTACCTACCTATCTAACGGTTCTGTGTAACGTTAAAACGAACCATCGAACTACAAGCAGATACCTACTTACCTCTTTGAAACCACTGGTAGCTTAAAATACGACAATTCACCGTTTAATGTTGAATTTAAACAACCGACCACTGAACAGCTATAATGACGTTTTTTTTGTTGCTCCATTATTGTACAAAAAGTTCACAGAGGCGGCGTCTGAAACGTTCGGCAATCGAGCTCGCACTGCTCTCAATCACTCCGAGATATCGTGTCCGTGAGCAGTGTCTATGTGTGCGTTCGTTCGAGCGCACTTGTATGTAGATTGTCTTCTGTAAGTACCTATCTCTTTTGTGCCATAGCTATGAAACGGGTATTATTAAGGCCCATCTCGTAACCAAATACGAAACGAGGAGCGATTTGATAAAAAAAGTTAATACAAGCGTACTAATTTTGCCGGTTTAGACTTGTAAAATAGTAAATTGTACTTTCGTCAAACGGAGTACACATTTCTTTATTAGGTATTTCCCTTCGGCCAAAGAAATCAGGCAAAAATAAGCAATGGAATGAATTCCCATTTAATATAGGGGAAAAATATAATAAAATGTTTCTACTTTGTAGAAGAACCTCATATCAAAGTAGAAACATTTTATAATATCGTTACATATTCCTATTAAATACGGAACCGTTTGTGGCTGCCCTGCGTGTCTGCGCGTTATTGTTGAGTTTTATTACCTACCAACTCTAGTTCAATAATACTTTTTGTCATAAAACTCTTTGAAAGATAACCCCAAAGAGTATTAAGTATATTACGAAAAGGAAGATCAGACAGATTCATTATCGTCAACGTAGCTCGTAACGTCAAGAATATATTCCGAAATTATATTTTGTTTACTCGATTTATCAAAATGACGACGACTACCAACTCCATCCGAATTCTGTTCACATTGTGCGTCGCGGCATTTATCATGAACGCCGTGAATTACTTTTTTTGCACCCACCACTACAAGGACAATATCACACCAGTTTCTATTGGTTTAGGAAAAATAATGAGGTAAAAAACACATTTAAGTACCTGTTATTATTATTTCTTAATTCGTTGAGTGCAGTCAGTCATATGTATAAACAGAACTGTAGTTCACTTAAAATGATTTCCTCTGCCTGCATCTGCCGCTGAGATTTTCAGATTTCTTGTGCGGAATTGAATTTAAGTCGCTGACAAGACCTAATCGGCTTTACTAAAACAGTATTTTAACAAAAACTATTTGATTTGGGCAAGCGAATAAAATGTATGTAAAATATATGTATTCTTTATAATATTGAAAAACTTGCTATTTCAAACCCCAATTTGATGAAATCGATTCGATAAAAAAGTCGTGAAGTTACGTCTGATATCCTCTTTAAACAGTTCTGTCTTAATTTGTTTTAACTTATGGATCTCTAATTAATATTAGGTACCTACTATTACATCATGCCCATACTAAAAAGTTTGCTGATTTATATTATACGTGTAGTATGTTTAATTATATATTTCATCAGTAGGTATTTGATTTTCTGCATATAAATAACGGCACAGTACTTCTCGTTCACTCCGGTGCAAACAGACAGTGACCGATCACTCAAGGCAGTTGTCAGCGTCTTAATACCCTCTAGAAGTAGATAATTCAAAGATGTATGTGAAGTCCCCACACTGCCATCATGTTTTCTACGGAACCCGCAACCTCTGGCATAGCAGGCCGTTGCACCCACCACTGCGCCATCGAGTCAATCAATAATATTAATGGGAAAGTTTATTGGTTTGTGTAGGTAGGATTTCCTTCGACGAATTTTAATTTTATTTCGTTCGTCATGTGCCCTATCACCCTACCTCAAGGTTCAAGTTTGTAGTTACAAGGAAAACCGGATCCTACTCTAGTAACTACATACCTACGCCTAGCAAGGGTCCCAGCTTTCAAGTGAGGGAGGGTAATGGGGTAATATAGTCAAAGTCTAATCAGGACTGCAATTCCAATTGGAATAGGCTCCTCCAATTCGATTATAATAATAAATCGAATTAAAAGGAGATTAGTATTTTATACCCCTTCACGTCTAGCAAGTGTGTCCCTTACATGTTTGAATAGTTTTTCAGAGACGAATAGAGCGACGAGTGCCTACATAAGTATCTGCAGAATAGCTAAAATAAAAATAAACTACTTATAATGTCTGGCGACATATAAGCATAATTTACACCTAAACGAAATCCTCACCCTATAACTTTCCCAGCGGCCCTAACATGAGTGACACAAAGATAAATTAAACCCGTTTATCTCTATGATTATCTCTTTCGTCGGCACTAGTGTGAGAGAGACGCACTTAGAGATAAACCAGGGGCGTAGCTACCGCAGTATCTGCCGCAATTATACGGGGCCCCCGGGCTACGGGGGCCCCCAACGTGTGTGAGCAAAAAATCTTTACCTTTCCTAAGGGCCCCCAAACAATTTTTTATACGGGGCCCCGCCATGGCATGCTACGCTTCTGAGATAAACGGTTCTAATTTATCTTTGTGCCATGCATGTTAGGGCCGCTGACGATGCGCGCCGTGCCCAAGAGTACCGCCTTCTGTATCCGTTCCTTGATCCAGCCATCAAGCGAGAGTCCCTTGAGGTGTTGGTCGAGACTCTTCGCTATGAGACCGTTTGCAGAGAATTGTTATTAAATAACGTTCGATCTTGGTGGAATCATCAGGGCCAAGAACATCGGCACCGGACTGATCAGCAAGATTAATGCTAGTTTGCACGTGAACAGTACCGATGGTGGTTCTTCTAACAGCCAGTCTCCGTCGGAGTACGACACAACCACAGACACTCAAACCACCGCATCCCTGGACTTGGTAAGAATTCAGGGTATGGTATAATGCCATATTAAAACTGAAATAGTAGTTTATGCAACGGTTGCATAATGATAGGCCTTAAAACACTAGTGCGGTTTTATGAAACGAGCTTTTAGCGAGTTTCATAATAAGATCGCACGTGTGTTTTAAGGCCAAATTATCCAGAGTTGCATACATAACTTTATCTACACACATATTATAAATCCTACATCCATGATGGGTTCAGAAACAATATTTTCTGGCAACAAGTTATTTGTTGCAATCGTGGCTGCATATTTCCGATATCCGGCGCATTTTCACATCACACACACTCGGAGAAGAATACTTACTATTCATATTTTCAACTAAAATGTAAATTACAAACAACTTTTTCTATTCAATTCAACAACAATTCTACTTTCGTTCAGCAAAACACCAACATGGCGGCGCGACCATTTTTTTTTTTAAATCATAGACAAACGGATGAAGTCTCTATTCTCACGTCACTCGAGATCAAATATTGTGCAGTTTATATTAAAAAAACATACTGAATTGACGTTTCGTATCAATAACTGTTTTAATATCTATGGATACTAGAATAGAGACCCACTTGAGTTGACAGCTGTTCCAAATTTAATCTCATTTCTTTACTAAAAACGATAAAGAAGTCATGTTATTTCTTTATCGCAGCACTGGTTTTTCCTAATTGGTTGTCAAAATGGTGGTCATTTCCTACGGTTTTTGATTAACCAATGGAGGTTTTATGATATGGGTGTAGATAAAGGTGTTTCCTTCCCTCCCAGCACACATACAACATTCGACTCTTTCACACTACCCCATCAATCAGAAAATGATAAAATGCTTTGCATGTTTCCGCAATAAAAGCTTATGCTAGGCTAGACCCTCTTATCTACTATCACTATTCAAAGGCAGATGAGGTCAAAACAAAGCGATATATAGACAAGTGTGTGTTTGTTAGCCATCCATGTGAAATGGACCTATATTTCTTACCCTGGTCCACTCGAGGCAACCAAATACCTAAACCAGGTTTTTGTGATAGAGTGGACTAATAATTACCTTTTAACATATTTTCAGCCTGTTCAAACTCAACATGGCCATTGAAATCATAAAAGGAAGGAGTAAAGTGTTAATTGAATTGTTTAATTAGTATTGAATTATTTGTGATTCATGAGCCTGTTTTTATTTCTTTGAAAAGTAAAAAAAGATGGAAGTCCCAGAGTAATTATTTAGGGGCAAATAGTAGGTACATTGTGCCGTAAGAAGGGCAGGCCCCCAATTCTCGGTGCATTCGAGATAATCTCACTATCGATATTAAATAACTGTATGAATCTGATCTCGCAATCGACATTATCTCGAATGCATCGAGAATTGGGGCCCCTGAGCACCGGAAAAATGCCGCCCCATTACTGAAATTTTACTCAAACTTATAGGTTATACATCTTCTAAATTTTGCCGCCCTAGAAAATTTGCCACCCTGGGCACTAGCCCCGACTGCCCCTAGTATAAATCCACCGCTTTAGAGGGGGATAACTAGTTTGTTATCCCCTTACTGCCCGTGATACCTACAGACAATGTTTCTTTGTCACATTTGTGAGAAAATTAAATAAAATATACGAAACAATCAATTATTTATTTTATTCCCATTGTACACCGTGAATTACCATCAGGTGGGTAGAATAAACTGTATGTCACGTCGGTTGCGCGCTACTTCTATAAGAAAACGATCGCCGCCGGACCCAGCGCGCGCGTCCCGCCAGGCCCAACACACGCCCCGCCGACATCGGGAGTTATGCCATACCAAATCCATAACTCCCGTGGGAAGTAAATCGGCTCTAGCTGCTCTATACGCCTGTGTATAATATAATAACACCCTTTCCGGGCAAGTGTGATGAAAAGTATATAAAAAATCGTGTGGTAAGGGCAGAGTGTCTAGCACGCAAGCTTTTATCGTGCACATAAAGCATCTGTCACTCTTTAACTAATATGCGGGTGCAAAAGGGACGAATGCTTTATGTGGGCGATAAAAAATACTATGCAGTAAGGCTTTAAAATTATATTTGCAGCTCGTGCTTCATTCAGCTGCTCCTCTGCCACGCCCTTCTCGTGTAATAGCTTACAAAAATACCTACTTCCCTTGCAATACTATTGTAAGACATTAAACATTTGATTTGAGCATTGCAAAAATGATTGTTCTCTCAATCTTCCACTGCTCTACGGAAGTTTTTAAAGTTTGAACAGTTTTTCGTGTATCTTGAAGAGCGCTGCTGAACATGACGTTTGACGTTTGATTTTGATAGTTTTGCTTTGACAGTTCGTTGATAAGGGTATTCCGAGGACGATACGTAAAATATATTTTTGTTGTAAATAATTACACTAGAGAAATAATGCACGGAATATAGTTAAAATCAATCAGCATGGCGTTCTTGGAGGTAAGATGAACTTTCTACCGATGAATACCAAGTATCCAAATTGTAAACTTATTAAATTCGTAAAGGTAAATCCATGACCATTTCTGGGCATTGATTACGCCCGCTAATAAGCAATAATTGTAGTTATTTAGCAATGGAATCGGGTATGATATCATGCAGACTGATTGAAACTTGCTTATCAGCAAAGTAACAACGTTTTGTGTTTATTTACAGTGGCGTCGATTTACATTTTTTGATATACACAATAGAGTCGACAATGGAAAAATAGCGGAAGGTTTACAAGTAAGTTAAACTACATAAGACACTGTTACATTATTAGTTATTGCCAGCAATAATATATAATATACCTTGTTATTCAAACAGAAATACATACAAAAATGTTAAATTGACAAAATGCTCTACTTTGGCAAAATTCTTTAAGTAGGTATAGTAATTATTAAGGCTATAATCTACCTTCATTAAATAATGAGTTGAGACAAGGATCCATATAGCTAGATCGGTATAGAAAGCAAATAGCTAGTATCTGCGTTATTCTTGGATTAGAGTGTTGATTGCATGTATATAATTTAATGTAGGTAATGCTATCTTTTTTCTAAACAATTATGAACTAAATTGAAGTTACACACTTTTTAAAGCTTAAACGTAACTGTTACAATCTATTGTCAGCAATGTGCCTACAATTAAGATTACATTTGAACTTTCAGGACACAACTATAACAGCCACAACCAGCGGCAACTCACATGTTGTGCTTTGCGACAGCACAGGATGGGCCCACTTGGTGTCCCGCTCATGGGAGATCACTCCATTCAAAGCATATGAGCTCACTATAACCCTCGCACAGCAGCTCCCACATGACCCAATCCTGGTCACTATTGGTGTAAGTAACTTATAATATAATAGTGTAGATTTTTTTTTGTATATTTATCAAATAACAATAAAGTTTTGAAGTCTGCAGTATGTGACATGTTAAAAGGCCAAATACCTATGTATTTTCTTTTTAATTTATAATTGTTATAATTATATAATTGTGTCTTCATTTCATATTTAGATAAGTTTAATCGGTATTTACTTGTGTTTCATATTCAATTCTAGAAATGTCTAGAAATCATTTTTAATTCTAAGTTCCAAAAGTACGTAGACTTCCTTAAGAGTGTTGTATGCACCTGTAACAGGGCCTGCACATCATTTCCTATTCCCATAAATAGTTTTACCAAAATCAATTGAGTAAATCAAATGACAAACAAATAGACTACTCTATTGCATTCTGTCTCATTCATCATTTTGCAGTATTTCTTCAGCAGTTATAAATCCACCAACTTTTTTGTCAAAGTTCTTAACCACGTAAAACTTGATTCCAATACAGTAAAACTTCAACAGTTCTTTGGACTCCCCAGAAAAGTTGATAGACCTTTAAGCATATCACTTGCAGGATGATGAGCCGGGTACGAACCCGCTAATCAAGGTGTGGGACTGGTCGCGCAAGGACCGGCACGGCAACCCGATCTGCGTGCGAGTATCGCGCGCAGTACCGTCGCACCTGCGAGCCACGCCGGCTACGGCCCTCGCTGTGCACGACAACAAGGTAACCTGAACCCTATCACTGTAAAGTAAGGTACATTATCACATAATTAAAGTGTGAGATTGCTCGCTCGCCGTGGGCGAGATCAAAGCTAAACTCAAGTTTATTATTCACATAATTTGTGTGTCTAGAGTCCCCCACAATGCTCGCCATGTTCGACATCAAGGTAAACTGGACTCTGTCACTACCGCATGATTCAAGTTTAGTATCACATAATTAAAGTATGGGGCTAAACGCCCGCTACGGCGCTCGCCGTGTGCTACATCAAGGTAAACTGGACTCCGAGTCTGAATTCGAATCCAAGTGTGTGACAAGGACGACTAGGTCCTGGAAACTCTAATAACTGTACGTATGCCGGCACCTGATCGCACAGTGTGTCCCTTACATATTTTAATAGTTTGTCAGAGATGGATCAAGCGATGAGTGCTAGTAGCTAGCCAGTATCCACATATCTGTAGAGTGACTGAAAGAAAATGAAGCTATAATATCTGGCGATGTAAAAGCATTTTTGCTCCTAGTATGATGCACCCTTAAAAGTCTTATATAGCCTTAAAAGTCTTATATACACTCACACGTTATCCATGAATATGATACCCCATTTATTAAAATCGGTCTAGTAGTTCAGGTGATTCAGTGGAAAATTCGATTTATGGTCCAATACATACATAGACTGTTTAACTCAATACCCTCCTTTTGGCTTCGCGCAATCGGGTAAAAAGTCTGGTTCCACCAGTTTGCACATGAAACCAGAAGTTTTTTACCCGGCTGGCAGATTTTAATCTCAAACTACTGTTCTTGCCCGTTATCTTTTTAACATTGTCACCAATCTAACCTAATCTGCCTGATAGATATTTAAAATGTCCTGAAGAGCAAATGCTTCAGTAGAAAATAGTGGTGTGTGCATGTGTGTTGGCCAAACATTTCAGACGGCCAAACGTTTTTCGGTCCAATAATATACTCCCCGAATACGTTCCGCTGCAGAATCTCCTGGCAGTCGGCTTCCAAGATGGCTCTGTGTCGCTGTACCGCGGCGAGATCGCGCGGCAACGCTCCAGCAAGATGAAGACCCTGCTCGATTCCGGCTCCAGCCCTATCACGGGGCTGGCATTCACGTATGTACCACCATCTGTATTCAAACTCATATTTAGAGATGCGCTGAATATAGACTCCATTCTTGCCGAATCGGATATTCGGCCGATTTATTCAGTTCTGTTTTGTACTCTCATGAACGTATACAAATCTGTTTTAGAACGAGCGTAAAATACAATTGGTTACTTGACTATAGTAACTAATATTAATATATTTCTGAGTAACGGTAGCTTAACGTAAATAAATGCATGTAAAAGAAACAAAAAGATCATTTTGACTTTTACTTTTTCTTTTATTAAGGGTCAAAAATAGTCAAAATAAGTGAAAAGTATATATCGTTTTTTAGTGCTGAATTACTAGTTTTTGACATCCTCATCAAATTGTTGTCATTTATTATTTGTGCGATATTGGCCTAAAAACAGTATTTTCGGAAATAATTGCAAATTTCATATATTTTATATACTACGCCCAATGTAAAAAGAGCCCTGACGGCCATATAAAATGTATGACCGTCAGCGCTCTTTTTACATTGGTCTGTTATACACTCTAACTGCACTGTGACGTCATAATTCAGGGCCATTTTGTATGGAGCGTTTTTGTGAGTGGTATGAATTATGACTTATTAAAACGTCATATCTCAAAAAAAAAACAATAATGTTTTGCGTTCACAGTTTGGTTTCTATTACTCAGTACTTTCCAATTAAAGATGAAATAAATATCCTGCATTTTCCCCATTGTACGCGTTCGCGCATTTATTAAAAAAATGAAGCTTTTTGAAAATATCTAGGACTTTTCTTTTAGTCAAATTAAAACTTTCGTGGGACATTATGAATACTTGAAAAACACACGGCTTTACTCACGATTTATTGTCAGAAATAGTCCGACATGTTTCGAACTCGATTGGAGTCCTTCTTCAGGGTTTGAGTGCGGACATGTCGGACTATTTCTGACAATAAATCGTGAGTAAAGCCGTGTGTTTTTCAAGGACTTTTCTTTTTATTATAAAATGAAATGACTATTAAATATTGAACTTTGGATTGGATACCACGCGAAAAATGGTGTCCTATCTCGTCGAGCCGATGCCCCTGCTTGCCCTGAAGTACGTTTCGTTGTAGGGGCGCGGAGCAGTTATTCGTGGTGTCCCGCGCGAGCGTGCTGGTGTACGGGCTGCGCACGGAGCGCTGCGCGCCGCTGGACGCCAAGGGCGCGGCCGCCGGCTGCAGCGTGCTGGACGACAAGCGGCGCCTCACGCTCGCCACCGACGACGTCAGTACACGTGTCCGCACGGACCCGACCTCTACTGTTGTATTGTTCTGTCATCGCGTTTGCATGAAAACTGGCTTGAAATGCCATCAGGCTATTAAATGTTTGCATCAAATCAGCTACCATTTTTAGGGTTCCGTCCCCAAAGGGTAAAACGGGACCCTATTACTAAGACTCCGCTGTCCGTCCAGGCTGTATCTCATGAACCATGATAGTTAGACAGTTGAAATTTTCACAGATGATGTATTTCTGTAGCCGCTATAACAACAAATACTAAAAAACAGAATAAAATAAATATTTAAGGGGGCACCCATACAACAAACTTGATTTTTTTGCCGTTTTTATTGATAATGGTACGAAACCCTTCGTGCGCGAGTCCGACTCGCACTTGGCCGGCTTTTATTAGTTTAATGGCATACAACTGTTGTTACATTTTCTTCAGAATTCCTTACTAATATTAAGTTTAATGACATACAACTGTTGTTACATTTTCTTCAGAATTCCTTACTAATATTACATTTTCGCGCAAGAAGAATAAACGAGCTACAAATCCGTAAAGCTAACACATTTTGGCAGGCGATATTCTGCTACACGACGGAAGGGCGCGGGCCGTGCTACGCGCTGGAGGGCGAGAAGGTGCGCCTGGCGTGGTTCCGCAGCTACCTCGTCATCAGCGCGCTGCAGCCCCCCGCGTCCTCCTCCTCCACCCCCTCCGCGCCCGCACACCACGTCACCGTCCTAGACATACAGAACAAATTCATAGTGTTCTCAAAAACCTTTGAAGAAATAGACGCCATTATAACTGAGTGGGGATCGTTCTACATCCTTACGAAGAATAAGGAGATGATCTATCTGGATGAGAAAGACCTCCATTCGAAGCTTTGGTTGTTGTTTAAGAAGAATTTGTATGATGTTGCCATAAGGATAGCAAGCTTGCAGCATTATGATGCGGAGGGTCTGACGGAGATATATAAGCAGTACGGCGATCATTTATATAGCAAGGTGAGTTTCGCTTTCAAACACACATATTTAAATAAAAAGAGACTAAGTTTTAAATTAACAACTGACGTTTATTTTGATTTTTTCTGATGGCTTATATTTGTTTTATCCTATTTCTGATCTAACCTTTTAGTATCCGGTATCCGGCCAGATAGTAAAATCATGGCTGGATAGGCCAGATACCGGATATTAACCGGATATTCGTTGCATCTAGTTTTTCGCCTCTAATGATTGCGGCGGGGGTCGCCCGGCTAACTATGCGGAGTCTATTGGATATAATTATGATCTGCGTCATCAAGCCACGCTTATGGCTAAATTGATCTTTAATTAAAGTGACGTTTGCGTGCCATTTTTGTATAGGATGCCAACTTGTTGAGGGACATTTAACTATTTAATCTCTAATCAAATGTTTAAGTGACGTTTCTGAGTTCGGCCATTAGCAACGTTCGTTCGCTTGCAAATTTTCAGGGCGACTTAAAAGGCGCTATAGAACAATATGTTAAAACGATAGGCTGGCTGGAAACGTCGTACGTGATACGGAAATATTTGGAGTCCCGCCACTTGGAGCCTCTAGTGTTGTACCTAGAGGAGTTGCATAAGAAGGGGGGCGCCACGGAGGACCACACGACGCTGCTGCTGACCTGCTACGTGAAGATAGACCAGCACGACCAGCAAGGAAAGCTTAAGGAGTTTATAAACTCCAAGGATAAGGTCATTGACTTTGACGTCGATGTCGCTATAAAGGTATGTATAGATATTATCAGAAATGGTTTTCAAGATCTATTTCCTGCTATTTCCAAGCTTTTTATTAACATTTATTAGGAATGTTTGTATGTATGTATGTATGTTCGGGTCAAATCTTGCAAGCTGAATTAGAACCACTTCCTCTTATTCTACGGAGCTGATTTTTAACATGTTGGCTCAGTTGCGATGACAATGCATTTTTATGGTAAGCATGACCTGAATCGACATCCATGGTTAGCTGCAGATAAAAGAACTCTTCAACGGTCAACAGCACAGACACGAAATTGTGTGTACGCATTTTATTGCAATATTAAAGTGCAATTGGCAAAAGCTTGTTATAGAACTGCAATTTAAAAAAAATAACTTTTTTAATGTATACAAATCAATATACCTATAGTATCAACTCAAAAAAATATTTCATTAGGTATGAAGATTTGAGCGTTTTGAATTAATTATCTCTTATGTGGTAAATCCTTGTTTGGGACTCGATCAATGTGTATAAGATACTAGCTTCCGCCCACGACTTCGTCCGCGTTGACACCCTAATCACCTAGCGATATAAAATATACTTAACGACCTATTCTCATACCAACCAAATTCAAATATACCTACATAAAAAAAAAAACAGTCTAGCCGTTTCGCATAAGTGAGACCACAAACACCGTGACACGAGATTTTTATATATATGTATAGATAATAATAATAATAAATATTATAACCTCCAGGTGGTCCGTCAAGTGAGCATAGACGACGCTCTATCCCTCGCCGCGAACCACAAGCGGCACGACTGGTACATGAAACTTATGATTGAAGACAAAAAGGCATACGCCGACGCGCTTGAGTACCTGTCCGATCTTGAGTTCGAAGATGCCGACACGTTTATGAAGAAGTATGGCCTCAAACTCATACAGCATCTGCCGGAGGAGAGCACTAAGTTTCTTATAGGTAAGTGGCACATTTTTGTATAGTCTATTTTTACGTCTATAAAGTACTGAGATGACGTTCTCCCTTCTTATTGGTTACAAGCCGGCGTTCACATTAAACATATAACGTCAAGATTTTTGATGACAATGTTTGCATACATTTGTCGCTCCTACTCGTATGTACATATTATATCATGTTGGGTACTTATTTGTATGACAAACGTATATGTCTATATAGTAAAATCGAAATACCAGAACGAGATAAAAAACGAAGGAAGAAACGAGACGGTGCCTTACAAAATTTTAAGAACGTTGTGATCATGTTTCATTGAGAAAACTATTGAAATCTATTTTCTAGATCAGCAGCAGGCAATAGAAACTAAGCCTAAAAATTACCACTTTCGCTGCGTATTTTATCAAAATACAGCTAAAGAAAATTCATCACAATGGCCGAGGGTAGTGACCCTCAACCCTTGTGGGGAACTCTCGGTTAGCCTCGCTACATTTTGCCAAGTTGAGTAGTAATTTTTTGACGTTGACAAAGTCTGTTTGTTTGTTATGTTGGTATATGCAATGCAGACTATGCTATGCTCCTCTATTCGACGTTTGTAAATAAACAAAAATACAATATGGAACCTGATCTTGACACAAGTATTTATAGAAAAAACGTTATGTATTTCATAAAATAAATTTACACAGGTAAATCTCGCGACAAGCGTTTATTTCATATAAATTGTATAATGTAATAAATTGACGGGTTTGATTTAATTTAAAATTTATTTTCTTAATTTTAGAGCATTTAAATAAAAGCTTATTTAAAAAAAAAAAACTATTTTTTTTCCTCTGTGGTTGTACGTGCGTCACATAACGTTATTTATACCATAATTCTCACTTTGTTATATAAATAATGAATACGGTGAAACGGTGTTTTACGATGATATCATTTTTATAAGAAACATTATTAATAAGTTAAAAAATCTAATTAAATAAAGAAAAGTTTGTATCAAACGTCTATAAAATGAATGAGAAATCATTATTTTCATTTCCAACGTCATTTCAATTCACCAAATTAAAAAAAAGGACTTAAGGTCGATAACTAGTACTTTGGACGCCAATAATCGGATAGTTTATCGACCCCCTGCATTTAATTTAAAATGGTGTCTAAATCTATATAAATATAGTCGTCAGCTGATTCATGAAATCCATTTTTTTTGGTTCTCTTTTTTATAAAGCCATGGTCATGAGTTTGACTCTAGCCTCAAATTATAGAAATTGTAGACATGGTATTGGGTGCAACAAACTTGCCTAGAAAATGCCTATTCACTCTTACCTTAAAGACACCAAGATTTCATGATTCAGGAAATATCCGGGAAATATCTGTTAAACGTTCTTCGGTCAAGTGATAGACATTATTTACTTTGCATTGTGCGTTTATTATCGATTGCATTTAGCTATCTACATGGTTAACTACTTACATATAAAATCACTCAAATAATGTCTTAGCTTATATTAAACTGTTTGATAATTGGAAGATATAATGATACAGACATGAACTATATAATGCAAACACTATTTAACTACTCGTATCATAAATATGAGCGGTAGCTTCAAGTTTACATAATTCGAATCTTAAAACAACTTTCGTGGGGGGATCGCGTGTCAGATTACAATGGGGGGCAATAAGACAGCAGCACGTCGAACGTGCAAGCTTTGAAGCAGCATTCCTCGACGATCCCGTCTCTCTTGCCCCTCGCCTCGTAGCCCAGAGCGTGTGCCGGCTTCAGCCAGTACGCTCCCTCGTTGCCGGGGTACAGGATAGAGTTGTACATGGTCCCCGATCGTTTTTGCCCCTTGTCTTCGTAATACGGACAGAACACGGCCAGAGCGTCAGCCAGTTTGCGCCCGCAGTAGGTCTGCGGTTCAGCGTTAACACCGACCATCAGGCTTAACAGCGCGAGCAGAATTACCGACTGCATCTTTTCCTTCGTTATGTTGGCACCGCTTATCTTGAATGTGATTTAATTCCAACGCGGGGCTGTTTTATAGGGAGAGCTCATCAATATTCATTCCATAATGTATGGGAGTGACGTGTTACCTTGTCACTTGTGGTTTGATTTTCTTTGAGGATTTTAGCGAGAAGTCTAAATTTAGGACTATTAAGGCGATTGTCTAGAAATGGGAAGTTTGTGAGCACAGCTCAAATGAGAACGGCGAAGCCGCGACTAACTAAAAGTCTGTTCGCCGAGAGTTGATAGATATTATGATATCGTTTCGAAACAGCGACTGTCGCTTAACTATCGATAACTGTATGACGGGCGTCGCTTATCGCCGCGCGCACTGAGTTTCGTGGTACGAGCGACGCAGATGCTGTCAAGTGCGGTGTCGCGCCAAGCGGACGGTGGTGAATTTTTTCTATTTGTTTTGTTCATATACACAATCACCATATTGCAATTAATTTTAAAACGCGTTGAGTATGGATATGACGTGTCTTGTGTCTTTCTATAATATGTCATTAGCTTAGAGTGTATCGTTTGGATGTTGCTTTCTGTTTATACAGTTAGGCTAGTCAACAATAATATTCTATGAACAAAATATAATTTTTCCCGGTAAAAATTATTAGCGGGCCGCTATTTGTAAGAAGCCCTGACGTTTTACTTTTTTTATAAACTCTCGGCGAACAGACCTTATTTCAGTGTCAGAGTTGACTAACTATACCTCCTGCAGTAATAATAAAAATCCTTCTTTCTAATCCTTTACCTTCATTTAGCCATAATATGTATTACATTTCTTATTCTATATCAGCCCCATTCAGCTTCTTCTTTCCATGTGTCCTGTCATCCCTTTTCCCGCCTAACCTACTATACGTAAGCCCCGTTTCGTTTAGAGATCATCCTTCTCACAACACCTCCCTCCCACTGCGCAGATATGTGCAGATTTCATCTCGGAAATACTAGTGCTAAATATCAAATCCAATTCCGCACATACGTTCCGACAAATTCAGAGGTGCGAGCCAGGATTTGAACCTATACGACTCTCTACACGACAGGCGCGCGTCCAATCACTTTGCTATTCGCGGCACGTAAGTTAAACTTTGACCTTGAAAGCGCAGAACACATTTTCGGGTCTCAATCGAGGTGCGGTATGAGGTGCGACTCTTTTTTTCCATACTTGTACCTGCGCGGACGGCCGCCATTTTAGTTCAACTTATAATCCGGGTATTATACCACTAAACTGGTCTAAACACAATATTGCCCATTTAACATACACGTAAAATGAAAAGAATTTCAAATGATAGCTTTTGGGTTTTGACAAGATATGTGATTTTATACACCTATTTTGTTCCATATTTTTTATGATTTGACCAAATAATTGATGAATTACGACAAAATGTTCAGATATGTTTACTGAAATACCACTTTAATACGTAGGTGTATTATTTTGAGTGGAATCAGGGGCTGACGTCACAATCAACAGAATATTTATGTTGGGTACGTGTGCTATTTTGATATTGCCATTCAAGTGAAAAGTGTTAAGTTTATTCAAGCTATATTAAACTTGAATTAAAATTTACCTTGAATACGTTAGGAACGTCTAGCTTTGGACCGCGACTTCGTCCGCATAAAACGATACATGATACGTTGTATGCCGGAAAACGCATTCGTTTTCCCGCATAAAACGTATCCTATTTCCGTCTCCATGCCCTAAACTATGCCCATGCTGGCAATTAGTACCATAGGTAGTGCGTGAAGACGAGACGAACAGACACATATTAGTAGTGATAGAATCCAAACGACTGGTTTGATATGTATCAGAGTAAGGATTGTTGAGTGTAGATCAGTCAGAAAAGGAGGGGTGGTCCAATATGATAAGCCAATGATTCCTCAAATATAAAAAGCCGGTCAAGTGCGAGTCTGACTCGCGCGCCGAGGGTCCCGTACATACCTATGAAAAACAGACATTACCTAGTACGTACTAGGTACGGAACAGTCAAAATTAAAAAAATAGCTTTTAACAACCGAGTAACCATTGACAACCTAGCTATGAAATGAGACAAAAAATTACTTTCGCAAACTCCTATCTCCGTGCAACCGTCGAGTGTGATACGACTTTGCAAAGGTTATTCCGTTAAAAAATTTTTTTTTGTGATTTATCTACTTATTTACAGTTTTCGGACTTTTTCCTTTACTTGTGCTGTAAGACACTGCTTCGTGCCAAATTTCATGATGCTAGGTCCACGGGAAGTACCCTCTAGGTTTGGATTCCCTTGAAAGTATCAAAATATGTGGCATAAACGGCCGTATCTTTTGATTGCGTAGATTTGCAGGTTGATTTTTTCATTGCGCCAGGAGTTTGCAGACTTGAGTATTTGATATTAATTTCAATTTGATACCTCCACGCGTTCTTGATAAAAAAGTCTTGACACACAGACAGACAAACGGACAAACAAGTGATCCTATAAAGGATCCTTTTTTCCTTTTGAGGTACGGAACCCTAAAAAGTAACTGCGCCTTGTTTTACCCGTTTTCCTTTGATTCGTATTCACCCCGTTGATTTCCAACCCTGGCTGATTGAGAATCAGATAAATTTATTCATTGCTTACATGTACCTAGTAACTTAATATTAAGAACATATACCATGTTAGGTACACACACACACACACACACACAATTCAAAAGTTACTTGCAATAAATTTATTTGAAATGGCACCGCAATTACACTGTAAATTACCCAAAGTAATTATTTAATCGGATATTACATCATACAAGAAAATTTAATAGGAACATTTTAATCAAAGATAAACCTAAGGTATTTATTTACCTATATAAAAGTCTATATACGTGTAATGCGTGCTGTATGTTTGTATGTCTTAGTGTCTAATAGCTAAGCATAGTGATACATAACTCACTACTGTAACACCTTTGTACCTACCTGTGTGTTACAAATAAATATGTTGTTTGATTTATAAACAGGGAAATTTATAGTAAACTAAGCCAATTGTAAGTTTCCATCTGTTACTTAACCCTTTGACCGCCACAGTCGGCTGTGGCCAACAGCATTACATTTTATCGGCTCCAGCCGTCACTCGGCGTCTGGTGCACGTTCTCTCGCACTCGGCCCTGGCGTTCAAAAGGTTAAAATAAAGTATAGGTACTCTTTTTATGGGCAGTCGTATACAAATTGTCGTATTTGTACTGCCAGTGTTGCACACGATGTTGCCGATTTTATAGCTTCTGAGATTTCGTGATGATCATGATTAGTAAAGCGAAATACCACTTAATAACCTTATCCCTTAATTAAGGGGAAGGGTCAGAGTCAGGTGTCCGTACAAGGAATCAGGAGTCCAAAATCCTACCTGTTTAACGCTTTTGTTAAATATTCTGATAAATCACTTTTTTCACTTGTGTAAAATCAATTAAATCTGTATAAATACCAAACTAATACTACAATGCAATAAATTTAGAAACAAAGTGAATGTAAAAAGGAATTATAGTACATTGTGCCTCTAGGGCCGTAAGAAGGGGATAACTAACGAGAGTATTAGAAGCCCGACGCCGAAGACGACATTGTGTGTATCACGGGCAGTATAGTAAACTCGAGTCATTAAAAGCCGTCGCCTGCAGCATCGGGCTTCTAACAGACTCTCGTTAGTTATCCCCTTCTTACGGCCCTAGATGCACGATTTACCTACCATTATTTATTTTTCCATCGTAAGTAAAATTACGTGATTGATCAAATAAAACAATCCCGTTCTATAAACAGGCACGATATGGTAAGCCGTCTTATTGTCAGCTCCCTCCCAATAATTAGCACGTTCAACCAGATTTCTAGTTAAAATAGGTGATCATACTACAATCACTAGGTGTCGATAACTGGCACTTTGAGTGCCACTAATCCAGTACTTCACCCTACACATTTAATTTGAAATGGTGTCTAAAACTATATAAATAGGTCAGCTGATTCATGCACTCCATTATTACCTATTTCAGCGAAGAAAAAAGTAGGGTTATGGTTTTCCTGATTATGTGTGTATGTACCTATGCATATCATCAATAGCAATCGGTGACTTTAAATCGCTAGTATAGGATTTCATGGAGAGTCACCAACTGCTAATTCCATATCGATCCCACGAACACGGCTGTATCAATTTCTTGTCTTTCTTTTTGAGATTATGCAGTCGGGTTTTTTGTGATTTTATATTATATTTAAATAATAATATTTTATTTATTTATTAAGCAATGGGATTAATATTTCTAGACATGGTCTTCGGTGGAACAAACTTGCCCAGAAAATGCCTATTCACTCTTACCTTAAAGACACAAACATTGCATGATTCAGGAAATATCCGGGAAATATGTGTTAAACGGTATTCGGTCAAGTGATAGACAACGTTTCCTTTGCATTGTGCGTATATTATCGATTTCATGTAGCTAATGTAGCCATCTATATAGTTAACTCCTTACATATAAAAGTACTCAAAACATGTCTTAGCTTATATTGAACTATTTGACAATAGGAAGATATAATGATACAGACATGAACTATATAATGCAAATACTATTTAACTACTCGTATCAGAAATATGAGCGGTAGCTTCAAGTTTACATAATTCGAATCTTAAAACAACTTTCGTGGGGGGGATCGCGTGTCAGATTACAATGGGGGGCAATAAGACAGCAGCACGTCGAACGTGCAAGCTTTGAAGCAGCATTCCTCGACGATCCCGTCTCTCTTGCCCCTCGCCTCGTAGCCCAGAGCGCGTGCCGGCTTCAGCCAGTACGCTCCCTCGTTGCCGGGGTACAGGATAGAGTTGTACATGGTTCCCGATCGTTTTTGCCCCTTGTCTTCGTAATACGGACAGAACACGGCCAGAGCGTCAGCCAGTTTGCGCCCGCAGTAGGTCTGCGGTTCAGCGTTAACACCGGCCATCAGGCTTAACAGCGCGAGCAGAATGACCGACTGCATGTTTTCCTTCGTTGTGTTGGCACCGCTTATCTTGAATGGGATTTAATCCCGACGCGAGGCTGTTTTATAGGGAGTACTCATCAATATTCATTCGATAATGTATGGGAGTGACGTGTTACCTTGTCACTTGTGGTTTGCTGTTCATGCAGAATTTTAGCGAGAAGTCTTTTACATCTATTAAGGCGATTGTCTTGAAATGGGAAGTTTCCGAGTTTGGGAAGATACCGCAAATGATTTGGGATACTAGAATGAGGTTGAAATGTCATCATCATAAAAACCGTATAAATCCGTTCGCGTTGTATAAATCATGTAAACCATATTTTTAAAAAGTTAACATTTCACCTTTACCTCTGTACATTTTTGAAATCAGCATTTTTGTAAAAATGCACATGTTTCTTTTCAAAACGGCTGAAGAAGCCTCTTTAAGAAAGAAAGGAAATCCTGGACGATTGGTTTATCATTGTATTCTCAGGACAGCCTTATATCTACATCACTGTCGTGATCATCGTCATGCCATTTTAAACTAGTACGGAGGGTTGCTTACTGTTATTCGCGCATCTTTTTAACTACTATTGCGTAATTTTCTACTATGTACCTATCTGATGTTACCGAGTATCTGTAAGCTAAATAAATAAATAAAAAACTGTTTCGTGACGTGCATGAAAACTTTTAACAAGCTACCGTACAAAATGCACGCAGGAAGTACTTCTTAATAAATTAGAATTTTAAAATAGGTAACTTACAACTTGCAAGATAAAAAATATTAAATTGCATGCTATTATAAAATTTAATATAAATAGCACAAGATTTTTACTGTCACCATACCACCTATTGACATTGCTTTATGTACCCACTTAGGCAAAGGCCGCACAGGCAGGTGGCTTGCTTAGCGCCTAGAGCCTAGCGAGTCAGGTCATTGAAGGCGCCAAGCGCGCAGTGCGGCCGGTGCCGAGAAATCTAGAACGTTATAGGTTGACCGCTTAAATGATTCGTCGCCCGCGCGGCACAGGGGCGCGGGGGCATGACGACAAAGGGGCCTGAGAGAGGTGCGGGCGGCATGCGCATTTTTGTTTTCATTCATTTCACGCCGCCCGCACCTCTCTCGGTCCCCTTTGTCGCCTGCCCCCGCGCCTCTGTGCCGCGCGGGCGAAGACTCAATTAAGCGGTCAACCTATAGTTTATAGCCAAGGCTCTAGGCGCTGAGCAAGCCACCTGCCTGTGCGTTTGGGCTCTAATTCTTGGTTAATAAATATGTTCTATTCTACATACCACTGCTGGGCACAAGTCTCCTCTCATAGTGCGAGGACTGAGTAGACCCCACGCGGGCTCAGTGCGGATTGGGGACTTGACACACATCGTTGAATTACTTCACAACGTGCAGGTTTGAGGTGCAAGCCAAGATTGGAACTTGCTACCCTCTGCCTCTGAGCTTCCATTGCGCTAGAAAATGGACAGGAAATGACGTAAAACTATGAAAACACAATATTACCCATTGTTACTTATGTAAAAACTGAAGAATTTTCGTCAATTCAAATCCAATATAATTGGATTTTGAGAATAAATGTGATTTCATAAACCGTTTATTGGTTAAATCTTATTTCTGCTTTGGCAAAATAATTAAGAATCAAGGGAATTAAAAACAGAAACAGCAAGGTATACCGAAATACCACCTTAATAGGTACCTAGGCGTATTATTTGAACTGGAGTCAGGAGACGACGCGTCGTGACGTCACAATAAATATAGATTTATTTATATTTTGCGCGTCGCCTGTCTCATTTCATATAGCCATTCATGTGATATGCTAAATATAGCTTGAATTATCATTTACCTTGGAGACGTTACAAACTTTTTATTGAGAATTAACTTTGCCTGCGACTTTGTTCGCATACAATTCACATATCACGATTTCCCCGGGAACGTTGCAATTTTCCGTCCGGGATAAAAAGTAGGTCTTTCTCCATGACCTACACTTTTAGGACAATAGGGATGTTTCCTGGGTAAAAAAAAAACATTCTAGTCACGTAATGGTAAAAAGTGTGCAGTGGTGACGTCACGCGGAACTTCAACGCATTATTTCTTCGTCATTTTTTGTTTAATTGACTAAAGAAAAAATATGTGTCCAATATTTTTTATAATATAAATGACGGACTAATTAGTTTTTTTTTTAAATCAGTAACCCGTATATTGACTGTAGTTAGCTTACTGCGTTTTAATTTCGACACAGCAGAATAGAAGTATGTATATAGTCTAAACAATGAGCCTGGCGTGTATCAGTGTAAGGTGTGTCCGCACTATACAGGAAAACCTAAAATGGTTTGTGATATACTGTTCCTTTCTAACATGTAACCATTTTTTTATGGCAATAAATAAATAAATAATAATGATTATATGTTTTTCTCATAACAAGCTCATAAGCTCATATATGTCACATAAAGCACTTGAAAAAAGCTATTTTCTAATTTGTCCCCCAAAACTAACCCGCAAAATCTGTATTAGTAGGTATATTTGCGATAAACGTGCGTGATTGGGTCACCTAACTATGTACTCTCTCTTTCTCTCTCTCTCCTAGTTTGGATTGGAAGTGACGTTATTTACTTTATTTATGATACTCCAGGATTATGTACGGACTACAAACCGCGCAGCAAGCCACTAGTCGACGAGGCTTCTCTATCAGGCGGGTACAGGGAGCCCGATCGCGCCAATCCTGACGACTACATCCACATGTTCCTCAGTAACTCGGAGCAGCTGATCTCATTCCTCGAACAGATGACCGTGGGCGACGCGCACTGCTCCAAGCTCGTGTACAACGCGCTTATAGAGCACTACATACATGTGTGGTGAGTGCTCATTTAAACAGGGCTGTCGACGCAGTGTTCTTTAGTGAAGCTTCAAAGATCTGTGCAATATCTAGTGAAATACTTGACTGCACTTTGGGTGTCGTTTATCGAATCACCGAATGCATCGTTTTGCAGAATTTCATTTCGTCTAAATATTTTTTTATGGTGACGCCGCAATTTTTAGGATAATTTGAATTAATGTGGTGTAGGTTAGGTTAGATTTCATTTAAAGAAATATCATGGCATCAGTCGCATATACATATACTAATTATTATTCCATTCCCCTAGGGCGAAATGTCCTTCTGACAAGAAAGGGGAGTACGAGGAGAAGATAATGCATGTGATGCGCAAGCCATCGGCGAACTACGACAAACACCAGACGCTAGTCATCTGCCAGATGCTGGGCTTCCGCGCCGGGATACTGCATCTGTACGAGGAGAACAAGCTGTGAGTGCTCTCTCACCACTTAACATTAACCCTATCACATTTCCGCCGTGATTTTAGCATTAAATGGCCAACTTTGGCGTTCTTAATGTAAGAAACTGAAAGACTTAGACAAATTGGACTTGCTGAATGGTGGAGTATAGTTATTAGTATAATTCATAGCGGTCTCGCTTTTAGTCAAATTATCATTTGGCATCATTTTGCTTTGTCATGGGTAGGTTAGGTTAGGGTAAACTCGTGTCCCTTACGTAAGTACTTATTTGTTAAATACTTTTGCTAAATGTAAAATTGCAATAAGCTGATTTGACTAATGATTTTTTGCCAAATGATAAATTGACTATAATAGTTTGGGATCTGATACATTGGGAAAAGTTTTTTTTCCCATTAGTAATCCCTTACCGTTGCCGTGCGATATGAAAGTGTTATGTGCAGTTGGCGAGCGCAAGTGGCCCTTCACATGCGCGCGGGCGAAGCGGAGGCCGCGCTCGCCGTGTGCCGGCGCCGCGGCGCGCAGGCGCCCCGCCTGTGGCTCGACGTGCTGTGGTGGCGCGCGCGGGGGCCGCGGGGGGCGCCGCCCCCCACCGCGCACCTACCCGAACTGCTGCGCGTCATAGGTGAGTTAGTCTAAGAGACGTGGAAGATCGACCTTCACCCATCAGATAACTTGATGAGACAAATTGATTATCAAATATAATTTATTAACAAACATGCCTATGATAACTTGCGTATCGAAACGTTTACTTAGCTATTTTTAATTGAATTAATTTTAATTTTAAAATAGCTTTGAAAACTTTTCGATAGGCAAGTTATCATAGGCATATTTGTTAATAAATTATATTTGATAAAAAAATTGTCTCATCAAGTTATCTGATGGGTGGAGGTCGATCTTCCACGTCTCCTCTACTAAGTGCCGGACGCAAGCCGCCTGAAACTCATGGTGGCAACGCGCGGGTCGTAGCAAATTTCTGTATTTTTGCTGGCCAAGTCTTTCCGCTATACCCCTTCCGAATGAATTTCATATGTACATTATGGTCTCACATTTTGGACACTATGTATAATTCGCATTTATTCCCAGAACGTGCTCATCTCAGGAGACGCTATTATTGAACGAAATGTTATCATTTCGAATTTTAATCATAGTCATATCGTTTATTCCATTTTGTGGTACAAAAGATCTTATAACTATTAGAAGCTTCGATCATACTTCTTGTAAGGGCGTTGCATTATAGTTTAAATTTAATTGGTTGGGTTTATTTAGTTGGTAGTGACCCTGCCTCCGACGCAAGCGTCCCGGGTTCGATCCCCGGTAAGGGCAAATATTTGTGTGATGAGCACGAATGTTTGTTCCTGAGTCTTGGATGTTTCCTATGTATTTAAGTATTTATTTCTCTATATAAGTGTTTATATCGTCATCTAGTACTCATAACACAAGCCTTTAGAGCTTACTTTGGGACTAGATCGATTTGTGTAAAGATTGTCCCCTGATATTTATTTATTTATTTATTTATTTAATAATATATTTCATTGTAATTACATGTTGTAGTATTTCACTAGATTAACCATAATTTGTCCATAATTAAAAAACTCAGCCAAATTATAAAAACGATTTAATAATAGAAAAAGTCTTTAACTGTTTGTAAAAAAAAGAAAGGCATTTTTTCAATATTCTTTACCTCATGAGTATCTCTTATTGTAAATTCTCACAACAATATGTTGAGAGCTGACAAGTTTTAGCATATCATGTGTTTGTTTCAGCCACCGAAAAACTGTTATCTCCCATTCTAGTCATCGATTGCCTTGCGAGCGTATCTACCTACACACTTGGTGATGTCAGAAAGTAAGATTAATTACGAACGAAAATCTTCCGGCTCTCTAAAAATAATATAATAACTTAAGCATTTTGTAACTGCATTTTAGCAGTAGCTTGTGGAAGTTTCCTACTTCTATACCGACTGCAAATGACTTCTATCCATTTATTTTTAGGTTATAGAATAAGTTAGCATTTTTAAGACCACTTGAAATACAAAGATTATTTGAGAAATGGCACGACTTCAACCTACGCCAGATTATATTTAGGTTTCTTTTACCCTGTATGGTCTGTCGGATGTATCCGTCGTCGACGTTAGACCATTGGTGCGGATACATCCGCTAAAGGGCTTGTGGAAGGTTAAGGGCATTTTCTATTATACAGGTTGACTTTGGAGACTTAATCAGAACTGATAAGACATGGTTCAGAATTAAATTGGAAATACAACAAAGTTGGTATGAAACTCGAAATTTTTTAAGCCTATGTGCTATTCCAGACTATAATCTATCTCTGTGCCAAATTTCAACCAGATCCGTTCAGCAGTTCTGGCGTGATTGAGTTACAAACATCCAGCCATCCAAACTTTCGCATTTATAATATTACTTATTACTAGTGGACCCGCCACAGCTTCGCCCGCGGTATTTTACATACAAACTTTAGAACCTTTTTCACCCCTTTAGGGATGGAATTTCAAAAAATCCCTCCTAAGTGCACCTCTAGGATAGTCGAGGAATATCTCCAAATTTCAAACCTCTAGGACCACCCGTTTAAGCTTTGCGTTGTCTATAAGGGGTCGTCCATAAAGTACGTCAAACTAATTTCGTGATTTTTTGTCCCCTCCCCCGTCCTTGTCACAGTTAGTCACATTTGTGAGACCCCCCCCCCTCCCTAGTGTGACGTCACATATTTTGCAATTTTACATCTACAAATTATGAAACTAAAACAGCAGTCCTGAAATTAGTTTTATTTCCATTTAAATTATTTTTTAATATTATCAACATCAAATGAAACGTTTGTAAAAACGGGACCCGCGCGATACACTAGTAGAGAGAATGGGAACTCGCCAACAAAACAATTTAAACCTTATGTCGGTACAGATAGATTTGGATATATTTTCAAGTTTTTCGTTAATAGTTCAATTTTGGCATTTTAACACTTGGATGTAGGTATTAGATTTTGAAATGTGACGTCACAAAACTTATGACCCCTCCTTCCCCTTGTCACACAATGTCACACTTCGTCGACCCCCTCCCCCCCATAAGGTGTGACGTACTTTATGGATGACCCCTAAGTGAGTCACGGTACTGTTTTATATGTATTGATTAGTAGGTAATAGGTTAGTAGAATCATAGTATAAAGAGGGGAAGTAGGTTATCTTCATACAACGCACCGCGGGCGGCATGTATGTGTGCCCCAAAGTATGTATGCGTCGCCGCGCGCACACTAAAACAAAATCTCGTTTGTGTAAGTGTGCATGCGGCGATGCATAGATGCTTTGGCGCACACATACAAGCCGCGCACGGTGCGTTGTATGAAGATAACCTACTTCCCGCCTCTTTATACTATGGTAGGACTCTCCGATGTCAACCTGTATATAGATATAACCTACCCAACATCTTCAGGTACCTAACAGACGTGCTGAAATCCGAGAACGACGTGATCACTCGGGAGCAAGAGCTCGCGGCGAAATACAAAGGCGAGAGCGAGCGTATGAAGGCGCACATACACACGCTGCAGCACGGACCCGTCACCTTCCAGAGCTCCAAGTGCGCCGCCTGCAACCGGTCGCTCGAGCTGCCCAGTGTACACTTCCTGTGCCAGCATTCCTTCCATCAGCAGTGAGTGTTTATTTCCTACAAGACTATAGCAGACCTGCAGTATCGGCCACAGTATTTCTTAAGTGGAGTGTGAACCTACGGCTTTTTATACAAAAGGCGATCACGATTTCCACACGTTAAACGTTAACCGATCTTGACAAATTTTTGATCGGTTTGGTTTTTTCATTATAATAAATAAATTCAGTTTTAATGTTGTTCGAGTATTGTCATACAAAACTCATTCGGCAATTAGTTGACTTTGTTGTGGTTTAATCAATATTCCAAAAACGTATAGACTTAGATTTTGTTCCGACTGAAAACTTATCAAAAATTGGTCAAAATCGTTTTTTTTTTTTTTATTATTTAAACAATTTTTTTTTTTTACATGTTATCAGATATGATACAGCACGAAAACCTTACGATTTATCTGCGCTGCAGAGCCGTCTTAATTATTTTACTTATCTCTTATTCTATACATCCCAATTGGTTCTTTATATAATATTTTTTAAGTTTACATCTAAAAGTTTTGCATGATTTGTTCGAGTACATTATTTTTAGATCCTCCGGTAATATTTTAAGGGATGGAAATCGTTATCGCCTCTTGTATGAAAAGGGTGATTTTTGCTGTTGGTTTACAGTCCTCTTAATAAATAAATAAAATGTAATTTTGACAATTAGTAAAATACGTGAGTTTAAGTCAGTCGGGACATATCTATACTTTTTGATCTTCCCTGGCTTCAAGGAGCATATAAACACTCCAGCGTGAGCTTATGATGGTCCAGACCTGGCCTTGTATATCTTATTTGTGGCAGCATGCCTTCCACAAGCAGTGAGTGTGGTGCATGATTGCACTTCCTCACCACCAATGCTGTAGTATACCTCAACCAACGTAAAAAGATCGCTGACGGTCATACATTTACATTGCTTGAGGTAATCTAGAGGTTACTCATCATTATTATCAGCCTATATACCAGTGCTGGGCAGGGGCCTCCTTTCAAAACGAGAGGGACTAGGCAGTAGTCCGCACGACGACTGAGTGCGGATTGGGGATAAATTTGTTCGCGATGTTTTCTTTCACCGAAATACTCGTGGTAAATATTAAATTCATTTCCGCACATGAAATCCGAAAATCTTTATTCGAAATTGCAACTGCACGAGAGGCAAGAACAAGTATGGGAGTTCTTGCTGAACTTTATGGTCTGCGTAAGTGCGCCAGTAACAGATTTTCATGACCGTCTCGGGCGATAACTCGTAAAATGCTTCAGAGAGTTCTATCATGAAGCCTCGTGTCAGCTGCGGTTCCATGGCTGGGTTGAGTAGGAGTCTTACAGTAGTCGCATATCATGTGTGTGTAAGATCTGACATCACCTTGGTAATAAGCAACATTAACATTATATCCAAAATCTCTCGGAAAATGGGTTGCTACCATCTGACAGCCAACTCTACTACCGCGCGCGCTCATTGGTCAAATCAATAACATGCGCAACCCCGGCTTCCTGTTACACACTTCCGTCCCTTTTTACGAAATCACTCCGACAGCAAAGATGTTACACATCAAAAAGAAATTCACTTCTCCGGCTGCATAAAATTGGTTTTTATGCTCTTTTGCATAAAGTAATTTCTTCTTTAAAGACTAAGGCAATCAGGCCTTACAGTCGCATAAACAATACACCTTAATTTAATTGATATATTTTTTATGAGATTTAGGTTAGATCTTAAATTAATTACGACATAATGTAAATTTACGATCAATACGGGCGTGCATTTACGTATGAAAAATATAACGCAAATATTTATAATAACTTGCCATTAAGGTTCAGACCATAGTGGAACGTCACATAGTTGAAAATAAAAAAAAATAAGAAAAATTGTGTGGCGGAAGCTAATTAATAGTCAAACAAAACTATAAACTAGCTAAATGTGTTACGGTTGAAAATTCAATAAGTTATTCGTAAGTAATTAAACAATGTATTCGAGTAGTGATAGTGACAATCAAATAATGATTTTTTTCACACTTCTTTCCATAATGATGAAAGAAAATGAAATAATAATGATTTCTCCTGAGACTTTAGTCTCAGGAGAAATCATTATTATTTAATTTTTTTATAAAAAATTTAAAATTATTTAAAAAAAAATCTTGTATATGCTTAATCCTTGTTTTATTTCCTTGCAATCGGAGTGAAAAGCAGAGGGTAAAACTCGAGCATAAAACCCATTTTACTCTCGACGTGACTATCCATCCACCCTCGCCGTACCGGCTCGCACGTCTCGGGTAAAATGGCTAGTTTTATGCACTTGTTCTACAATATTTAATAATTTATGACTCTATTGCTAACCCAAAATCTTGAAAGACAAAAATTCAGCTGAGTATGAAGTGGTGGATTATACGTCAGCGTTCATGTTGTGGTCACCAGCTGCTTCCAGAGCTACTCGGAGTCGGAGCGCGAGTGCCCGGCGTGCGCGCCGGCGCGCCGCGAGCCGCCGCCGCCCGCCGCCGACTCGCTGCACGCGCGCCTGCAGCTGGACCACGACCCGTGAGTGCACCCTAAACGTTTTTGTAGTGGTATAGCCCAACAGTAATCCTCAATAGATGATTACTGTTCGAATGGGCCGGCTCGACCGGGGTAGCATCACACTCTCACAGAATATCGGCGTAAAGTAATAGCTTGCTATTGCGTTTCGTACGGTGAGTGACGAGATCCGAAGGCCTATTCCCTCATCCCCATTCCCCATCCTCCCTAGACTGGCAACGCACTAGCAGCACCTGTGGTGTTGCAGATGTCCATGAGCGGCGGTGACCACTTTCCATCAGGTGGGCCGTATGCTGGTTTGTCAGTCAGATGACATAAAAAAAACGTTTGGGAATAGCCCGAATTGCAGCAATAAATTGCCGAAAAACTTGCCCCATTTACGAGCCCCTTATCACTCACAGTAACACTGTACATCTAAACGCACACACTAAACGAGATTCTTGCACATAATTGTCAGCATTCCATTTTTCTTTACACACGAAAATTACTAGCAATACTAACAAAAAACACAAGAAAATAAAATAATTAATCCAATTTTCCCCATTTTTATGGCAGAATAGATAAATGTCTATGCTGTTTCCACATCCACAACTAAATTTTTGACCATAAATCATTGGATTTTTTTAAATTATAATTTCTTTATTGTGTCGTACAATTAAGGCTGGCGCTGGCGTCCACTAGACTCGCCGAGGCGAATCGAATCGAATCGCAATAATTCGCCTCCTATATTTTCTAATGCAACTGCGTCCATTGAATCGGCGCGACGCGGCTCTTCGTCAATGGACGCAGTTACATTAGAAAATATAGGAGGCGAATTATTGCGATTCGGTTCGATTCGCCTCGGCGAGTCTAGTGGACGCCAGGCTTTAGAGTTACGTCTTCTTAGAATGAGTACGTTGCAGGGCGGTTTTCAAAAATATTGTACGAATTAAGGCGTAGTTAATAAAAAGTTAAAAAGTTCCTCTACGCTACTAAATTAACCAAACAATTGTATGGCTAATTTTCGTAACACAGTGGAACTTTTTTAACATTTTTCTTAACTACGCCCTAATAACGTATTTTTTTTTTTAATTCACCGAAGTTCGTCTCTCACACTCGCTGTGTTACGAAAATCAGCCATACAATTGTATGGTTAATTTAGCAGCGTAGAGGAAGTTTTTAAAACCGCTCTGCAATAAGTTAATAATAAAATACATATTTATCCTACCGCGAAGAAATAAACTGAAGACCAATGGGTATTGGGTATAATACTATGATAAATCTAGAACAGGGGGGCTAGCACGACATGCCCGCGAGTCGTTTGTCGGTCAGTGCGTCTCTGTCAAACTAGTAAAGTATGTAAGGGATGCACTGAGCGACAAACGACTCGCGGGCTGGTCGTGCTAGACGTGCAATTCAACTAGCGTGTAACCTAATCATAATAATAAGAAAAACTAATAATGGGTCTGAAAAATTGCACCGAACAAGCGCACGATTATTCAGTTCCAGTTTCAGTACCTCATCCAACTTCCTTCATTTCCATGCCTATTTCCCATTAGAGTAAATAGGCATTTCCTGGCCAATCGCATTCCACCTTCGGCACGTCATCACTTTCCATTAAGTGAGACCAACAAACACCATCACAACAACGAAACCCCATCAAGAATAAAAAAAGTCTATGAATCTTCTAAACCAATGATAAATTATAGGGCAGTACCAACGTAATCAAACAATCGGATATGTTTTCACAGCTGTCGGCTATAATCAACATAGTTGGCGTTTAACAGAATGTCTTTTATGATAACTCACAATATCGATTCAAGAAACGAATGAATGGTATCCTGTAATGGAGATATCGGTTCAACTATATTTTGTGTTTTCATATTTATCGCACTAATCGAAGGTTTGCCCCGATCTTATCCAGTAGGTACGGTAGCATCAAATATATTGGTACCAATCAAATATCTGAAAATATTATTGTTTGGAACACCTTGGCGCTGTCTATCAAAGCATACGTGTCTGGTAATAAAATTATAGAGTTTTGTTTCATGTTCTCTAGTAATTTACGAAATAAAACACCAAAGCTATACGCACAAGCTACACGCGTAGTAGCTACTACGTACGAGTCTAGTTCGTTTGAGAAACGGAGCTATTGTCATATTTGACGTTGAATACTTATTTGAAGGTATCCGAAATCAACCCTAATTCCCCGTGCGAGTGAGAACTCAGACGCAGACATTCAAGTAACAACTTTCAAAATAAACCTTACTCATTATTTTCAAGATATATATTGATGTATGATAACAAATTACATACTATCAAAACAATATCGCATCATATTGTTCAACGTCACCGAATGTTTCTTTTTCTGCTCGAACGCATTTGATATCGCTCTTGTTCTTTTCAAATTAAAGTCCAATTTTAAGTGAATCGTCCGCAATCGCGATTGCAGTGAGTACAATGGTTGAGCCACGTGGATTACGTGTACCTTATCGGCACGGTGTTTAAACCTGCCATTATTTTTTTTATCACCGCCAGTATCGGATGCCGCTTCAGTGTTTTTTTTTATTATTATTAGTGCTTGATTGGCGATCATGATTTTCCGGATACCGCCTTTCTCGTGGTGCCTGTCGAATACCGTTGATGAGAGGTATGCGTATATTATCGCGTATTTGTGTTTATTAAGTGTAATACGTTAATATTTGTGAAATTATGTTGTTATAATTTGCCGTAATTAAATCCGTCGAAAGTTGGTCACAGCTGTTGTGTTGAAGAATGTGGTGTGAATTGTGACATGTTTTTTAACCAGATTTAAAATAGTTTTTATTATTAACATTCATTTCAAAGCAGAAATGGTAATCATGAGTTACAGAGTTACTATTCAAATTGTTTTAATTTAAAGCTATGCGTTTTTCATACTATTGCCACATGTCATGTATACGTCTGTGCGTTTGATACGGTACCTGAGAAAAGTCTGGGGACAAAAGGATGGCCACGAACGCGTTTAAATGAGAGTGCAACTCGGTCATGTTCTTGAGACAAGCGACTAATTAGCAAAGGAATTTAAAAAAAATCAGTTGCCATTTTGGTTTAAAAGTACAAAGAATAATCTTTGGTCAAGTTACAATCATGACCTCTGAACGCCCGAAATAAACGGGTAATACACACTTAAAGAAACAAAATTTGTTCCTCCTGTGGCTAAAAATTAACGAAAAACGATGGATTTAACCCACATTTTGTCTATAGGTACATGCCAAAACTATGCCTGATGCCCTTCATGCGGATATATTCTAAAGAAAAACATCAGGCCTCAGGGTCCTTAACTGTCGGGAACAGCGGCCCAAGCATGGCTGACAAGGGGATAAGTTAACCCCGTTTTATCTCTGAACCATCAGTTTCGACACTAGTGTGAGGACGCAATGAGGGACAATGCGGGGTTAACTTATCCAAGTGTTTAGTTCTGAACCTAAACGTGTGTATAACCTAAACATTTTACACACATATTACTAAAGACGATTTCTTTAGTTCGAAGACGCTGTTAGCCTGCCTCCGAAGCCCCGGGTTCGATCCCCGATAAGGGCAAATATTTGTGATGAGCACGAATGTTTGTTCCTAAATCTGAAATGCTTCCTATGTATTTAAGTATTTATTTATCTATACACCGTGTTACAAAATACCCCGTAAAAAATATAATTAATTATCATTAAATAACATTAGGCGAAAATTTTGTCAACCCTGTAAGCTGTCATGTCAGGGAACCAGATTATTTAACAGAAAGGCCTACGTACCTATTTTACCATCTCTTTAATTTTACTGAAATAGGGTTTGCACATCAGTGAAAATAATATTTATTTTTTTATATTTTTGGGTTATGTTATACAGCGTTACTACGGTTCTTAAATATTGTGAATGGACTCGTTATAAGGCCCCATTTAACCTCCTTTCGGCTTTACGGGTAGTTTTGTAACACCCTGTATAAGTAATTATATCGGCTAATACAAGCCTTTAGAGCTTACTTTGGGACTAGATCGTTTTGCGTAAAAGCTTGTCCCTTGATTATTATTATTATTATTATTATTTAGTAAAATAAAACTGTATTGAATGCTCAATGTCACGTTCACAGCTACGCGGTAGTATCGGAGTACTACGGGCGAGGTCTGTTCAACAAGTTGACGCTGGTGGGCGAGGCGGAGGCGCCCGCGCCGGCGCTACCCGCGCCCGCGCCCCCCGCGCGCCCCGCGCTCGCCTACGGGCCCGGCGCAGAGGCCAAGCTGCGCCTGCAGGAAGGGCAGAGCAAGCAAGGTACTGGACTCTACAATAGTAGTTTATGCAACGGTTGCATAATGATAGGCCTTAAAACACTAGTGCGGTTTTATGAAACGAGCTTTTAAGCGAGTTTCATAATAAGATCGCACGTGTTTTAAGGCCAAATTATGCAGAGTTGCATACATAACTTTATCTACACACATATTATAAATACTTACTCCATGATGTGTTCAGAAACAATATTTTCTGGCAAAAAGTTATTTGTTGCAATCGTGGCTGCATATTTCCGATATCCGGCGCATTTCCACATCACACAGTCACTCCGAGAAGACTACTGTTCATATTTTCAACTAAAATGTAAATTACAAACAACTTTTTACAATTCTACTTTCGTTCAGCAAAAAACCACCATGAAAGCGTAATGGCGGCAATTCGATCCTCCGTTAAGACCATTTTTTTTTAAATCATAGACAAACGAATGAAGTCTCTATTCTCATGTCACTCGAGATCAAATGTTGTGCAGTTTATATTAAAAAAACATACTGAAGTGACGTTTCGTATCAATAACTGTTTTAATATCTATGGATACAAGAATAGAGACCCACTTGAGTTTTGACAGCTGTTCCAAATTTAATCTCATTTCTATACTAAAATCGATACGGGAATAACATTGCAGCACTGGTTTTTCCTAATTGGTTGTCAAAATGGTGGTCATTTCCTACGGTTTTTGATTACACTGTGGAGGTTTTATGATATGGGTGTAGATAAAAGTTATTTTTACATTATTTCAAAGATAAAACACAACTGCCGGTCACGTCACTATGCGGTGGCCTGAGCCGACTGGGGCGTAGTAATCAGGGACTTTTACTCCATTCAAATAGAACATGTTTTAAATTGGATTTTCTCAAGTATCTGAGATTATATCTTATTTATATTAGGTTTAGGCTAAGGTATACTTGCAAAGGAATAATAAAAGTAAAAATAAAATACTTGTAGAGTTTTATATTACACATGATTTAGAGCGAGCAATTTGTCACGGCACGCCAGAAGGTGTGGGGCACGGCAATCCGCTGACGGCTGCAGCCGACTGCAGCCGACTGCAGGCTAATGAATGAGCGGATGCGAAACGGACGAATGTTTAATGTGCACGATAAAACTTAGTGGGCTACGGGGGCAGGAGTCCTATTCAATGTTTCATTTACCATTTCACGTTTGCTTAACTTTATGAAACTCTTTTCCAGTATTCGTCCCAAACGCGACAAAGCAGATGGCACCGCGAGGCACGGCCGTGGTGCCCGTGCCCGAGGGCCGCATGCGCCTGCTGGAGCAGCAGCAGTACAGCTCCAGCCTCGAGGCCAACATGTCGCGCCTGCCGCCCGGCGCGCGCGCGCGCTCCCCCCTCGCCTCGCCCCGCGCCGCCCGGAGGCAGCCCGACCAAAAACCACCATCTCCCAATATATCGGCCGCTATCAGTAACGGTGGCAAAAATCCATTCGGAGATGACGCGTATGACGACGCCAAAAACCCATTCGCCGACGACGAAGTCAACGATCCCACGAACCCGTTCGCCGAAGATGATTATGACAAGAACCTGAATCCGTTCTCATGAAGGTTGATGATGAAGTATTGTGAAATCTCAGCGCGTTTAGAGCGAGAGCGGATTCAGGCTTCGGGTCAGGAAAGGACACCGGTCCAAAAGTCCAAAATCCAAGAGACTATTTTGATACACTCATTTCAGTACTGCGCAAATCTAGCTCGGGGGACTGTCACGACCCTCTCGAGATCAGCGCTTGGTTAAGAATTTAACCTTTTGGCCGCCATGCATGTCTAAGAAGTAACACGAATTTCAACTTTAAGTCAAGGCAGTGAAGGTGTTTTTTACCCTGTATAGCGCATAGTCGACAACGGTGTCCAAAAGGTTAAAGTAACTCAAGTGAGTGATCGCGCGTTGTCGGACTATTGGCCTCGCTGGCGTAGTTAGTCAAACTTAACATCCAATGACCGATTAATCCTAAAACCTCCTTTTTTGGTCATCATTATCATTTCAGCCTAAAGACGTCCACTGGTCGACCTACCCTGCTCGTATCTGAGACCCATACTCTTTACCAGAAAGTCTTCGGCCCGATCGGCCATTTGTTCTACAATCAATGTGCCCCGCCCACTGCCACTTCAAACAATTTAAGAATTGTATTTGGCATCGTCGCCCAATTGTAGGGCCAATAGTTTGCTAGGAATAACCCATTAAAATCGTAATAAAAGTGACCATTGGAAAGGAGGTTTTCAGGAGTAGAGGCGGGCCTCGTGTTGTTACTGCCTTATAGCGAATAATCCAAGAATCTATATTTATCTCATGTTCTGACAATAACGGCTCCATCGCCTGAATATTTTTAGTTCACGCTTTGAAGATTAAGACATTCTAAATTGCTTTAATTATATTAACTTTGAATGGCTCACTTCAATTAATGCAGTGTTTTTGTATATCAGGTAATTTTTTTACGTTCTACCATTATATTGTAAGAGAAACCTATGTACAGAATTATATTATAAAAATGTATATCGCCGTGAAAAGTATTCCTTTTGTATACTGAATTGTAATTATCCGTTGATACTGATAATAAACGAAATTGATTGCTTTTTAAATTTTACTATCGTCTAACCAATTTATTTGAACATCATATGCAAAAGACGCGTAAGTATCATTCGTGAATTCAATGTATCGTCGGCCTCTAAAATTTAACTGGACCCCTAGCCTATAGCCTTGCTTAGCCTTGGACTATACTTATATAGTCATAACAAAAGTTCTCTACCCATTACGTTGGTTTTGGTTTTTTTTTATATTTGTTAACTAGTTTTCAGTTCTTCACGCCAAACAATTGACTGTTTTAGTTAACCCTGTGGACGCCACTGTCGGCAAATCACGACATAACAAAAGTTTCCTGTTCAGAGGTAGAGGGTCCACTCGATTCTTAGCTGTTTGACTTGATTAAAAAACAATTAGTCTCGTACAGTTAGTAAAATACGGGAAGGATAGGAAAAGTAAACAATGGTTTGGAAATTTTCAAAGCATTTTATTTATGACCTTTAACACTGTGTATAATATATTTTGATAGTACATTTAGAGCAATGAGTAATATTACCAATCATTACATTGTTCTTATTTTCATAAATTGAATGAAATTTATAAATTATATATAATATATAATTTTTCAATATCATTCTCGGCCAACAATCAACAATCACTATCGTAATCACGTAGGGCGGCGGCGCACGAGCCAGGGCCGGGGCCGGGCCGCGACCGGACCGAGGCCGGACCGGACCGGACCGTCCGGGCCGCGCCGGCGCCCCCACAGCACGCTGTACACAACACAAGCTCGAACGGAACGCGTCGCCCCCGCCGGGGCCCGCCAACAAACAACTACGTCAAATTAAACAAAGTTACCAAAACAGAGAAAACAAGTCTGAAAAACAACAGCTAGTCCTATAAAAATAGCGGTACAGCTTAAAGAGTATACTCTATAAAAATATATATAATCCAGCATCAGCTGTCATCTCTAATTTAAAAAGACTTTATTCAGATTACAAAAATATAACAACGTAAGAGTAAGCTTTGCAAACGAAACTTCCAAAAAAAAATGTTGATAAACATTTGCACCCACAGCACGACACACCCGTGATAGCTCCAACTCTATTCTTCTACGTAAACATCATTTTGCTATGCAAAATACATCACTAAGTTATTTGAGAAAGTAAATAGTTATAAACTTTGGAATGTTATACAAAATGACTAGAAAAGAAAGGTATGTAAACAATAATATTGCGTCGCGACGCGAGATCTCCTTCGTTGCGGCGTCGAGACAGAAACAGCGTGGCGAAGAAACCATAGCACGTAATATGAAGATGCCTGCACATCGTCAGAAACAAGACCGATAAAAGTACTCTAGTTCTGTTGACACTGTGCTGTTTAAAACAAAAATTCCTGATACACAGTACGAATCTCGACGACTATGTATTAATTTTAAATTTAAGAAATATTAACACACAGCATGTCTAGACTTGGATAATACTTTTTGATCTTAACCTATATAACCTATGCTAAATTAATTATTATCGGGATATTCTCTAGTGGTAGCCAAGAACTCCGTAGCCGACGGCTCGGCTCAGCGAACTCCCGCGCTCCTGGTAACTCGGCGATACCAAATCAACTGGGAGATATTTACAACGACTAACGTCACGAAAGCTTAGTTTGTCGAGATGGAGTTACATAATTGAAATACAAAACAGTCACCTAAAAGCGATAGTATAGTGACAATATTTGATATATTTTTCAACATTTATCGAAGCGGTAACGAGAGTAAGCATTGCTTGGACTGTCAGATAGGTACATTGAAATAAGTTATTCAAAGAAATGTCATCAATATAAAACTACGTCACATCGATTATCTAACTAAGCTATTTTCCTGTATAAATATTTGTGTGAACCTATGGAGCGTACGTTGAGGTGTGTGATAATTTACGATGTTCACATAACAGAACGAATAGCGGCCTAGCAAGGTTGACTAAGAGAATAAGTTATCCCCATGGTATCCTTCAATGCTTCTCACTCATACCAGTATTGAAGATAGAGACGCATGGAGAGATAAGTTGGGGATAATTTATCCTCGTGTCAACCTTACTAGGACCGCTGGTATTTTAACTACACATTGTGACTGTCGTCAATATATTGAGTGAATGTTCCAGAACTCCTACAATAGCTGAAGAGAGGCTGGTGCCTCCCTCGGCAGCGGTGTACTATGTTACGTAGCTATCACATCAATGTACACACAGAGTACATGACTAGAACCGGCCCGAATGGTTGTGAAGCCGCACCGGCGGCGGACCGGCGAGTGAACGATCCGACAACTATCGGAGCCTCTTCTCCTGTCTTATAACATTAGCCTACTTTATACAATCCATTCAATCATATTTTATCACTATAGGAACCTAATGAAACAATTCAAAATACAACAGAAAATTATACAAATATTTAAACTACAAATGTGGCGAATGGTTTTAAAATGATTTATAATTCCTTGGAACGCGTAGTCTACATTAACTACAATGTTATAATTATTATTATCATGTATTTACAATCAATTCTAAATGTGAAACGAAATGTATGACATACGGACACCGCCACTTCGAATTGGCTATTTGAGCCTCAAATAATATTTATTCTACCGTTCGGGTCATACGTATATACAAGGTAAATTACATTAATAACGTATCCAACATTAGAAGAAAATCTATATAGGTATTTTCAGTTATTTTGTCTTTTCACAATACATTCATATTAAATTCTTATATCTCGTAGGAGACGTTACAAAATGGAGTCTATCAGACATCGCCGAATAATCAATCTTTGTGCGCAATCATTAGCTCTACAGAAACAAACGGACTGGCGCCGTTCTCAGGTGGCCCCTCTACGTAAGAAAGAGATGGAGATATTCTTATCTCATTCATACGAATGAATGCGTCCCGTGCGATGGCCAGCGTGTCGGGGCCAAGAAATGCAACAGAATTTTTAGTCATCATAGACAATAGGGTATCATAGAAACAAAAGCTATTTTGGGTAAAATCCGTCTGGAAATTCTGCGGCATTTCTTTATTGAGCACAACGTCGACCGATCTCAAATAAATAATGATACATTGTTACAAGTTTAATTCAGTAGCTGTATTCATTTCCTATTTGTTGTAGTATGAATTGTCTATACAATTGTCTATGTCTAACACGTGGAATATTTTCAGACATACATGATCGCAATATCAGCTTAGCGTTAAGAGGGTATATTCGCACAAACTGGCTACTTTGGTTTCTGAATGATAATGTGAAATGTTATTCTATAACTATAACGTTTTCGCTTTTTATTCATAGAATACTTTAGTTACTGAATCTAACCTTTTGGCATTCGGTGTAAAGTTGCATTTGCACTTTTCAAAAACAGTTTAACGCCAAATGCGTTATTTTTAGGGAAAGCTTTATAAAACTCATTTATTCCTTAAATAACAATCTAAAAAGTTATATAACATTTCAAATTATCATTCAGAAACGCCACGGAATATTAAATTACTCCAATATAGATCACGTCACGTAAAACGATGATTTTATATGACCGTCAGTGGTATGATTCTCTTACGCGCTACGGCTGATCAGCGAATAAACGAAACTTTTAATTTAGACTGTAACGACAAAGTTATTCGGTCTAAATTTGAATGTGTCCCGCATCGCTGAGCAGCCGCTGCGCCCGTTAAAGAATCGCACGGCAGCGCTCTTTTTACGTGACGCCAACTAACATTCGGTAGATATTTCCGACGTCGCCAGCTTGTGCGAATTTACCCTCTTAAAGAGTAATACGCGCACGTAGTTCTCAAGTCTAAACTCTCACATGCATACACTTCCAAAAGTTAAATTTGTCAAGATAAATAGTTCACATTCACGATGACCGAGACCAGAATAATACTTTGAATACATTATTTATTGCATTACATGTCCGGAATCCATTACACAGATCAAATTAAGTACTATTAACCTATATAAATTTAACATAATATAAATAACGTGCATCCTTTTGCATATATAAAACAGCTCAAAATAGTATTGTACAATTATTGTTTCTGCTTGTTAAAATTCGTCAAATTTCATATAATACCCCGTTCCGACCAGCGCACCGGTTTGGTCCCACCTCTGACATTCAACAATCATAATATTACTTGCTTGTCGCCCGTTAACTAACCAACATATATAAACATATATGCCTATTTACGTATAAATCGTATATAGCATTAAATGCAAATGTTTTATTATAATACTGTTAATAAACTGGGAATATGCTAAAATAATTGATTCGAGTCTGAACCTACTGTAAAGTAAGATTAAAGACGATTGTTCTATTCATTTAGTGGTCCCGAAATTTTAAAAAAACAAGATGTTAATTGTTTAGACGAGATGCATCAATGGACCACGGTATCTTCGCTCCTTCTGCCCTAAACGTTTCTGCATTAAAATCTTACTTATCACTAAGACATAGAGTATGTTTTAGATTGTTTTAAACAAAATCTTTTCGCCTGGCCATCCACCAAACCAGCCACAGCTACTCGCAATTCGTTCAGTAAACAACGACGTTGTATTATCAAGTGAGGAAGACATCAATTACATTTGATTTAATGACCGTCCAAGTTATGTTTTTTTTTCTATTAATTATACCAATTGACGAATGTTGCCGCTAAGACAACTGTATGCCAGTAATAGTTTAAGAGCCCACGACACTAAACCTAGTTCGATAAGGCTACCAGATCATATATGATTAGTCACGTCATTACTTGGGAACACTAAATTGCGGTGCTGCAATGCAAACGCTATAAAAGGTAGGACTATACGATAAGACCAATCAAGGGGGCTTGCAGCACTGCATTATCGTATATTCCTACCCCTCCCCTGTTTCGAGGAACAAACGAAACCTGGGAGTCTTATCATACTAGAAATAGTTTTTTTTTAATAGTGTTGCCAGGTGTTTTGCGTTGCATCATCGCCATTTCGTGTTCCCCCATTACCGACGTGACTAATTATATATTTATATATCATCTGGTAGTCTTATCGAACTAGGTAAGGCTCTCCTGCTATAAGAAAAAAAAGTTCTTTGCAATTCCATTTATTTAGAAATATGTTCCAGCAACTCATCTGTAGATTGGCCGAAAATAGAACTTCTAAGCCCTGCCGACCTACACACACCACAATTAAGGAAGCGATTTAGGGACATCCCCTCCTCTCCACCCTAAATCGGCCCCGTCTCAGGGGCATAAGTAGCCGGTATAATAATTATACTTTATAGTAAATTTCTTTTCGACGTTTCATCGCTGTCAGGTCTCAACTCTACAGTTAAGTTGGTGGCATTACGAACTTTATCGGGACATTCCCAATGCCAGATATTCGGCCCTAAAAGCGGGTAGCTTGAGCTTCACTTCTTAACTCTGAACAGAAACAACCCCTAGCAGTTCGGTATCCGCTATCTCTATTCGAGTCTGTTTCATGGCAAAGGATGCACGTTAGCGGGACGCGCGGGCAGGGCGATGCGCTTAATGAACGAGGATAGACTCCATGGTGAGGTCTCATGGCGCCGGCGGCGGCTTGTCTCCGCGCCGCGCCGACCGCGACCTGCGTGCGCGCAACTTTACGCATGTATATTGATTTGGGTCGAGCTGTCGCTCAATTTTTGGTGAGGGTGAGAAATAGACTGATTTTACAATATTTTAGCGATCCAAGAATTATGGACCATTTGCTAATAATTATTTCCATAAGAAATAGCCTAGAAAAACAAATTCAAATAACCTTCGTTAATTTTCTTTCATAATGATTGTAAATTTAAATAAAAGCGTTATTTTAATCCTTATGAAAATAAGTACTAAGTTTTAATACTCTTATGGCCGAATTCAGAAAGGCCACTCAAATTGAGCTTTAATTAAAGTGACATTTCTGTATAGGTTGACAACTAGTTGAAGGACATTTAATTTAACTACTTAATAATATATCGAGCCAAATGCTTAAGTGGCGTTTCTGAATTCGGCAATAAGAGTATTAAAACTTAGTACTACATTTTCATAAGGATTAAAATTACGCTTTTATTGAAAAATTCAATCATTATGAAAGACAATTAACGAAGATAAATTGTATTTGTTTTTCCAGGCTATTTCTTATGGGAATAATTATTAAATTAAAAGTTCCCAAGGAAATAGACATTATTAATGTAGGTGTATATATGTAAACAACGCAACGCGTGTTGTGAGCTGTTACAATTTTTTATTTAAAAAAGGACATCTGAAATTCTAGTTTTAAAAATAAGGATTTTCGGTTATGCTGAATTTCATTGCAAATAAAAAGTTTAATCGGAAAAATCAAGATAGGAGAGTTATTAAAGGAGTTCTCACCTAATTTGTCCGGCAAGCAGCGGGTTGATAGCGTAGAGCCAGTCGTGGACTTCCTTGTCCCCGAGAGTCTGGAGTAAGTAGCCGCGTTCCTTGCTCACCACGCTAGAAAAAAACAACATATGCTGTACTTTCTCATCGTAAATTGAAGACAGCAACACTCGTTTTCGATTCGTTAGCAAATATGCGACAGTGAATGTTATAAACATAGCAATTGATTGCGAGTTTTCTCGTCAGACTTCTTTCCTTTTAGGGTTCCGTACCTCAAAAGGAAAAAATCGGAACCCTTATAGGATCACTCGTGTCTGTCTGTCTGTCTGTCGGTCTGTCACAGCCAATTTGCTCCGAAACTACTGGACCGATTGAGTTGAAATTTGGTGTAAGTCATTGACCACAACACGTACGTGTAACGTAAATAAATGAATTTTAAACATGAGGGCCACTTTTGGGGGGGAAATTACAAACGTTTAAAAAAAGTTAAGTAAAGTATATTGTGTGATATATCAAATGAAGGGGCTAATTGTGAGAATCTTATCTTGTCAGAAGAATTACCTAATATTTTAAATGCAAAAGTATCGATGTTTGGAAGTTAGTAACTCAAACACGCCTTAACGTATCCTCAATTATATCCCAGATTAAAACTTAACTCTTTGAACGCCACCGCTAAATGCGGTAAAATCCGTGCCACGGACGCCGACGACGGCATCAGCCGGAAAAATTTAATGTAAAACGGCATATCGCGGCGTCAGGGCCACGAAAATCTGCTGTCGTCTACAGCCGACTGTGGCGTTCAAAATATTACAAATCCGGAGAATAGGCATGTTGCCTGGGTAAAAAAATAGTATTTACAATTAGTACGTCAATTAGATTATCAAAAAATACTAAACACGTATTTTTTGCTTTATCTGATGAATCAAAATTGACAAAGATAATGCATCAAAGTTCGAGAGTGGGGGCTAATGACGTCACTTAATGGTGAAAAGTGTACAAAGTCGTGACGTCACGCGGAACTTCAACGCACTATATCTTCGTAATTTTTTGTTTAATAGACAAAAAAAAATTAAAAAGAAAAAATACGTGTTCAATATTTTTTATAAATGTAAATGACGGACTAATTACATTTTTTTAGGAAACAAGCCTATTTTAAAGTCCCCGGTGACCGAACGAAAAGCAAGTGATACATTTTCATTTGAGCATTCATGAGAGCAATGTGTACCAACCTGAAGGTGTTGGGCATGCGCACCATCTGCTCCTGGTCCTCGGAGTACTCGACATGCGCGTTGGCCAGGTTGATGACGGCGCGCTCGATCGGGTCCCGCTCGTCGCGGTAGATGAACACGTACGGCCGTCGCACAACCTGAAAACAAAAAACATGTAATAAAGAACACCTTGTATGCAATACAGCGATCAAATATTGACGAGATATATTATTTGATTTAATTATCATGCGGACTATAACCATCTGACAATTGACAATCATGTTACATGCTATCTGACAAGTGACAACCACGTTACATCGCTATATGACAGGCGGCAGTTCACAGCATTTGATTTTTCTTTAGACGTAAAAATTACTATAGAAATCAAAAGATTCTGCCCGACGTGTAGACATATTTAGTAAAAAAAGTGTGTGTGTGTGTGTGTCACATCCGACGCACGACAGGAGTTTACTTGCACTCCACTCGCACTCGGTATGCAATGCGAAGCGACCGACGCATCTTCGGCTAACATCGTGTGACTCAGTACCGTGTGACAGTGTGACATCGTAGTTTGATTTTACTTCCCATAATTTTTCATACCCCGGGCTTATATATCAAAATCGATTGTTAAGGAGTAAACTCCAAAAGTGACATCGGATTTGGTTTTGTCATGCCTAAATACATCGAAAACGATACCAATGACGATTTTTGACATGACAGTGTCATCCGCCATCTTGGATCCAAAAAGTGACATCGGATTTGGTTTTGTCATGCCTAAATACCTTGAAAACGATACCAATGACGATTTTTGACATGAGTGTCATCCGCCATCTTGGATCCAAAAAGTTTCATATTAATGAATTTAAACATGTCACTCATTGAATACAATAATTAATTGACACTTCGGGTCCCGTCGTCTTCCGATTGAGATCCAAGTTTTACCGATGCGATGGAAACATATTATTCACTATATCTGTATGCAATGCGAAGCGACCGACGCATCTTCGGCTAACATCGTGTAACTTCGTGTGACTCCGTGGTGCGACAATCTTCGGCTAACATCGTGTGACTCCGCCGTGTGACATGTTTTTGTGACATCGTAGTTTGATTTTACTTCCCATATTTTTCATACCCCGGGCTTATATATGAAATCGATTCTTAAGGAGGTAAACTCCAAAACATTTAATTTCATAAACATAAACCTTATGCATAAACCGAGAACCATTATATAGATAATGGTACGGAACCCTTCGTGCGCGAGTCCGACTCGCACTTGGCCGGTTTTTTTTTAATAGAGACCTGTTCATAGACATTGTTTGATGGTATGGTTCTATATTACTATTGGTGTTACGCTCATTTAGAATTGTACATTTTAATAAATTAGTAGTAAAGTAAATAATAATTCTAGCTAGAACTAAAAACATTCATGCAAAATACAGTGAACTAATCAAACTATACATACATACATATTATCACGCCCGAAATCCCTAATGGGGTGGGCAGAGCCACAAGACTACTTGTGGCCACGTTCGATTAATTAGTCCTAAGATGGTATGATGAACCGTATGGTGACAGGTGATCAGCCCATCGCCCATACAGATAGTCCACCATGTTGGAGAGGACCCGTCCCTTAGTCGACTTTTACGACATGCTAGGATGATAAGCATCTGCACGCATTCTATGCTATTTCTTCACTCCCAGTGCAGCAGAGGAGTGCAGATCAAACTATAGCGTTAGGTAAATATGAAATCTTATCAATTGACAATCATGTTACATGCTATCTGACAACTGACAACTACGTTAAATCACTATATGATCTGTCATATAGTGATTTAACGTACAATTGTCAATTGTCGTCTGCGACAATTGTCAATTTTTCATACATAGTGAAATAAAACGACAAAAATCGTAGATCGTTATCTGACAAATGACTATCGCCATACACCGCTTTCGCGATGATGTACAGTAGACTCGTGTGCCGGGTACGGGTGCAGCACTGACCAGCCAGCGCTTCTTCCAGCCGTGCGTGCCGTGCTGCAGCACGTTGAGGTGCCCGCGGCGCGCCACGGCGGCCGACACGCGCACCTCCTCGCAGTCGGGCACGTACAGCGCGCCGCCGCCGCCGCCGCCGCCGCCCGCCCACGCCGCCATCGACTTCTCCAGCAGCGCCCGCTCCGGGGAGCACAATCTGACAGAACAACTATTATTACCGACAGTTTCCAATATATTTTATGAGGTATTGTATTATAATTATATCATTTTAAAACTGCCACAAATTCAGTCTGGTATTCTACATACTTTTAATAGCGATTAATTAAGATGTCGTTTGATTGCAAGCGTAACTGTTAATTCTAATCGCGATAACCCTCGCCTTCGGCTCGGTTAAAAAACTAACACTCGTGGTAATGGCAGTCTTTCGACTATACTCACTCGAAGCTGCTAGCGCTGTGCACGGAAGACAGCAGGCTGGGCGTGGAGGCGTCGGCCGACACGCCTTCGTCCACCGGCGTCGCTGGCGATACCGCTGTCTCCACCTCCTTGCCTTGCCCTATTCGTCCTGAGAACACACACACATCTACTTATGAAAAGCGAGTGAAATGCAAACGCAACACGCTTGATATTTCTCACGATATTTGGATAGTAATTCAAGAATCGAGCGTGTATATATGGCCATATCACGAACCGTGAAAACCCTTACTCGATAAAAGTCAAGCGTGTAGCATTCGCCAAATAATTGCTAGAAAGTTAATCGAAATAGTGTTGATGGATTTTAGGTGAAATGATCTTGAGAAAGGTATGGTTATATCATAATAATACAAAACAGCACAGATAAATTAAACGCCAAGGCAGCTTACACTTGCATTCAAGTCTCAGGCGAAATCATTATTTGATCGTCACTATCACTACTCGAAGACATTGTTTAATTACTTACGAATAACTTATTGAATTTTCAAACCGCAACACAACAAATTTTGCTAGTTTCTAGTTTTGTTTGACGAATAATTAGCTTCCCGCCACGCAATTTTTCTTATTTTTTTTTTATTTTCAATTATTTGACGTTTGTCTATTATAAATATTGGCGTTAAGTATATTTTTTTTACGTAATTATTAACCGTATTAACTAATCGTTTTGTATTTAGATAGTAATACATATGTCGTAATTAAATTAAGATATAACCTAAATCTCATAAAAATATATCAATTAAATGAAGGTGTATTGTGTATGTGGCTGTAAGGCTTAATTGCCTTAGTCTTAAAAGAAGAAATTACTTTATGCAAAGAGCATAAAAACCCATTTTATGCAGCCTACTCTCGACATAAAGCACAATTTTACGAGCATGAGAAGTGAAAAGTGTATTTATTTAGCAATACATAAAAATAGTTTGAATCTAGCAGCACTTCCAACAGGACTATCATTGCTGAGAAATACTGCAAGAAATTCACCAGAAAGTCGTCATTCTTTCTCTAATTGAATGTATGGTATGGTACCTTGCATGAGCTTGAGGAACTTGGTGGCGAGCTCGCGCTCGCGCGGCGTCATGTCCCACGGCTCGTACAGCGCGTCGTCGCGCGCCTGCGCGTGCGCGCACTCCGCCGCCGCCTTCGCCGCCATGTTGCACACCTCCTGCGCACCATTCAATTAATAAACAACTCGTAACGGGCTAAACTAGAAAAAATATACAACGCGCCTAAGATACTTGGGTCTTCTGTCGTACTTTGGCCGGAATCTTCCGACAGTGGCCACAGTCCAGATGATTGGATTAATGTTCTGCAACCAGCTTCCAAAAGACAAGGTGGTTTCTGTTCCCCTTTTGATGGTAACAGTGTCAACTTGCCTTCTCGGTCTTGGTGAAGTCGTTGGGCGCGACGGTGTTCTCGTGGCCGTGCCGCAGGCGCTCGCGCAGCGCCAGGAAGTGCCGCGTGCGCCCCACCTGCTCCAGCCGCGTCATCTTCTCCAGCTCCCACTGGAGAACATCAGCGTGTAAATTACACTCGGTCAAGTATTTACGGAAAATACCTAGTGTTTTTCCTTAAATATACAATTACATGAGGATGAGGCATCATGACAAAATACTACATACATATAATATACACCAGAGCGCCTAGCACACTAGCTTTTATCGCGCACATAAAGCATCTGTCACTTTTTAACTATTTTGCGGGTGTGAAAGGGACGAATGCGTTATGAGGGGCTAGCACGACATGCCCGCTCAGTACATCTCCGTCAAACTAGTCAAGGATGCAAGGGACGCACTGATCGACAAATGACGCGCGCGGGTTGTGGTAGACGTGCAGATGGACAATGTTAATAGACTACATTTGAGAACTTCCCTCGATCTCACTAAAATAAATAAGAGTAAAGTTTTGCTGCAATGTGAAAGTAACTTTATAGTTTTTCAACTAATCAACTTGAAGCCGATGTGTAAGCTTATGTGCTTGCTTACCTGGTGGTCGAATATGAGCGAGTCCCCGCGTGGGCGCCATCCGTGCAGGTTCTCCTCACCGCGCACGTAAGTGCCGCTCGTGTCGAGCACACGCCGCTGTCGCCTTTGCACACCTACAACAATAATACTTTATAAGAGGACGACCTCGTGTCACCTCCAATAACCATTTGCTAGAGAGTCAGGAATGTATTTAATAAAACATTAACAATGACTGGCACACAACGCGCAGCTTTAACTGATGGGTCTAGAAGCATGAAAATTTGCACAGAAGTTACAGTACTATTAAAATAAGTTCACCATTCGGCCATCCCCGGTTATTGTCGGTATCCCTCGTTTTTCACATAGAGTATATCAAATTGAAGATATGACCTTTAAATATATTACCCGTTATCCTATTAAACACAATACAACAGAAGGATGTGAGCAACAAAACCTCCTAATATAGCTCTACCAACAACAAGTAAAACAACCTTAATATTGAAATAAGAAAAATAATTAGCGACTATTTATTGACAGCATGACACGCATGACAAATATCGTACTGTTACCTTACGTAAAATAGTAATTATTGATTAATAAAGAATAATGTTTTTTTTTAAATATCTTAGGTAGATTTATATACATCAATAAATAATGCATGTACACATCGCTTCTGTAAACTTCTTAGGTCTACTGGTAACTGATGTCATCATGGCAGGTGATATACATTGCGTCGAAATCGCAGCAATGTAACTTGTGTCATTCTCGTCTCCGGCTTTAACCGAGAAAAGTCGAATCGTTAAGTGATTTTAATCGTACTGTACTTATATACCGTAAATTTGTAATAGGAAAGGATTATTGAAAATTCATCCCCCGAGGGGTCTTAAAAGGTCTTAAAATGGTGTGTCAAGCTGGCGGCACTGACCGGGCTCGAGCGCGCGGTGCAGCGACAGCTCGTAGACGCCGGTGAGGCGGTCGGCGCGCGCGCAGCGGGAGCCGAACAGCGCGCGGCGCAGCGAGCGGCCCGTGCGCGCCTCGCGCCCCACCACCACCAGCGACAGGTCCTTCGTCACGATGGCGGGCCGCGCGCAGTTCTCCACCTGCCACCCGCAGCGTTTGCAACAAACACTCCACAATCAAACGCAACTCGATTTTTTCGATGCCATTTCCGATATCAATCAATACATATAAAACAGTACTGTGACTCAATTATAGACAACGTACAGCGTAAACGGGTGGTCCTAGAGGGTTGAAATTTGGGGAGACATTCCTTGAGTACCCTAGAGGTGCACTAAGGAGGGATTTTTTAAAATTTGAAACGGGTGACAAAGTTTGTATGGAAAATACCGCGGGCAAAGCTGTGGCGAGTCCACTAGTATAATACAAATAAAATCATTTATTTAACAACCGGTACAGTACAGAAAATAATAACAGACTCGTTGGGCGCTAAAAGGGGTCATCGCTCAATGATATGTCGGAGCGAGCCCAGACTCCGACTTTCAGTAGCGCCCTGAAAGCTATCCTAAACTTAATACAATCGGTGACTTCACTATTAAACACTAAGAAAAAATATAACAAAGAAAAAAAGTGTGAACATTTTAATTTCAGTACTTTTTACATACTTCTATATTAAACTTAACATTATAGAATGCATACCTCGAGATACGCGCTGAGCGTTATGTAGACGACTTCTCCGTTGGCGCTGACTCTGTTCAGCAGCGGCGAGCCGTGCAGACTGCTGTCCCACGCCGCTTCAAACCTGGACACCGCACACAATATTAACAGACAATAAATATATAAATAACATCACACCAATAGCCAAATTCACAAAGGCCACTCAAATTGATCTTTAATTAAAGTGAAGTTTGAGTGACGTTTATGTATAGGATTGGAATGTAGAGACTGGTCGGTGAGTGTGGAGGGAGACAGCAGGTAAAACAACACAGGTTGACAACTAGTTGAGGGATATTTAAGTATTTAATCTCGAATGAAATGCTTAAGTGGCGTTTGTGAATTCGGCCAAAAGACGCACCATCAACCAAGCCCCAAGACACAAGTAAATTATCATTTGAACATATGCCTCGCGATCTTAGACTTTAATAACTTTTCAAAAATGATAAATAGACACGAAACAAAAATAAATGGAAGTACTATAAAATGTTTTTTAGATTCGCCCAGTTTTATGCTTTAACAGGAAAGTAACGTCCGGCATTACTGAAAAAGAATACGGTACAAAACACGACAGAAAGAATTTGATGTCCTAAGGGCATATATAAATAAGAACTTATCAAAATTTGTTCCTATTGTTAGCTAGACCCGTATTCATATTTGGCACTCAACACTGATACCTCACCGAGTTTCTTGCCGGCTCTTCTCAGTAGAGGATTTTTTCCGAACTGGTGGTAGATTCATTCCTTGACCTTCATAAGAGCTTGTAGAATTAAGATAGTTTGACTTTGACTTTGACCGATTCTTAATGCTAAAAACACTACTAAAATGCAATATCAGTCATGAGCCTAAATATTACAAGTATTAGTATTTGACCGTTTGATTTCCTAAAGTCATAACCACATATTTGTATGAAAACGGAACTTGATCGTGACAATAAATTATTATTGCTAAGCTGTACTGTACCTGAAGACAGCCCTGTCGTCCAGAGTGGGGCGCTCCCCGGGGAATAGACCGAGCGACAATGCGCCGTCCTCTTCGCCATCCGCAGTGTCATCGTTGGCTTCCGGGGAATTACGGATGCGACCTACAAATAATTATACTCATACTGCATACATGTATTTATAATATCACGTATTACTCAATTCTTGATTAAATAATAAACTATTAATACTAAAATAACGTTAAAATTATACAACTGATAACTTTTTATATCATACAATGAGTGATTGATCAGCCATGTCCTAAGTTAGATTTAATTATAATAATAATAATAACAATTGGTCCTAAGGGCCAAGCGGGAGGGAGGGCGCCAACGACGAGTTCTTGCAGCGATGCAGTCGTTCGTTCGAACGCGCGACGTGACTAGATTTGCATTGTTAATAACAATATCTCGTGAGCGTCAAGTTGGCGTGCCGGTCAAAAATATCCAGGATGTGATGATTCCAAAAATAGTACCTAAATAGTACCGAAATAGTACCCGGTACGAAAAAATTGTACGTTTGTAATTTTGGAGATATGAGCCCCATTTAACTGGTACGCTTACTTGACGTCAAGCTGGCCTACCGAGTCTAGATCTCCAGAATGGTACTATTCTCAAAATGTTTGTATGTTCCAAAAAATAGTACCCAAATACTAAGTAGCTCGCGAAGTCTAAACTTTGTAGATCTTATAAAAACTGGGACATTTCATACCAAACGGGTAAAATATTGTGCACCGTCAAGCTGGCGTACCCGGCCGAGATCACACTGAAAACTATTTAATTCCTAAACTAGCTATATACCAAAAAATAGTACCTGAAATAGTACCCCTCTTACGACAAAAACATACAACAAAAACTAAATGGAAAATTGAAAAAAAAATTACGCCAACTTCTACGAGTACATACAAACTCATTTTGGTACAGTCGAAAACAAAGAGCAACTTTATAACAAGTAGTGAACGACTTAAAAACGCCCTACAGGAATCACCCAGCTATATTTTAAGTCAGTGGTTCTTAACAGGTGGTCCGCGGACCACTGGTGGTCCCCGCAAGCACCCGAAGTGGTCCGCGAAGCCATCGGAAAAATATTAAATAAGAAAACGAGTCAACAATCCTTTATTAATTTTTATTTACTGTATTTACCTCCAAACAGTAAGTGGTCCACGGCAAGAGAAAAAGATTGTCAAATGGTCCCTCATCACCAAAAGGTTAAGAACCATTGTTTTAAGTGATTCGTTCGAAGGTAGACCTTAAATTCTCTATTGAACAAGATTTCATTGTTCGACATTGTTGTTGCGCATCCAATTCGGTTCAATTCGGCTTTTCTGTAACTAAGTGTAGCGCAGTACGTACCGACAACCAGCTCGCGCACGTCGCTCCACTGCAGGTCGGACGACGGCTCGTGCAGGATGGTGATGCGGATGCGGCGCTGGATGCCCTGGTGCAGCAGGAACAGCCCGCGGCAGGGCAGCTCGTCGCTGTGCTCTACCACCTGCAACGAGACGCTATTCATTCATGCGCACTACTTGGGGTATTTATCGTGCTCTCTCAATTAGCTACAGTACCCATCATACCACCTGTCATTTTTCATTTTGACATTTGACACTAAATAATAAAGTTTCATATTAATGAATATAAACATGTCACTCATTGAATACAATAATTAATTGACACTTCGGGTCTCATCGTCTTCCGATTGAAATCCGAGTTTTACCGATGGAAATATATTTTATCTACACCCATATCATAAAACCTCCATTGGTTAATCAAAAACCGTATGAAATGACCACCATTTTGACAACCAATTAGGAAAAACCAGTGCTGCGATAAAGAAATAACATGACTTCTTTATCGTTTTTAGTAAAGAAATGAGATTAAATTTGGAACAGCTGTCAAAACTCAAGTGGGTCTCTATTCTAGTATCCATAGATATTAAAACCGTTATTGATACGAAACGTCAATTCAGTATGTTTTTTTAATATAAACTGCACAATATTTGATCTCGAGTGACGTGAGAATAGAGACTTCATCCGTTTGTCTATGATTTAAAAAAAAAATGGTCTTGACGGAGGATCGTATTGCCGCCATGTTGACGTTTTGCTGAACGAAAGTAGAATTGTTGTTGAATTGAATAGAAAAAGTTGTTTGTAATTTACATTTTAGTTGAAAATATGAATAGTAAGTAGTCTTCTCGGAGTGTGTGTGATGTGAAAATGCGCCGGTTATCGGAAATATGCAGCCACGATTGCAACAGATAACTTGTTGCCAGAAAATATTGTTTCTGAACCCATCATGGAGGATTTATAATATGTGTGTAGATAAAGTTATGTATGCAACTCTGCATAATTTGGCCTTAAAACACACGTGCGATCTTATTATGAAACTCGCCTATCGGCTCGTTTCATGAAAACCGCACTAGTGTTTTAAGGCCTATCATTATGCAACCGTTGCATAAACTACTAATTCACTATATCTGTACTTATTTTTCTACTAGACAGTTTCTTCCCTCTCTAACCTGATTATAAAGCATGAGACGTAATTTACAACCTTTATTCGAAATGTGCGCACGTACATTAACAAGCGCTGTTTATGCAACGTATGTTCTCATGGATACATCTGCAAGCTCTGAGAACCAATCGCGTGTATACGTGATTATCTTTAGAATTTGGAAAGAATAGCTAAACACACAGAAGAACAGGTTGCTTGACCTGCCAGTCCCGCAGCGCTCAATTTCGATCTCCACGATACCCCTTCGCTACGCTCGGGTGATACTCACGGCGGGCACGTACTCCCCGCTGGGCGCCAGCTCGCAGATCTCGAACCACACGAGCAGGTCGTGCTTGGAGTGCAGGTGCGAGGAGCAGCACGGCGGCGCCACGCTGGCCGCGCCCCACTTGGGGCTGCGCACGGGCGCCGAGATGGGGATGGAGGGCGGCAGCATGCGCCGCGGCGGCGTGCGCCCCGCCACTGGACCATCTTGCTTAGCGTCCTGGGGGAGAAAACATCTGATGCATAACAACTAAAAAGAAATACACTATTTTTATGCGCCTATCAATAATTAAGGGTTCGTTCCACTTAACGTCCGCAGTGCCCCCGAACGCGACCGCTGAAATTGCCGTTCCATTTATTTATTTATTTATTTATAACGCCCAGCAAGATAAATTAAATTCACATTATAATTTAAAAAACTATAATCATATCATTTTCAAACATTCAATTTAGAATCAATCTCACATTATAATATAAAAATTTAGAATCATAATACATAAAAATTCTGTATACAAAATATAAAATACACCGCTTCTATAGCCCATTAATAAAACCCCTCATAGTAGCTGAGTTGCGACCAATTGTCTGCGAACACATCAGCATCCTGGTTGTGTGCTAGAAACTCGTTCAGAGAGACAATCGCTCTAGTGGTAGGTGCATTGCTACCCTGTAGAGTTAACGTAAAAACGCCGCGGGCGTTGTAGGCGAAAGTTATAGGTGGAACGCACATCTCGAGCGCTCTCTGCTCACAATGGCAGCACGGATTGGAGTAAAATCTATATCTCTACTCTATAGTCCTGCCAATCGCTAAACTTAGAGACTGCAGCTTATTTATGATGTTGCTGTTCCACGCAAAAATCACCTTTGAAACACACGGCGATTGGCGATTGTAAAAGGTCTAGTTCATGTTCAAAACCAATAATTATGATAGATTTGTTTAAACATTGATCTTACCTTGTGAAGTGGGTGCTGCTGATAGTGTCCGAAGACTTCGAAAACGATCGGTTGCGTTTTGATATAATCGACGAAGGATTTGGTTACTGGTACTGTGATCTACAATATAAAATGAACATGTAAGAATAAGGGAAAATTTGTCTAGAAATCTTATATATTATGGTTAAAATATATGATTATTACACATACATTCTGAACGTGGTAGAAGCCGAGTGGTGTGTTCTTTCCAGCGTTCTTAACGGGTTCTGTCGAGAATGCATCTTCATTGCGGTGAAGGAAGCTGAAACAATAAATGGTCATAGAAGTTTTTCAAAACGCTGCCTAAAATATTTTTCCACTTTAAACATTTGATATATAATAGGCGTGTTTCCTGAAAAATTCTAATGAGTCCGTCATTTACATTATTAAAGAAATATAGAACACATATTTTTTCTTTTGTCAATTAAACAAAAAATGACGAAGATATAGTGCGTTGAAGTTCCGCGTGACGTCACGACTTTGCACACTTTTTACCATTCAGTGACGGCATGAGCCCCCACTCCCGAACTTTGATGCGCGTTATCTTTGTCAATTTTGATAGATTTGATAATGTAAGAAATACGTGTTCAATATGTTTTGATAATCTAACTGTCGGACTAATTAGTTTTTTTTTTACCAGGAAACATCCCTATTCAAATTAATAAGAGAACTGTAACGCGAATTATACACTCCTCATTGTGAGCTCATAATACGTACCCAGACCATATATTCTAGACACCGCTTAGCCTAACTTTTAGATGCAAATAAAGCCGCTAAGCTTGCGGGGCTCGGGGATGTCGTGTGCGCTGTGATTGGTGCATTCAAGGTCATGCACTCCCTTGCCCGTCTGTAGGCCCAGCCCAGGTCGCCCAGCTATGCGAAGTCTATAATGGTCTGTGGGCAGGTCCAGCTGCAATCTGCACTGAACCTTATCTCCGCGACGCAAGGACTCACTTGAACTGGCAGAACACGTCGGCGTAGTCGGTGGAGACGCTGTGCGCCTGCAGCACTGTGACGCGGAAGGTGAACTCCTTGCCAAGGGTCAGGTGTTCCGGTAAGTCCTCCTCCTTCAGCTCGGAGGCGAGCGAGCTGTCGCCGCGGCCGCTGTCTGCGTCGCATTCGCCGCCGGCCAACTCTGCAATAGAAAGGAAATTAAACATTGGCACATAAGTCCTGTTAATTTAACCCTTATCCGGGCAGAGGCGTTTTATCGACCGCATACTTGTATTTAGAATTTTAATCTTAGTAATTACATGACAGATGCAAATTCGATAGTATTTATTTTAAAAAAAATGGCTTTTAAATGATTCCCTAGTATAACTACTACCTGCTATTTCAAAGTAGCGATTAGCGGTTACACTTCTCAATGAAAGATAATGGCTTTGTTTGCCAGATAAGTACCTATGGGATAGGGACAAGAAAAATAATTAGTACTTTAAGTAAAACATTAAACTCTATTAGAAATTTACGTATCATATCATATCATATCATGTGGCCTGCCGGGTTAAGCAGGTTTTATACAGTTCCGCTCAATGACATTTCGGTAATGATTGACAAAAAATACGTGTTCAATATTTTATGATAATCTAACTGATGGACTAATTAGAATTATTTTTTTACCCAGGAAACATTCCTATTTTACATTTAGAAGACTTCGTTTCGAATTGGACCCAATGTTTTTTCTATTTTTATTTGTTCTCCAAACAACAGCTGCACGGCGCCTATTTTCCCGTACTGTACCTTCAATCTTGATGTTGGAGTCGGCGACGTCGATGCGCTCCTCGAGGTTGAGCGCATTGTTCTTGTCGACGACGCTGGCGAGCGTCTTGAGCCGCGAGCGCGCCGGCGCGACGTCGTCGTCGAACGATATCTTCGCCGACTGCTTCACGCCAGCTACGAACTCTGCGTTATCTGTGCAAATCGACGACGCGGTCAGACTAGTTGTTAGACACCCTGCCTCCGAAGATAGCGGTCCCGGGTTCGATCTCCGGTAAAGGCAAATATTTGTGTGATGACCACAAACGTTTGTTTCTGAGTCATGGATGTTCCATATGTATTCAAGTATTTATTTATGCTATATAAGTATGTAAAACACAAGAATTTGGAGCTTACTTTTGGAACTAGATTGTGTAAAAGATTGTCCCCTGATTTATTTATTTAGTTATATAGGTAAACGTGAAGTCCCTTGGTCACACTGTGCAGGTACAATGGTCCAATGAGAATTGGACTATGCCATATAGGCATCATAAGCTTCGGCTAGAATTGAATACCTCTGGGGTCTAGTTTAGAGCATAGAAAACATAAAATACACATGTGATTAGATGCTTAACATCACGAAAACCTTTCCTTTCCTTTCCTAAACATTTCATTGTTTTTTAATTCTCCTATTTGAAAAGAAATCATTTCTACCCTGCGTAGCGAGAGTAAAGTCGTATTTTGCTCGATGCTGTTTTATTTAAATTTATTAGTCATATCGTTTTATTGAGCGCGATCCATTTGTTTTCTCATTGGAGAAGTAAAAAGCAGTATTTCACTCGAGGGAAACCTAGGTGCTTATAGCTTGAATCCCTCGTTACACTCAGGTTTCTATGTTAGAATCCCTCGCTTCGCTCGTGATTTTGTCCTAGAATAGTCGAGTTTTAGTTCTTGAACTCATTACTTGTTCTCTCTTTTCTATATAACTGACCGAATGTATTCGGTGACTTACTCTTATCGGCGTCAATGACCGCCTGCACGGCGACCCGGAGGTAGCCTTTCACGTCTCCTTTCTCGTTCACTATCGCGACCTTGTGAATGAGCGGAACCGGATACAGGAGGTTTGACAGGTAAACGAAGCTCCTGTAAAATAAATGAGCTCTTCTATATTGGGAATATTGGGGCCAATTCGAAAGTGTGCTCGCTAAATTTAAAAGTAATTAAACTCAAAATACGACACGCCAAACTTTGATTTTGACAGCATTGCGCTATAGTATGTATGACTTTAACGTTTCTTATTTTAAGTTAAGGATTTTTAAATTATGAGGATACCGGGGCCAATTCGAAACGTTGGCTTCTTAATTTAAAATTTCTTAAACTTAAAAAAAGAAACGTCAACTTGTTTTTTTTTTTTATGTCAATTGACTGACAAACGAGCTGACGGCCCACCTGATGGAAAGTGGTCACCGCCGCTCATGGACATCTGCAACACCAGAGGTGCTGCCAATGCGTTGCCAGGCTAGGGAGGACGGGGAATGGGGATGGGATGGAGAATAGGCCTCCGGATCTCGTCACTCACCGTACGAAACGCAATAGCAAGCTATTAATTTACGCCAATATTCTGTGAGAGTGTGGTACTACCCCGGTCGAGCCGGCCCATTCGAACAGTAATCATCTAGTGAGGATTACTGTTTGGCTCTACCACTACAGAAATTTGACAGCTTTAAAGATTTTGACAGCTTTGTGCTATACCAAATCACGTTTGACATTTCTTATTTTAAATTTAGAACATTTCAAATTAAGCAGCCAACGTTTCGAATCGGACGCACCGTTTGCAATTAGCGGTTATTCGAAACACTCGCTGATAATTACAGAAGAATAAGTTTTTCTTAAAAAATATTTTTTTCTAATAAGCTTTTTGCCCATTCGTCGGTGATAGTGTGAACTCGGATATGGGCAAGCTTTTGCTTTAACAACCCGCCAGTACTAGATTATTCTGGTAAGCTTTTATCGATTTTAAACCTTGTTGCTATGCTCAACTTCGCACGTATTTCCGAAGCTGAACGAAAATTGTCGATGTTTCTCACCGTCCGACCATACGGAACCAGGGGAACCGGTCGTAGAAGGGGTCCCCGCCGGTAACGGACTCGACGTTGTGGTCGGGCGACGTCGGCGACAGCTCGGCCTCGTTGTGGTACATCTCTCGCATCAGCTCCAACCGTTGCCTGCAGACAGTATGAGTGTGAGCGAGACAGATATAGTATAGGGTTGAGACAGTGTAAAGGCTTTTGTATTAAAATACTTTTATTTAGTGCGTGAATTGAAAAGATTCAGGACTCCAAAATTGCCATATCACATGCGAAAACTAACCTCAAATATATATTTAGTTCAAAATTAATTTTACATCTGCAATTTGTTGTTAAGTGTATGAAATTTTTTAAAAAGCATAAATATATTATTCTTTATAATATATATCAATTAATCCTCATCATCAATTCATTTTGCCCATGTGAATTAATGAGATCATTCAACGGCCCTAACATGCAAGACACAAAGACAAGTTAAACCCGTTTATCTCTCTGACTATCTCTTTCGTCGGCACTAGTGTGAGAGAGACGCACTTAGACATAAGACGGTTTAACTTATCCTTGCGTCTTGCATGCCTGCTTGTGTCTTGTCTGCGGGGGGCAGATTATACAGTAAAAAAAGTTTGCCCTTCAGAGTCCCAAATTTCTTGTATGAACCTTGACACTTCCGCTTAATATGGAAATAACCGGGATTATCAGATTAACAGCTAAATTATACGAGTTAATTTAAGCTTTCATTAATATCATTTTCAGAAAACAATAAAAATGTATTATTAATACTTTTAAATAATTATTTTGATGCCATGCATGATGCACGATGAAATAAAGCACTATTTTTTGCAAAGCCAGATAGTTATAATATGTTAAATAAAATTAGTTTTTGTAATTGCAAGCAAAGGCTTAGGACGCGTTTTTTGTTAGCAAAATAAAATCTTGTGGATTTTTTCTTCTTGTACTTCTTTTTTATTTCACTAATCTTGTTAATAACGCCCTGAACAAAAATACAAGCAGAAATAAATGCTCTGATCTACTTTAACCTTTTGAACGCCACAGCAGATTTACGTGCCCCTGACGCCACGACATGCCGTTTTCCATACATTTTGTCGTCTACAGCCGTCACTCGGCGTCCGAGGCACGCTTTCTCGCACTCAGTCGTGGCGTTTAAAAGGTTAAACAAGCATTTTTACAGCGGTGGAATTAAATACAATTTTATAATTTTACTATCATTTAATTTGTCTGACACTACTTTAGTGTCTATTTCCCAATATTTCAACCTCACAATTTTTTTAACCACACGTACAATGGTCTACAATTTCTGTTTACTTGAGAATTATATAAAAACTCAAAAGAACGTACATCACATGTGGACATTGAAATTTAAATAAATTATGTCTGATACAATAAAAAATACTGGGTGTATTTGAATGGTAAGGAAGTTGTCTTAAAGAAATACCAATTTATTTGCTAAGAATTTATTAAAATAATAATTTTACTCTGTCATTGAATTTGTGGCTTTTATTCTCAGACAACTCGGCTCACCTTGTTTTAATAAATTAATAACAGACAATACAGAAGTCATGTTGAGAAAGTTACATCGCATGAAGCGTTCTAACTAACTTTGAACCGCAAACAAATTAATAATATGGTATATGTATTTGGGAGAGAAGCTAAGAGTACACCGTCGCGAAAGCCAATCAGCGCCCCGTTCAAAAGCGGCGAATCCACAGGCAATAATGCCATAATTACTCTCTTAAAATGTTTACATAGAAACAAAACAGTTTCAATGAAGTATTATAATAATTTTAGGATATAATCTTAACTTAATATTACAATTAGCTACTGACGCTTCAACTGTCGGACGTAGTTATAGTTTCATTTTTCAACCGAGCAGACTTAGTTAAAAACAAAGCCTTTGTCTGGCCATGGAAGAGGCTAACCGCCGGGTTTGTAAACATGTAATAACTACATTGAAAGTTCGTTAAATTATCAACTCTATGGCTTCCGGGTTCACGCGAAATATTCAGGACGGCCATTTTTTTAAAGGATAATTAAATTCTACTGGCTTAATCCGTAGAGTCGATAATTCAACGAACGTTCAAAATAGTTCAAGGTTTTCGAGACCTGTTTTTACAAACCCATGTTCTGCGGTTAGCCTCCTCTATGGTCAGATAAAGGCTTTGTTTTAAAACAATACTATTGCGTTAAGTAGATCAGCTTAGTTGAAAAAAAAAACTATAAAGGCTAAGTAATATTCTTACCTTACTCTATCATATATCTTCGTCCCTCTCTGTTGGCGCGTCTATAACTGACTGTTAGTTATTGTTTTGTTTCTATTCTAGTGCAATGCGAGGCGTGGAAGCCGGGTTGAAACTGCATCAACACACGAATAACGTTGCGACCAAAAGCCGTCAACACATTGGACCTTTTTCTTTTTTATTTACGTGATTAAGAAGAATGTTTCAAAAAGGTAATGGAAAGTCATGCTGCCAGATCAAGCGAACCCGACATTGTTAGTTTTTATGATAGGCTAGCGATATCATCTGCTAAATGCAGCGTCCAGCCTAAAGCAACGACACGTATGCGTCGCGGTCCATTGTGCGCCAGCGGTCACCAACCTCGAGGGCAGCAGGTTGGCTAAGGACAATCGCGTCTGCTGCGCGCACGCCGAGATACACTGCAGTATGTCGGGTGACGGAGCGGGCGCGGGCGCGGGGGCGGGCGCGGGCGCGGGCGCGGGGAACTCGTCCTCCTCGCACGAGCTCTCGTTCATGTTGTAAATCTGGCGCATTAGCTCCAGCCGGTGGCTACGAACAATACGGCTATGTAGCCTAGCCCTATACTGCCCTAAACCGATCCGGAACAATAACTATCGCTTAATATGCTTACGCGAGAAGAGCACGGTCTGGATCGGTACCTACACTGAGTACGCGTTACATCGACCTACTATTAACTTTCTCATAAGTTTATTTTTATTGGTTAACGTGTTCAAATTAATGTACTCCGCTGTTAGCTAGCAGTGAGGGTATTGAGTACTGGATAACACAGGTTTAGTGTGACCTAGGTTTATTTATATTGAATTTGCATACGTCGATATGACGAGTACGCTAACGATTTCAGTTGGTTGAGATTTTAAAAAGATTTCAACTAAAGACACAAGGAGTTTTACAAAATAAAGTTATATTTTAAGTTGATAGAAAATAAGTTTCTTTTTCCTTTTTCCAATTTCAACTAACTGATCGCATAAATGATGAGAACTAACGCAATAAAATTCTAAGTTCTTTTTCTAATCTACTATCAGAAAAATATAAAAAAGACTTAAAACATTCCCATTTCTAATATGGTTATTACTAACACGTTCTCATAATTTAGCAAATCTATTATAAAAACTGTGATAAAATGGAAAACATTAGGAATATGTTGACGAAAATAGCACGAGGAAATCAGAAACAGAAAAAAACAAAGCGGCAACCAAAATAAGCGCTATTAAACATATTTTTATACATTGTCAACTATACATTCATATGTTCATATGTATAGATAGATGTACTTACCCTTATTATACTATATTTACAACTACAGCGATAAAAATACCATATCAGATACCAATTTCGTAGCGACTTTACTATTTTCATCATTTTACCGACAGGGCGTTAGCAAATCAGAATCGTTTTAAACTCTCTTTTAAATCCGAATAAAACACAAAAAATGTAAATTAAGAGAAACGGACAACAAAAGGCAACTGAAAAAACAAAACATAAGTGTGAACCGGTTTTACTTCCAAATTTGGTAAATCATAAAATTAAACGAATGAATAAGTTCGAATACACACCCTTACATTATCATGCACACGGAAAACGAAACATCACACCACATATTTGTGCCTCAATTCAATTTATTTCGTAAATAAATTCAACTTAACATTGTGTGGTGGCAATATTTTTAATTCCTACATTTAAATGCAATGCCGTATCCCAACCAGTTGACCTTCAAACAGGCTAAAAATAATGTCAATGCATACACAAAAAATCCACCACACACTTCGATCAACATTCAATATCAATCCCTTATTAAACAACTTGCCATTCGATAGTCTATTATTTGGCTGCACGCAGCATATGGCAAAGTTTCAAACAATTAATCAAATTTCATGCAAAATTTTGTATTAAAACTATCATTGATATTTTACTGAATTGATGGTCACATCTTACCAAATTAATTATTATACATTGTCGTATTGTCATTTTACAATATATTTATGTATATTGATATTTTTAAAACTTCAGCGAGAGTGATTTTTAAGTATTAAGTTTCTTATGTCCAGGCTGTTTTTTATAGTTGGGAATAGGTAAAATTTGTGACAATGTTGAAAGACCAATATTTAGTTTCAGCGAAATGAAAATTACTGAATTTAATTTTAGATACAAGCGTGCAGTAATAATTGCTTGCTCACGTCATACCTCAATCAAAACACTTAGGACGCTTTCAATTAGAGCCTGTACGAAGAAGCTGAGCGACCTTTACTTTTTATTGAAATAAAACATTTTTTCCGGATTCGTAACTCCTATCCACTTTTCTAAGTTTCTCTGGGCGTGGCCCCATTCTTAATGTCTCAATGCATATGTCGAAGGCATATTATATAAATCCGCCGTTTACATACGGCGTCGTCAGTTTACAAACGCTCTCTGTTATGTAATATGTCGGAGGCAAAATGTATATTGCCGTGTCATTATACATAATTACTGATTTTTCATTTTTATTATCTACCAGTCATATTACATATGTATTATAGATGGTTATACCTGGAAAACAAATACTCTGAGGCGAAGTCGACGGAGCTCCGCAAAGCGGAGCTCCTATTCCGCCTAGTTGTGGCGCTTCGCGCCTTGACAAAATTCCAACCTAACCTAACCTATACATTCGTTGAGCATCTTACATAACAGCGACCGTTTGTAAACTGACGACGCCGTATGTAAACGGCGGATTCATACAATATGCCTGAAACACATACACCAAATATAGTAGTATTAATCCAGGAAGACGCGCCCCACCACAACTTTACGTACATTTTACGCAATCGTGCGACGCAAGATTAAGCGGTGGAGCGCGTATTCCTAGATTGATACCTACCTCAATACCTCAATCAAAAATGAAACCTAACCTATGCTGTTAAAGTTTATATCGAGTTACCGTAGTTTCTCGAGAGTCCAGTAATGCGTGGCGCCGTTCTTGGTGTCGGTGACCTCGACGGCGACGACGGCGGGCGCGCCGGGCCGGTACTCGTCGTCGGGGTCGTCACGCGGCGCCAGCTCGGCCGGCAGCGGCGAGTACGGCGTGTCCGTCAGCAGCGTGAACTGGAACTGCACCTTCTTGCGCAGCTCCACGGAGATCGCGTTCGCTTCCTGGTTATTTAATATACAGCGTGTACATTTCATACGGGCGTATATCTTGCCCACCATGAAAGAAATTTTGGTAAGTAGTTTATTAATAAAGAGTTTTTTTTTTTTTTAAGTAGGACTGAGCAGCAATGTAATTTGTCCTTTGATTTGACAAATCTACTGACGTTTATGTAGATACGGAAATCGATTAATTACTTAGATGCGTACTCAATTATTTTGTATGTAAAGTAAAATTAGGCAAATAATAACAAAATGTATATATGTAAATATATAGGTACGACACTGATCGTCATTGAAATATACGTCCATATGAAATTTTACTTTATAAAATTTGTATTAGTAATTTGATTTCAAATAACTGTAAATGGTTCCGGAACTGGTGGTACTTTCACTTGAGGAACGCGCAGCCAGCACCTAGTGCGAACAACACTATTTCATACACGAGGTAGAGGTACTAACCTTGAGGAATATAGCGTTCCCCCAGAGGTCGTCCCGGAGCGAGGTGAACTGGTGGTACTTCCACTTGCGGAACGCCCACGCCGCCAGCCCCACCTCGCGCGCCGACCAACACTCTGTCTCAAACAGGGGATTCACTAAACCGAACGGAAACCAAGTCAGTGACAATGGAATACAAAATAAAAAAATGACTTCGTGTTAAGAATGCAATAGTTAGTTAGCGCTGTAACACTGGCCACTAAAGGTTCATGGAGATGTTGAGGTATGCTGTCCAGATATCAGAACAAACTCCCATTTTGCAGTCGAAATTATAACTTTGAACTTCTACTACATTCGTACAGGGAATGGGGTTTGTAGCCGATCTTCGAATTGAGAAGTATCAGATTGTAAGAACTTTAAATTCTCAATACCAGCTAATATCCGTGGTAATAATAATAAAATGACCGGACAAAACGTTTTAGTCTTCAGTACGGATTAGTCGTATCAAATTGTCTGGAATTGGCAGACTTAAATCAGGTTTAATGACTAAGATTTTGGTGCAAGCCACCCTTAAAGTAGCATAGCGATTACTAAAGAGTTTCTAAGAAAATAGTTGCTGTAGTAGTTGATTATTCATTAGTTTTCTCGAATATAAACGTTTAAAATGATTTTTTGCTCCCGTTCCCCTGTATCCAAGTATTTAAAGGCTCACCGAATATATCCTCATCGTTGTGGAAATCTTCTGGCGTGTAAGAGCTGTACATGGACATGGTAACGCTCTGCTCCTCCACCTGCCTCTGCAGGGCGTCGATGCGGGCCTCGTAGTTCTGGAAGAATTATAAAATTTAGTTTTTGGTCAATAATATTGATTGCAAATCTGATCGATGCCGTCACATTTGTAAATAACTTAATAGTAATGTGAAGCAATAACGGGGTAAATTTCAAGTTCGAGCTGCAGGCGAGGCCTGATTAACACGGCTTTGTACAATTGCTTCCCTACCGCCGTTTAACACTATATTGATTTGTTTTTTTTTTAAGATTGCGTATCATACCTTCCTCTGCTCTTCGAACTGTTGGTCAGCGAGCTCCTTCTCACGGCGGAACTGCTCCTCCAGGCCGAGCAGACGCTTCTGCATCTCGGCCTTCAGGTCGATGCCCTGCTTCTCAAGCAACTCGCATTGGGCAAAGTCCCAGTCCACGTTCTCCGCGTCTTTACCTAAAGAAGGTATTTAGATAATAATTAATTGACATCAAAGAAGCATCGGTGGGTTGTGCTGAGCCCGAAAAACTTTCATATATTTTGTGCACAGTATCGGCTTACTGCCGAAGCCATTACGGTGATAAATATTAGTGTGAATCGTCAGCTGCTTCCGACTTCACCGCGCACCCTATTTCATACGATGGTAGCCATTAAGACTGCGATTCCACGAGAGCCAGTAGACTAAAGTGCTAACTGATTATGTGCTCTGTCTCTTACGAGATAAGGTATATGTTCTCACCGGCGGGGTCGGCGGGTGTCTCCTTATTGACGACGGGCTCCTCGTGCGGCTGACCGGGGTGAGTGAAGCGGAAAACGTGGTTCTTGCCCAGGATCACGCGCGAGCCTGTCTTCAGGATTATCGGCTCTGTCACCTTAGACATGAGGTCACTATTAGAACAACGGTAGTGTGGTATTTGTTTTGGATGGAGTATGGTCACGTAAGGTGCTTGTAAACGAGCAATTTTTTTGGAAATTAATTTTGCTGCAATTGAGGCAAGCCCCGAAAGTTTATAGTTAAACTTTTTGTTTCCAGTAGTGATGAAATAGGTAATCATTTTAGGAATAACCCAAATTGCAGCAATAAATTGCTAGAAAACTAGGCCGTGTACGAGCTCCTTTAGGCAGGGAAAGAGTTGCTTTCTGCAACCAGTGAATTTGTCCAGGGTAAGCTTTAAAGGATTTCTGTGGCATATTCGCCGCTGCACCGAGTCACATACACATACTGACATAGTGAAAAAATCATATGGTAAGTAATGAGCTATGAACGCGCGCGATTCCGATACGCAGCGGCAATAAGGTGGCTGCTGCTGGGTATTTCCTCATCGCGAACATGTTGAGGTCACTCTTCGCAGGCAGAGCGGGCAGCGGGGCTAAAGACCCTCACCCCGCATGCCCCGCAAGATCGACCTGTCGCGAAGCACGTGAGACCACTGTAACTATACCTCTCGCCCGTTGATGTAGATGAGCGCCTCCCGGTGTGGGATGAGACAGATGACGCCGTCCGTGTTCTCGAAGATGCAGTGCTCGCTGAGGATGTGCGAGCCGCAGAGCTGGATGTCTTGTGGCACGTTGGCCTCCGCGGTGCCGAGGCGGGTCACACCTGCCCAACAGTACCGAGGTAAAGTTACCAGAAGTCGAGTTCGCAACTCGGAAAGGCAAATATAAAGACTGACTTTTGAAAAAGACTTTCGGCTTACCTAATAATATTGTTAAATTAAATATATCAGCTTGTAATAGCTAATTTCTTTCAAGGGTATGAAGTATTACTAGGAAGAGTTTACAAAGTTGAATATAAATAATCAATTTTGAATGTTCTTCTAGTAATAAATTCAATGTGACGCAGTTTCTTACCATAAGTTGCTATACAGATGTTAGGGTAGCAATTCACTTGGCTGTGCTTGCCAAATGAATGCTTTGCATCCCTTTCTTTTGACAAAAAGAAGTAAAGAATTGTAACACAAATATTTGACAAATACCAGTCAAGTCAAGTGTCATTACACAACTACCTTGGAGCATAGAAAGCGTATAAACCAGTAAGGTGAATTCATCCATACTTGTCTTATTTGGTAAACAAGTTTCTAACCTCAAAATGCACCTTTGTTGGCTAAAACAGCTATTTCCTTGACATAAAACAACTGGAGACAATATTTTAGAAGTCACTTTGCGACTTTGAAGCCTAGGATTGCTTTATTTAAGATAAAATAACTGTTTCACCCAAAATTTGCACATTTTGAGGTTAAAAACTTGTTTACCAAATAAGACAAGTATGGATGAATTCACTTTAATTAGTGACATGTATTGGTAACACACCACAGCGTTTATATATTGGTAAGACACTCAAAGAGATTCGTCTCCGTCTATAAGAACATAACAAATTAGCTTCACGTACCATCTTTAATATAATAGATGAGACACTCGGACAGATTTGGGTCCTCGTTGAGGTTAACCAAATGAGGAGTCTTCTTGGGCGAGTACACGCCAACAGTGATGCCTTCTTTGACAGCCACACCCATCTCGGCGAATACAGCTTCGCGCTGCACTCGGATTTGCTCTGTACGCTTCAACTTCTCCTCCCAGGTCTCGTTCAATTCTGCGTGTAAATAATAAAAAATTACAATGGGAATGTGGCTTTTAATATACAGTCTTCCTCCTATTCTTCACAAATTTTTATATATTTTTGTAAAATAAGCGGTTTTTTTTTTCAAGATGCCGCGCGGCGCGCGCGGGCTCTACTCATAGGATGCCGCCGAGGTATCTAACGAAGCTGACGCCGGCGTACACCCACAGGAAATGCAGGTTAACGAGGATAAAAGGTAATTTCATAGTATTATTAAATTAAACTCCTGCATACCGCCATTTTTTAAGCGAATAGAGATTACTACTCGTATGATAATAAACGAAATTTTCTCTATGTCGTTGATACAATCGCCATCTATGAAGGACTAGTCAGTAAGTTAGGAATGGACAACTATAAAAAACCAGTATGTTCTCTGCGAGTTTATAAAAGTACTAGAAAACTTACAATAAGATAAAAATTAAAAAAGCACTTACCGGCAATAAGTTTTTCGGAAGCCTGCAATTGGTCGACGGCCTCCTCGGCAATAGTCGTGGCCGCTCGGGACAACTTTGGCGACAGCACCTCGGCCTCGCTCTTCTTGCGTTGCGGCGATTGGTTCTCCTCAGCTGTTTTGTTAGATCGAATTGTGTTACAGTTAAACAAGGGTAGATATATTTTGCAGTGCATATTTTATTTAAACTGTGGTAATAATTTAACTTTTTGCGTTGGATTTATTTTTGAACGTAACCGTATTAAACCAGAGTGATTCCATGCCAAAGAGTGTCATTAAATAATAAGTTAGTGTCAGGTTAATAGTTAATTAACTTTTCCTTTTGAATATCGGTGCTCTCTGTCATCTTTATAAATATCCCCAGGCAGGATGATTAAATTGTTTATATTTTTAGTAGATATACAACCGCAATAAACCTTAAGACAGCCTAGAACTCTTTGGGTAGCCTTTTTTGTTACTATAATAAAGAATATAGTTAACCATGGTCAAGAGGGGAATTACGAAGCTGAGCTGGCAAAGTCGCAATTTTCGCGTTTTTCATGATTATTTAAGTGCAATTGTGGGAAATTCAAAAATATAGTCTGTGAACATTGTCCATCTGGTGTATTTATATGTGAGTATTTACTATTTATGCAGAAATGTATTATTTGCCAGTTGTGACGTGTCCAGTACCCTTTGTTAGGCCTCTTGAGAAGCATAATAAACTAAATTTCAGGTATGTACACAATGCATGATAATAAGGTAATTGAGAAAAAATCTGTGGCAAAGTCATAAATTTCTAGTCCATCCAGCCAGTTTTAATAATACGCTACATTCAATCCCAATCATAATGACAAAGACAACTGGTCAAACTGCCAGACCAATAAGTGCATATGTGGTCCATTTCAAGGCTCCTTCTTTTAATCATAAGTTAAGAACGTCAAAAAGTTAGGGTTCGAAGTAATAATTATCATTGATAATTATACGGTAATAATTATTTTGATAATTAAATTAATAATTAGAAAAACAGAACGTTAGCACTACCAATGTCCGGCTATTTTTATCTAACACGATTGGACCTTTCGCGAGTATCCTAACCAGGGACCGTTACCGGTATTCAAACTACCGTTTAAATTTAGGTAATAACGGTAATAACTTACTTTCAGTATTTATATTGTTAAATAATTTATTACCGTTTTTTAATTAACTGGTACTTCAAAATATTAGCGGTTTAGCCATCCTTATTATGATATTACCGGTAATATCTGTCAGTAATGTCAATTTCGTGAATGTCAGTCAATTAAGTCAGTGTAATTGTTTTATTTATTTATTTAAGTAAATAAAATTAACTTATTTTACTAGGAGCGATCGCCTCACAGCGGTCGCTATCGTCTTATTTGTCGCTGGTATTGTCTGTTTAATAAATACCAGTAATTAATTGAGTTATTGAAAACAGGTATTGAAACACACATTACAACAGAAATTAAAGTGTTATGCCAGCAATACCTCTATTTCGAATATGGTTATTTATTTTATTATATATTTATTGACAGCTTACTTAACAATATTAAATAAAACCGGTTTTACAGTTAGTCCCTGATCCAAACGCATGAAATATCAATGTCAAAAAAATTAAGTACCTATGCGTTACAAACCAACCAAACACAGAACTTTTTTCGTTTTCTCACTGTTTGCTGTGGTTTTCTCTTTCGTATCAGTTAAAAACTCTACACTAATAAGACTAAGTAATCAGCCTGGATAATTATTATAATAATTATCAAAGAAAATTATCTTGATAATTTCGAACCCTGGTTAAGAATACAAAATATTAAAAATCTAAAAAGTTTATACAAAAGATAAATATGGCAACATTGAAATCTAAAACAGACAATGCTGGGATAACATGCAGTTGAAGCTATGAAGCCTTTCTGAGCAACATATAATATTCATCAACGCCCGTTCGCGACAATCAAGAAATTTTCATTGTTTTTTTTTGTTGTGTATTTTGTTTCCGTTATAACAAATGCCAATATGTTTTCGTTGTAATGTAAGGCCGCGAACGGTATATACAAATAATAACTAAACGTTTCAACAATTAACCAAAACATTATTATATCGAATCAAAGTCTAATTTCTGGTGAAACGTTCAGTTGTACATACAGATACAATAAATATAAAACTATCCCAACCATTCCCATACTATGCATAAATAGACGATAACCAACACCAAGATAACATAAGCGCAGATATAGTCATGTTACTGACTTAAATATCTTGCATAATATATTGATATATACTCGTGAGGTGGACGAGATTGCCTACGAACGCCACAAGCTTTGGAGATGGGTGCAAAATATATCGTTTGTTATTATATATGCTGGGTTGCCACCGTGAATACACGTCGTTTGAAAGCGTGGCAACCCTGGCCGAGGACGCCAAGCGTACAGGTGGGGTGTACAGATGCATAGCGCAAGCCTCGTTTCATTTACTTACTGGTAGGCGATTCTTTCTTTTCATAAACGACTCTACCATCTGGTCCTAGTTCGGTTCGGGTTTTTGGAAACAAAACGTACGTTTTAATTACATGTATATAAGTCGATGTGGCATTACGTCGTTGCTTCTAGCATGGTTATTGACACATTATGCAAACGGTCACACAGTACGAGCTAACCGGTCACACGACGACTAAACAACCTAACTCAGTTACATTTGTAGTGTATAATCTTTTCCCAACGTGAAAACTCGGAACACACGACTAATTCCGAATGCTGCCGACGTGTCTATGAATTACTTATTGTATTAATAAGTGACATGTTTGTATTAAATAAATAGGGTAGTTTATTTTTCAGTGACAAATGTCAAACCACGAGTTTGAAGTATATCACACTGAGATGTTATGACCACCACGATCAAATTATATACAGAATGTAGTGTAAACAAAACTCGAACTACCGAGAATTTTATTGTTCGTCGAGAAATTCCACTGGCCTCCGAAACTCGTTTTTGGACTTTACCGAAATAATCAGTATTGTTGCTATTTTTAAATTTATCATTTTCAGTTAAATATAAATAAATGTTGAAACTAATTTCACAGGCTTGTCAAACGTTTCCCAAGTCTTAATGCTTTCGGCATGACTATAAAAGAAATTCGGAATGATAAAAATATTAACTTAGGTATTAACCACTCTATATCGATTATTAATGACTGACTGACTGAAGTAGCATGATAAATAGGAACATCTCCGAGAAAATACGATGGGAAAGGATTATTCACTACATCTGTACGTGTTTACATGAAACCCTTACCTTCCGCGACCTCGATGCCCTCCGCCTTGAGTAGTTCGCGTAGCTTGAGTATTTCCTCCTTGAGCTCCCGAATGAGTTTAGCGTTGGCGTCCTCATTGACGACCGCTTTGCAGACAATCTGTTTAGCGCGGTCCGCATATCTGAAAGTTTAATAGCGTTAGTCATATTCATCTCCAAAGCTATTTAAATAAGGTTGCAAATTAATTACAGACCTCAAGGTACTGAGTGTTTCGTCATAGTTGATGTCGGCCGGGGATATAGCGGCGATCATAGCCGTCTTCGAGTTGCCTCCGAGGTTCTCCCGCAACAGCCAAGTAAGGACCGAATCACGGTACGGAATGAAGTCAGCTTTCTTTGACTTTTTACTCTTCGAAGCCTGAAATAATTTCTTCTATGAGATATGGAAATACAGACGTTTGGCGGTGCAGATGAGCAGATTAAGCTTCACAGACCATGGGGGCTAGCACAACAAGCCCGCGAGTAGTTTGTCGCTCATTGCGTCACTGTCAAACTGGTCAAATATGTAAGGGACGCACTGAGCGACAACTGACTCTCAGGCAGTTTGTACTAGACGTGCAAATATCTTAAAAAGTCACCGCTTAGCCTAACTTTTACTAGCAAATAAAGCTGCCAAACTTGTTGCGGGATATTGAGAGCGCTGTGATAGAGGCGTTCAACTTTATGCGTTCCGTTCCCCTTTCCTGCCCGCTACTTGTAGTTTTTTGCAGAGTCTATATGTTGTATGTTCTGTGGCTACGTATTAACCATTGTGACATAATGAACCATGTCAAGGCCATTGCTCGCGTTACTGTTTTACCACCTTCATACAAGCCATCTCCATACAAATACTTTATCATTATGCGTTTACCGATGGAAAAAAAACAGCTTTTAACACACACACACACACACAATGATAGTTAGCAAAACCTGGCGACTTACCGACTACGGTTATCCAAACAGACGGACGCAGTGAAAAGAAAGTGGATTTATGAAAAAATCTATTATGCAAATCTAGCAAAAATTAATGAAACCAACAGGCGATATGTGCTGAGTTATCTTTTTAGTTTATAATTAATAAATTAAATTAAAGAATAGAATAACTACAACCGCCTTACTATTGATTTGTTTGCGTCAGCATAATAAAAATACAGGCCTACCAAATTTACAAGTTATCACTATGATAGCATAAACATTAAAAATAGTACATTGTGTACTAAGGACGGTAAAGATGCAATAATGAACGAAGGGACGGACATTAAAACGAGGGCTTTAATGGCACGACGTTCATTATTGCCCTACCGCCCGTGTTACACACCGTATTTTATCAACATACTTTGGAAGGAATTATTTAAAATTAAAGTAAAGCTTAGTATTTTCTAAACGGGGCGGTGTGCACATACATATAGTGCGACGTAATATCATATAAAATATCCAACACGCTTGTGGATCGTATTTTAGCCTAACGATCCGTTTTGCTAGCATATAATCCGCAATTACGAGAACTGTGATGATAAAAACCAATACAAAATTAGCTTAATAAAACACACATCAAATTATCTTACGATTTCAGCGAGCGCGGAGATGACTTTCCCCAGGGTTGTCAGAGACTTGTTGATATTGGCGCCCTCCTTCAGTCTGGTGCCTTTGGCCCCGGTGGAGTCCGCTCGCTCGGAACCGGCCAAGTCCACCAGGGAGATTTTAGACACCTTCAAATAGATGTCAAGTTAGAAAGAGATAAAGAGGTCTGTTGCTAAACTCTGAACAATAAAGTCAAGCCTACGAAGGGTAATACTTTCTTGTAATTACGACACTTTACTATCAAGGGATAGTACATGTATAGCCGAACACTCGTGTATGTATTGCAATAAATAATACTAAAGTCGAAGTTATAGCAACCTGCTGCTGTCAAATTACTTAACAAAAGTAAAGATTTGACCCAAACATAACTAAAATAACCAATAGCGTACACATCTATCTCTATACCTATAAAACAGTACCGTGGTCCGTGGATGACTGACAGAAAATGCACAGCCTAAATCGGTGGTCCTCGAGATTTTAAATTTGCAGGAAATATTCCTCGAACACCCTAGGGGTGCACTGAGAAGGTATTTTTTAAATTCCACCCCCTAGGGACGAAAAGGAATCGTGGTTTGTATGGAAAATACTGAAGGCGAAGCTGTGGCGGGTCCACTAGTCTCAAATATTTTACGTCAGTCTACACATTCTCGTCCTATATGTTTTTCCCAATTGGTCAAAGACGCTGAAGTTCGTATAAAATGTCATTCCATCGAGAAATGTCCTCAAGAAGTTATATTAAACGTAGACTTAAAGTACCAGTATCAACGTAATTTTTTTTAAATAATGGTTTACCTTTTCTGACATCAGGTTTGTGGCCTGGTCGTGTCTCTGTTGCGTAAAGAATATGGTGAAGACGGCGTGGGAGCGCGACGAGGTCTCGTTCATGTTTGTTGCCGCCACCGTCCTGTTGGAAAAAAAACATTAGACGATTAATAGATTTAGTAACAACCTAGAAGTTATACGACAAAGGGTCCCTTATTATCTTATCTTATCTTAGAGGGTGGGGTCGTTGCGGATACACTTCGACCCTATGGGATCTTTTGTGTAATTACCCCTTTCCTAAGCACTATTCCATTGCATTCTCCACCACTTCAATGAAGTGACTTGTGGGGCGCAGTGGTAGTGCCTTGAATTCCCCTGGTTCTGGATATCCATTGCCAAGGATTTTCATTCTTAGTCTGGCGAGGGCGTCACATTCACACAAGGGTCCCTTAAAGATGCTAAATATAAAATCATTAATTTTTTATTTTTACAAGACTTTTTACTAGCATGGTACGTAGTAGTAGGTTAAGTCGTAATAATCTTGGAGCTATGTCCATTTATGTCGACATAAGACACACAGATCATACTACTATAAGTGAGAGAGGTATTCTGAGAAAGATGTAAGCGCCAAGGGCGTAAACACAGAAAACCCTTCAGAATTACCTGGCCTTGTTACCCTCGTCGATGAGATCGTATATATCCTGGTAGGAGGTGACGGCGAGCTTGCTCAGGTCCTCCACGTAGGGCCCGAGCGCGGGGTGCTCGCGGACGCGCAAGTTGCCCTTGTTCTTGGGGTTCAGCAGGTCGCGGACCCGCTCGCAGTATATCTCCATGAAGGATACTTCCACCTGGTTGAACACGATAGAAAATTATTTATAATAAGAGGACTATTAGGATACAAGCTAAGAAAAAATCCACCTATAAAATTGCGGCCATTTATAGGTGGATTTGGCGGCTGCATTTCAAAATGCAGTTATCCTGATAGATTATAATATATGATACCATGTAGCTGGTCTGATGATGCATAAGAACTCCTCAACGAAACAAGATAGCCTCACCGCGTTTGGGCTCGTTGGATTTTTTTAGTTGAGTACCTAGGTAGTGTCCATGGTGTAATGATGAAGTCGGAAGGTGGCCATAGCATCTCCTCAACGAAACAAGATAGCCCCGTCGTGTTTGGGCGCGTTGGATATGTCTGGGCGAGTACTATAGCCCTAGGTGGTTTCCAGGGCGTGATGATGAAGACAAAAGGTGGCCATAGGAACTCCTCAACGAAACAAGATAGCCCCGTCGTGTTTGGGCTCCTCGGATTTTTCTTGACCAGTACTATAACCTTAGGTGGTGTCTCAGGTGTGATGATGAAGTCAGGAGGTGGCCATAGGAACTCCTCAACGAAACAAGATAGCCCCATCGTTTTTTTGAGCAATTTAATAAAAACTATTATAAAAAATACTGTACATCTTATAAGCTAACTGTAATAAGGTTTTTATTTATGTTTTCTTTTGTTTTTTATGTCAATTGACTGACAAACGAGCTGACGGCCCACCTGATGGAAAGTGGTCACCGCCGCCCATGGACATTTGCAACACCAGAGGTGGTACCAATGCGTTGCCAGTCTAGGGAGGATGGGGAATGCGGATGGGATAGGGATGAGGGAATAGGCCTCCGGATCTCAAACCGATCTCCGGATCTCGGATCGGTTCATGATTAACTTCCACAACTTTTAAACTGCAACTTACCGAATATTTCAGGTCGTCGGAGGTGGTCTGTCTGATGCGACGGAACAGATCCTTGCAGATCTGCGGGATGATCCCTTCCTGGCGGTCCTCGCCGCACCCCATCATAGTGTACGATTTGCCCGCGCCCGTCTGACCGTACGCGAATATGCATATGTTGTATCCTGTAGGGAGAAAAAACAGTTAAACCTTATGCCTATTAGAGCGTATCACCACACGGCGATATTTCTTCATATTTCTTCACAATGGGGAAGATGCATGAAAATCAAAATGCGGTTTAAATGATATATTATGAAACAAAAGCATATTACAGAATAAATCAGATCATTTTGACAATTAATTTTTATTTTATTAAGGGTCAAAACTAGTGAAAAATACATATTGGTTTATAGTTCTGATTTAGTTTTTTTGGACATCCTCCTCAAATTTTTGTCATGTTTTATTTCTACGATGTTGGTCTAAAAACTTATTATAGATTTTGTTTAAGCGCCATACATTTTGTACAGTCTAGCGAATGCTGTTACGTCATAGTTGTCGTCCATTTTGTATGGAGTGTTTTTGCGAGTGGTATGAACAATGACTTTTCAAAGCTTCATAACTCATAAAATAAACAACATAATAATGTTTTGCGTACACAGATCTATTTCTATTACACAGGACTTTCCAATACAAGATGAAAAATTAATATGCATCTTCCCTATTACATGCTTGATCATAACAAAATATTGAAAAATACGACGTTCTCAGAGCTTTATAAGACGCCTCTTAAGACTTGTCAAAAACAAAAAAGTTTTGATTACTGTTTCCGTTTTCTTACAGAAAATAGTGTATCAAAAGTCATATAACCATCAGTTACATGCCTCGAACAAATCATATCAAAGTTACGTAACAATAACATAACACCGTACTTTTTAAAACGACTACACAAAACAAATGTTATCTCGGCGTACGCGAGAGAAAGCGATGTTGTTACGAAAAAGTTTCCGTGTTCTAACGAAAGTAAATGTGTAAATAAATGCAATCGCACGAGCTATACTGAGTGCTGTTCACGATAGCTCGTGGGATTGCATTTATTTACGCCATTAAAGTAATATGTTACACTAGAACAGATATCTCAAACAAATGACAGCGAGCACTTGATGACGGAGCGGGCACGCACGTCGCGGCCGGCGGTGATCGTTTTGCTATAGGCGTTTGTGCCATTTGGCCTCAACAGGCTTTACAAAAAATCAAGTTGAGGCGTCCACTCTAGTATACATAATAACTTAAAGATTTACACACAGAACCTAGTAAAAATTAAGCTACACTAAAAGAAGAATAATCAATTAATTTGAATATGAAATAGCGAGGAAATCTCGGGATGTATTGTATGTTAATACTTTTTCTTTGAAAAGTATTCATTTATTCTTAGTGTGCAAAGCCCTAAAAAATAGAGATGTCTTTATAAGTAAAAAAACTGTTTGGCTATCATAAAACACCTCGTAGTTTTATTGTATACACCGACGTCAAAACTTACGCGCAATCTGAATTTACGAAGCCGGTGCTGATACTGTATTTCATCATGTATATTTCATATTAAAATCTATTTAGAGGACTGTGAACCAACGGCAAAAATCCCCTTTTCATACAAAAGGTGATAACGATTTCCACCCCTTAAATGTTAACCGATTTTGACCAATTTTTGATAGATTGTCAGTCAGAACAAAATCTAGGTCTATACGTTTTTTGAATATTGATTAAAGATCAAGAAAGTCAAATAACGCCGAAATTCGTTTTGTATTAGAATACTTAAACCAAAATAAAACTGAATTTATTGATTATAGTGAATTAATCAGACCGTATATACCTAAATTTAGTTCTGACTGACAACCTATCAAAAATTGGTGAAAATTGGTTAACATTTAACGGGCGGAAATCGTTATCGCCTGTTGTATGAAAAGCCATAGGTATACACTCCTCTTAATATTGAAGTTATTTATTTTAATAAAACAATATCTCACCGTCGAAAGCATGCTGCAGCATCTCCTCCCCGATGTCTTTGTACACCATAATTTGAGAGGAGAACTCCGGATCGCTTGGCTGTAAACACAATAACGTTTTAGACAAGGAATCTGACTATAAATAATACTAGGAAACTTAATAACTAACTGCTTAACGTTGATAATGCATTAATTTCTATTAGATTAAATATTTTAAGTCATGAATGAGCTATATTGGCTGGCTATATGGAATCAATATATCTCGCTAGAATTTTTCATGTATTAGTATCATCGAAGTAAACAGAAAAATAATATTTTATAAAATAATTTATATTATTAATGCAAATCCGACCCTGAGACGCCGACTGCCGAATAATTTTACATAATTATAGAATGGCAAAAACCTCTCATTTTAATTACTAATTAAGCAAATTGGAGAATTAATTAAATCAAGTACCTACTTGGATTTTCAGAATAATTTTACGGAAAAACCTTTCAAGAATTTATTTTGGGTCAGATCTGAAATTCCAAAACGGTAGTATAATTTTAAATAATGCTATTTAAATTGAACCTATCCTCAGTTAAATAATTGGGTTAAAAATTAATATTGAATATTGTAATTACAGATATAAAGTAAACATACTTTGCAGGATTAATGTTGTCGTATCAATATTTATGTACAAGTACTAAGGGAAATTGTAACAAAGATAAAAACCTCGGTAATGAAACCATAGACAAATAATCCTATAATCGAGTTGCGGCTAAATCCAATATGGCGACCGCCGAAAATGAGCAAACCGCTGGCATGGCGATTGGCGGGAAATCTTATTACACTGCCATTGGTCAAACAAGCACGAACGGATATCGGTTCGACGGTGGGATGAAGAATGCCTCTATTATTGAGATGAAAATGGCAATTACAACTTTGAAATGTTGAAGAATGATGTTCTGGGAGAAAGACGCTTACGAAGAAAAAGAATAATTCCATACAGCAAGCTCCGTCTTTTTTTTTGTGACATAATCCTTTTTTGGTTTTGAAGAGAGTATATTCGTACAAGATAGCAACCTTAAACATCTATCAAATAACGAAGGGATTTTAACGTTTCGTAGCATTTCTGAATGATAATTTGAAATGTTATTCTATACCTTTTTAGATTTTTATTCATATGTAAAGTTAAGGGACAGTAAAATAAAACGCGAGTCGTCTCGAAAATGTTGTCGTGTGGAAAGGCCCTAAGCAAGCTGAACCGTGATTTCCATTAAAACTTCTGTCGCTGTATTGATGGAAACCCGACCCCTGGAAAGCGACGCAATCTCCCTTCACTATTGATTCGGTACACGAGATGGCGTCTGCTTCAGGTATATCTTATTTACATTATTTTCCCTATAAATAAAAAAGCTTTTCGGTTGATAACGACTTTTTTTCACTTCGAATCGCAAAATTACGTTTGTTCGAAACAAATGTGATGATATACTTACATTGTGAGACCAATAAGAGAAATCGAAGTTGAAGCTTTTCGCGGCATCTTTGTTCCCAGGAGGAGCTTTTGGATTTACTATCACTGTAACAAAATAAAAATACATCAAACTTGTTATTGTTGTTTCCAATTGGAAAGCAGAAAATCAACCACCACCACCATCTGCCTTTGTAAGTCTCTCTTATGACATCGCCTCTTTGGAAGATTGTCTGGAAGAGATCGCTACTTAGCGATAAGACCGCCTATTGTCTACCGTGTTACCTATTTATTTGTCTTTTTCCAATATGTTTTATGTGGTGTTCAATAAAGAGTATTTGTTTTCTATCAACGTCTTATTTTTAGGATTCCGTACTTCAAAAGGAAAAAAGGAACCCTTATAGGATCACTTGTTTGTCCGTCTGTCTGTCTGTCTGTGTGTCAAGTCAAGACCTTTTCTCAAGAACGCGTGGAGGTATCAAGTTGAAATTAATATCAAATACTCAGGTCTGTAATCACCTGGAGCTGTGAAAAAAACAACCTTCTAAGTCACCGCCATCAAAAGATACGGCCGTTTATGCTACATATTTTGATACTCGCAGGGGAAACAAAAGGGAATCAAAACCTATAGGGTCCTTCCGGTTGACCTAAAGTCATCAAATTTGGCAAAAAGCAATGTCTTATAACACAAGTCAAGGAAAAAGTACGAAAACTGTAAATTTGTGGTTACATCACCAAAAAAATAGTTTAAGAGGATAAGCTTTGCAAAGTCGTAACTCGTAACAAACTCGACGGTTTCACGGAGATAGGAGCTTGCGAAAGTAATTTTTTGTCTTAGGTATTTCATGGGTAGGTTGTAAATGGTTAGCCGGTTGTTGAAAACAAATTTTTTCATTATGGTTCCGTACCTACAAGGTGCTGTCTGATTTAATATGTAAGTACGGGTTGCCCGGCGCGCGAGACAGACTCGCACTTGACCGGCTTTTTTATTGATGATCTTAAATCTTTTGTGGGCTAACATAAATTTGACCGTGGCTGATAATTCACACTGTATTTGAACAACAATTTCTCTTTACCTTGAAATATTTTTGTACTAATTTGAGCAGTCCGAAAATGGTTGGATATTTAGGCAAATTTGAGTAAATTCGACTCTCAACAACAGTTTCACATAATGTAGGTAATGTCAATTGATTTACGATTCGCCTCGCAGTATTCTCATTTCTGCTATCATCATTTGTATAATCGATCCTGGATAAACCGATTAAAAGAAATTGAACAAGCAAATGATAATATCAAAATGTTTTAAAGCTAACAATATTCGTTCAACACTCAAACTTCAAACAAAAGACAAAGAAAGCGTAGTCCTTTGACGCGTTTTGCAATTGTGAACCCTTATACTTCGATAGCTACAGATCTCTAAATGAGATTCGTTGACCCGTAAAAGACAAGGGTTTACTTTGTCTCCAAGAGTCAAGAGACCAGAGGTCATTGTCCTGTTAAAATAAGTCATCATAACATAAGAACTACAGACAAACCACAATAGGGATGTTTCCTGCGTAAAAAAGTCGTCACTAAGGGTAAAAGTGTGCAAAGTCGTGACATCACGCGGAACTTCAAAGCACTACTTATATGACAATATCTTCGTAATTTTTTTGTTTACTTAATTGACAAAAGAAAAAATACATGTTCAAACGTTTTTGATATTGTAAATGATGGACTAAATCGATTTTTTCAGGAAACTAGCCTATTTCTTACGTAAAATTAATCCCTGTAAAACAAAGTGAGATCCCGATTTGGATCCAAGGCGATTAGCGAGAAAGCAAGCTATTTTGTTCGGGATCCTAAATAAGTAGAAACTCAGAGAAGGTCATAAGATAAAGCAGAAATATTTTAATTAATATTATTGTTTTAGTCGACCGAGCGAGCGAAGCGAGCGAAGCGTCTCCGTTTCAGCTTGGGTAAAAATGCTTTCGTATGTCCAACGGATGTCCATTTGTTCTCGTCTACAGCTCGCAGTTCTCAACCGATTCTCGTGAAATTTTGTGAGGAGGTTCGGCAATTGTAAAAAATTTTTTTGGCGATAAGTTTTTCGAAATATTTCAAAATGGCGGAGATATGGAGGTTTTTGCAATTACTAACTTACTGGCGGTGTTGGTAAACTGACTTGACCTTTGTCGATGTATGGAGATATCAGTTTTTCAACGGCAAAGTTAAGTTTGTCGCAAGGCCAATCATTATTTCTTACTTTTCAAAGGGTTTTTGTTTTGTTTTAGATTCAGTTTTTTTGAAGTCTTTTGTCGCGAGGTCTACAGCTCACGGAGCCACTAGTTTAGTTTAGTTTTATATTTAGTAGAGAGACAGTAAACACATATTTGCGACCGGCACTATGTGTGCGTCACCGTGTTGCTTGTACGGACGCCTGCTACGTTACACTACACAAATAAAAGCTGTATATTACAAATATTTACCAGCTCACGCACACATAGCACCCAACGCAAAGATGAGTTGCAGTATCTATAATAGTTTTTGTATGATCAAATATAATACGGTTATTATAATACTTGATTGCGCCTGAAATGGCGTTACCTTGTCCTGTTCAGCAAATTGGTCACGAACTTGGCTAGCCAGTTTCTAAAACTATCTGTATAGACGAAACCATAATTGGATAGAACACAATGTTATAATGTTAGTAATAACCACAAAACCGCTGATAGCCAGCCCTAGCAATCAGGACTCGTCAACCCCACCCAAATCATGTACCATCTCATCTATGTGTGATCTAGGTAGTCTTTAAAATAATTCAGTCTTTGTTAGCTGTTCCGTGAAGTTGATAACGCTCAGGCAGTCTGCCCGACGGCCCGATAGACGTCAATTGATCAGGTCGATCGAAACCGCTTTTGGTTTTACACAGTTGAGCGATTGGCGACTAGCTGCCGTCCCGATCAAGGTCGTTGGGAGCCGATCGATTCTCAGTGCCCGATCAACTTCTACACGATCTGATTTGTACCCCGACCTGATCAAAATCATCTCTGGTGGGGACCGTTGTCATCCCGACTATGTCGCAAGGCCTTAAGTCAATAACTTAAGGTAAAAAAAGTGGCACTTGATGCGCACACAAGCTACAATTCGTATAAAAACACCCAACGTGTGCGTGTAGTCAGTCCGTCGCGACGTATCGACCGACGGCGTCGCCACACTGTCGCGGCCACTTTAGAATTGCAAACTACTACTAATAACTGGGATTTAGCTCCCAGTTTGAAGGATAACTGAATTTCTAAACGCGCCAGCAAATCAAAACAGAAATATATTGCGTAATTATGAAGGTCACTTCAAGTGCAATTATACAACATAGTTGATATGCATTCGTTTGATAACACCAAACGAACACTAAAGAATCAAGAATAACGTACGCAAACAAACAAATTTTATAAGTAAAGTGGATTTTAACTGAAAAATATGATTCATTCAACGTCGCGTTAATAGAAAGGGGTTACTAATCCTGGTTTAGTCTGAACTCTGCCCTCTTCCACCACCCACCTCATCTGAATGAGTCACCGCTGCATCCGAATGCAATACTACGATTTATTTTAAACCTTAATATCCAATTTAATAAGAGCTAGATTGTGGGATAAAACTTTATTGATCTATGCACATTCTGAGAGAGAGCAATGCAATTTAAATGCAGGCGTTGCTTTATAGAGGCACATAGTGAGATACATACATACATACATATTATCACGCCCGAAATCCCTAATGGGGTGGGCAGAGCCACAAGACTACTTGTGGCCACGTTCGATTAATTAGTCCTAAGATGGTATGATGAACCGTATGGTGACACGTGATCAGCCCATCGCCCATACAGATAGTCCACCATGTTGGAGAGGACCCGTCCCTTAGTCGACTTTTACGACATGCCAGGATGATAAGCATCTGCACGCATTCTATGCTATTTCTTCACTCCCAGTGCAGCAGAGGAGGACATAGTGAGATCAACCTTGGTATTTGAATTTTCTTTCTAAATAATTTAAGGCTGGTAACTGGTACCATTTTATCATTGGACACAAAAGCCAGACTGTTAACGAAATTAAAACAAGGCTGAGAGGATTAAAAATAGAAAAGGTTGTCTAGCATTTTTGCGTAGGAGATCGCATTAAATCACTCTATAGGGATTTCCGCTTCTAAAAAACAAACTTTATAAAACAATGTTACACTCTATAAAGTTAGCTTTTTAACCAGAACAGTTTATTTCCCTATTCGTTGCTGTAGTTCTCCTGTGCAACTTGTATCACAATAGGTCGGCCATCTTGGTAAGCGGAAGCAGTCCCGTCCACCGGTTCCGGCAACACAATCCAGCAACAGGAAGTTTACGATGCCTCTATCTGCTCAACATTGTGGTAACATGGCTTTGAACAAGGTCAAAGCGACTAACTAATATAAAAGCTCCTGTTCTTCATCCCCATTTCACTTATCACATCCCATCAAACACGAATTTCAGACAAATCACCTATACCTATGCACTTAATGGTGAATCTCTGGTTTTTTATAGAGCTATTTCATTTTATTCCAGGCACGTAAATTACCCAATTACTTAATCATTCTACCAACGTTATTTATTACATTGAATTTGTCGAATACTGACGGGAAGGCGGAAACGCCAGAAACAAAGGAATACTGAAAACATTAAATAAATAAAACATTTGAAACGAAGTATTAAAAAAAAAGCTTAATTATTCACTTGAAAGACATCTGACGACAGAAGCGTGAATATCGTTAAACAATGACAATGACGTTTAAAAGAGGTCAAAGTAGGAGAGAGTGATTTAACGAAGAGGGCAGGCGGTAAACTGTGCGGAATGGGGCGGAAAATTTGCGCGGAGAACATTTGTTACGACGCCTAGCTTTATTTAGGGTTTATTCAGTTTCGTTTCCAGAAAAAACATGGCCGGCGAAGTCGTCAATTTACGCACCAAAAGCCTTTTTCACTCTTTAAGCACACATTATGAACAAATTGGTCCAATATTTATATGACTCATTTCACGACTTCAAAGGATCGGTAAATTAATTTTCTATAATCGAATATTTTGCTGTGAGCAAGTGATATCATAATTTTTACTTTTATAATTGGTTTCGTTTTGATTAAGGAGCGTTATAACAGACTTCATCTGACCTACATAGACCAGTTTCGAGAGTTTATCCCATTTATCCCGTTTCCCGGTCTGGAATGAGCTCTCGAGCCGCAAAAGGGTAGAAAAGTATCTGAAATTACACACAATTTCGAGCGAAATAGCAGTACAAAAACGAAATAAACCCTACGAGGAATTCGGTGGAGAACCTCTACCTCTACCTCCATAAATAGTTAAAGTCGACTAAAAAAGATACGTAACGTAATACAAGGCCACTAGAAAATATAGTTTAGTCAGTCTCACTTACATGATTGAGATTCTAACCAACAATAAATCCAATAGGTTTATAATACAATACAATACACTTATTGAACACCACAAAAAGAACAGGAAAGCATACACTAACAAAATAAAGTCAGGGATTAATAGGCGGTCTTATTGCTAAATAGCGATCTCTTCCAGACAACCACAACATAGAAAATAACGAACAAAATAGTCTAACCTTGGCAGGTGGTGCAAAAATGAAGTTAAAATGTTTAAAAACATTTTAAGGAATAAACGAACGGCAAATTACTGAAACGTTCTGCTTTCAGTACTTACCGTCGTAAAACCGCCTACAGTTAAGCGTGCATGTTCTTTATTTGACCTTAATGCTATTGTAAAAACATGAAAGCTAATGGTAACAAGAGAGTTGAATAAAAAAGAAAACTATAAAAAAACGGCTAAGGGCGGGATTCTGCGTGGAAACAGAATGCTGAAATCCAGCTAGACAATGATAAAAGGATCTTCTTGATTTCAGAAGAAACGAACTTGACGTCAGGGCGTCTATTCGACATTGCCTAAGCGATTTTGAGTATGATTTTTTGCGATGCAACCGCCTTATTTGACAACTTAATAAGAGCTATTATATCGTAGCAACATCGGCAACGTCAAATGGAGGCCCTGTTATGATATGACCCGTAGCATTATAAACCTTACAAATGTGAGTTTTCTTCTAGTAAAGTGCGATCATGATTACGACCGGCAAGAATTTAAATATTATTCAACTTCCGTTGAAATGGAAGATTCCTCGGATTTCTGAAGTGGAGTTGGCGCTAGCGGAAACGCGTCGAATCAACGCCTCCAAGGTCCGCTAGGAATCCAATTAAGCGCTTCAACATAATAAGCGCAGAATCGGCCAATTCTCAAAATCAAGCACATATTATCATACGAACTAAGAGAGAACTGCAAAGTAACGAGCGGCAGACAAAGGCCAGACGCCACACGTTTTCAAATCAGATTTACTTAAGTGTATTTAAGCATTAGAATTACCCGCGATCACTGAGGGGAACCATGAGGAATTTACGAGAATCGTCGGGCGCCCCATGGACGAGGTTTATGGGGCTTAATGGAATTTATGGTTCATTGGAGCGCATTGCGGTGGCTTAAGAGCGCAAAGGTCGCTGTTTACACAAGTTTCTAGGAATGTACCGATATATTGGAAAGGTTCTTAAAGTCGTGCAGCGTGCGAATGGGAAGTGCTGATTTTAGGCATTCACTGACTATTCTATGCCTACCTGCACACGAAAAATGGCAGTAGTATGTCAAAACGGCCAAGTTGAAAACAGTGCAATGACACACACATTTCTCAAGACCTCCACAGTATATGTGGTGTCTGAATCTCGAGCTAATTTTGCTATTAAAAAATCTATCCAAATTTGTTCATTCACATCTTGAATTATATAAATAAATACACTTAGATGTGTTCCATTTGTAATTAAAATGGGATTATCTTCTATATGTATTACAATGCATGCGCTAAAGCCCGTTGATGGTGTGTTGGTTGTAAACCTTAGGTAGGCACTTAAACAACTTCGCCACAGTATAAACAAGTAAGCAGTATGTTGTCTCGGCAGTGTCCTCGAAATAATTACCTACGGCCGCTCGGTAATAATATTAATTATTTCTACTTCGTTCTTATTTCTAGTTTCAAAAGTGACACTGTACTGTATGTATATATATATATATATATACGTGTGTACGGTATACCGAAGTTCACCGAGATATCGAAGCGCGTAGTTTCTTTTTGTATGAAGATGGAATACTGTATACTTGATTATACTGTGACTTCGCCGCGTGGGTGTTAAAAAACCCTCGCAATGTCCAACTAATGCATATTCATGGTGTTAGGGCAGTATTCTGCAGAGTGACGCACTTAATGACGTCACAACCTTTTACAACTCAAGCTTTTACACTTTCGCCACAATGTGGCAGTGAACTTGGAGTTATGAACATAAAATATGAGAGACATGTCCGCTCCTGACATCATAAGATATTATTTTTCCTTGAATGGTTCAAGTATGATTATTTTACGTGAAAAAGGGATGAATTCGTTGATTTGCATTATAATAAGGGACAATGAAAAATATACAAGAATTGTTCTCCAAAAAACAAGAGTTCTCAATTTAATATGAAGCAATATGTATATAAGGCACTAGTGGACCCGCCACAGCTTCGTCCGCGGTATTTTCTATACAATGTTTATCACCTCTTTTCACCCCTTTAGGGATGAAATTTCAAAAATCCCTCCTTAGTGCACCTCTAGGGTACTCGAGGAATATCTCCTCCAAATTTCAATCTCTAGGACCACCCGTTTAGGCTGCGCGTTGTCTCTAAGTGAGTCACGGTACTGTTTTATATGTATTGATGATGATAATGAGAACAAATTCAATCTCCCATAGACGTGTATGCCGTATGAATGAGGGCTGGCTCCTTATTGCGCTTATTACTAACGAATAAGCCTTCCTAGAGTTCAGCTTTTAATTGCCTTAACTAGAGGAGCAAAGGAACAAGAGCGAGCGAGCTACACGACAATCATTGCCTTTAGGTCTCCGTAGCCAAGCTAGGAATCCGACACCGATAGTGGATTTATTCCTCGCTCACGGACAGCCTCCTTGTACAGCTCTGGTGGACAGCCAGCCTCATAGTTTGTCTCGCTGTCATTATACTCTACCTACTAGCTAGCTGGGCTGGGCTGTTAATCCGTGAATTGTTAAAAAACGAGGTTAATATCGTCCAACGGATTAACGTCTAAATTTAACCTTTAAGCGGACCCCATACATACAGATATGCTACCGAAAATTCAAATACAGGAGTACATTTTCCTTTCATAAGTTTATTTGAACTTGATTTAAACATAAATACAAAATTGCATTTTTTTAAGAACAAAACCACTTAACGAACGAGGATGAAGTTTCCCCTTGACATTGTAAACGTTCGTAAGGTTTCGTCGTGTAACGTTGTGCGAAACAATAGTACATTGTGCATCTAGGGCCGTAAGAAGGGGATAACTAACGAGAGTCTGTTAGAAGCCCGACGCCGATAGGCGAGGGCTTTTATGACTCGAGTTTGTTATCCCCTTACTGCCCGTGATACACACAATGTTTTTCATCACATTTGCGAGGAAATGAAATAAAAATTAGACAAAAAAAGTATATATATTAATTTTATTCCCATTTTACATCGTGAATTACCATCAGGTGGGTGTTCATAAACTGAGCGTACGTTGCGATCAGCGCGGGGCAGCTCCGCCGGCTTGCGGGTCGCGCGCGCCGCCGCCTGCGGCTCGCCCCGCCGTCAGCGGGAGTTATAACCCATACAAAATCCATAACTGCCCTTGGGAGGTAAGTAGGCTACAGCTGCTCTGTACGCCTGCGTAAAATAACAGCCTTTCCGAGCAAGTGTGATGAAAAGACTATAATTGGTTTGTAGCACTTTACGGCGACCCAGGTGAAAAATATTCCTATTTATTTCTATTAATGTTTCAATTCGTTACAAGCGTCGTTGGCGTATTTAGAGAGTAAAATTGTTATTATTTAGAGTCATCCTACAAGAGTCAGTTATATCACACACACACACACGATATTGTCGGGACACTCACTCGTGGAGGAGGCGCCTTAGGAGCTCATTGCTGTGAACCATAGACATATTCGTACAATATCATACTGTATTCGTGTTTCATAATTCGCTGCATTATGTTTTGATGCTCCTCAACAAATGATTTATGAAAATGACGTTAGAACCATGTCTAGGCTTGACGGCTCGCTTTAGAGATTTCTGAGTTGCATAAAAAGGATGCCTATTCTTTAGCAACGTTACTTTTCCATAGAAAGACCCTTCGAGAGGTAAGAAATAATAAATGGCGTTGGTAATATCAAACAACAATACTGAGCCAAGTTAAAAAAAGCCATAACCAGCCAATAATATACCTTAGTAATTTACTTGGCACTGAGTTCGATATCTTAATTTAAAACTTATAATCTTCCTAACTAAAGAAGGCCAATTCCTACTTATTTAAAGAAATTTCGGAACGGCGGTTTTGTTTTTAACTTTGAATAGCATACAAACCTTTCAAAACTCCATAAGTATTTGCAAAGATAACGGACTTGACGGTATCGTTTCAAGTGAAGAGCTTTTACTGCGATGTAAATGTCACTCTTCATTACAGAAGGGTCAGGGTTCAAACGAGGCGGAAGCTACTTTGTTAATGCCCTCAAGGACGACGTATCATTATTCATTACTAACTGAACTTTATGGAGTTGAGTTGTGTTACAAGTTAACACTAGTGGCTCTGTGAGCTGTAAACCTCGCGAGTTAATATGTTTCTTTACGTTTTCAACCCCCAAACCTCCGCTATTTTGAAAAATTTCGCAAAACTGTATCGACATAAAAATTGCATATAATTATCGAACCTGCTCACAAAATTTCACGAGAATGGGTTAAGAAATGCGACCTGTAGAGGATTACAGCCGGAAATCCGCACATCTGGACATACGAAAGTATTTTTGCCCGTGCTGGTACGGAGACGTTTCTCAGGACTGTTAAGAGCCCTATCACGATTTTTACAATAATTGGGCAACTTTGGCGTTCTTATTATGTGAAACTGAAAGACTTAGACAAATTTGACTTGCTGAATGGTGGAGTATAGTTATTAGTATTGATCCTAGCAGCCTCGCTTTTTGCAATATATTCTTATTTATTGATATAAAGCTGAAATTCCGCAGCAAGTTTTTCAAAACATGCGCGAAGGCAATTTTTCGAGCTCGTAGATTGAACTACTCTACTAAGCAAATGAAATGAAAAATATATAATAATATGTCTTGAATAGTCGTGTAGTTTATAGCGGCCTCGGAATTTTGAATAATGTATGGAATATGTAGAAAAAAAATCCAAGGCAAAACCATAAAACTACTAAAAACGCTAAGGATTAACCGTTAATTTATCTTTACTACGTTAATATTATTACGTTAAATTTATATCAGAATAATCGTTAGTTTATAAATTATAAACTAGTGGCTCCGTGAGCTGTAGACCTCACGACAAACTTAACTTTGCAGTTGGAAAACTGATATCCCCATACATCGACATAGGCCGTAGTCAGTTTGCCATCACCGCAAATAAGTTGGTAATCGCAAAAACCCACATAACTCCGCCATTATGAAAAAAAATTGAAAAACTGAATCGACAAAAAATCTATGTCATTCTCAAACCTGCTCACAAAATTTCACGAGAATCGGTCGAGAACTGCGAGGTGTAGACAAGAACAAATGGACATCCGCTGGACATACGAAAGCATTTTTGCCCAAGCTGAAACGGAGACGCTTCGCTCGCTTCACTCGCTCGGTCGATAATTAAAATTTAATACTTTTTTTGGAAAAATAATTGATTATAGAACTTAAAATAAACGTAATTACAACTCCCAAATTACTACATAGTGCGATGTGTCAGCCACCTGAATTCAGTGCGCCGCCGGCGGTTGAGCAGAGCAGACCTCTGTCCTGCCGAACGATAGTTACCAATATAAAAAGAGCGCTGACGGCCATACATCTTATATGGCCGTCAGCGCTCTTTGTACATTGGACGAGGGCGACGTGACGCGTGCGTCTAATATACATAATCTTTCAGAACGCGATTTAGTGATAGGGCTCTTAACACGCTCTCTAAATTGCAACAAGGCTTTATGTTAACTTAGAAGAACTGCTCCGTCCTAATTGCTTTATAATAATAATAATAATAAGAAGAACCTCGACCACCATCTGAAGAGGCTCTCGCTTTAGTTGGATCAAGGGCGGAATACAGAAGGATACTTCTGGACTCTGCGCGTATCGTCAGGAGATTCCTCTCTCTGCAGTCCTAGCCACCGAAAGCTTGGGCCCTGCTCTGCGGTCGGTGGTTCTTCGATTTTTTAATATTGTTTCTTTAATATATTATATTTATTAATTCAAAACTAATAAAGAGGATAAAATTATGAAAATAGATTATTTTAAAGACAAAGATTACACGAAGGAAGCTTGACCATTTGGTCCCACACTAGGTCAAACCTGTCCTGTGGTGAACAGCATCACATAAGTTAACAAAACATTTCCGTCGTCTGCCGTCAATGCAAAGTAAATCCCTGCAGAGGAATAGATTACGCAAGGTGTAGGTATATTATTGGTCGACATATACGCATTGAGTTCCAATCCATTACCATAAAAGACTTCTGTCGAATTTAAACAAAGTTCAGACATTGCTCTCCCGTCTAAAATTCCATTTATATTCCTTTGATCTTCTAATCCCATTACCCACACTTGAAAATTACTAAATAATGAATTCAATTGTTGTATCTTACACTGCACTACTTCTACTTCTATAGTTTTTTTGCCAATATAAATGTTATAAAAATGACTTCGAAAGTTTAGGTGTCGTTGATAGTAAAAAAGATTAAGCCAGTTTTAATGTACACATTATAATATTGTGTCTGGATTTCACGCAATTAGAAACGGAAACGCCCGTGACTGTACCGAACTTTTTATACAAGGATCTTCTACGTGAATCTGAATCGCGCTACGGGCTTTCATTCAGTATCAAAGTCTCGCTTACCGCATGGAAAACCACCTTGTATCCGGCAAGTAAGAGAGACACCTATTACTCAGGCTTTTATAGCTGAACAACTTTGCATGTGTGAGTAGATAGAAAAGCATAAATGTGTGCGTATTTGTGTGTTTTTAATATAGAACACTGAACGAGCACAACACCACTGGAGTCACAAATGCTTCCCCAAAGTGTAGCCAAGGCTTACCTGTAGTGTTGCCAGACATCTCGATGATACATTTGCTCTCCCTGGCGACCTCGCGCGAGTTAAAGGGGCGCACCCTCACCGCCACCTTCACCGACGACATGGCGGCTTCGGTTTTTTTTACTCGCGGATATCACCAAAACATCGGTACGAGTACCGATTTACACCTGCAAACAAAATTCACTTTAAGGAGAGGTACATGAAAATGAAAATCTTTATTTGTGAGTAGGCCATTAGGGTTCTTTTGCATGTCTGAAACTAACAGCGCTTTAAAGTTGTATATCTGCTTAGAAGTAGCACAGCAAACTCCGTATAAATCTTTTTGCCGACTGTGCGATCAAAGGAGGGTTTTGTGCTTCGGAGATATGTATGTCTGTTTATCTGAGTTTCAAGAAGCCTGGGTTGCGTTCAATAGATGAGGTGTCACTGGTTTCTATTATATAATTTGATAATAATTATCGCAAGTGTAACATGTGAATTTTAAAAAAAAATTGTGAGACTGAAAAATGTATCATTATACGTACAAAAACATCGAGAGCGGTTACAAAATATAGGGTTTTGAAAGAAAACTCCAAAAATATATAAATAGAAACAGTTATAGAAGAGCAGGGACCTGGTACTACAGCACAGATCAACGAATCACACAAGAAGTCGAAAAAGGTACAGGAAAAACCTTTTCTTAACAACGTTTTATAACGTTCGCCAATTGTTTCTCCTTTCTATTACCATGAAACAACACAGCGAGGTTGTATATGATGAGTCAGTCCTGGCAAGACGAAGGAAAGACATAAGTTTCTGTGGACGACGTGAGGGCTTTCGCACTGCATTTGTGAAAAGGTTTTATACATTTCTAGGACCCTTCATTTATAAAAAAGTTAATAAATTTCAGTTTATTTACCCACTAAACAAGAGAAGTGCTAAAAGAGAAGTTACGGACTGGCTTCAGTCACTAACTTATCAGGAAACGGAAAACCTTCTAACGATTCCAGCGTAGGAATGATATGCTCGATAATAATTTATTAAAATATTTGGACTCTTCTCCCTACACATCCTCTATCACATACACACAATCATTATACTTACACACAAACACATACACACATACACTTGCACATGCGTGCACATAATACAAATAGAGGACCACACTCACTATTACAAACTTCACATCATGTTTTTTTCAATTACTAGTAATAAGTAATGTTAATATATACATATATAACAGTTTGTTATCCTTTACTAAATCGGCTAGTTGATTAGTTATCACCCGTGTCTGGGGTGGAGCGCTGACTGCCGAAATACAGGTTTTCACCTAGTTTGGCAGCAGTGGTCAATTTATATAATGGTGTTCTCTACTAGCCTTATAATTATGTCATTTTTATATATAAACACATGTTTTTTGGTCAATAAAGATTTTATTATTATTATTATTATTATTATAAGAAGAACGCTTACGGACAACGTACACAAGCACACAAACGAGATCTTGCCTAACCCTGATTTACTGAAAAGGTCAAAGGATCAAAAAATTTAATAGTAAATATTGACTAATAAAAAGAAATAGAAAACGTTTTTCATATTTGCAGCCATGTTACATAGAAATTCTAAGAGTATTGCAAAAGTTTATCAGTAGGTTAATATGCACAAAAGGGAGGATTTATGATTTTAACTTTATCAGCAAATGATCATTACCAAGAAACGTGCTAAGCATCAACTTTCCAGAACTGGTAGGTTTTCCACATACAGCGTTGAAAGAAGCTCTTCTTGAAAAAAGCGAAGTGGAATTAAGGAGCATTGCTATACAGACAACACTAACGAGGGCATAACGTAGGCGTGGATGTTTCCACTGCAATTGCGATTTCAAAGACAATTTTGCCGCTATGAAGACAGTAATCTTTGGAATAAATGCTTTCCTTGCGTCATCAGCGCTAGACGGGACACGAGATGGCTTTTACTCGGCGATAATGTCGACGGCGACGTTAACATTTGCGAAAAGAATTGTTGGTTAAGTACTGTGGAACAAATAGTTTGTTTGTACATCTTTTTGTACCTGGTCGGCTGTATTGCTACTGGTTGGGAACATGTCGTATTTTTAATTATTTAAATTAAAATTTAAGAAGAAATTAAGTCAGCACTTCAACAGAATTCGGGTCAGTTTAATCTGGGCAGTTGTCCCAAATAGTCCCATCCACTAGTTTATTTACTTACGAGAGAATAAAGTAAAATCAAGAAAGAAATAGTATCATTTGGCCGTCAAAAGGCAAAAACAGTCTCACGATCCCCAAGACAGACTGCACATACCATGTGAGTTGCCCACCAGCAGTACAGTCCCTACCACGGTGGTATTATCGTAACAAACTAAGGACTTCGCTGTTTGCTCTGCATTTAGACTTATACTTACATAAATAGTGGTAGAGCCAAACAGTTAATCCTCACTAGATGATTACTGTTCGAATGGGCCGGCTCGACCGGGGTAGTACCACACTCTCACAGAATATCGGCGTAAAGTAATAGCTTGCTACTGCGTTTCGTACGGTGAGTGACGAGATCCGGAGGCCTATTCCCTCATCCCCATCCCATCCCCATTCCCCATCCTCCCTAGACTGGCAACGCACTGGCAGCACCTCTGGTGTTGCAGATGTCCGTTGGGCGGCGGTGACCACTTTCCATCAGGTGGGCCGTCAGCTCGTTTGTCAGTCAATTGAGATTTAAAAAAAAACTCAATGCCATTCGACAAAATACTTAAAAATGTTAGGGCCTAAACGTTGCAATTGTTTTTCGTAACTTCTAAATGCTACTACTAAATAAACAGTTTTATGAAAGATATTTCTGATCAACTGAAACGCTGAATTCTTCTTTTTAATGTAAGGTAATAATGATACACATTATAATGAAATATTAAACTCTAAGGAATGTATTTATTGTACTTCCGACGTTATCTCCAACACCATTTTTATTAAAGCCATAGCGTGTGTATATTTTTTATACCAAAATGTTCTAGAACATTGCGTTAAAACATTGCAACGCCATAAACCCTCCCCTCAAAATAATGAGATTCTCAAAGCAATGAAATCATAATTCACAGTTTGTTAACGTCTGGATTACAACACGGTTTTAAACTCCATTCCCCAGTGTGTAATTTGCAGCAAGGTCGACTTTATTTGACGTTGTTTTTTGGCATTAGGAATAACGATTGTACGTAGGTACAATTGTAATTTGGTCACTCGTTTATTACACCATGAAGACCTTAGCTCTAAACTGTTGCTTTCACTTCGCGTTATTATAAGTTATTACAAAAGGTTCAGTTGATGTTGGTATCATATGAAGCAAACTCACAATGTTCGTTCGTTTGACGTTTGTTACAAAACGGAAAGATTTGTTGGATACTTCAAAGCAATATTATCTGAACCTCTTAAATAGATTTAACACCTATATTTAATCCCCAATTCCTCTTTGAGTGATTTAAATATTCTGCGTGGCACAGTAACTTGAGAGGCAAAAACGGTCTCTTCTAGTTAGATTTACCGTTAGATGGCGCAAAAAGTCTGACGAACCATCGTTAGTCGCGGCCCGCGCGTTGCATTGCCTTAATCAACAGTTACGTTCACTATATCAGTTTCAACGATAAGTGTAACAGTTACTTTACCAGGTCAAGTATCAGTATAATTGGTCGGACGTCACACTTCAGCGCCCTAATGGCGCGCGCGCCGACAGCTGATTCGATCAGGATTTGAAAACAAATAAATAATGTAATCAATATTTTCTTGTATAAATATTTTGTACATTTTGATTATAATATTTATTTATTAACGTATAACATTAAATTACAATAATATTAATGTTTGTTTTGTTTCAATTGGGTCATTAATTGAAACTGATGCAAAACCAAAATAAGATATTGCAAGAATGCATAACTGGTACCTACGTTAAACGGTTCAGATATCAAACGATATATCACAAACACTTTTTCTGCGAACTTATTTCAAAAGCCACTTTCACAATTCAATCCAACATTATAATTCACAGAAATTCGTCGTGTTGAGACACCGGCAGCGCGCACAATTACAACGTCCGGCCTCATGACGGCTCAGCGCAGTACAAACGAACGTATTCCACCAGTCGCCAGCACAAGATCCGTGTATAGAATGGTGAATGTTTTCCTGAAAGCAGTCCTAGCGTGCCGTAATTATCTACGGTCGAGTGCGCACCGGCGGGTCGAAAGTGTCGGCACCGACTGCACTGCTCACGCATTACGTAACATCCACTGCACCAGCCTTACATCTGCCAGCGACCGCTCCACAAGATCGAAGGAAGCGGCCATGAAAACTCGTCGCCGCAGAGATGACTCACCGCGCGCACTAGCGCCCCCTACTCGGGAAAACCACGTCGAAAACCTTCAACCTTCGGTACTGCACTGGATGATGTTAAGGATATGGCGGAATGGGCGAGCCGCTACGGACTTACCAGATTTTCCGTGTGGTTGGAGTGGAGGGCGACGATTCTTGCCGCAACTAACACTGTATCCGAGAGGGTTAGAGGCACAGGCTCGGGTCAAGTTGCAGCGTCGGCCGACATGACGCGTCGCGAGGGCTGCGCGGTGCGACTGCGGGCCGCCGGCGGAGACGACGGAGCGGACGCCGGGCGCATGCGCGCGACCCATCCCCGCGGCACCAGAGCCTTCGATCTAACGCCGCTGCGCGTTCCACCGACGCGCATCCACTACCGCAAATATCATTAACAAATCCACACAAACGTGAACGCTTTGGAGAGCACTGCTCGTCTCTCAGAAGTGGTCCACTTTGTTGGTAAAATAATACTGTTATAATTACTTATAACAACCAAAACCAAAATATTGGTAACGCTGTAAAGGCGGACAAATGGAGTTACCCGAGAACTTTGAAAGGCTTTACCGCGCTGTAGCATCTGCTGTTCCATTTCAATCGCGTTGTTTACCCTCATTCTTAGATGAAAGTACTTAATAGAAACGAAGCTCTTGGATTCTATATTTCATTTTTCTTTAATCGATTTCGAAGACAGCAATGTTGGACGTGTTCCTGCATGTTATGATTATGATGGTGACAAATAGCCTCCCGCTGCAATGTTCTCTTGACAAGAGGATTCTATAAGGGCTTCCAAAGAGTCCGGCAAGTAAGGCGGCAAAGCATTAGCAAAACCAGTTGGGTTCGCCAACGTCGATAGAAAAATAGAAATAGAATAGAAATATTTTTATTTGGCAATAATAATTAAAAAAAACTCCAAATGCTAACGCTGGTTTTCAGGGTTAAACCAGATAACAGAGCGCTGCTGACAGGTATATACATAAATACGGTGGCCACTCTTTCCCCCAAGTGCGCCGCCAAATAAATACTATCCTTATGGCCGAAACCAGAAAAGCCACTCTTTAACTAAAGTGACGTTTCTGTATATGTTAACAACTAGTTGAGGGACATTTAACTATTTAATATCTAATCAAATGCTTAAGTGGCGTTTCTGAATTGGGCCATTATACTCGTACTCGTAACACAGTATTACAATAAAATCGAACAGTCAATTATTTAGCATAACATGTATTTAGTATTTAAGTTCTTATTCGTAAAGAAAAAAAAATGAATTAAAAGGGTCACGGACGGTGATTAAAGAAATGCCTACATTTCAGGTCGTATATGTTTGTTGGTTCTCAAGATATAATTTCCAAAAAAGTATCTGAATTTTAAGACTTTCTTTAACATTCTCAATAAGCAAACTTTTGAATATATATTTTTTGTTAAGTTGTGTGCAAAGGAATAAATGTAATAAATTCTTCTTAACTAGTTCTTTATTATGTCATTTATCTATATACATATAACTAACAATTATAATTAGAATACAAATAAACATATAAGTGTAATACCTCATTTACACGCAACCACTACAAGTGAGCGGGGCACTTCGGCTGCATGTAAATGAGGCTTTTAAATTGATTTCCATCATATGCCAAAAGTATTGAAATCGCCATACATATATTGGATTTTGTAACAGTATTTATTCTTAAGATAGCGTTTTTCATTAAAAGTTTTATATGTGTTTTTAAATGTCCTAGTGGCGATGTTTACTAATTGATGATGGCATTGCGGTGAGGGTCCGTTAGACCAAAGTGAAGGTCATTTGGAACACGGAGTCTTAAGCTACCAGTTTGGTAAACTATGCAATCACGCTAAACGTAATTCGACCAAAACAAATCAGCCTTTATAGGTTATTCTAAGTATCATTTTCGCTATTCAGAGGCACTCATCCTGTATGCGAATAAATTTCGTACAGTCTAATCACATATTTGGCTTCAGTCTATTCAGTAATTGTTAGATTAATATCGCCGGCATCTCGCTGAATCTATTTTAAAATTAATATGTAAATGACAAAGCGTCAACTGAAATGGATCTCATTATACTGATTCAAGGCACGTGCGCTTTGATTGCAGCGGCCTGATCAAACAGCCCCCTGAACAGCCCGTTTTGAATGACAACTGGACTGCAGCTTTTAAGAATTCACCCTTCGTAAGTAACCATGTTAACAAGAAACTGCAAATAATTGCTACAAAGAAAACTTCAACAACTAAAGGTCCATTCTTGCTTGAACATTATCAAGGAATCATTAGCGTGGTTCAAGGAACTGGTGAAACTACGCATTCGTTCTGTCCGGGTGAACTGAATGATGACGCAGTAGCCACGTATTGATTGAGCGGAATGGATGCTACGCAGACAAATTGAGACCTCAAAGCTTTTTTAGGCTTTTTTAAATGATGTATTTTTAGAAAAATTATCGTTGTAATTGAACCCCATTGAATTCATACCTACTTACTTATTTATGTACACGGATGATGAGCAAGAAAGTCAAAAAAAGGGAAACGGCGACAAAGTTTGCTCTACGCATTTGAAATTCACAGAAGAAACGATGCAAAAGTCTCGCCGACCGTCTGGTTTTTATATACTAACTAGTGCAGACGCCGGGCATATCCAGTCATTATTAATAAGCAAGAGCACATCGATTTGAACACGAACCTATCGTTACAAGCGCGTTACGCAAATTGCCACTTGGGTGCGCATTACAACATAATGCGTCAATAAAATAACTTTATGAAAGAGCCCCGACTAGAACACGTTTCGGGTCACCGCGTGAGCGTGAGGGGCCTTTACTTATTTACACTATATTATTGGCAGACCGAAAGAAGATAGCGGGACGATCAGGACCTTTAAACCAAACAAGGGTAAAAAGAAATGAGAAATGACCTATGGGACACAATAAAGGCTGGTTGATAAATATGAATTAGAGTTCATTTCTGTTTTCCGACTCCACAATAGTATTTCTCTTATAAATTTCCTTTGTGACGTTACTGAAAATATGATCTGCAGGTCTGGTAGAGCGATTGCGTCACGCCCTGGACGAAATTATGCGACGTGCGACGACTTACTAAGCTCGATTGAATCTAAGGGAGACATAAAAAAATATCTCTGCGAATCCTGCTGTCTAGGCTTTTAACTGGGGCGACGAATATGATAGGCCTTATGGATAATACCTAACCAATCAAATAGATGTGAGTAGTGTTCGAAGACATGCAAGTGTAGTCTCGATGACCGGTGTACAAAAGAGAGAACTTTACTGTTATACTTAGACAACTGTTTTGTCTACTATGCTTGAGAACTATCTTTGGAAGTTTCGCACGTAACGTAGGCTGTTTGCCTTTAACAAGAGCAACCGTGGTTCAATTTGCTACCTTGGAATAATAAGCTCTAAGATCAATCAAGCGAAAACACTTTCGACCAATAATCACCGCCACGTCGTCAATAGCAACAAAATGAAATATATCTAGTCGGTCAGCTCGGGACAAATTAATTTTAAAATATCGCCCCGCGGGAAAATTTTGGACGTCATATTATGCACATATTTTATACGTAGAAGCAGAAAAGAGATAGGTACAGAAGTCAATCTACATACAAGTGCGCTCGAACACAACGCACACATAGACATTGATTACGGACACGATATCTCGGACTGGTTGGGACTAGTGCGAGCGCGACTGCCGTTCGCTTGAGACGTCGCGTCTGTGAACTTTTTTGTGCAATAATGGAGCAACAAAAAAAGTTATTATAACTATTCATTTGACGGTTTTTAAATTCAACATTAAACGGTGAATTGTCGTTTTTTAAGCTACCAGTGGTTTCAGAGAGGTAAGTAGGTATCTGCTTGTATTTCGATGGTTCGTTTTAACGTTACACAGGACAGTTAGGTAGGTAGGTAAGGGCCCCGCCCCGGCCCCCAAAGAATATATCTAAGATCAATTTATATAATAGTTTCCTATTTTGAATCAGTACCTACAAACGAAGTAACGAAATTTTTGTAAGGTAAATTCACGCCGTCTTATGTAAGTTGAAAACTTGTTTTTTTTGTTTGTGTAGGTATTGTGTTGTATTTAGTGTCATTTGATAGGTTTAGGTTTAAAACGGATAGGGCAATGGAAATTGTGTAACTAACGGTAATCCGTTTAGAAATTATTAGGGATTTTCGATACTGAAAATTGACAAACGTAAAATTTTGTAGCTATGTTATTTTGGTTAATATTTATTAATATTTCCATTCTTCCCGTTTCATTCTCAACAATAAATCAACTAGATACGAGTGCCACTACGACGATAGTTTTTTGTGCATAAGCCAAAGTCGACAACCTTAGAACGACCGCCGAGCGTAGGCATGAAAAGTGAAGTACGTGATTGACTTCTGTACCTATCTCTTTTGTGGTAGAAGCTTCTAAAGGAACAGGTTGTCACCGCCTTGGTTACTGTTTGTTGATTATCTTAGCTATTGCTATACCTGTACACAATATTTTGTTAATATATATATATATATATATATATATATATCAATTATTCAGTCAGCCATTACCTTACACTTATCATAAAAACGGTTAACTAACACTTGTATATTTTCATTCACAAAGTCTTTAATCTCAAAATATTAACTATAAATATATAAACAACGAGACCTGGCGTGAATGAGGTTAACGCCAGCCTTCAATCTTAATGTCTGACTTGAGCTCTATCGCTATCGCATCACGCAATACCTATTTAGAGGGGGAGGGGGGCAAAGTAGCCCACCCTCTAAAGCATTATTAAGCCGGGCACTTACGTAAAAAAATATCAAAAAATTAATTCCAAAATACAACCATTCAAATCGGTCTTATTGAGTTAGTGACTTTCATGCAAACAGTCGACACGTAATCAAAATTAATACAATTAAATTTTTAAAGTAACGACTTTAAGATCCTTGGGAGTTTATCCAGGGATAATTTAAGGCCGCACGGTAATCTTTGGCAGCTTTAAAGACCCCTAATTTGACTTTACTCGAATGAGGTCATTGCCATTCTTGACTTCCAATCGCTGGTTACTAAACAAAAGGCGGTCAAAAGCATGTCGGGCCATTCTCAGTGTAGGGTTTCGTAGCCATTATAACTCAGAAAATCATAGTTTTCAATTCATAATGACTGGATGGGGACACGTAACTCCAAAAGAAATGAGACCTTTGGAGTTAACTATTTTCTTAATTTACTAATAATGTTTTTCTGAAAAGCTATCCAACGATACCATATAAGGAAAAACAGGCTGTTTTTTTAACTATATTTGTACCTACTTTGTATGCGCGGGGCCAATTTCTATAGTTGCACAAAATTTCAGTTACAGTGTAACTTTAACATTCTTCGAGAAAAAGTGACTATGGTATACGGACGGACAAACCAACATGGCGAAATTATAAGAGTTCGTCTAGTTTGACTACGGAACCCTAAAATTTACAGGATAAAATACCAGGACGTAGGAAGAGATTTTTTTTACCCAAATAACGAACGACACGCTGACGCCGCAGCCGTCAAATAAGGAAGGACGGCATGCCGCAGAGACAGAGGGGAAGATACTAAGTGAAATGGATCGCGAGAGACGCTGGGTCAATGCCCGACAGGTTCTTTATGAATTACCATGTTGATGGAAGGAATTTAAGACTGCACTTTTTAAAGCAGAAGTTCAATCCAGCTTAAAATTGGATAAGCTCTCATGCTGAAAAGAAAAACAAACTATTCGATTTCATTTTATTTCCTTAAGTTTTTTGTTAAGACGTTTAAAAACAAGGCAAATTTAGAGCACCATTCAATATCCATTTACTTTATCGCAGACTGCATCCAAGAGGTTAGACCTGCGTTTTTAGAGCAGAATTTCAAACACCCGAGTTCTGTTAAACTTCTATGCGGGGCTAAATTTTTACTTGTGTATCCGCTTTTTCATCATTATTGACATTGACCTATATACATCCCATTGTTGGACAAAGTTGGCCTCCTCTCATAGTGAGAGAAACTGCTGCAGTCCCTACGACCTTGTGAACCTGGCAACTAGGTATACAATAATTAATTTTTATGACTTCCATTCGATTGTAGTAGGTTTGTACCGGATTGTACTGATTTTTAAATCGTTTGTACCTTAAGGAGGTAAGAGATATGGGGGTTCGAAAATTTGGTCAGACACGCCCTTAAGTAAACAAGACCATTCGATTGTACTAGGTTTGGTCAGGTACCGCTTTTTAAATCGTTTGTACTTTAAGGGGGTAAGAGATATGGAGAGAGTCCAATCCGAATTAAGCATCCGCTTTTTACCGAGTGAAAGTATAACAAGGAGGAAGGACGGAGTCAGTTCTCAGATTATATAGGTATAGCCCAAACCCTCTTATTCTAAAAAAAACACCTAGCGGTAAATCCAAATTTCATAACCATTTTTTCGCAGATTTACGAACGAATTTACGAAAAACAAAGTCCACAAAAGTGTCACCAATCTAACTTTCAAGTTCACATTGCCACATAACGGTTAGCATATAAAGGCTCACCGAGAATAAGTGGGCTGTGAATTATTATTAAACACGCGCGCACAGCTTGCCTCGGTTCAGTTTTACGATATTTGACCGCGATCACGATCAGCCCTACTCTAAACCATTCAGAGTACAAAATTATAGAAATAAATATGTTTCAAACCTAGCAACAACCTCTAATACTCTTACCGTCTATTTGTATTTTTCTTTGTTCTAGATGTTTCTGTGTAGAGAGAAAAAATCCGCATGCCGCTCGACTTAGGAACGCAATACAACAAACAAACATGCTACGAGCGAAAACTTCCAGAACAAAAGCTTGTTCTATTCCCATCGCGTCTAGATATTGACTCAGCGACTCCCCTGCGGTTGCAACAAATATTGCTATCAAATTAAACTAGGAGCAAACGCAGCCCTCAATCCCGACGGGCGCGTGGGAGTACAATGGAATTTCATATTAAACACTAGATGCAGTCGATAGCGTCGCCTGTGACCTACATACAGCTGGTTACGGAAATATATAAATATAACAAGAACACGCCACTTTATAACATTGCACGTTTTCAAAAACTCTCCCTCGTCAAATGAGCTTAGACTGTATACAAAGGTCTTGTACATGAAGAGTTTCTTTAGGGGTCGTCCACAAATTACGTAACGCAATTTGGAGGGAGGGGGGGGGGGGGGTCTGGCCAAGCGTTACGGTCCTGTTATGTTGGGGGGGGGGGGTTCGAGGTTGGGTATCACGATTTTATAATATTGCACAATTAATGTAAACTCAAGAAATTATAATTATATTATTAAGAAATGGAACCAAAATACGTTCATAGATGATTATACCTCGCCCAATGTAAAAAGAGCGCCGAATTACCTGAATATTAGGCAAAAACTTTTTACAAAGCACCTGTTACGTAACGGAATGTAGCGGGAAGGGGGGGTCCCGGCTAAGCGTTACGGTCCCGTTACATGGGGGGAGGGGGGAGGGCCAAAAATTTGAGAATTTTGCGTTACGTAATTTGTGGACGACCCCTTATCAAGAAGGGTAACTTTCAGAACACGGTGTGCCGTTTGGTTTAATTTTAACTTTATATTTAATTCATCCGCGACACGATTTTTGTTTATAGTATTAAAAGGTATAGGATACTAGCGGGGGGCTAGCACGACATACCCGCGAGTCGTTTGTCGCTAAGTGTATCTCTGTCAAACTAGTCAAATATGTCTGAATACAAAACAAGCAGCAATCAAGTAAATTTAATACAAACTTTCAAACAATTATGTCATAGATAAAGGATTTCCCTAAATAGTTGAAAACGCAGGGAATCATTAGAAGCATTCAGCTTTTCAATTCCTTCAATCTCCAAGAACTAAAGTATAGGCATTCCTAATGTGTCTAATCTAAACATGGAATCGACATCACCTATCAAAGTAAAGTATAATACAAAATATCAAACATAATTTATTTACCTTAACCAATAAACAGCTTGCAAGCAAACAATTTCAAAGCTCAATTAGTCTTGTTCTAGTATTTACCGAGAGGACCCGGAGCTACCTTCAATTTCATCTAGTTGTGCAAACCAAAGCTAATTAGAACAAACTGATTGTTTGTAAAGTCCCGAGGCACCGGTAGAAAACTAGAAACTACTTCGATTCAGTTTGTCTTTTGTAGTTTACAAGTGAATAATGCTTCAAGACCGGTCTGACGTGCGGCCCGCGATTCATATTCATGCCTTCGACATACTTTGATTATTATCCAAGCCAAGCAAGACCAAAGGAGTCTCAAATTCGTTAATGTACACTTCATAGAGTCATTCTAACCTTCATATTCTGCTATAAAAGCAGACTCTCCAAACTGCATCCGCAATCCGCATTCTTTCGTTTGTAATTAGGAACAGTCCGCAGGGAAAAAAGATTCTGGCCATGTGTTAACTGGGAATTAACCAGTTCTAAAATGTGTAGATGTTTTTAACGATGACCGAACTGAAATAATGGATTTGTCCCATGTCATATGTACATTGAGAGAGTTCATGTTAAATTATTCGGAACTGCGCTGACGAATGTTTGGTCATATATTAGTACTATAATATAGCATTACATTACGCTCAGCTTGAAACAAAAGATAAATAAATTAAGAATTTCTAGTCAAATTACAATAATCGGCGTGATTAACAATGATTACCTACTGTCCTTTAAATGTACATACAAATTACGGTTTAATTACAAGCAAGCGCGCCTGGGGACCTCGTTCGAGATCATTGGAAGCTTTGTAACCTGCGCAACGGCGTAAACCGCTTTACCAAAAAACACAGGAGTTGGAATAAATACCTAAAGTTACATTTCTAGGGAGTTTACGTAATTAGCTAAAAGCTCGCGTACCATTACGTTAATTTTTAATAGACTCTGGACTATCAGACATTAAACTAAATGTCTGATTGAAGGAAAGGTCTCTAAAATGAAATTTTGCATCTTTTAAACCTCATGTTTGACAAATAAAATTATTTTTTTCTTCATCTTTATAAAGGTCAAGCTTTAGAATACGTTGTCCAGAATTTTCTTCACGATATTATACTGGTCAGTTTAAAGGAAGATGAAAGCGACTTTTACTAGTCACAAATGTCTATTTCCTATTCGCGTGATCTTATTTTAAAACGCTATTCGGTTATTCCACTTTTTAAATGGCTAATTTTGTTTTGGCTAAATTTACGATTTTTCTTTTATTTTAGTTTAGTTGCTTTATTTTAATTGTGTCATATGTTTTTCCGTGTTATTTTTACTATTCACATACATTTCTGTCAATAATTATTTTGGAAATGCTGAGACAACTTGATTATCTTGCTCAATTACCCCTTCGTTACCAGTTTCCAAGCGCCCCTATAAAAGATCGCTGCGACACCAACATAAAAATAGAAACTGTAATTTATGAACCACATATTAAAATATGGTGATAAAGCCTACATCGTAATAATTCATATATTAAGACCGTATTTTATAGAATAATCTCTTGTTATAAACAAAGTATATAGGTACTCAAAAATAGGTATGCTGGAGAGTGGAGATGTTTTTGTAGGCACTAAAAAGTAGAATGGCCTAATTTATAACTCACCCGAAACTGTCGGTAAGCCTCGGCCTCCCACTCACTTCTCCAGCCTGCATCGAGCCATCGCAGACATCTTGAAACTTCGACTGTCATGAATATTTGAATATTTAGCACGACTGCTCAAAGGCACGGTCCTCCGCCTAGGGCAGGACGTCAAAGAAACTTATATCGGCCCTTTGATTTTAGTTCAGAATGTATCGAAGGAAGATACAATCCTCTCCTACCGCTGCCTGTCATAATCTTTATATGAAATTGTTGTGTCAATATGACCCTTGGATGTCCTTTTATTTATTTTTAGTAAATAAGATTATATTTCATCAAAATTCCCGCTTTCGATATTGAATAGATATCATTATCATGTGATACCCCTGTGATCAGACACGCTTATAGCTAAAATAAAAGATTCCGACGAATTGAGAACATCCTCCTTTTTTGAAGTCGGTTAAAACTGTGGTGTCGTTACATTTTTTACGTTTTCCTATCATGACTCTGGCGGCGGTGAAAAATATTTATGATCTCCGACAACTTTAAATCCCGTTCAATTTTTATCCCGGATGATCCCGGATTATTAACCGTTAGCCGGGTCCCGATACTGCAGTATTGAGTCAAGGGCGAGCGCATAAGGGATACGAAACGAAAACATTACCCTACTTCGAAACAACCTAGACCCTGGCATCAATAGCCGACGAAACATTCACGGGGAAATTGGAGAGCAATATCTCAAGAAATCTTCATGTAACTTCGGCACACGGAGCTATTTTATCACTGAATAGCGACCCGCCTTGTTTACGCACGGGATGTGGACGCATAATGCCCTAAGTCTGGAAAATGTCTAAAACGCAGAACGGCCTAAACGCAGTACGTCCTAAACGCAGAATGGCCTAAACGCAGAATAGCCTAAACGCAGTATGTCCTAAACTTTTTTTGTGTAACCCGATCATTTGTTGTCTGTCTTTATTCGCCTAATGCTGTTTCGGTCATATGCACCGGAAAGGACATTTTGCGTCTAGGACATTTCGCGTCTAAGGCACATCTAGGACATTTCGTGTCTAAAGCATTTTGCGTATAGGATATTTTGCGTCTAGGGCGTTTTGCGTCCATAAAATAAGGCATTATGCGTCAAGAAGACGCACGGATGTGATTTATAAATTGTATAAATTGTCTAAATAATAATGAAAAATGCGTTACAATCTGTTAAGTAGTTTCATACTTTTAGACGAATACACAGACGGACAAAGTAAATTGCAACTCTGAGGCCACAAAAACACTGGTGGACGGCAAGAGGAGGGCTGATGGATGAGTCAGTAGATTAGGCGATGATGCATAACCATTTTTGGAGTAAGTGTAGTGAAGCAATGCGTCACTCCCTGTCACTGCACAAGCGGTAAATAGAAAATGCTATTTGAAAATGGCACGTTTCTATGTTAGGTATATAGTTTTTGTGATTCGTTATATAGTGCTTATGACGTTTAAATCAGAGTTATAATGGCTGTATAAGCTCTATAAAGCTTGTGTGCTGCTTGGATAACGTTTTAATTACAGCCTCTCATTAAATCCGCTCTAAAAATACGCAAACTATTTTTCATCGTTAAAACCCACGCCTCAAATGGAAAAGTAATTAAATTAATGTTGATTATAGAGTTCGTTCACGACGTCTTCTGGTGTTTCTTTTATCGTGTTTTGGATAAATGGCATCACGGGTCGTTGTTCGGAGTTTACGTACAGATATAGTGCATAATAAGTTTCCATCGGTAAAACTTGGATCTCAATCGAAACACGACTGGACCCGAAGTGTCAATTAATTATTGTATTCAATGAGTGACATGTTTATATTTATTAATATGAAACTTTATTATTTACTGTCAAATGTCAAAATGAAAAACAACAGTGCCATGTGCTGTCATTTTTCACTTTGACATTTGACAGTAAATAATAAAGTTTCATATTAATGAATATAAACATGTCACTCATTGAATACAATTATTAATTGACACTTCGGGTCCCGTCGTCTTCCGATTGAAATCCGAGTTTTGCCGATGGAAACATATTATTCACTATATCTGTAAGTGCGTTGATGAAATGTCAAGTCATTCAGATTGGCAGTATCAGGAAACAAGGTTATTGGCCAATTAATGACTTTTGATACAACCCTTGAAATCCAATCGATAACGATTAATTTTGTACGCAGTCACTCTACTTATTCGTACAGAGTAATATAATGAAAAGTAGAATATTATATTATCCAGTCATCAGTTATCCTTATCATATTAGCAGGACTAGATATTAGGCCCGCGCGTGTGATAACCTTACAGGTAAAATAGTATTCTCTAGTAATAAATATTACAAATGCGAAAGTGTGTTTGTTTGTTTGTTCATCTTGATCTTTTGCATAACGATGGTTCGAAGGCTGGAGACGGATATAGGCTACTTTTTATCCCAGAGAAATGCACAGTTTCTGAGGGAAGAGCGACAAAGTCCACGCGGACGAAGTCGCGGCATAAGCTTAGAGATAATCTTTAAAACAATACTCACATTTTTGACGGGGTTTTATTTTAATACGAAGTTTAAGGCGAAGGCCGCACAAGCAGGTGGCTTGCTTAGCGCCTAGAGCCTACCGAGTTAGGTGACTATTGAAGGCGCCAAGCGCGCAGTGCGGCCGGTGCCGAGAAATCTAGAACGTTTATAGCCAAGGCTCTAGGCGCTAAGCAAGCCGCCCGTGTGGCCTAAGCGTAAGAATTATAATGTACAAGATTAATCTTTTACCATAAAAATGTAACTACAGGAGCCCAGCGAACCAGCGTAATTAATAATCTCGGCGGACACTCTATCCTTATTAATCATCAAGTCCCGAGTATTTTCTTTATTACAGCGGCACTATTTATCCCCGCACTCAACACCCAATAGACGTCCACACATCAATATCGTACGTAGATTGAAAAGCGTGGGCAAAGGTCAGAGTGCCAGCGGCGTCCGTTCATGCCTTGAATACGTCATCGCCAGCTGACAAAACAGAATATAATTAATTGTTTTAATTGGCTGTGGTGAATAATTACTAGAAATGTGCTCAAATTTAATGCAGAGACATTAATCAGTCGAACTGCAATTGAAAAAATATTGCTGAGTTTCTTGCGGCGCTTCTTCTGAGCAGTCACCTTTTGAAGCGATATTTTGAATTTTTTTATATTGTAAAATTGTTAATATGAAAGGTTTTTCAAGCGTTTTTCTTATATTTCGCGCTAAAGACCAATGACGTTAAGTTTTTAAATTCCCCTTATTTCTTGTGTGATCCAAGATATAATTTATATAAAATTCGCTCACTTATGATTGAAAAATGTGATAATTCGCCTAAGTTACATAATAAGTATTAACACTACAGCAAACTAAACGTAACTAGATACCGCTACACGTGATCGTAGCCGACCTACGCGTCTCGTAGACGCAAGCTACGGCATGACGTAAGAAATCGTTTTTGACGTCGAATACTAAAAACCCGGGAAAAATATTCGATACTGCTAAGTGATTTACTATATCGTCACTAAAATGCCCAGCTTAACTTTCTTACTTATGGTTAAAAGGATACAAATATGAAACGTTGCAGTGTGATTTTATGAGCCCCAGATTCGAGGCTGATAAAGTGTCAGACGCATAACTCGTACTCATAGTTGATTTGCCCTACTCCAGCAATATTTGTTCTTACAAACATTACGCTGGAAATACCTTTTATTTTAGCAATGAAATACTTTACTGTTAGTGATTGTTATTACTTTTTAGGGTTCCGTACCTCAAAAGGAAAAACGGAACTCTTATAGGATCACTCATGTGTCTGTCTGTCTGTCTGTCCATCAGTCACAGCCAATTTTAATCAAGGCGGCCACTTTTTGGTGTATATTTAAAATTAAAAAAAATGATTTGCAAACTATGGCGTGTGACATATCAAATGAAAAGGTTTGTTGCGAGGATCTAAAACATTTTTTTGGTAATTTTAAGAAAAATAGTTTTGATGTAATTTAGGAATATAGGCGAAAACTTACCATTCCCCCAATCCATCCAAAAATACTGGGCCCAAAAAAATACAGAAGTCTATTATTTTTAAAGTAACATAGGAAATTTCATATGAACACGGAACCCTCTTCACGGGTCCGGTGTCTGACACGAGTGATCCTATAACGCTTCCGTTTCTTTTGAGGTACGGAACGTTAAAAACAATATAAATACTAATAACATCTAATCCATCGTGCAAGACCAAGTCGTTCATCACCGTCGCACCCACACTTCTCAAAGCTTTCCTTGCCTACCAAGAAAACTTTTTTTCAAGATTTTACAAAATCTTCTAAACCTCCCTCGTATTAAGTGTCTATTACCAATATATCACAATTAACTCATTAGCCGGTGGCGGCCACATATTTTTGTCATGAGTCACTCAATTGAATATTTGGTACTTTTACATGGAGATACTGCAACTCATCTTTGCGCGCTGCACTGTGTGCGTGAGCTTGTTTTGCTCGGGAAGAAAAGGAGATGACAATATTCTCTCAGTTCACGCACACATCCATACATATGGCGACAAATTGTCGCCGTAAAGACTTATTAATCTACTGATTTAAATCTTTGCCTGCCACACATAAACCGGTTTGCTCCCGTATGGGAGTCGTCTCCGAGCTTTCACCCCCCTGCTGAAAGTTTGCTCAGAATTCGACTTGCAAATTGACGCAAAACTGCTGCACTTTTATGCTTCAAACAGCTCTTACGTAAGAGTTCGTACTTTGACTGCGTACACGAAGAGCGTGAGTTAATCTTTTAGCCTTAAGGCTAAACCGACTAGGAAACGCACCAGACAGGATTTAACTATGGTGCTCGTAACACTTTTTACGTTGACATGTTATGGTGACTAGCGGTGAACGGATAGCAACCGTATCCTCTACTTTTTCTGGTCCTTTTCGAAGACACAATGGGGCATTTATTCTTTTCATTGTATGACACATAACTTTATAATAGTTTGCTTGTTGATACTTTTTTTTACAAATGAATTAAATTATTTATTAATATCCACCAAATTGAATCCACAACATGCTTCGTCAAATAGAAATAAGGATAAAATCCGCCATAGACTACTGTCTACTACTGTGTACTGTAAACAAGTACACAAATAAAAATTAATAACTAAAAACATTTTTACACACAGACAGATAATTTTAATTTGTATTGTATTTTTTATTATTTATTTAGATTTAGGCTCTAGATTTAGGCTCGTGTGTAACTAGAAAAATAATAAGGGAACTCATTAAAATTAAAATACTTATTTAGCAAAGTAGGCTATTTAACATGTCTAAATGTACCAAAGGCGGCGGCGGCACTTATCATAAGGTAATTCGTATGTTTGTTTGCCTGGTTTATAAATAAAATTATCCCGAATTATCGCTGCAATCTTTACCTCGTGGGTACACTGTTGTCGTGTAGTCGGTAGTTTAATAACCTTAAGTTGTCGGCGTAAGTATAGTTAGCGCTGTGGCGCTGTGTATGTTAAGCGCGTACCACGCCTAACAGAGGTCGGGGCAAAGACGGGCTCGCTTCATTATGGAATCACCCCTGAACTTTGTTACTCTCAGATTTATTGGAAATTATTGACCCCAAAACGTGCTTAGTCTGGATTTAATTAAAAAATATGAATGGCTCCGCTACGCTGGGGTATTGTGACCTCCTTATTTTATTAAGAGTTTCTAAAAATGTGTACTTAGACGTTTCAATAACATTTTTATGTACGTGCAATTTATGGCTAATAAATAATTAAATAAACGATATTTAGACATTTCTAGTTATAACACTTGAACACCAAAGATCAACTAAATATACAAGGTCTGAAACGTAATAATAATTTCAACCTGAAAGCTAGCAATTCTTACGTATAACTCTGGTTACGATTCTGTTTCATAACCCTCTGGGATAATTTATTATGCTACTACGAAAAATAACTTTATCTACACCCATATCATAAAACCTCCATTGGTTAATCAAAAACCTTAGGAAATGACCACCATTTTGACAACCAATTAGGAAAAACCAGTGCTGCGATAAAGAAATAACATGACTTCTTATCGTTTTTAGTAAAGAAAAGAGATTAAATTTGGAACAGCCGTCAAAACTCAAGTGGTCTCTATTCTAGTATCCATAGATATTAAAACAGTTATTGATACGAAACGTCAATTCAGTATGTTTTTTTAATATAAACTGCACAATATTTGATCTCGAGTGACGTGAGAATAGAGACTTCATCCGTTTGTCTATGATTAAAAAAAAAATGGTCTTGACGGAGGATCGCCATGTTTGTGTTTTGCTGAACGAAAGTAGAATTGTTTTTGAATTGAATAGAAAAAGTTGTTTCTAATTTACATTTTAGTTGAAAATATGAATAGTAAGTAGTCTTCTCGGAGTGTGTGTGATGTGAAAATGCGCCGGATATCGGAAATATGCAGCCACGGTTGCAACAAATAACTTGTTGCCAGAAAATATTGTTTCTGAACCCATCATGGAGGATTTATAATATGTGTGTAGATAAAGTTATGTATGCAACTCTGCATAATTTGGCCTTAAAACACACGTGCGATCTTATTATGAAACTTGCCTATCGGCTCGTTTCATGAAAACCGCACTAGTGTTTTAAGGCCTATCATTATGCAACCGTTGCATAAACTACTATTTTGTGATATTTTTGGACGCCCATTTAATGAAATGAATTTAGACTTTAAAAACTGCCCTTGACAAAGTGTTAAAGTAAATTTACAAAGGTTCAAAGCGTACCTCTAATATCCCCAAAATACCTTTGGCATTCAGTGAACTCTAACAATTGAAAATTAAAATTTACTGTGCCATTAATTGTCTGCGCCCATATCTCTCAACGACCATTTTGGGCTTTATGTAAGTGCGTAGGTAGAAAATGAGGATTTCGTTCTTTATACCCTAGATGGTTTCAGACTTTGTATAAAAATCATAGGTAGGTACTGTTTACTACTTGTTACCTTTATTCCACATTGCCTATTGAAGCGATTAATTTTTACGATACAACCGTCTTTGCTGTCAAGTTAATAAGGGCTATCATATCGTAGCAAAACAATTTGCAATATTGCTTACGCAATGTCGAATAAAGGCTGATGTCTGTTGCATGAATTATTAACCGTAAATAAATTATGTGTAAGCTCTCGTCGTGATGAATGGAAGATATTAGAGGATTCATCATCATTTTTTCTGGTCGTCTGAGTCTCACTGCTACATCATTAATCGTTATAACGTACCTGCTCTACCATCTTTAGTATCTATCATTTCAACCTGCATTTAATCAGTGATGGGCAGTTCTCCGTTGCGTCTAATTTTCTCAGAATCTCATTCAATTAAAACAATAGTCTGCAAGTAGTTTAAAAAAAAAACACGCCTAATACCTCATGACAGGTGCTATCAGTTCTGACAAGAACTAATTCTCCCCACAAATTAGTGGAATTAGGCGCGAGTGGATTAAGCTGATCCTCCCGCAATAGGACTTATTTACCTAATGGAAAACGTCCGTTACGTTTGTTACTAAGGCGACAAAATGTTAAAATATTTAAAATATGATGTAAAATCAAGGTATGATTTGAAAAGATGACTTTCTGCAGAGTTGCTTGCGGCGCTTCTTCTCAGTAATGATGGTCCTGTCCGAAGCGCTGGTAGATTCAGCTCATTTTTCATAAATGTAACGAGTAAAAGATCATCCTAGCTCCGGGCGTAGAGTCACGCTTGTACGATGAACCTTTTTTTAATAAACGTTTTTTCATCCAACTACTCATTAACTTCATTATTATGGCCTTAAATACTGCTCTGGAGCAATAAAGTTGCATACAAAATTCATTATTGCACTGTTATGTATTTTTTTTTATTTGGTTTGTTGTCAAGCAGTTTACACGACCAGCCACCCAATCCGCCCATTCACAGTCCGATGGGACAGCTGACCACTTTTCTGTGGACTTGCTGTTAGCAAAACAGTCCACATGTCGGCGGGCATATCGAATTGTCATTCCCCGTCTAAAATGTTATGCTTAAAGTACTGGCTGATAAGATAGTATAGGTGACTAAAAGATTTAAAAAAAAATGGCGTAATATAAAAATGAATTGACCTGTACAAGATACCTGTGAAAATTTTCGGATGTTCTACTTTAGCTTCTGAACCACTGGACCAATTTTAATAAATAGGGTATCTTAAGATTCGGGGAGAACGTGCGAGTGTCATAGGCTATATATAGGTTGACCGCTTAAATGAGTCTTCGCCCGCGCGGCACAGGGGCGCGGGGGCAGGACGACAAAGGGGCCTGAGAGATGTGCGGGCGGCGTGAAATGAATGAAAACAAAAATGCGCTTGCCGCTCGCACCTCTCTCGGTCCCCTTTGTCGCCTGCCCCCGCGCCTCTGTGCCGCGCGGGCGAAGACTCATTTAAGCGGTCAACCTATAAATATTCTAAGGCTGCGTCATACCAGGTGCAAAAATCCTTTTTACGTCGCTAATCGGATTTAACTATACTTTTAATTTTTTTTACCAACTTTTTGCAGTAGTTGAAAGAAAAGCAGTTTATGCACCTCGCATCAAGTGATGTATTATTGCGCTCGTGTTTTTAGAACCCTCCAAACTAACACTCGGCGCAATAATGAATCACTTTCTGCTTGTTGCAACAATCTACTATTCCATTTTCATTATATTAAAGATGGTGATAGCTTAAATTGACGATCCCTTAGATCACATGATTTCCAGTTTTAATATTAATATATCGTAAGTGTATTTTTGAAGGTTAACAGTTGATTGACATAAATATAAACCAAATCAAGCAATCCCAACATTCAAACAATACACGCCTGAAAAACCAAAGTCGGCCCCTGCTAAGAACAGTTAACAATTAATTATTATAGATAGAGAATCATTAGTTATTTCGAATCAAAGTCCATCAGCGCTTACGTTATTCTATTGATTAAAGTTACCATAGACCGAAAGCTAAAAGCCAAAAGGCGCCGCTAAGTTTGGTGACGTCTGTCAATCCTGACCGCACGTCATTTGTCACAGGGGAGATACCGACCTTTCGTTCGAGGACACCGACCATTTCAAACCGCACGCATTACAAAATGGTTCCGGACTTACCTGGTTCCAAAACAAAATTAAAATGAAGAGGGATTCAGTTCATTTTCGCGGTTCCTCTGGTTTATAATAAGAGCAAAGTTAAACGACTTTTTGCGTTCGCAACTCGATATGCAAAGCAAGTTGGTATTACCTGAGTTTCTCGATCGGAAACTTGTCCAAACAATATTAAAAAGGCGTTGAAAATAGCTCACGTGGGGCGTCACGAGTGGGCTTTCACTAAACCCCTAAATATTAAACAATCCTTTCGTTACATAGAAAATCAATGTACATTGCATATTCCATTATAATATTACGATAAACAGTCAACAATGTAAGCTGTTTTTATAAACAGAAAATATTCACGTTTTCCTATAGAAACGTCAAGGGATCTCTTTCACCTAACCTTTATGTTTATTGTGATAGAAGACCTAAATAAGACAAAACACACTATTATATACACATACGCCATAAAAATAACATATAGAATATCTGCATTTATGAACAATAAAGATTATTATTATTAAGATGATCAGAATGAATTAATCATTAATAATAATTGAATCAGTGAGCGGTTCTAAAGGTTTCTACTTCCCGTCCTTTCCTTTACCCCACTGAACTTCTTTATAAATCGTGTAAGGTACTTTCAGTTAGACAATTATTTATAATGAGCACAGTCCTCAAACAGCACGCCGCACTTCCCTACAGCACTGAAACTACTAAAAAAAGGCGGAAAGATATAGTTTGTCCTAAAAATATAGGCAGAAAACATGCCTTCTCATCCAGATTTTACGTGTTCCTTGGACCACTTCTTTACAATAGATTAAACGCCATATTGGGCATATATCCTCTTAGTTATAACAATACTAAGAAAATTCTCCAAGAAGCACTTCAAAATATGTCCTACGAAGATACAGAGAAATTGATCATTGTTTTGAAATGAATATTGTTTTCTGTTTCAGTTCATAACACTGCCTATTGGTATTTTGTTATTGTTGTTATTGTTTTTGTTTTATTTGTACTTTCTTTTTTGTAATTTATCCAACTACTAAGAATATTATTTGTATTTTTCATGTGATTGTTTAAGATAGTTATGTAAGTCCATTTTCGCCTGAAACACAGGAACTTCCTAGTTCAGGCACGTGTGTTACTTTCGTCCATCAGTATGTTTAGTCTTTAGTTGTATTAATGTCAAATAAGTTTTATCAATAAAGATTTTTTTTTATTTTTTTTTTATTTAATAATATTTCCGAAATGTACCTTATTTTCGACATAGTCAACAAAATCCTCTTAAAATGTACGCTTTGAACCTTTTTTTATATTAAATATTGACTCTTTCAGCATCGATTGTTCCCCTAATGATTGGCAATTCAACGTTGCGCAAATGCATAATTTTACAAACTTCTTATCCCCTGCTAAAGCCTAACTTTTCAGGATTTTCATAAGTCTAACCTAACCGAACCTAAGTTTTCAGGTAATAAATATACTGAAATTAAACAATTTCAGTTGAAAATAAAGTCTGAACTCGTCGAGACAGTCTTTATTTGTCATTATTTAGACGATGTATGCATTAATAAATGGTTACATTTATCTTGCTTACACCTTAGTACTGTTAATTAACTGCAAAGTATTTCAACATCAACTTGTATTAAGAAGTGTTGAAGTCGCGACAGCTGTGAGACGTTATATTTCTTAATTACTGTAAAGGCGAAGTGACTAGTTTAGTTACGTACTTGTTTATTCGTTGCTGCAAAAGCTTGTTTTAAAATATAGGTGAAATAAGAGCTCAAAAATTGTTTCTGTTTTTGACTATAACACTGATTATCTCCAAGATTCAAAAATAACGTGTATATAGGACATACTTATTAGTTTTAAACACCTGGTCCATTCCGTTATTATTTCGATTGACTGTACTGTAACAGTACTGAATCGAAAAGGGTTATTATCTACACCCATATCATAAAACCTCCATAGTGTAATCAAAAACTGTAGGAAATGACCACCATTTTGACAACCAATTAGGTAAAACGAGTGCTGCAATGTTATTCCCGTATCGATTTTAGTATAGAAATGAGATTAAATTTGGAACAGCTGTCAAAACGCAAGTGGGTCGCTATTCTAGTATCCATAGATATTAAAACAGTTATTGATACGAAACGTCAATACAGTATGTTTTTTTTTTAATATAAACTGCACAACATTTGATCTCGAGTGACATGAGAATAGAGACTTCATTCGTTTGTCTATGATTTAAAAAAAATGGTCTTGACGGAGGACCGAATTGCCGCCATCATGTTGGTGTTTTGCTGAACAAAAATAGAATTGTTGTTGAATTGAATAGAAAAAGTTGTTTGTTATTTACATTTTAGTTGAAAATATGAATAGTAGTCTTCTCGGAGTGACTCTGTGATGTGAAAATGCGCCGGATATCGGAAATATGCAGCCACGATTGCAACAAATAACTTGTTGCCAGAAAATATTGTTTCTGAACACATCATGGAGGATTTATAATATGTGTGTAGATAAAGTTATGTATGCAACTCTGCATAATTTGGCCTTAAAACACACGCGCGATCTTATTATGAAAATCACTAAAGCTCGTTTCATGAAAACCGCACTAGTGTTTTAAGACCTATCATTATGCAACCGTTGCATAAACTCCTATTTTATTATTAGTACTTAAAGCAAAATGGTTAAAAAGTAACTGACCGTGAAATAAGCATTCATAGGACAACAATGGCGGTCGTTCACAAGTACAAACAAACCTGGTGACGGAAATATTCACATCGATTGACGTGCGACGGTTCGGCGCCATTGGTCAGCGGCCGTGACGTCACGTGCGGTATCGACCCAACACCTACGGGCGCGCATGCGTCGCGATCCGAGCCGCCACCGGATTGGTGCTCGTCTTCCCTAAGCCAATGGATTGACAGATCTAACTAATTTACGATTATAAACTTTGAAGTTTCATTGTTTATTTACAGAGTGAACTCTACGGATTTAGCGATGATTGTAAATTAGAATAAGCTAAGCAATAGCATGGAATGAAAATTTTCATTCATTAAAATATCAAGTTTCATATACCAACCAATTTCTGTGAAACGACCATTAATAGGGATGTTTCCTGGGTAAAAAAATATTAGTTCTAACTAGTCCGTCAGTTATCAAAAAATATTGAAAAAGTAATTTTTGCTTTATCAAATCAATCAAAATTGACAAAGATATCGCGCACCAAAATTCGGGAGTGGGCGCTCATGACGTCACTTAATGGTAAAAAAGTGTGGTAAAGTCTTGACGTTTCAACGCACTATATCTTCGTAATTTTTTGTTTAATTGACAAAAGAAAAACTACGTGTTCAATATTTTTTTATAATTTAATTGACGGACTAATTAGTTTTTTTTCAGGAAACATGCCTATTGGGAACTGCGGAGCCCAAAGCAGGGCTAAGGTCTTCAATCCTCAGATGTTGCGCCAGACAGACCACATTAACGAACTTGAAAATTACAAGCAATAAAACTTTCCAGTCTTACTAAATATTAAAGCGCAACGAAAGGCTGCTAATGGCAAGAATATTTCATACGTGACGTCAATTTAAAGTTGAAATATATTGTAATCAGAAGCCCCAGAGGCTGAAACTGCGCAATACTTTACAGATAAAAAACCCACGCAATTTCAGAGCCGAGTTGGACCTTTGACATTGGCTAAACGGTAAATAATATCGATTTGCTTTGTTTGTATTTTCTTACGGCTTTCAAATACCGACACGCAGGTCGGAAGCGGGCCCGCGTAAACTTGTGTCACTGGAACTTAAATGGAAGTCTTCACACCAGTGACCGCACGAAAAAAGAGTGACACATCGTTTCCATAGTAACGATCGGTATGTTTATTACTAAGACTCTTAGACTATTATCGAATATAGGCCCCCAAATCAATGGCGAATTCTGAATAATAGGGATTTTATTTAAGACCCGCATAAATGGCCAACCTCGTTTGAGGCCAAATTATGACACGCACACCGAATATAAATTGATCGATTTCAAAGCCATTTGCATAGAGCAACCCTCAATCAAGTTTGGTGATAATTTACCTCACTAAATGGTAAAATAATTACATCATGTTAGGCTCTTTCCCCTGTTATCTTCTTATGTAAACAAAAGACTTTTCAGGTTTCTGCTTTTATTCTTCAGAATTAACGCATAACTCTTGGTTAAAATAATTATCTTATTTTTTACCGTAAAGATCCAACCGAATTCAAAAAAAAAAATTCGAAATCTACAATCGGCGATTTATAAAATATAAAATAGGCATTACATATGTAAGTCAGCGGAGAGGTAAGAGAAGGAATTTATTACAGGCCCAGTCGGCTTATAACTCAGTTTGTACCTCGCCCGTATATTGCCGACAAAATATGACTACATTTTAGCTAAGTATATCCAAGATAAGTGTATCATTTTGAACTAAGATCAGGTACACACCACTTACAAGCTCCTTGAGTCAATAGCGGGTTTTTTAGTTCTCTTTCTTTGCATACAAACAGCGAACCTTATACAGCCAAAGGGCAAAGATATTATACACTTTTTTACTTTACTCTATCGTAATAAGCTAAAAATTATACATAAGTATTTTTGCACGTACAAAAATCCAAAAACGAAATACATTTTCCTCGTGTTCTTTATTATTTACTTGCAATACTGAGGAAACAATGGGATTTGAACTGGGAACGTAAACAAACCTTATAGCGTGAACATTAACATTGCATGAAACAATACGCGAGGCCACGGATATATGTTACACGTTTATTCGGTAGGAGTCTCTTTGGGAATTGTGAACAAGACGAAATATCCCGTATTGTGTTATAAACAGCGACGCTATATCGCTGCGCTTATTTACCATTCATTATGTCAAAAGGAAGAAGTTGGGAAAATAAAGATGATTTTGGATTATATAGAATCAGTGGGGACGGGAAAGGTTCTCTTATCTTTATAAACATTGCCATGCCCAGTTCTATTCTGTCAAGATTGACTTAAATTAAACTTTAACGTAAGTGGGAAAAGCTAAAGTTCTTAAACATAAGAGATGAGGAGTAGGGCGACCTCTCAGGGTATTTTATTAATAAGTAAATTCATAAAAGTGAGTGGGAATGTTTAAAACATCTACTATATAAAAAAAAAACATTAGATTAGAGAAGCTTTAGTAGGGACAGATCAAATTTTAAGTCTTCGGGAAGGGTCCATATTGGCTCACATAAAATTCTTATTCCTATTTTTTGTTTCACTAACGATTTGTATTCATAATAATAACTCTTCATAATTTTTTTCCTCATACTTTTTTTGTTCATACATTTTTATTCCTACCATCGGAACTCATAACAGACAGTTATCATATTTTTTTTATTAATAATGTCATTACTAAGAACATGTTTGAACTCATAATATGTTTTTTCATAACATTTTGCTTCATAACAGACAGTGATCATATTTTTTTTATTCATAATTTTCTTATTCGTAATGGCATTGCTAAGAAAATATTTGAACTCATAATATTGGTTTTTACAACAGTAACTATTCAAAATAATATTTAATTCGACAAAAACGAAAGTGAAGCTGTAGGTAGGGCAGGCTATCCCTACCTACAACTTCACTTTCAAGATGGCATACCTATGGATTTAAGCAAATTAATATAACAGCATGAACCTATTTAGCATAAAATCTTACAAATAAGGAAGATTTTCTGAACTGTTGCAAATAAAAGACCTAACATCGAAGGCTAAGGCAGGAGCTTCGCTTCGCTTCGCTCCCGCCTTAACCTTCTGAACCTAACCTATCTGAGTCGCTTCTGCTCCGACTCATTTTGCTCGCTCGCTTCGCTCGCTCGCTCAGAAGTCTTCTAAAGTACTATCCCACTTGATTTGCACTTATGATAAAAAAAAAATGGAAATAAATATTAGGACAAAAAAGTATATGAATATTGACGTTATGAATCAGAATGATTAGGAGTTTCGATCGTTAGTATAAGAAAATATATAAATACAAATATTAGTATTAACAAGTTGTATGATTAGCGATATTATGAATTCTGATGATTATGAGTTTCGATCGTTAGTATTAAATATTTTTATGAAGAATGATCATTATGATGTAAAATGGTATGAGAAATATTTTCGGACTTCCGATAATAGGACTTAAAAAGTTATGTGAAAAAAGGTGCACCCCTTCGGGAATGCTGAAATCCGAAAACGGCGAAGGGGGGATAGCCGGATCTGGGATCTGGGTGGACTGCAGAACGGGATCGGGAGTAGCCTGGAACATAATAAATAAAAGGAATCACAACAAATCCCATATTTTTACAAAAACACAGTTTCCTGGTCTTTTTATCGTGAAGCCAAAACGAGAGTAAAAAGTTTATTATAAGTACAGATATCTTATCAAAAATCGGATGTTTCAATTTAGCTCCTACACTACTGGACCGATACGTGGAGGAGATACGAGTGTCATAGGTTATATAAGAATTCTAAGGGTGCGTCATACTAGGAGCAAAAATGCTTTTACGTCGTCGGGTTTTAGTATTTGACTTTTAACGTCTTTGTTATGGACAGTCTAACATTCAATCTATTTTGTGGCCAATGTACGTGTAATACAGTGTAATGTGTGTGTAAATTTATGGACGAACTTCAAGAAACTTTTAGTCAGTATTTGTATATATTGCGGTCCGCTCTCGGTACGGGCAGCAAAAAGTTGGATACCTATCTAAAATCCAATTTATGTCTGCCATTATATAGCATGACTGTCTGGAGTTCAATAACAACGCAATACATATTGTTTCGATACATGTAAGTCTCTGGAGACTGTTTTAATTTATAATGTAGCATAAAATGAATATTTACTGTTAGTGCTTGTACGTATTTCATAAAATCCTACTTAATATTTGCTTCGAGCGCTAAATTCGAGGGCTTCAAGCGTAAGCACTTGGAGCACGGTACCAATGCTCATAAATAAGTATGGAAACGATCAATACTCCATACCGTCCTTGTTTGGTAGGTAAATATAGAAAGTTTTATTTTCAGCGATTTGAAATTTAAATTTATTACGAGTATTAAGGCATGATTTACATATAAACTTATCAAACTTAATACTCTCAATAATTATTATTTATTGGATTTTTAATTTATATTGTGTCTATTTAATTTTATTTAACTTTTTATATGGAAGTTCTTCCAAGTATAATTAATTCGGTTATACTAATTCCCTCAGGAACTTTTGAATTTTCCGGGATAAAAAGTTTAGCCATTAAAGCGTGAAGGAGTAACAAACGTCCATCCTCACAAACTTCCACGTTTATAATACTATTAATAGGATAGTAAGTAGTATGTAGAATCAATCGACTTAAAAGATGACTTTCTGCTGTGTTTCTTGCGGCGCTTCTTCTCAGTAATGATGGTCCGGTCTAACGCGCTGGTAGATTCAACAAATTTCAATATATTCATGTGACAAGTGCATTATTTGCTGAATAAACGTATCGAATTTTTAGATTATATCATAAATGGGTTCTAGTCATATTGGAACTACGAAAGATTTTGGCTTAGGAAATCAAAATTCCTGATCCGTTACATATTAGGAAATCAATCAATCGACTAATAAATACGTTCTAGTCCTAATCTATGGCTTCTACGACTTTTACTGGTTCTTATTCAAAAAAGCGGCCAAGTGCGAGTCGGACTCGCCCATGAAGGGCGCTGTGATTTATGACGTATAAAAAAAAACTACTTCCTTGATCTCGTTCAAACCAATTTTCGGTGGAAGTTTACATGGTAATGTACATCATATTTTTTTTTAGTTTTATCATTCTCTTATTTTAGAAGTTACAGGGGGGGACAAACATTTTACAACTTTGGAAGTGTCTCTGGCACAAACTATTCAGTTTAAGAAAAGATGATATAAGAAACCTCAATATCATTTTTGAAGACCTATCCACAGGCATGGGTTTGATGAAAAAAAAAATTTGAGTTTCAGTTCTAAGGGGAACCCCCAAAATATTTTTGTGTGAAAATTTAAGGCGGTTCACAGAATACATCTACTTACCAAGTTTCATAGTTCTTATAGTTTCCAAAAAAGTGGCTGTGACATACGGACGGACAGACAGACAGACATGACAAATCTATAAAGGTTCCGATTTTTGCCATTTGGCTACGGAACCCTAAAAAACCGGACAAGTGCGAGTTATACTCGCGTGGAGAGGGTTCCGTACGTGATTATCTGAAATTTCCTATGTTACTTTAAATACCATAGTCTTCTTATAGGTTTTCCTGTAATCTATAGACTGATTTAACTATTTCGTGTTTTTTTTTCAGAATTTTAGGCCCAGTACTTTCGGAGATAAACCGGGAATGATAAATTTTCGCCTATTTTCCTAAATAACTTTTAAAGTATTTGCCTAAAAATTATAAAAAAAAAACAATTTAAGATTCTCACAACGAGCCCTTTCATTTGATCATACGATATATTTTGCAAAACTTTTTTTTCAATTTTCTAATTTATCCCTCATAAGTGGCCGCCATGTTTAAAATTCATTTATTTACGGTACACGTCAGTGTTGCGGTCACCGACTTATATATTATGTGTACCAAATTTCAACTGAATCCGTCCTGTACTTTCGGAGAAAATTGGCTGTGACAGACGGACGGACAGACACACCAGTGATCCTATAAGGGCTCCGTTTTTTCTCTTTGAGGTACGGAACCCTAAAAACATCTAATTTATATCTGGTAGTAAACTCTAAAGGGGGACTAGAACGCGATTCATTCAGATCACGTTTACACGTGACAAAATACAGAGCATAGCGCGTCCCAAGGTGCCAGTATGTTATCTTTGTTTATACCGCTACCCTTCCAGAGGGACGAAGCTGGGATGTCGATTTTCTCCTATGTGCGGACATTCAAAGGGAGACGAACTGCGTATGTTTTCAAAAGTTTCAAAAACTGAAATGTTATTAAGCTGTTATTACTTGATAATGTATCACGGCAGCATTTTGCAGCGTTGCAGTCTCAAAACAGCCGCGATACTGTCGCTGGCCATAGCGCACGCAGACCACAGGCTACTATCGCGATATAGTCGCGATTCAGCATCAATACAGACGCTCGTGACCCCGCTTTGATATACCCTACCCCGATGTCGCCCGATACAGTAGCGCATTTTCATCGATACAGTAGCGATGCTGAATCGAAACAGCGCGACTGCATCGCTACAGTCGCGCGCTTGGATCGATACAACGCGACTCTAGCACTACTGCATCACTTCTATCGCGCGTTGCGACCAACAAGCGACCATGTCGCGATGCAGCCACGCGCGACTTATCGCTACAAAATGTCACCGGAATCGAGCGCCCTCAATAAATATCTTGTAGTCATGCCTAGGAGTAAAAGTGCGTCCTGAATAATCCTAAAGGTGTTAAGTCAGCGCTTTTAAGTACAAAAACCGGTCAAGTGCGAGCGGACTTGCGCACCGAGGGTTCCGTACTACGCTAATTTGGCATGGTTTCAACCAATCAATAATAGACTTTATGTTATGGTATGAGAACTTTGACAGTTGCAAATAAGTTGGCAGATTGTGAAGCTGCAGCTGTGATTTTCTGGTTTGATTTCAATATATTTTTGACATTTCTATAACAGACATTGAATTGATATTTGTTGTGGAGTGTAAACTAAAATCAGCAGCTCAATTACGCAACACAATTGGTATCGGTTTGGCTCGAAATGCAAACCAATTTAGTCATCACTCGATGTAAATAAGGGTACAATTGGTTTACTTTTCGCAAAAGAGATACCAATTTTTGTTCCGTAATTGAGCAGCTGGCCAAATTTGATACATGAAACTTAAGCCGTTTTGGAAACACAGTTGGAACAAAATTGGTGTAAAATCAGCCAATTTTTTAGGAATTAATGTATGGGGAGCTTCTTAGGGTTAAAACTTTTTGATATTTTTATTATTTGCTAGTATTCATGCCATAACACACATTCTGTGAGAATTCCTACCTTCTACCTCTCCCCGTTGCTGAGCTAGAGGCCTCCGACAGACGGACGGACGGACGGACGATGTGGGCTCGGTAATAGGGTCCCATTGATCCCTTCGAGTACGAAACCCTAAAAAGGCACTTAATTTAATTTCCTTGGCACTTTCTTCAGTTTATTATATTATAATAATGCTTCTAGGTTTGCCTGGTTGGTTAACGTAATGACCATATTTCATTCCCAGAGAGGCTGGTGGGGGCTGAAGAAATACTTAGACCTTCTTGGAATATTAATACTAGACAGATTAGGATCCTCTTCTTTAGAAAGCCTTAATCTTTTAATCACCACTGTCGGCTATTTACGACAGCGGATTTTCGTGCCATTAACGCCACGATAATGCCGTTTTCCATAATATATTTGCGTCGCCTAATGTTGTCGTTGGCGTCCGTGCCACGGTTTTTGCATTTGGCCTTGGTATTCAAAGGTTTAAAGAACACAAAATATGTATCCTGTTTCTGCAAACTCGTTTTGTTTGTAAATGACTTGGTATCGGAGTTTTGATATTAACAATGTTCTTTGTTTCAATTTCAGATATATATCGAAATTCAATATAATAATGAATCATAGAGTAAACTATTAAAATCTCCTATTTATCAAGTTCTATACGTAGTTCACATTTAAAAGTTTGATTAATTCCATTAAACTCTTAACGATTGATATATATTTCTCAAGCCAATAAACTATATCATGACATCGAACAAAGTTTTGCGTCTCGGTGTCTATCTACGCTTATCTAAAGTCCGGTGAGCGTCAAGTTGGCGTACCCGTGGAAGATATCCAGGATCTGATGATTCCAAAAAATAGTGCCTAATTAGTACCGAATTAGTACCGAGTTCCAAAAATAGTACCTTCGTAATTTCGGAGATATGAGCCCTGTTTAACGGGTACGCTAACTTGACGTCAAGCTGGCGTACCCGTTTTGGTTCTCGAGTACGGTGCTGTTCCCAAATATGCTCTATATCCCAAAAAATAATGCACAAATAGTACCCCTGGCTCCCGAAGTCACAACTTCGTAGCTCTTATAGAAACTGAGATATTTCATAGCTTTTCTGTTATGCTTTTGTCGTAAAAGGGGTACTATTTCAGGCACTATTTTTTGGTATGTAGCTGGCTTAGGAATTCAATGGCTTTCTGTGTGATCTCGGCCGGGTACGCCAGCTTGACGGTGCAAAATATTTTACCCGTGTTTGGTACGAAATATCTCAGTTTCTATAAGAGCTACGAAGTTGTGACTTCGGGAGCCAGGAGTACTATTTGTGCAGTATTTTTTGGGATATAGAGCATATTTGGGAACAGCACCGTTCTCGAGATCCAAAACGGGTACGCCAGCTTGACGTCAAGTTAGCGTACCCGTTAAACAAGGCTCATATCTCCGAAATTACAAATGTACTATTTTTTCTAACTCGGTACTAATTGGGTACTATTTAGGCACTATTTTTTGGAATCATCAGATCCTGGATATCTTCGAAGGGTACGCCAACTTGACGCTCACAAAGTCCGGCCCATTCTTAGAATGTATGAATAGTTCGCTAATGTAATTTAACCGTCCAATGAGAGTTCTTATTATCAGAAGCTAGACAGTTATTTCAAACAAAACACGATTAAAGAGATGTTATAAAAAATTAAAACAAGGCTTCGATTCGAAATTAGCTTATATCGGTAATTCCATTCCAATTCCATGATCCCTTACATTACTTTTTAGGCGAAATAAGGAAATTAAGTAAGTAATTCAACCGTGAGGTGCCGGCTAAGAATAGCATCACCCCATCTCCCGTGGGTGTCGTAAAAGACGAGAGATGGCCAACCCTGTATGACCAACCGATGGATGGGCCAGCAGCGTCCTTCGAGTACCAACATGACCAAATGCGGTCGCAAACGCGCCTGCCAAGCGTGGCGACTATGGCAAATCCCCCTATTCGATCAAATGATATTATATTACTAGCTGGTGCCCGCGACTTCGTCTGCGAAGAATAATAATTTAAGTAACCTATGTACTTTTAAACCTTCCCTAGACCTCCACGAACATTTCAAGACTAAGATAAGATAAATCCGTTCAGCCGTTCTCGAGTTTTAGTGAGACTAACGAACAGCAATTCATTTTTATATATATATACTAGCTGGTGCCCGCGACTTCGTCTGCGAAGAATAATAATTTAAGTAACCTATGTACTTTTAAACCTTCCCTAGACCTCCACGAACATTTCAAGACTAAGATAAGATAAATCCGTTCAGCCGTTCTCGAGTTTTAGTGAGACTAACGAACAGCAATTCATTTTTATATATATGGATAGCTATAGATACCCGCTTCACTGGGTCATTTGTAAGAGTGCAGGTAATATAAATTAATACACGGAAAATAATCTACAGCAAACGCTACACCAGATGGAGTAAAATTGGAGTAAAATTTACTCCACGTGTAAAATCTCCAAGTTTCTAGAACAATCTAGAAATTTTTCGAATTTAGAACATTGACACGAATTTTAGAATTTTCTAGATCATTCAAAAAAATTTCTAAAGCTTTCGACATTGATCAGAAAATTGGCATACATGTTAGAGCTTTCTCGATCATTCTTTAATGTTTGTGATCAATCGAGATTTTTTTTCGAATATTTAGAACATGCTCGATCGACCAGATCTTTGAATTCCATTTTAGTGGTTCTGGAATATTTGTTTTTACAAACGAACATTAGCATTTTCTACATATATAGATATAGATATATAGATGTCTAGATAATTTTATAATTTTCTAGAACATTCTCGTATAATTAGAATCTAGGCATATATTTTAGAACTTCCAGATAATTCTAAAAATTCTTTAGAACAATCACGATCATTTCAGATCAATGATAGTCTCACATTTTTGAAGCTGACTTTTTTCGAACCCCCGTATTTTTCCCACCCTTATAGATATTGACTTGCAACCACCATAGTGCACGATGGGAGCCTTGTACCTATTGCCACATACAAACACTATGCGTCTGCGATATGTAGTTTTGGCTGCAAAGTGAAATATAGGGACACAGACCTCAAATTTTATATATATATATAGATTAAGAGATGAAGATGGCAGAAATAACGTTAAACATACCAAATATTTTGTATTTACCCTAAAAACCTATTTTTGATTTAAATTGTTATGGCACACTGTAAGTAAGTGTGAACACTTAGTTGTGAAATTCTAAATAATTCTATCAATAACTATTCATAGGTACACAATTTAAATCAACACTGGGGCATCATAGGAATAATGAACGCAGAATAGAAAATCTAAGTCAAGAACGAAACAAGACGTGGTACACCCACACGATATCCAATCCTTCCCCCCGTCCCCCGTCCCCCTTCCATCCCCACCACTCGCGTGACTGCAACTATTACGTAGCAATAACGATGCGAAAATAGCGATCTGAAGAAATTCTTCGTATGAACATCGCTTGAAACAACCATTTTGTTCAAGTTTTGAATTGATCGTAAGACACAATTTATTTACACGTAGCGCTACGTTTACCCGTTCCGTGGCAATGAAAGCGTTAATTACGAAAGCCAACACAGGCTCACGGCACATTGTAAGAATGTTTCTATTAGAACATTTCTGACGCCGGCCGGAAGGCACTTACTATTTGACCTCGTAGACCTTCAGAATTTGAATTCATCATCTTTCAGAAAATACCTACAATAAATTAGTGAGTGGTGTCACCTGTAGTAATACAAAACCAATTAGAGTACGTAGCTGACAAGGCTTTTCGGGGTTAAAAGGCTTATTTGTACGTCACATCGAAGAATTTATTTCAGGCTCAGATCAACCTGTGATTTAGGGTTCCGACAGAAATATTTATATTTTTAATTTAATTAAGCGGACAAAGGAAGTTATTTAATAACCATTTTGTATGGATATGGTTGAAGGCTGATCCTTCTAATATTATAAATATGGAAGCTTGTGAAAATGTTTGGATTTTTGTTCCTCAATCACGCGCAAACGGACGGCTTAACTTGGCAGACAGAGAGACCATATCTTGGAATAAAACATAGGATACTTTCCCAAGCGAACAAAATCACAGGCTCAGCTTGTTTTTATATAATACCAAATTTGTCGAATAATCGAGATGATACTATTTTAGATTTTTGACCAGTACCTATAATCAAATTTTGCCAATCTGTGAATCAATACGTTGGCACTCTTCACACTTTCGCCGCCGACAATGTTTCAGTATAATCTAACGCCAATCTGAGAAATAATACGTTGACACTCTTAACACTTTCGCCGCCGACACTGTTTCAGTATAATCAAACGCCAATCTGTGAATCAATACGTTGGCACTCTTAACACTTTCGCCGCCGACACTGTTTCAGTATAATCCAACGCCAATCTGTGAATCAATACGTTGGCACTCTTAACACTTTCGCCGCCGACACTGTTCAGTATAATCAAATGCCAATCTATGAATCAATACGTTGGCACTCTTAGCACTTTCGCCGGCGCCACTATTTCAGTATAATCAAATGCCAATTTGTGAATCAATACGTTGGCACTCTTAACACTTTCGCCGCCGACACTGTTTCAGTATAATCTAACGCCAATCTGTGAATCAATACGTTGACACTCTTAACACTTTCGCCGCCGACACTGTTTCCAAAAAATCCAATCATAAAGGCACAACTATTAAAACACAGAGGATGTATCACCGGCATATGATTAAGTTGAAGTGGTTTTTTTGATCAATCCAGGCATGTCACCTGCGTCTAATGTGTTAACCCTTTGGCCGCCAAGCATGTCTGAGGAGTACTTAACACGAATTTCAACTTTAAGTCAAGGTAATGAAAGACTTTTTTTAGGATTCCGGAGCCAAATAGCAAAAAACGGAACCCTTATGGATTCGTCATGTCTGTCTGTCTGTCTGTCCGTCCGTATGTCACAGCCACTTTTTTCCGAAACTATAAGAACTATGCTGTTGAAACTTGGTAAGTAGGTGTATTCTGTGAACCGCATTACGATTTTCACACAAAAATTGAAAAAAAAAAACAATATATCTTGGGGGTTCCCTATACTTAGAACTGAAACTCAAATTTTTAATAGGTCTTCAAAAATGATATTGAGGTTTCTAAAACATTTTTTTCTAAACTGAAAAGTTTGCGCGAGAGACACTTCCAAAGTGGTAAAATGTGTGTGTGTCCCCGTAACTTCTAAAATAAGAGAATGATAAAACTAAAAAAATATATGATGTAATTACCATGTAAACTTACACCGAAAATTGGTTTGAACGAGATCTAGTAAGTAGTTACTTTTTAATACGTCATAAATCGTAAACCGCAATTTACCTTTCATTCAATCAACTCAAATATAAAAAAAAAAGTTTAATTTCATAAACATTAACCTTATGCATAAACCGTGAACCTTTATATAGATAAGGGTACGGAACCCTTCGTGTGCGAGTCCGACTCGCACTTGGCCGGTTTTTACCCTGTATACGCTGTCACGCATAGTGTCCAAAATGTTGTAGTTTTTTTCTTGTATAAATACAAATATGTATTGTATACCTAAATTGTACTCAATTACTAACAGTGGTATTTTCGTACAGATAGTTGGATAAATAAATATCAGTATTCACGTTCACATAAAGAAATAGTGAACTAGTAAATGTATCTACCTACATGTTCATGATTTACAAAAAAAGGAATTTTTAAAAAGTTACGTAACGCCGTGCAAAATTAAAGTTTATCCTTTAAAGCATCTTCTGGAAAGTAGGTCGCAGCGATTAAGATACTTATTCTTTTTTCTGAGCAACTTGTACAGAACAAGCCATTTGCATTTAGAAAATAAATTTATGCACAATAAATTAAGCTGAAACAAGACTGTAATAAAGAAAATTATTTCGAGGAAAGCTACGAAAGGGTGATATTTAACTGTATTTAATATTCTTTGTTGCTTTTACTTCATAGTAAATATTTTTTAGACCAATGTTTTTTCAACCTATTGGTCGCCATCCCCAGGGGAGTCGCAATCCCTTGCTCAGGGGATCGCAAACCCTTACTCGGGAGGTCGCGGGTGCAACCCACGTTTTTAAATACCTCATCGTTGAAATCACTGATATAGTAGTAATACGGTCATGGGGGGTCGCCAGATGTTTTTGACTTGTATAGGGGTCGCGTAACCACTGTTATAGACCATCAAAACTTACCTGTGAGTGGGATTTATTAGTCTCCTTAGGCTAGAAACATCTGTAACAATAAATATTTAACATTAAAATATTGTATTAACCCGTAATGGCCAAATCGGATTTATTGTTGTTATTTTTTAGTTACATTTTCTTCCAACTACGCTTTAATTTCTTCATTATGGCCTTAAATATTCAGCACAAAGCAGCCCTTATTTGCTCTAGAGCAACAAAGTTGCATACAAAATTCATTATTGCACTGTATTACATTTGTATTTTATTTTTTTAGTTAGTTAGTCGATCAAGAAGTTTACACCAACAGCTACCCAATCCGCCCATTCACAGTCCGACGGGACAGCTGACCATTTTACTGCGACTTGCTGTTAGCAAGACAGTCCACATGTCGGCCATATCGAACTGTTATTTCCCCGTCTAAAATGTCATATTAAAACTACTGCCTGATGAGTGATGAGATAGTTACTAAATGATTTTAAAAAACCTCCACTTGCATTCGGGCTCCAAACTAACACTCGGCGCACTTAAAGAAGGCACTAAACTCACTAGACATTCATAAGCAACCAAACTGTTTCTCTCAAATACATTGAAACCCAATCATTCTTGTTAATCTTTAGATTAAGGTCAATGGCCTAAATCAATATCTCATCAATTACAGCAAATTATTATTTCATCATCTCCATCAAATTCGCTTAGAGAAAATCGTAAGCCGTAACAGCCTGCAGTGTGGTAGTAACACGTTTTACAAGCATTCCCGACTATAAACCCGGTACTTAGCGGCACCAACAGCCGGCACTTCCACTTTACGGTACATTTGAGAACGTGACCGAACGCACGATAAATAACAAACTGGATTTTAAAGTTCAGCTGCAACGACATAAAGAAGTTAGAATTAAAAATAACTTTATTTCCCAGTGTACAAACGTGCTCAGGCAATAAGCTGCATCGTGGTAACTGCGCGCAGTGAGAGTGTTAACATTCGTAGAGGCTACGGAAAGCGTAGCATTCATATGGACCGTAGCGGACCTACGAACTGCGACGCGTGACTGACAATGATTGGATTTTTAGTACCGTTTTAACACTTTCAGTACCAGGAACCCGCTAGGCGGGTGCTCTGTTCGTAGAGCATTTTCGCTATAAAGCGGAAAAACGCTGCTACGCACTACACGCGTAGGGCGAAGCGATTGTTGGCGCTTAAAGTGTTAAGTGATCAGGGCGTCTATTCGGGAACGTATAAGTGATAGTGTAGCGACTCGCGAGCGAGTTTCGCATCCCGCTCTTACGCATTATGCATCGTGCGGAAGAGTGGGATGAGAATTTCGCTCGCGATTTACAGTATCACTTAGACGTTCCCAAATATAGGCGCAGTTAAAGAAAACCCAAGAAATAATACCTGCCACCGCTTTATAACCAACTGTATAAATAGATTAGACGATCTAAGCAGTGACACACGTGTAAACATCTACACGTGCTCGTGTGAATATAGTCAATAGCTACAAGTTTTAGTGAAGGGAAATAAACTTTAAATTGATCATTAAACTGTCGGGTACACTGCCGAGCGAATATTAAGGTTCACTTGCGAAATTGCCTACAAAAGCTACAAATATGACTTTCTACATTAAAGAGAGACAGACGGATTTTAGTGCAGTTTTCAGTGTTCTTTAGCTGATTAACCAAGGTTGAAAATGGCGCATCCAAAGCTCAGCTAGGTAATTGATCAGCGAAAGAACAGGGGCGTCTATTCAGTACTGCTAATAATCTAACTACTATGTCGTCACTAAAATATCAAAACCACGAATGTAAACGTCAAACACAAAACAACGACACATTCGCGGTTTTGACATTTTAGTGACGATATAGCAAATCACTTTATCTACACCCATATCATAAAACCTCCATTGGTTAATCAAAAACCGTAGGAAATGACCACCATTTTGACAACCAATTAGGAAAAACCAGTGCTGCGATAATCTATTATAGTATTAAAACAGTTATTGATACGAAACGTCAATTCAGTACGTTTTTTTAATATAAACTGCACAATATTTGATCTCGAGTGACGTGAGAATAGAGACTTCATCCGTTTGTCTATGATTTAAAAAAAAAATGGTCTTGACGGAGGATCGAATCGCCGCCATGTTGGTGTTTTGCTGAACGAAAGTAGAATTGTTGTTGAATTGAATAGAAAAAGTTGTTTGTAATTTACATTTTAGTTGAAAATATGAATAGTAAGTAGTCTTCTCGGAGTGTGTGTGATGTGAAAATGCGCCGGATATCGGAAATATGCAGCCACGATTGCAACAAATAACTTGTTGCCAGAAAATATTGTTTCTGAACCCATCACGGAGGATTTATAATATGTGTGTACATAAAGTTATGTATGCAACTCTGCATAATTTGGCCTTAAAACACACGTGCGATCTTATTATGAAACTCGCCTGTCGGCTCGTTTCATGAAAACCGCACTAGTGTTTTAAGGCCTATCATTATGCAACCGTTGCATAAACTACTATAGCAGTACCGAATAGAGGCCTAGTGTAATGCTTACCGGCATTGTATTGTTATCTGAAAAGTTATACTTGTCGTAAATACCTGACGAAAACACAAGTAAAATGTTTCCTCGGTTGTGTATAACTATCATATAAATAGTCTCAAGGCTAAAAGGACACATTTACATGACGTCAATAGTTCTACGCCCACAGCCTATTCATGTTCTTGACAGCTATTTCAACAGTATGCGCATACAGGCTGTCCCAAAACCGAAACATGCTTTATTACGAAGAGGTTGCCTGTATCAGGACTGCGCAGAAAATATGATTTCAATCTTAAAATATTTTTAGATTTTTTGCATGTATCTCGAAAACGTTCACATTATTGAGTTTTTCTAATAAATCTTGACCCAGGCAACTAAAACGGAACGGTAGTACTATTATACGTAAATGCCCAATTTTTATCCACTTTGGGTTATAATACCCACCTAATACCTCTATTTACGTATCTACTTTTTTAACACTAGAAATAAACACGGCTTTACTCACGAATTATTATCAGAAATAGTCCGTCATGTTTAGGACTCGTATGGAGTCCTTATTCAGGGGTTGAGTGCGGTCGCGGTTAAAGCAACCCGCCGTATTTATTTCTAGTGTTAATAATGTCGCACGAAAGTTTTAATTTGTAAACGTACTATTTTTGATTCACCGTTTCTGGGACGGCCCGTATATGTACTCAAAAATATCGTTAATGTTCGCGAAACGTCCAATGACAGCAATCTAGACGGCACGGAGCCGGAGGGTAGGGGGGCGCCCTCCTCCTCCTCCTCGTATATTCCAATAAAGAAGGACAAGACTCTAATAACGCGACCCGAGTAAGCTCCCAAAACGACACCTCAGACTTTTCAAACACACCTGCCAAACTGAAACCAACCTAACTATACCACAACAGCGGTTCAATTGTGTTGCTTGCATAACATGCACTAATAAATACGAAAACAGAGCCGCACGTCCGGTAAACTTTTAGAAGGTCGAATATTACGTTCAAGTAATGGAAATTTGATAACACGTGACGAGAGGAACACCCCTTACCTGTCGCAAGACGTGAACGGAGAATATTTGATTAGCAAACGCTAATTTTCTTGGGATAAAAGTAGTTTAAGAGTATCGAAATAGCAACCTAGTTAGGGCAAGTTCATGACAAGTCCGCTCGAGAAACTATCCGAGAATTATCAGAATCAGCGTGGGTGTAGCTAAATTTAGTTCGAATATAAGACTCAGGATCTGTGTAAGGCTTACTTACAGCCTACCAATACTACCCTGCAAGAATCCTCACAGGTCTAGTAGAGTCGTTGAATATAAAATGGCCTAAGACCTGCCCCTCTATTCGGGAACGTTAAGTGATTCTGTAGCGATTCGTGAGAGAGATTTCTCATCTCGCTCTTACGCATTGCGCGTCGTGCGGAAGAGTGGGATGAGAAATCTCGCTTCCGCATCGCTACATCAGTTAGCGTTCCCGAATAGAGGCGCAGTTTCATTTCTCGTCCGTCAACGCTTTTCTAGTTATTGAATTTGCATCAAACGTAAGCGTTTTATATATTTCATGTATTTTGTTTTTGCAGGATATGACAATAACTAAGAGAACAAAAGGTGGGCTTCATTCTTTGAGACATTCTGTACCAGTCGCTTTGGGCATAGCATAGGTTATTGTATATTCTTAATTTAGTTACATTTAAACTACAACAATTTTTTTAATTTATATTTTTTTCCCTCAAATTACGGGCTCTCATCGGGCACGCACGAACTTGCCGTTAATTCATTTCCCAGCCCCTAATTCCTCAGTTTTAGGGGTTGGTTATGTTAAAAAAAAGCAGCCGTTGTCTTTTCCCAGGACTCAAACTATCTCCATATCAAATTTCATTGAAATTGGTTCTGCGGTTTAGCCGTATATTATGCAGATACATAAAAAGCCATCCACAAAATTGCCTTAAATCATTTTTCGCCTATTACAGGAGGATTTTCTTTAAAAAAAAGTAGGCTATGTCCTTTCCCAGGGCTCAAACTAACTCCATACCTAATTTCATCGAAATCAGTTCAGGCTGTGAAAACTTAACAGACAGACCAACAACAGTTACTTTCCCATTTATAATATTAGTATGGATATCCGAGGTTTAAATTCAGAGTAACAAATGGGAGATAAAGATAAGTAACAAGCCGTCGACAGCCTCTGATTACGGGATGAGCCGCGAGACAGACAAAGAGGTAGGTACTCTTATTATAATCTGAGTTAATCCGCTTTTGACAATCCATGCCGCTTCAACTCTACAAGCTGCTAGCAACAAGGATAATAGCATAAGATTTGGAAATTTTAGTCATAATTTTCGCACTTGCCTTACTTATTTGAATTTGCCGAAAATATTCTACTTATCTCTTTTTAATAAGTTAGATAAATATGTGCAATGGGGAAGTTGCATGAAAATCAAAATGAGCTTTAAATGATATATTATGAAAGTAAATGTAAACAAAAGCATATTACAGAAAAAGCAGATCATTTTGACTATTCATTTTTATTTGATTTAGGATCAAAATTTGTGATAAATATATATAACTTTTTAGTTCTGATTTTAGTTTTTTGGACATCCTCATCAAATTTGTGTCATGTTTTATTTCTACGATGTTGGTCTAAAACAGTATTTTCGGAAATAATTGCAGATTTCGTTTAAACGCCGTACATTTTGTACAGTCTAACGACAGCTGTGACGTCATAGCGATTTTGTATGGAGTGTTTTTGCGAGTGGTATATGAACAATGACTTTTCAAAGTTTCATAAGTCATAAAATAATCAACATAAGAATGGTTTGCGTACACAGATCGGTTTCTATTACTCAGTACTTTCCAATAAAAGATGAAAAAAAAAATGCATTTCCCTAATATAAACCAAAATAGTCATCAAGCTTTATTTCCAGTTTGCACACCATATCCATAAACAAACATATCCATCTGACAGTTGTAAGTCCCCTTCATTAAGCACATAGTGTCTGAAATCCCCCAGACTCTTTGTCGTCTGTTGTCACATCAGTTCCGAAAGGGATAATTCAAGTGGTGCGATTCTTTGACATGCACAGCGCTGCGCTCGACGTCGCGCTCGGCGTTGAACAGAGGATTGTGAAAAACTTGTTTGGAACAGCGTCTTAGGCTGGCCACATACATTCGTTTTCCTGCGTCTCTATTCGGGAACGTCCACGCGATATTGTTGCGGCTCGCGAGCGAGACTCGCATCCCGCTCTTACGCATTACGCATCGTGCGGAAGAGTGGGATGCGAGTCTCAGATTTGATTTCCGAATTCGTTTTTCGAATTGGGCTCTCCGAACGCAGCAAATCCATATAACAATCGGGAATTGTCACACACGTTAGATTTTTTTCCAAACGAAACTCCGTCCATTCATTCCGCATTGCGTTCGGAATTCTGAAGGCGAGAAAAATCGAATGTGTGTAGTGTTTGTACGGAATTACGAATACGGTTTCCGGATACGGTTTCCGGATACGGTTTTCGGATCAGGAAAACGAATGTATGTGGCGGCCCTTAATCGACTTCGAGGGAAGCGTTGGAGTATAGACCACATATCCAATAGACGCTGCATAGCCGGGCGACCCCCGCTGCCAGTATTAGAGGCATAAAGCCATAAGCGGCGGGACTACAGCCGGCCGCAGGGAGAACATAACCTCGAACGCACCAATCAAAACGCTCTAAAAACCCCGCGCGCCCCGCAAGTTTGGCAGCTTTATTTGCGAAAAGGTTGGGCTAAGATGTGTCGTTTGAATATTTTTGGTCTGTGCGTTGCAGTAGAGAACCTTGCAGACGGTAGACACCTTTAAATGCCTTTCTTTCAATTACACTTTGCAGCGCTGCATCATGACAGACAGCTACAAAACGGGAGAAGGGTTATAATAAAAATCAATATGAAATGTATGTAGCTATATACGAAATATGAACTCGTATCCTCTGTTGAGTAAATAAGTTCGTGTTAAGGTTCAAAAGCAGAAACAGATTATTTTCTTTATCGTATTCAAAACAATACGTGACCAATTTAGCTACATAATAATAATAAGGTCAGACAATGTCAAGCTCTCATTATTGTATGAAATTTTCCAGACAACATTTTATCTTAAGTATCTTGGCCGACCGTACGGCGCGGTGGAGTACAATGAACACGATCTGAAACAAGCCTATTCTATCCCGACACAATGGAGGATACGCGAAATACTATGATATACAAATGAAGCAGATATATACAGCATATGGCATAAAATTATGCCTTGCTGATACATGACAGAATATTGGAAGGTAGACCCCATTGTCTCTACAAGAGCATGCCTGTACAATTAAGAGGAAAAATCATTTATTTTCCTCGATAGATATATTATCTCCACAATAGATCTCGAATACACAATGAAGATTCATTATGCAAAAATAATTAAAGTTTGATGACTGAGAAAGATGTTGTGCAGTAGGGTTCCGCACCTCAAAAGGAAAAAACGGAACCCTTATAGGATCACTCGTGTGTCTGTTTGTCTGTCGGTCTGTCATAGTTAATTTGCTCCGAAATTACTGGACCGATTGAGTTGAAATTTGGTACCCATATGTAGATAGGTGACCGCAAGACAGACGTGTAACGTAAATAAATAATTTCAAACATGGGGTCCACTTCTATATCATATTCTTCTATATTAGAAAATTCAAAAATAATCTTTTGCAAACCTTGGTGTGTTACATATCAAATGAAAGGGCTCGTTGTGAGGATCTTAAACATATTATTTTTTATAATTAAAGATAAATGGTTTTGACGTTATTTAGGAAAATAGGCGAAAATTGCCCATTCCCTCCCTTACCTCCGAAAATACTGGACCTAAATTTTCGAAAAAATTTCAGAAAATAGTTCGTTATCTATAGATTACAGGAAAACCTAAGAGAAGTCTATGGTATTTTAAGTAATATAGGAACTCCACGAGAGTTTAACTTTTTAGGGATAGTTTCATATTGTCTTATACCGCATACCTATTTTTCTATTTTGAAGAGTATTTATACCAAGTTTTAAGTTAATAAACTCAACCAAACAGTTTTTCCCATACTAACTTCCACCCCCTCTTTTACCCCCTTCCACTTTTATTTCCAAAAGTTTCTATAGCCTATGTCCTGCCTGAAGTGTTCCTGGATATATTTTCGAAAACCGTATTGGAATCCATCCAGTAGTTTTAAAGTTTATCGCGAACATACAATCAGACAAACAGACAAACAGACATGAAATTTAAAAACCATTGGGATTTGTTCTGCTGCTCATTCTGAAGCCCCCCATAGCATTTTTTCATTGTTATCTTCAATGTACAGACTTTTTCCACTTTACGATTTTATTATACTCGTTATGAGCTTTCGTTTGACCTCGGTCTCGCCGGATGAAAAGTGATAACGCGGCCGAGCGAAGGTGGAAAGCGATTGCCCAGGAAATGTCTATTATTTGCCTAAATACTAACCCATGTATTAAATGTTTTTACTGTGTACGACCGATGCCGGTTGCCTAAGAAGATGACTCCAAAAGCAGCAAGTTTCAAAGCTCAATAAAAAAAAATAGCTTGTCTCTTGATTATTAATAAATGAGTTTATGCTTGCTAGTAAACTGGTTTTATTGTTATTAGTATTGACTAAAATGGTGTTATTCTCCGACAAGACGAAATTGAAAAAAGTCCTTGTAGGCAATATCAATAATTTGCATCGGACATTTTCTGTTTGCGAGGGCTTCGCATATTGTATGTTCTAGGGTTCAATGTTTTGGATTCAATACCTTTCGTATTGCATGAAACACTCTTTCCAACTTTTTAGACCCTTGAAAGCGATGAAAACCATAATATTAAAAACCGTAACTTATCGCTGTCTGTGCCATTTCTTTCATATCTCGCATTAAATTAATGAAAAGCCCTGATTATAGCTAACAATTAATAGCTTCAAAGTACTTTGGCATATCCCTCGACGACGCGGTTAGCCTAGTTGGTAGTGACCCTGCCTCCGAAGCTAGCGGTCCCGGGTTCGATCCCCGGTAAGAGCAAAATAAATATTTGTGCGATGAGCACGAATGTTAGTTCCTGAGTCTTGGATGTTTCCTATGTACTTAAGTATTTATTTATCTAAATAAGTATGTATATCGTCGTCTAGTACACATAACACAAGCCTTTAAGGCTTAATTTGGGACTACATCGATAGGCGTAAAAATTGTCCCCTGATTTATTTATTTATATTTTATTTATCTAATGGCATCCTACATCACATTCCATCTTCCTAACCTGCCTGCAATTTTTTTCTTCGTTAAGAATGATTAACGCCCATATCAGCCCTCTCGTCGAATTTTCTTAAGTATCTCAACTTCCGGACTGAACGGACGGTACCGTGCACCGGGGCCCCCAAGCTCAGGGGTTCTTCGGACCCTGACGAGCAAAACTCATATTGAACTTGCTAAAAATCACCCACCTTAAACAGGTTAGTTAGGACCCCAGGTTTTTTTTGCACCAGGGATTTTGGTTACTTTGCTTCGCCTCTTTTTCCACGCCAACGAAACGGATAAAACCTAGTTTGGCGAATAAATGACGAGACATCGAAACAACGTGGGCGCTTTAGAAGCTTGATGAGCGAACCGAATTTTCTGAGATGTATTTGTCCTGACGTCTACAGACGCTCTCAAACACACTTGAAAACTTAGCGATAAAGTGTATTCACATCGAGCTATACCTACAGCAAACGGCTAATAAAATATATTTCTACAAACATTAAGACGAGGGAGGTTAGTGAACGCGTAACGCGTGAACTTCAGTCGTCCGGGCTAATACTGAGTGGCAAAACACCCATTAGAACGCTGTTTAGCAGCTCCGGCTACCTCTATTAGAGGGTAACGAAAAAGTTGAGATACTTAAGAAAATTCGACGAGGGGGCTGATATAGGCGTTAATCATTCTTAACGAAGAAAAAAATTGCAGGCAGAGTAGGAAGATGGAATGTGATGTAGGATGCCATTAAATAAATAAAATATAAATAAATAAATCAGGGGACAATCTTTACACAAATCGATCTAGTCCCAAAGTAAGCTCTAAAGGCTTGTGTTATGGGTACTAGACGACGATATACATACTTATATAGAGAAATAAATATTTAAATATATAGGAAATATCCGTGCTTATCACACAAATATTTGCCTTTACCAGAGATCGAACCCGCGACGCTAGCTTTGGAGGCAGGGTCACTACCAACTAGGCTAACCGCGTCGTTAAATGTGTGTAATGTTTAATGTTATATACTTATAGGTATCTAATTGTTGATAATGTAAAATTAAAAAAGGATTCACCGCTACGATTACTGAGCTAATCAGATGTCAGTAAACACATGTTCTATCGAAAAATCTAACTGGTCATATTCTTAACTAGTCAGTAGTCATATTCCTGATTCGTCATATTCCTTACTCGTCATATCATGTACATTTGCCGGCACAAACTTATTATTATAGAAATCCTATGTGGTAAAGGATAAGAACCTCTTTATATAATTAATAGATGAGTGTTGCTTGTCTAAATGTCATTGACACTTTATTAATTATATCGTATCATACAATATTAATCCTGTAAGCACGTGTTCGCGATTTAATTTGACTGTACAATGACCATGAGATAGGAATATGACCAGTTAGGAAAGTCACGAATTAGGAATATGACGAATCAGGAACAAATCGGATGATCCAGATCACTACTCTTAACATTACAATAATGTCACTTAGCTCTATCAAGAGCTTTGACACTTTAGAATTTAAAAAAGTCGAGTGCTCTAAGGTTTGAGCACTCGACTTTTTTTAATTCTAAGACGGACGAAAAAGTCCCAAAAAGCCTTTTGTAAACCATTTCCAAGTGTATCAGTTCAGCACCATTACCATGAGTTTGCAAACCGTTCTCGTTATCGAAATTTATCTGCAATACTAAAAGGGACTGAGCGATCGTTTTCTATTACGAGAACAGTTTGCATAAACTCATGGTACAGGCCCACAAAAGAATAAGAGCGTCCGCGAACGTCCCAGATCGGTAGAGTCACACGCTCTCGCCAGGAGATGGGTAATTTCCTGATTCGATTCGGAGTTCGTCAACACGCCCTCGTTCGCCCTTTCCTCAATAATATGAAGCGTATTGGTGAGCTTTCGGTTTACGACACGATAAAGGTCGACGATCTCGCCGAGGTGAAGGCTTAAAATTTCGTCTGGCCGTCAGTTTAAACTCAGGGAGGCTTTTTGATTAAATACAAGCTGGCATGACAGATAGTATTTTTTAAATTTTGAAATTCGCAATAAAATACTAGACCACATAGAAAAAGACGCATCCAAGTGGGTTTGCAACTACAATCTCTTTATACCACTTTTTCTCAAGGGATCTTATATCAATAGGCATGTTTACTGGTAAAAAAAAAAAAAAATCCCGTCAGTTAGATTATCAAAAAAGTTGAACACTTATTTTTTGCTTTATCAAATCAATCAAAATTGACAAAGATAACCCATAGTATAAAGAGGGGAAGTAGGTTATCTTCATACAACGCACAGCGCGCCTTGTAGGTATGTGTGCGCAAAAGCATCTATGCATCGCCGCACGCACACTTAAACAAAATCTCGACCCGTTTAGTAAGGGGAAACGGGTCGAGATTTTGTGTAAGTGTGCAAGCCGCGCGCGGTGCGTTGTATGAATATAACCTACTCATCATAACGCGCATCATAGTTCGGGAGTGGGGGCTCATGACGTCACTTAATGGTTAAAAGTGTGCAAAGTCGTGACGTCATGCGGAACTTCAACGCACTATATCTCCGTAATTTATTGTTTAATTGACTAAACAAAAAATTTGTGTTCAATATTTTTTTATAATGTAAATGACGGACTAATTGGAATTTTTCAGGAAACTAGCCTATTGAATCAGCATTTACCGCCATAAACCAGGTAAGGGTAGCAGCCCTAACTGAACTGTAGCTGAGCTTAATCTGACCCCTGCAATGCAGGCTAAGCAATTGAGACAGTATAACCTGCGGACCTAAATAGTTTATAGATCAGCCATGTGATTCTCTAAGCAGCGGCTGATCAGCGATGCGGCAGACATTCAAATTTAGACCAAACGACGTTGTCCTTACAGTCTAAATTAATAGTTTCGTTTATCCGCTGATCAGCCGCTGCGCAAGTTATAGAATCACACCACTGGAGTGCATTCACCGCGGCACGGTGGTGGCGTGCGGCGCCCGACGCGCAGGCTAACCCATCGGTGGAGATGCCCATGGTATTCACAGTGCCATGGATAAATCCATCTAGGTAAATATGTAATCAACCACTTATGGAATCAAATGAACAATTGTTGGAGGAACATCTGGATTATAATTTTTTTCTTATTTTCTCTCTTCTTTATTTTATGACTAAATTGGGTCTGCGAATAGTGTAAAATAGTAACGATTTTCATTATTTCAGTTCAGATTACTTAGCATTCAAAATTTTCTTCCTAAACTAATGAAATGATCTAGGGTGTTTTTAAATTTATTGTAACACTAGCTGGTGCCCGCGGCTTCGTCTGCGAAGAATAATAATTTAAGTAACCTATGTACTTTTAAACCTTCCCTAGACCTCCACGAACATTTCTAGACTAAGATAAGATAAATCCGTTCAGCCGTTCTCGAGTTTTAGTGAGACTAACGAACAGCAATTCATTTTTATACATATAGAAGATAGATAGCTAAACTTTTAGAGGTTTAAGAAAGTCATGGAAGCAATGTTTAGGTATAAATAGGTTTTTAGGGTTCCGTAGCCAAATGGCAAAAAACGGAACCCTTATAGATTCGTCATGTCTGTCTATCTGTCTGTCTGTCTGTCCGTCTGTCTGTCCGTCCGTATGTCACAGCCACTTTTTTCCAAAACTATAAGAACTACGCTGTTGAAACTTGGTAAATAGATGTATTCTGTAAACCGCATTAAGACTTTCACACAAAAATAGAAAAAAAAACAATAAATTTTTGGGGTTCCCCATACTTAGAACTGAAACTCAAAAACATTTTTTTCATCCAACCCATACGTGTGGGGTGTCTATGGATAGGTCTTCGAAAATGATATTAAGGTTTCTTATATCATTTTTTTCTAAACTGAATAGTTTGCGCGAGAGACACTTCCAAATTGGTAAAATGTGTGCCCTGTAACTTCTAAAATACGAGAATGATAAAACTAAAAAAATATATGATGTACATTACCATGTAAACTTCCACTGAAAATTGGTTTGAACGAGATCTAGCAAGTAGTTTTTTTTTAATACGTCATAAATCACGGAACCCTTCATGTGCGAGTCCGACTCGCACTTGGCCACTTTTATTTGTTTTAAATTGGGTATGTATACAATATGATCTTACCCAAGGCTGGGATAAGATAAAAAGTATAATTGTAATTAAAACTACAACTAAACCCAACCAAATAAATACATATTTCCCAAAATAATATGTATAGATTCCTAATACAGAAGTTTTGGAAAAGTGGAAACAACCTTATTAAACTCTAGATCAAAGGTTTGCCCAACAGTACACCAGAATAAAAAAAATATTAATGTGGTCACCCTAACATAAAACATGACCTATCTCTATACCCACTTTCCCACTAACAACCAGGACTGCCAACGTATTATTATAGTTGTAATGCAATTAGCATTTTGAGGTAGGTCTAGCTTTTAAGCCATTAGGTAAATGCATGATGCACCAAATTACAAGCGCTTAATGGGTTAGTAAATTCTGGGTAGTGGGAACTAAAGCTTTTCCTATCTTTGTGTGCACCCATGTTTGGCTGGCATTGGTTAAACTTGGTATAATACAATACAATATAATACCCTGCAGTGAAAACCTCACTAACCTCACTATTATAAGTTGTGGTTTCCGAGGCTTTCACTACAGGGTGACGATTAGTATCTTTTCAGCTTGCCTGTTATTCCCTTTAAGATTTCCTAACCAACGAAAAAAAATTAAAATGTGTCTGGTAGCCATGTCGCAATGTTTATAGTCATTAGATGGCAGTCGCTTCACTGTAATAACCCGATCTTCTGAGTCTCGGATCATGGTCACCAAATTAGAAATGACTTTCTTATGGATGCTTTTTTATTTGAGTTCAAGTAACTAGTTATGGTGCAAAATAAATGGAGTTGTTTAAATTAAAAGGGAATTTATGACAGCTGTAGCGGCCGGAACGCAGGCTGCAGAAGGAGAGAGTTTCCTAGCGTTGCTTTAGTTAATTGCAAATTGTATGAACTGTATTTGCTTTAATCGTAGGACTGGTTGTACAAAGAAATACTGCCGAAATCCCGTACAGTCAGATGAGCGTAATAAGATGGAGTGATTTGCACTAAGTTTGACATATTTAAAGCTAGGAGGAGGGGAGAAACTACATTTGATTGGCCATTCCATAGGCCTCTTTCAAAAGTTTCGGTATTGCTGGAAAGCATTTAGAATTAAGTAATATCAAATAAAAGAGACAGAAGTGAATCTATATAAATATAGTTGCATATGCAACAATGGCTGGACACAAAAATCTTTACTTGCAAAGTTCATCCTGCATTAGTCAGGCACAAATGTACTAATCCAATTATTAAACATGCTATACAATCTGATATGGCAATCTGTGCAACACATGTATGAATGAACTTCATTTAATGATCAGAATGAATCATAGCCATATCATAGCCGAAGTATTTGTCTTTGTAACAGTCAAAGCAATAGAATCACGAGATATGAATTTAAATTTAACAGCCCACGGACTTAAGCCCAGATATGCACAGAGCATGACGGCTAGTTGATTCTTTACGAAACACTGAAATCTCGACCTTCGCTGCCAAACTCCATTAATTACAGTTACTTTAGAATTAAATATGGGAAAATGTTGAGATCACTACGATTCAGAGAAGTACTAGCGGTCTACATTAAGTATTAGAATCACAGTCTCCTGAAAATTCTATTGACGTCAGGTTAGTTCGCTGAAAAATCAATAACACTCCTAAGTGATCGCTCTTTACTTTCTTTGAATAAATTGCGTATTTAAGAGAATATTCGTTACTTACCTCTTCACAGATAAAACGTGTAGGTTTTCTAGAACACCAAAATTCAGTCAGAAATTATGATTAACCCGTAAAGTTCCTTTTATTTATTTATTTTCGATCACAACACAAATCGTCTAACAAACGTCGAAACGAAATTGCTCATTCATTGAGGCGTTTTTCACTCTTGAACGCATGCATTTGGGCGAACTGAACTGTCAAATTATTTTATGTTATGTCAAAGCTTGGTTGGCCATGGTCAGAATACTTTATATACCTATTTATTTTCCAATTTACCACCCACCAAAACATAAATGATCCAGACTTTATTTAAATTTTTGTCAGTTAAGTCCAAACCGTGCAACCTATTGCACAGTGAAATTGTAAGGATCCTTTAAATTGTTTAACCCTACAATGCATGATTATTTTTTTTGCCGGGAAAAAAATATATGTGATTTTAGCGAGCGTGTAAATGACGGGAAAAATGATGAAAAAAATTTGTTTTGATATAAAAAAATCAATTTTATTGGTGGTGACACATATGGCACATTATGTATTAACCTATATTTTAGTGCTAAGTACAGTAACATGAGATATGTAATAATATTCAAAATTTTACATTCAATTACGCATGAAAGTTAGTAAAGTAAATTTTTTGTTGAGTTCTGATGTACTGGATTGAGGGTTCACCACGCTAGGTCTAGGGTGTAAAATAGAATGGTGGAGTGTTTCTTCATCAACATCGACTATGTTCACAGGTGACGAAACCGTTGAACTTGGAATAATACCCGAAGTACATGGCAGAGGGTTTGGTAATACATGGATTGGACTTGGTGCCCGACTTGAGATTATATTTATAGTCGCACGCGATATTTCTATGTCATCCTCACTATCAGCTCCTGAAGCTTCCTGACCATCTTCACTATCAGATGATATCGTTAAGTAATGCTGAATATGCGCATCTCGCAGCGGTTTTTTCCACATTATCTGAAAACAACACAATATAGTAGGTATTAGAGTTAGGAAAGTTAATGCATAGTGTGACATATCAGGAACAATCAAAATAACATACAAATTTATATCTAATTATCATTATAACAAAAAATATTACTTACGGTTTATTTAACCACAGTTTTTCACATGCACTTCAATTATTATTTTTCACTTTACTCCACTAAAACTATTTTTAAATGCAAGAGGAAAAAGTTAAAAACCTGTTATTCGTGGTGACCTCCAAGTTTTGAGTTAGTTGCTCGGTCATTGGAAGTACATCGATATTTAGCGGAAATGTATCAAACTACGTTGTTGCAGTGATGTCCAAGTTTACCTTGGCAACCCACAGGTGTCGCGGCCTATACATTATTTTTAAACTACAGACTATTAAATTAGTTGTGACAGATGTGTCACTGAATGCATTGTAGGGTTAAAAGCTTTAATCAATATTTTAGTTAGAATACCTATATCGTAATTTTTCTTCGAGTTCTCTCACGTTGATATATTTTTACGTATCCGTGCGTTTTACGGCTAAACTGCTTAACCGATTTTGATAGAAATTGATATGAACATTGTTTGAGCCCTGGGGAAGGACAGGCTACTTTTTTAAGACAATCAACCCCTAAAGCGGTGAAATAGGGGCAGGAAAATTATTTAACTGCAAGTTCGTGCGTGAGAGCCCGTAATTTGTGAAAACAAATCTAAATTTAAAAAGTCAGTAACATTAAAATTCATTTGGTATATTTTAAATAAACATTTCCACGCAGACGAAGTTGTGGGTAAATAAAAGATAATAAATAATAAATAGATACAATGCTGGTAACGTCACACCGTGTCGCTAATACTTCAAAATTAGTGGCCATCATGAATCATGGTCGCCCCCTACATAATGTCCCACGACGATGGCCCATCGTGTAGAGGGCTCATAACAGCCGTAGGTTCAGCTAAGTTACAGTGCATCTATTAAAAAGCTTCTACACACCGAAAAGCGTAACGGAAGCAGAACTTCCATTTTAGTTCCTGTGACACTGCTTACGTAGGCCCGCTTCCGACCCGCTCCGCGGTCGGAGTGGCACATTTTATATATTCTTTAATTTTAGGTCAAATACATGGTTTTGTTTGTTTACCTACAGGAAAACACCTATGCTGTCTTTTACTCACATTTTAATGACTACCTACAACACTAGCCAAAACGCACAAAAGCGTTTTGGTGTCAGGAAACGAGGCAACAGGGTAAAATAAAAACACAAAATTGAACTTAATATATTATATTGATGTTCATTGATATCACATCTAAATCACTATGTGATTAAAGCTTTTATATCTAAAAGAGGTTTAACCAAAAAAATGCTTTCATAAAATACAAGACGTTCAGCACTTAGTTGCATTCTCGTATCTACAGGAGACATCATTCCAGTTTGCGACGTCGAATATAGCTTTGACGTAGTCTGCTCGGACATTTTTGTATTGAAGGTAGTATGCGTGCTCCCAGACGTCAATTCCAAATAGGGGGACCAGTCCTGGTAAAAAAAGAATGATTAAATACATAGTTGCCTGTGTTCATGCACCCCAAGACGAGGTAGGTACCCTAAATTAAAATCAATAATTCGGTGAACTAAACTGATATAGTGTTGCCAGGTATGGATAAAATTTTATCTACACCCATATCATAAAACCTCCATTGTGTAATCAAAAACCGTAGGAAATGACCACCATTTTGGCAACCAATTAGGAAAAACCAGTGCTGCAATGTTATTCCCGTATCGTTTTTAGTATAGAAATGAGATTAAATTTGGAACAGCTGTCAAAACTCAAGTGGGTCTCTATTCTAGTATCCATAGATATTAAAACAGTTATTGATACGAAACGTCAATTCAGTATGTTTTTTTAATATAAACTGCACAACATTTGATCTCGAGTGACATGAGAATAGAGACTTCATTCGTTTGTCTATGATTTAAAAAAAAATGGTCTTGATGGAGGATCGAATTGCCGCCATTATGTTGGTGTTTTGCTGAACGAAAGTAGAATTGTTGTTGAATTTAATAGAAAAAGTTGTTTGCAATTTACATTTTAGTTGAAAATATGAATAGTAGTCTTCTCGGGGTGTGTGATGTGAAAATGCGCCGGACATCGGAAATATGCAGCCACGATTGCAACAAATAACTTGTTGCCAGAAAATATTGTTTCTGAACCCATCATGGAGGATTTATAATATGTGTGTAGATAAAGTTATGTATGCAACTCTGCATAATTTGGCCTTAAAACACACGTGCGATCTTATTATGAAACTCGCTAAAAGCTCGTTTCATAAAACCGCACTAGTGTTTTAAGGCCTATCATTATGCAACCGTTGCATAAACTACTATAATAGTGATGGGGTCAATGTTTCAGTATCGAATCGAACTACAAGTTCAGTCAAGACAGTTGGGAAAATGCGTGCTGCACGCGAGCGGCGCATTCGCGGCGCGTTCGTCAGATGTGGACGCACCATAAAGCGAAGCCTCTTGTGAAGAGGGTCCCGGGTTCCAATCCTCGCGTGGAATAAAGTTATATATTTACCACAAGCATTTCGAAGACTAAGAACGACGTGAGTGAAGTCCCCAATTCGCTCTGGGAATCACCCCACCCCCGTCCCTCTCACTTGAGAGTATGCTTGTGCCCAGCAGTGGGAAGTATATAGGCCAGTGATGATGATAATGACGCCCGTACCAGTGGTGGCCTGCAGCGGATCCTGGTTGCTGCAAGTAGCGATCTGCAGCTTCTTCATCTGCTTGTTATAGCCAAGCCAGCCCCAGCCGGAACCCTGCACACCCACTGAAGCCGCTGCCAGCTGGTTCTTCAGGTTTTCCAATGAGCCGAAGTTTCTGCAAGTTTGTATACAGATATGAGAACATATTTTTATTGGCATAGCTGGGCACCGCTAATCAAATAGCTAACTTCGTTAATCGCTAATCCGTTACTATAAAAGTTAACTTCGTTAAACGTTAAAGTGTTACATTTCGAAACATGTTACGGAAGTTAACGTTAATCGTTAACTCGTGATAGAAACTGCATTTTATATTTATGTCGTTGCGTTAGTAATTTACTTATAAAAAATATTGGTATGTGCTATGGAAGTTAGCAGGACATGAAACATTAGTAAAAATAGGATATTGCTTTAGAGTTTGTAATAATACCTATTATTTATACATCAAAATCTAATCAAAAGCTAGCTGACATACGCCGCGCAGTGTCTTTTTGGAAAATAGTAGGTACTTAATTAACGTTTAACGAACTTTAATTGTTTTAACAGAAGTTAATGAGTCTTGTGCCCAGCTATGTTTATTAGTACCTGCCTTGAAGTTTATTTAGATAATGAAATGGTGCAACAAACTATATTATGTTCTATATACTCAGCATTGCCGAGCGACCCCCGCTGCCATATTAGTCATAAAACTATAAGCGGTTGGGGACGGGCAGGCAAGGGCGCATAACCTTGAACGCACTAATCAAAACCCCCCGCGCTCCTTAAGTTATCAAGCTTTATTTGCCAGTAAAAGTTAGGCTAAGCGGTGTTTAAGAATCATGGTCTATGAATGGTCCTTATTTTGTTGTTCCTTAACCTTTTGACCGCCAAGCATGTCTGAGAAGTAACACGAATTTCAACGTTAAGTCAAGGTAATGAAGGACTTTTTTACCCTGTATCCGCTGACAGCTGCAGCCGACTGGGGCGGTCAAAGGGTTAAGGAGGAACTGAATAACAAGAGGCTGCAAATAAAATGCATGCATGAACTTTATGCAAGCACAAGAATGGGTTAAAAAATACACAGTGAACTATCATCCTCCCAAAACTGAATAATTACATTTAGGCAAAATTTCATTCTCACTTTATTGGTATTGCGTTCTATTCACAGAACCATATCGAGATTCGAGAAGGAAAGAGTTCGTCGATTTGTATGGAAACTGAGCGTGTAACATTTATGCGTAGCTACTTTGATATCACGATTGTAATTTAATGGCGGGAAGCATAAGTCGCGCGAAAACGGTTCAAAAGCATCGATTAGCACGGGGCAAGAGTCTAGGCGCCGCCACTCCCTCCGTTCCGCGCCGCGCCACCGCCCTTGTTACACACAGAGATGATCTCACGACATCTTTTCGGCACGCGAGGTACACTCTTTCAGTCTATCTCGATATAGTTCTAAGTTCTATTAATACAACATACAGAATAATGTTACTAGCTACACGCTCACTGGCTGGACGGCTCGGTAACGGATTTTTAGGTGACAGACCATAATTTAATTTAATACTACATTAGTAGAAATTTCGAAGGGAATGAACGTAACTCCAAAAAAAGCTGCGTTGTACTTTGGGATGCTGTGTCGGCCTCTGGGAGATCATAGCATGCATCATGCTTAAGGACACCGATGCATGACTAGGGTTACATGCAGAAAATCGTGGCTTAATTGCCTTTAGTGCGCCCTTACATGTAGGGATTGCGAAGGACCCCTTGCCGTCCCGTTTGTGGACGTAGGGCTTAAAGTGTCACTAATGAACAGGGCCGGATTATACATAAGGCCAGCTACGCACAGGCAGGCGGCTTGCTGAGTCCCTAGAGCCATGGCTATAGACTATCGTTCTAGATATCTCGGCACCGGCCGCACTACGCGCTTGGCGCCTTCAATGGTCACCGGAAGCGGTAGGCTCTAGGCGCTAAGAAAGCCACCTGCCTGTGCGGCCTTTGCCTTATGCAGTCTAGGCCACTGCCTAGGGGCCCCGCGCACCATTTGCTTTTTGTTTACGGTGATGGCATACTGTATGTATAAAGTTAGAAAAGGGCCCCAAGAATTGCATTGTATATGGGCCCCGACATGGTTAATCCAGCCCTGCCAATGAAGCCTCTGAAGTGTAACCAACTCTATGCTAAAGAATAGGTGTTGATGAATATGAAAAACGTAGCCGCAGTTAAAAATAAAGCTTAATCCAAAGTAATGCAGTTGACTACTATTTATCTCCCAGCAAATCTAATTAAAACTGCATTCCAGTCCATCGCAAATTCATAAACAAAATTCTTAATTAACCTAAATGAGGTTAAGGACCAGAAAATGATCTTTACAATATCAAGTAATAAAAACAAATGCATAGATTAAGCAGAGACTTGACTCAAGGTTAGATAGGAAAGTGTTATCAAAAAGAGAAAAACACAAAATGTAATAACCAATTGAAAGCTGCAAGTGTAGTAAGAAGAGTAATACACACTTCAAGAAACAAAAATTGTCCCTCCTGGGACCATAAGTTAAGGAAAATGACTGCTTAATTTTACGATTACTTCACATCGGCCAAAACTATGTCTGATGTCCTGCATGCGGATATAGTCCAAGCAAAAAACTCAGGCCTCAGGGTCCTTAAACCTAAATGTGTGTACCCAGAAATATTTCATTCTGAAATAGTGTCCATGGCCCTTGGCTGTAATCACAAAGATAAAAGAAAAAAAAATTGCAAGCAGCAAATTAAATAAAATGGTTCATGCATGGCAGGTAGGATGCTTCATGGGTTGATGGCTTCAATTGTAAGCATAAGGACAAAATTAAAGGGAAAAAAAAATGCAAGCAGCCAGTGTTAGGAATGCTTCGTGCTTGTATGGATGTTAGACGTTGATTTTGATCATAGACAAAACAAAAGAAAATACCAAGCGAACAGTATTAGAAATGCATGCTTAGAAGCCAAAAGTTGTTTACTCGTTGATGGCTTTGGCGAGTTGTTCAGATGGCTTGCCACCATTAGCGGAGAGGTTCTGCCAGAATATGGAGTGGTTGATGTGGCCGCCGCCATTAAATCTTAGAGCTGGCCCAAGACTGATCACGGTCTGGATGTCACCTGTTGAAAATGGACAGGACAATAATGAACATACAAATGATTTAATGTACAAAAATTGACTTAAGCCAGTATCAGCTTTCATAATATTAATCATTTTATAAAATGAAACACGTAGTCACGTATCCTTTATTCTGTGTGCGTAAAACAAACAGAAAATGAATATTCAAAATGAATAAAAATGATTTTCTTTATTTTGTGCATTTAAAATTATGTAACGTAATAAAAATACACAGAATGCTTCATAAATAAGATTTCTAGACTACAAATTCTTTTAATGTTTACTATCCCCTAAAACACAGGTGATGGAAAAAGAAGAGGCAGCGAGAAATGGAGATGGGAAGACGAAATCCGAGATACGGTAGGAGCAACACAGCTGTTGCTAGGAAGGCATAGAAAAACGTAAGGGAGGCCTTTGTCAGGGCGCAAACTGAAAATAGGCTGGAGTAATTTTTAAATGTAATTCCAAAAGATAACAGAAATAAAAAGGTATATTATTATTCATATTTATTAATAATATGGCCGAATTCAGAAACGCCCCTTAAGCATTTGGTTAGAGATTAAATAGTTAAATGTCCCTCAACTAGTTGTCATCCTATACAAATATGCCACTAAACCGTCACTGTAATTAAAGATCAATTTGAGTGGTCTTTCTGAATTTGGGCATTAACATCTCCTTTTTTACATATATTCTATTTATATTATAAAAATTACATTATAACATAAAATAAAACATTATTGTAAAGCCTAAAACACTTAGGGCCTTGCCACAACACCATGGCACGACGTCGTGAACGTGAAACGACGCGGCGCCGTACCGTGCATTTGCACGACGCGGCGCCGCATCGGTCCACGGCGCCGCTACATAACCACGGTACGGCGTCGTGCCGTGAAAAATTCTGTTGCAAATCACCTTTATAGCTATAGACCTAAAGGCGACGTGCAACGGAATTTTTTACGGCACAACGCCATACCGTGGTTATAAAGCGGCGCTGCGTCGTGAATTTTTACAGTGCGGCAACGTGCCGTGCCACGACGCCGCGCCGTTTCACGTTCACACTACACATAGTAAATGCAGTTTTAACTTCCATCAATACACTTTTCCCCATGTACACTTTTAAATACTTCATCCTAAACCAAGGCAATATTGATGGGCTTGGGACGACAAGGTCACATTCAATTCTAACAGTATAAAATTACAACTAACCTGCAATTTGATACTTTTCCATTCAAGTCTCATATACAGAAAATGGATCTTTGATGGTCAAGGAATTATTATTATTATGGCCTTTATATCCATATTCATAAATATTTACATTTAAAGGTTTTTAGTATTCATTTACGTGCATACAGGAGTTAAATACTATGAAATCTACTTGCAATGGTAAAGATGATGCAAACAAATATCTCTCCAAGCAGAAAGGGACCTTAGTAAACTGATCTGTGCAAATAAGATATGTAAGGCATTCAATATCTGTCTTATGGTCCCTTTTCATTTGGACAGTGATATACCCATCAACAAGAAACTGAAACTAAAGCATAGTAATTACTGTGTTATTGCTTCTTGTAAAGAGTGGGATAATTCTGTCTTGCAGGGACTCAAGTTTTGCCACAGGATGGTGTGGTTCACATGTCCTCCACCATTAAACTTCACAGCACTAAGAAGGCTTACTACTGTGTCTGTATCAGCTGCTGTCAAATGTAATAGTTTATTAAAAATAAATTATATGGAACTAGTTTTTACACGCAACTTCGTCTGCGTGGTATCTTAAGGGCGTATTCCATGCCGATGACCTTGAGCGTACCAACTCTGTCATTCCCCACTTGCCTTATTCACGCGCCGCAGAGAATAGTATAATTTACTCAAAAACTACAAAATATATTACAAAACCAGCGAATGAAATGATAGTATACATTATTGTCTTCTGATTAGTAAAAGACTCATGTATAAGCGTCGCATAATAAGGGAGCCTTTACGGATTTAAGTTTGAAAAAAGGGTTTACGGTTTGTTTTTGCCCTTGATTTAGCATTTTTTTCAAGATTCCGGTGGACCAAAATAAAGAATAGATAGAAGAAAACATATTTTTTTCAAGAGTCTTGCACAATGCTAAGTATACTTTATAGGATTTGAAAATAGCGAAATTCGCCAGGTAGGACCTTAATCTTTAAAATATAATGAATTTTGATTTTACTAACTTTTTAATTTTGGTTTTTATCTTGAAGTTATCAGCTCTCATTGGGCACGCACAACACACTAAACTTGCCGTTAATTAATCTTCCTTAGGGGTAGGCTTTAGACTAGTTGTGTAACAAAGAACTAAAATGCAGGTCTCCACATCATGACCACACAATAGAAGCTCTGACGGTAAGTGAAACTTGCTGGTTACAAAACTAGTGTGCGGTGGGAACTTGCATTTCACAGGCCTTCGGCTTTAGACAGGTGAAATCATTAGCTCCTATTATACATTTGTAAATAAAAACCAATTTGCCATCCTGGCATTAATAAGCAATATAAAAGCAAACAATATGTATTAAGTGTGCTCATGAAAATACATTGCGTAAACTTTAAGTAGTAAGTATGTATGTAGTATCTGGAATTCTAGTTTGGTACTAAAACAATGTGTGTAAGAGTAAAAAGGAAAAAGTTCTATAAGATTAAAAATAGTAAAATGGTTGACCCTCTCTCAGTACTACAAATCTTGTATTTAATATGAACCTAAAAATAATGGGTTGTGGTGTACCCCCGAGAACAGCAGAGGGTGACGCCGAGTGGTTTTAGTGGGTATGCTCCCCCTTGGGAGAGTCCCACATAATCCCTGCGCTTCCCCAGGCGCGGGGTAAGCGTAACGCATTTCCGCTCCGTTAAAAAAAAGCCTGCCCAGCCTGACACTACCTTAGTTAGTAAAAATAAAATAAACCTAAACTGCCCCACACTTTTTAATAAAATAGTCACTATACGAAATTTTCTCAAAGCCTATTTGCATTAAAATATGTATACCTTTCGCTTGAGCAACAGTCAGTTTCTCCTCCGCCGCGTTAAGATTGGCCACATAAGTTGCGTGATGTTTGCTGTGATGCAGAGCCATGATTTCACGGCTGATCACCGGCTCCAACGCGCTGTACTCATACGGCATATCAGGCAAGGTGTGCTTTTGACGAGATGCGCCAGCAACCCGACTGAAAAACCAAGAGACAGTTAACACCGGAATGGAAATTCTGTAACAAATTAAAACAATTAATTTACATCAAATTTCCGATCTTCCGGGATGCAAACATGGCTGACTGAAGCTGGAATTACACTGGTCTTTTGATTACCGGATAATTTAGTTTTACTTAAAAGTCAATATAGTTTATCAGTCTCAATAACAAAGGTAAAGATTATGCAATGAATGAAATAAAAGGCAAAGCAATCAGACACTTCAATCTGTCAGCTGCCTGTCACTGGCGGGCTGTCTAGGCAAAGTTTAAAAACTTTACATTTTTATTATTATTATGATATTATTATTAACTACAAACAAAATTAATCTAAAATAAAACATCGAATGATGATATAAATATATTGTTTCAATAATTATTGCGTTTTGTTAGGCTAGCCACTGACCTACAATATATTGTAAGTCAGTGACTAGCCTTACAATTTGAGATCCAATGTGAATGGCACAGACTACTAAGGGATACTACGTAGTGAATGGTCGGGCGATAGACGACCGAGTGCTTTTTAAAAATGTACCGTCGCAGAGGGCTTAGCACACTAATTTTTATCGCGCACATAAAGCATCTGTCACTTTTTATTTAATTAATATGCGGGTGCGAAAGTGAATGCTTGATGTGCGCGATAAAAATTAGTGTGCTAAGCCCTCTGCGACGGTACATTTTTAAAAAGCACTCGGTCGCCTATCGCTCGACCATTCACATTGGATCTCAAATTGTAAGGCTAGTCACTGACTTACAGTTCAAAGTTTTGTTGGCAGAACTATTGCTGCTGTTGCCAGGTTAAATGTGAAAAGTAAAATACCTACTAAAAACCAGGAGATTTGAAAAAAAAAACAGTACATTTTTTATCTATAGAACATGCCTTATAATATATATATAAATTTCCAATTTAACTATTATAAACTAATTTTAGCTGCCAAAAATATAAAGTTATCAATTGTAACTTTATAATTTCTGTTACTGCAATGACCCCAATTCTCGCTGCATTCGAGATAATCTCACAATCGAGATTAAACGTCAGTGCATACAATCGTTTGACACAACTCTGTGAATCTGACGTTTAATCTCGCAATCGACATTATCTCGAATGCACTGAGAATTGGGGGCCAGTACTGTATTGATAGCGGCACGTAAGTCTAGCGGTGACCGTTATAGCGTTAATAGACGATCGAACATGGTGCGGCCGTTCCAACACACCGTACGGTGCTCACCGATCCGCACCACAGACCGTCCAAACAGCCTCCGATCGAACTAAGCGTACCGATAATAATAATGTGCGGCGGACTGGTCGCCACACGATCTAATATTGTCCGGAGCGTACCGTATGTTCGATCGTCTATTATCGCAGTTACATGCGACAAGTGTCAATTGTGTCATGTCAATGTCAACACGAACTTGGCGGCAACGGATGACGGGTGACAGACGACGGTGAAATAGGTACGATTCAGTTTACGCATCTGAATTTAGTCGTGGGTTACTTTTCTATATAATGCCTTTAAATCTGTTCCCCTGACAAAAAAATCAATTAATTCTCGTACAAATTCAGTACATCAATAGTCATCCAGAATTTAGCAGATCTCCTGAAAAAATAGGAGACCTAGTAACACTGTACAGGTAGTCAAAATCCCAATAGTGTGTGCGTAACAGCCACAGATTAGATAGAAGAATATATTGTATGTCCAAACTCCAAAAACATTACGGTAGCGGACGTGCGAAAGTGATGTTGTGATGTGAGCGAAGTTTATTGGCCGAATATTCACAACTGCGTCTAATTTAGCGACATATTTTATTTATGAACCTATTAACGCAAGTTGACTTTGATTAGCTATAGAGCTAAATTGTAAAGATTCCCATAACTAATTGAGATTATTAGTTGAAGTGCGGTGCGTGGAACGTTGCTATTAGTGGTGGTGCATTTTGTTTATTTATAGATCGTCGCAATTTGCAGACATGTAATTATTTCAGTGGCGCTAAAATGTCTCAAAGGGATACAGCAATACATCTTCTGGCCGGCGGGTAAGTCTGGTGTCGAATTAAAAATATTTGTAATCTTTTTTATCATTGTTGACATATCTACCTACACGTCCGAGTGTGAGTTTGATACATGTGGCCCAGCCAACGTTATTTACACCAGCATTCTGTATTGTCTTCGCTATTGGCGATTAATGACCGCTAGTGTATAGTAGTGTTGATTACCATAAATATAAATAAGGAAATTAACTTTATTTTGCTACACTGTAATGAAAACATTGTTATCACTATGTTTAGTGAGTGTTCACTGTTTAATTTCGTTATTTTAAAACCTAAAGTCGGAATTCACTAATAGTCTTTGAGTTATATAACATACATACATGTTTACACAAACTTTCAAAAGCATAGGGCATAGCTTTTATCCTTCTTAATTGTATTTTTATCAGTATATTTTCTCAAGAGGCATAGCATAGTCAACAGGGAGTAGTCTAGGGATCCATAGATTAAGGATAAACTTTTTTCATAGCTAGGAAATTAATAAAAGCTTTTAATTGCTTATTTTGTGTACATCATCTTTCACAAAGTTTCCGAAATTAATTATGCCTTGGGATTGTTACACCAGTATCACAATACTAGCAGTTCTTTTATCTAATTTTTTTTAATTTTTACAAGGGAATGAAACTGCAGATATATACATCTAAACTTCCCTAATGAGAATGCTTCTGTAAGGTTTTGTACTCACTAGTATTATAAATGGGAAAGTTTGTGAGTGTGTGGGTCAGTATGATTGTAACTCCTTTGTGTTTCAATAGCTGGATGAATTAATGTGCAATTTGGAATGGAGATAGCTTATACCCTGGATTAACACATTTTTATCCCATGGGAATAACTATAACCAAAATACACATGCACAAAGTCATAGGCAGAAGCTAGTTATAAATATAATTGGCATAATTAACATGAAAATGACCTGAGGATTAGGTATGTGATGTAATTAAACATTTTATCTTTCCTTTTCTGTTAGTTGTTTTCGTAGTCATAAAAAAAAATCGGTTATGTTAGCATAACTAACATAACATCAACTGCTAATTACTCTAAAGTATGAATCTAGTATACATCAAAGACTTCCCTGATATGAATTGATATAGTAGCGCCTGCCAAATTTGTTGTGTTATTTTTCACATAAATGATTTTGTATCTACTGAGAGTAGTAACGAAATTCAAATTCCGTTGACAGATACCAAACGTCAAATTTGGCAAGCACAATCTGTTTTTTGAATTCTTTATTTGTGTTTACTGCCTACGTAAATAATAAGGCAATTGACTGCCTGTCAATATATTTGATATAACGTTGCCATATATCATTAAACATTATTTAAATGCCAGATTAACTGAAGCACAGTAATGTTTGCAAATATAGAAAAATAGCTCAATGGAGAGTTGGTATAAATACATACAATATTAAGTTAGCTTTACACTCTTAAGTTTGTTTGCAATTCATTTTTATACTGTGGCTTCCTAAACATTCATTTGTACCTTGGGCACGATGGCTAATAAAATCTTAATCTAATCATTAATTTGCAGAACAATAAGCCAATTAGATTAGTAAATATTTGTTTGTTTAATATTTTCATTGTCAAGAATCTGGGAACACCCAACCGTAACTGGGTTCTCTTGGTTAGTATTTTTATATAAAGGAAATTCTGTGGCCCGTGGGGTTGAACTCAATTTTTACTCTTGGTAAAAGTGTTAAGAAACTCATTCCTTGCTTCTTTTAGTATAAAATCAATAGAAAAAAACTTTCATTATAATTTTAAAGAATATTTTAAGTGTATTATTTATTAGATTTTCACGTATTAAAAGGTAGGTATCTCCATATAGGAAGGTCATTACAAAAATTAATTACAAACTACTATAATGATAACAATAATTTTAAGAGATATATTATATTATTGCATTTAAATTAAAATTTCAAATACCTAGGTAACAATCCTCATGGTAAAATGTGATGATTGGAATAGCTATCAGAGTAAAATGGACTTGGAATTGAATGGCTCATACTAATTAAAGCTTGTTTAAAACATAGTATAATACGAAATGTATGCAATTATACTTTAATATACCAAAATCAAAACCAACGATGTACTTAACAATAAAATACAAAGATTTATTTCTCTAACAAGTTTAGAATAAAGTTCCTTGGCCTTTTTAGGGTTCCGTAGCCAAATGGAACAAAACTGAACCCTTATAGATTCGTCATGTCTGTCTATCTGTCTGTTTGTCTGTCTGTCCGTCCGTATGTCACAGCCACTTTTTTCCGAAACTATAAGAACTATGCTATTAAAACTTGGTAAGTAGATGTATTCTGTGAACCGCATTAAGATTTTCACACAAAAATAGGAAAAAAACAATACATTTTGGGAGTACCTCATATTTAGAATAGAAAATCAAAAAAGTTTTTTTCATCAAACCCATACGTGTGGGATATCTATGGATAGGTCTTCAAAAATGATATTGAGGTTTCTAATATATATTTTTTTTAAACTGAATACATAGCGCGAGAAACACTACCAAAGTGGTAAAATGTGTCCCCCCCCTGTAACTTCTAAAATAAGAGAATGATAAAACTAAAAAAATATATGATGTACTTTACATTTCCACCGAAAATTGGTTTGAACGAGATCTAATAAGTAGTTTTTTTTAATACGTCATAAATCACGGAACCCTTCATGGCCGAGTCCGACTCGCACCAGGCTGCTTTTTTAAATTGCCAAGGAAACAGGAACTTCCATATAAACTATCTTTGCAGGAAAGTACACTACTAGTAAAGGAGGCCAGACTAGATATGCTTGCCCTTAAAAAAATATCAAGAATATCTACTCATAGTACCGCATGTTGTGCCTACCAAGGTCATGTTGCTTCCAACCTGAGATATGGCATATTACATTGGAGAAACTCCAGTAATAAATAAGATTTCATGCATTAAAATAATGTGTTTGGTCTATAGTCAATTACAAGAGCAAGATATATCGACAGTTGCAAGACACTATTTAAAAAAAAACTTAAATTCTAAGCCTCCTTAAATGTACATCTTAGAGGCATATAAGTTTTTTAAAGAGTTTAGAGTTGTAGAGAAGAAAAGGCCATGAAAACTGCAAAACAAATTTGATGTCTTCCCAATAAACTGTGTCAAGACTACTACAAAAATAGCATTTATGTGATGTATGCAGAAATATTTAATAATTTGCTGGATAGAAGGAGTAGGAAACAACTAAATTTAAAATTATTTAAGGCATTATTATTAAACAGAAGACAAAACAAAATTCAACTAATATTATAAATGTGAAAGCTTGTGTGCCTGTATGTTTGTTACCACTCAGCTCTGTACGCTACAGCTGTACAGCTGTGTGTTATAGTACTCGAATTGGAAATAACACACCTTTTATCCCAGAAAACTAAAAAAATCCCATGGGAATAACTATAGCCGAATTCCACGTGGACAAAGTAGCAGGCAGAAGCAAATGTTTTATGATGTATATGAGATTTTTAATTGTTATGTTGTTTGTTTATTTATTTATTCATTTCAAGATTTGTAACTTACAGTAGGACACCATAACATTCCAATCTTAATATAAAATATTTTTTCTTAGTATTTTTAGTTTACTTAGTATTCTACTGATTAATGTTATCATATGGAGCTTAGTACTAGTTCATGATAAAATTAATTATTGTGGTACTGACGGTCAAATTATAGTAGTTAGGTATAACAGTTGTAAAATGTTGAAGTACTTTTTATATTTACCTATAAACACAATAAATTAGATTGAGTTTTAAAATTATTCGAAAATTTACTGATTGATTTTTGTAAAGATGACTAAAAAGTAAACGCTAATATTTTCTTGAATGACAGTGTAATGCATAATTGCACACTGTAATTTGCAGTTCCCTCCGTGGACAGATCTTTAACAAAAGTTTTAACCCCTTTTAAATATCGTACTCGTAAAATTACTACAATTGAATAATGTTTTTCTGTCAATCAATCAATCTTCGTTATCATATCACTAGTCAAGGTAATGTCAGATATCAAATAAAGGCTTAACCCAATTGCAGAGTGGCTGGAACAGCGGGAGCCGTAGTGACTTGCCCGCTGGAAGTCGTGAAGACACGGCTGCAATCGTCAAAGGGCGTTGGAGTGCCACCGTCGCCGCCTCCGTCCTCCGACAACAATGCATCACGGACGAAGAGAGTTTGCTCGAAGATTCCTAAGCACCAGGTAATTGGCGTTAAAAAAAGTTATAATATTATTACATAACATATCAAAATAACACACGCATTTGGTTAGTTTAATTTTCTTATCTGTATTTATTGTTATCTTGTTGGAGATAAACAAGTGACATATTATGTAATTTTGTAAATCAGCTCGACCGCAACTATAAGTCGCGCCAAACTAGTACGCTGTGCAATCGAAACGTATGGCATTCTAGCCGTTAATTAATAATGACAATAAAGTCCAAAATATTTCTTAGAGTTCAGAGCGTCCTACGAGTTTGATGTGGCCTTAACGAAAGGCTGACTTGTTTACCTACTTTAAAATCTGTATTTTTTGTCTGAAGGTTAGGTTAACGCTAATTTTGGAAGTAAACTTTTTTTAAGGGGCTTTTTGCAAATATTGACGAATTATCATAGATTTCAGGTCTTATCTACTCTGTTGGTTCTTAAGATATAAGTAGTTTCCGAAAAAATATATCTGATTCTTCGATCTTTCTTTAAGTATCTAAGCAAGAGGCAGAATTTTTATTGTAATTTTGTTGATCTGCGTAGCAAATCGTATAAATTTAATAGACTTTTCGTCATTAAATATTTAAATTCGAAACGGTGTCGCCTATTTATTTATTTATTGAACACCAACAAGATCTACACTATATGCTTAACAAAATAATTTATATCAGGCTATTCAAGTATCCAGCTAAGTGCAATCTTAATTATAGGTGTAGACATCATGCTTATAGAAACGACATTATAACTTAAAACTAAGAAAGTACCTAAACAAAATTAACAATATATTAGTAAGTATATGTTAGTACTAAGATTAACAAAAGTCTAAGGTAATACAAGATGCAAAATTTGATTATAATAAGAAAAATATCAAACTAAACTATAAAATTAAAGTTAAAGCTAAAGCTAAATATCTCTTCTGGAGATCTTCTCAGATAATATGGCTCTGTACTTGGGAAGAGTATTAGAAAAAGTATCCAAGTTACATGTATTGCCCCTAAAAAGAGAGTTATAGCCCCTAAGCAATCTATTCATCGGCGAAAAACGCCCAAGATTAGACCTGAACTGCTTCTCAATGAACGGAATATAAATACAGCCTCTCGCTTGCTTTTTGGGAGTATAGAAAATTATTTAAGATAGTAGATAAGAGCAATCAGTTGTGCCGTTTACGATCTTGTACAGAAACAAGTTGTCCAGCAGTGCCCTACGATTTTTGAGTGATTCCATTTTAAAATGATTGAGTCTATCCTCATATCTCGGCAACGTTTTGGCAAGATTACAGCTATAAGATAGATGCCACAAGAACCGTTTTTGTATTCGCTCAAGTCTCTTGACGTAAATATCATAGTGTGAGTTCCATACTGTGCTGCAATACTCAAGAGTGTTTCGGACAAGAACAGAAAAAATTGACAACTTCGTTCGTGGGTTTTTGAAATCCTTACAGTTTCGTAAAGCAAACCCGAGTGTTTTGAACCCCGTTTTCCACAATTTTATCAATGTGGAGATTAAAACGCAATTTCTTATCAAGGATAACACCTAAATCTCTTATATTATCGACTTCCAGCAGAAGTCTATTTCTAATAGAATAAGATCTGTGCAGAGTAGATTTAGCCCTGGTGAATCTAATTACGTAGCACTTATCAGTGTTCAAAAACATATGATTGACGCGGCACCACCCATCCAAGCTATCCAGATCCATCTGAAGCAGTGCTACGTCTTCAGGGCAACCAACAGGTCTAAATAATATCAGGTCGTCGGCGAACAAGTAACACTGCACATGCACTGATATCGTAAATTTAAAATTCCCTAAACTTAAAATAAGAAACTTCAAACTCGATTTTGTATACCATGAAGCAGTCTAAATGGAGTTTCACATTTCTTATCTTAAGTTTAGCGTCTTTTAAATTAACGAACACACTTTCGAATTGGCCCCATTATCTACATATAAGTAACAATCAATTCTAAGCAGAAGAACTATAAACATAGAAGCCAGGTTTTTAAGTTTGTTATTTGTTTCAAAATTTCCATGTGGCACTAATAACTAACTGATATTAGGTATTGCGGCGAAAGTTCATTGGATCAAATTCAAGGCCATTCGCAACACAGATCGCCTTAAGTCGGATATTGTACACGTGCGGTTTTTACAAGATTTTTATTAACTTGCAATGTTTGTATGTATGCAACTATGTACCAGTGGCGAAGCCTGCCTACAAGCCGATTCCTGACGGCTTTACCAAGGTAGAAATCTACACCTAGCTGTCAGTGAAGTCCATGTTACTTTAACTAAATGTCAGACTCGCATGTACGGTCTAATTCTTCCGGCTTCCCTTAGGAAATATTTGACGCTTGGCCACTGCTATGTACATGTATGTTCGGGTCAAACTCTTACAAGCACTTCGTCGTATCCTACGGAGCTGAATTTTTACATGTTGGTTCAGTGTCGATGACATTGCAGTTTTATGTTAAGCATGACCTGAATCGACATCCAGGATGAGCTCCAGATAAAGGAACTCTTCAACCGTCAACAGCACAGACACGAAATTTTATTGCAGTATTAAAGTGCAATGGGCAAAAAGTTTGTTACAAAAATGCAATTGTAAAAAAAAAACATTATTTTATGATCGCTCAATTTGATAGCTTTATAAGATAGGTAACCATAAATTATCATCATCAGCTTATATAGGGACCACTGCTGGGCACAGTCCCCTTCTCATACTGAGAGCGACTGGGTAGTAGTCCCCACGTTGGCTCAGTGCACATTGGGGATTTCACACACAGACATCTATTCGAATTGCTTCGCAGATGAACGCAGGTATCCTCACAACGCATTCCTTTATTAAATATCACATTCAACTCTGCACACGAATTTGAACCTGCGACCCTCTGCACGTGAGGCCACGCGATATACCACTAAGCTACCACTGCACTAAAAGATAATCTTAACTATAAATAGAATTTAATTGGATATGCTACAAATACAGTTGCAAACATGTTTACTGGTGTTATGTTGGTACCAACACAATAATAGAGATAAAGAAGTCTTATCTCACTGGCGGCCTCTATCAATGAATTTAAATTTCGAATTCAAATTATTAGTACCTTATTTTAGACCTTTTTGCAAAGCAAAAGCTGTGAAATATATCCCTTATTATATATATCCCTTTCAGGTCGCAAAATATCTTTTTTTACATTGAAGTGTAATGGTGGCGCAAACTTATCAAATATACTGATATAAAAACAATCAGCACCATGGATAAATATTCTGAAAAAATATAAGATAAAGTAGCATAAATATAAATTAATTATAAAAACGTCGAAAAACGGGGTCGACATGGAAATAGCAGTCGGTGACTCATCATAAAATCTTACAATATTTAGTTATTCGAAGTCACCGACTGCCATTTCCATATCGACCTCAATGGGTACGGCAGAATGCGGTCGGGTTTTTTTTTTTAAATAACTAAAAAAAAATACTTTAAATTTCATATTTTTTGGTTAATAATATGATGTCACTCCCACAATTAAGACCAATCTAACGCATCATACATTAAAATCCATCAAGCCGTTTAGGCTCCAGAGCGTGCCAAAGAAACACACATACATACCTACACTAGAAAACCATTACCCTCCTGGCGCCGTCGGGTAAAAAGAGCAAGTACATTTATGCATTATGTAACTAGTAGTTTACTACAGTGCACAATATAATCATTAGTGCCCTTGGCTGCCAGACCAGTTTTATTTACACATTAACTAGATCCGTACGACATGGGCTCACTGTAAACAATGCATCGGTGCACATGCACACCGCCTCGCCTTACTCACACATGCTCAGTGACCGCGTTCTGAGGTAAACAGGGCTAAGAATAATCGATACACACCCAGACCATTCCCTACTTTCAAGTGACGTCCCATTTGGGTATTCGAAGGTAATATAGCCTGGTATCTGAGGACTTAACACGCTAGCTTTAATGACGGTCATTATAGCATCTGTCAATTTATCTACAAGGCACGTGCGAAGGTTACGAATGCTTTATCTGCGCAATAAACTGCAGTGTGTGGCAGTGTGCTATCGACTGGTTGCAGAAAAATTGTAAAAGCGTGCTAATACGTTGTTTGCTGTCTCTGTTCAACATAAGAAAAAAGGAAGAGAAATTGAGCTAGTGACCCGAAGTGAACGTTGGCGAGGATCCAAATACCAACAAGCACGCCAACCAATATTGATTTGTTTTACGAACCTTGGTAATTTATGCATGAGCATCGTTTGTGCTGTACATGCAGATACAACATTAACATTGTTACGCAATGCCGGACTGATTTAAAATCATAACTAAGTATTTCTTTTGATCTATTTACTTATGCCAAAAACAAGTAAGATAGTTATAGACGTGATAGTCCGTCGTCCTAGAGCTCAACTAGTGTAATAATACATGACTTCGGGAATTCGAATCCAGAGCTATACATCTTATAATTACGGGGGCGATGCATTGGATCAAGAATTTTATTTTTTTTGCGTATTCCGGACCCCTCTATGCCGTATCTTGGAAGAGCGTCCTCGCCGGCGCAACAAATGGTTTTATGACCACTGTAGGTTTACTGTCAAACCGAAGGTCTCATCCGAATATATATCCTACAATGTTTACCTCTATGACGACTGACTTTTACGTAACTGTTCATTCAATGGTCATCGACCTAGATCATTAAACATATCGCGCGTAAATTCTTTTTGTGGGAACTTGCTTCTTTTTGGTTTATTTTGGTATTCATTCAAGGCTTTATCAAACATTATTATGTCCGTGGGACATGCTTGAATGATTCACAATAATGAAAGAAACGCTTGAATGATGAAATCGGAGTGAAATGTAAATGATGAAATAATGTTGTTTACATACCTGAACGTGCATTCGAAACGCATTTCTGATAATATGAATATTTTTCCACTTGGATAGGTATTTAGGCAGTAGGTCGGATCAAATGAAGCTTTTACGTAGGCGTAGCAATACTCAAACCAGACGCGGTGTAACAAAACAAACATTCCTATCAAAACCTTCTACCGCTTGTTCAATAGCTTTGGAATGTAATGTGTACGGTAAATCTAAATGAATATCAGCTTCAGCAGCAAGACGAAAATAAATCGCCATATCCTTCTGTCACGTTGGAATTGATAAATTAAATACGACCTGATAATCTTCAAGCTAACGAGCCTCTTATTGCGTCGTATTTACGGTCATATCTATTGAATAGGTAACCGCTGGGTATTGTTGTATAACCAGTAGATAAACGGTGACCTTCCACAATGTCAGTGATTTGATTGCGCTAACGGATTATCAAGGTCGTATTAAACTGATCTTAGCCGAACATTTCTATGAGGCGTCAACTTTATCGTTCATGAACTTACTAAATTTAGAACACGGGCGTGACCATAACGGAAAGCAATAACGCGTACTAATATTAAGCGCCTGATCAAAGTTCATTTCAGTTATGAAAACAGTTGGTTTTAGAAAAATAAACATTGATCACCACCATAAATCGGACATTGGTTTAAACGGCACTAACCTAGTTATACTGAAACTGAACTGAAAAAATAGCTTTTGTTTCTTGTAATTAATATTGCTTGAAAATGGCCATCAATTACCGAGTCTGAAACTGGTTTCTGATCACGTCATCGATGTCACCCTGTATATGGATGTGCATGGTCCGAAATAAAGAATTTATTATTATTAAAGAATATGTTAATTATCCTAATAATATTAGAAATGCGAAAGTTCGTGAGTGATCGTGTATGTCTGTTGCTTCTTCACGCTGAAACGGCTCAACGAATTTGAGTGCTTGGAATGTAGATAGCTTTGACCTGGATTCATACATAAGCTACTTTATCCCGGGAAATTTTAAAGTTCCCGAGGAAACTATATCCGAAAACCACGCGGACGAAGTCGCGTGCAGAATCTATTAATTGATAAAGTCAACTTTGTTTTTGGTACACTCAACCTCAGATGAATCTTAACGAGCGGGCTCTAAAATACATCGGGGGCTAGCACGACGTGCCCGCGAGTCGTTTGTCGCTCAGTGCGTCTCTGTCAAACTAGTCAAATATGTAAGGGATGCACTGATTGCCAGATGACTCGCAGGCAGGTCATGCTAGTCGTGCAGTGAACATTTTGTATATTTGCAGTGTTTATAAAAACATTGAACTTTTGAACATTAAAGTTCTCAGCTAATAAGGTGCGATAGTGTTAGTAATAGTTAATCATCATCAAACGTATCATAACGTTCAAAATTAGCTCGTATCGGTACGGATTTAAGAAACATAATATCTATCACGACGTGGCGTACTAATTTGCTCTGTCAACGTTCTATTTTCATAAGGCTTCAGTATTCACCCCTCATTGTTATTTTCCACGACTTGTATACAGTATATTTAGGTGCCATTAGAATCCCTAGAAAGTCGATGAACTTGAAGAAAACAATCACAAATAAAACCTTGAAAACCTATAGTAAAAAATAGCTGGTCAATAAAAAAAGTCTGAACAATAGAAAATAATCTGTGACGTAATTTGCTGTAGCTATAAATACCGTATTATATTAAGACCAGGTGTTTACTTTCTGGTTGCTGGTTACACAAATATTATGCCAAAAGCGTTTAAATATGTTGAGATAGTTATCAGATTACAATCGGCATTTATATATTTTGAAATTTTTCAGAGTTAGTTGCAATTATTCCAGTTGGAAGTTTATAACAAATGAATCATTATGCCCTATGAAATTATACCAAACGAAAGTGCTTCCATTTGCGTACCTGCCCTTTTATTTCTATTTGATACGATTATCCAATATCATCTTCATATGTTTTTAGGATTCCGTACCTCAAAATGAAAATGAAAGGAACCCTTATAGGATCACTCGTGTGACTGTCTGTCTGTCTGTCACAGCCAATTTACTCCGAAACTACTGGACTGATTGAGTTGAAATTTAGTAGACATATGTATGTAAGTCGGTAACGTAAGTAAATGAATTTTTGACATGGGGGCCACTTTTACGGGTAAATTAGAAAATTTAAATAAATAATTTTTCAAATTTTTCCGTGTGACATGTCATATAAAAGGGCACGTTGTGAGAATCTTAATTTTTTTTAAATAATTTTAGGATAAATAGTTTTGAAGTTCTTTAGGCGAAAATTGACAACTCCCACTTATGTCCGAAACAGAAAATAGTTATTTACAGGAAAACCTATAAAAAATCTATGGTATTTAAAGTAACAGGAAATTAAAGATAATCATGTCCTGTATCCGCACTTCCGGTTTTTTTACATGAAGTCATTATATGTTTGAAGACATTTAGCTCCTTCAAATTAGTTTGCTACCATCACTCATGTTGAGCAACTCACAGATTATACTGGTTTTTGTGATGTCGGTTAGTGTTTTACAAGCTTTTTATTAACTTGCTGTGTTTGTATGTTAGTTAGTTTGTTTAGATCAAATCTTGCAAGGTAAATTAGAACCACTTCCTTTTATTCTACTACGGAGTTTAACTTTTTCATGTGGGCTCAGTTCCGATGACAATGCATTTTTATGGTAAGCATGATCTGAATCGACCTCCAGGGTTAGCTCCAGATAAAGGAACTCTTCCATGGTCAACAGCACAGACAAGAAATTATATGTACGCCATTTAAAAGTGGTTTGGAGTTGTTTTAAGGGTTCCGGACCTCAAAAGGAAAAAAGGAACCCTTATAGGATCACTCGTGTGTCTGTCTGTCTGTCTGTCCGTCTGTCACAGCCAATTTGCTCCGAAACTACTGGACCGATTGATTTGAAATTTGGTATACATATGTAAGTCGGTGACCGCAACACGGATGCGTAACTAAAACAAATTAATTTTAAACATGGGGGCCACTTTTGGGGGTTAATTAGAAAATTAAAAAAAAAAGTTACTCTTTTAATTTTAAGATGAATGGTTTGGAAGTTATTTAGGAAAATAGGCGAAAATTGACCATTGATTGACCCCCCCCCCCCTTATCACCGAAACTACTGGGTCTAAAATTTTGAAAAAAATACAGAAAATAGTTCTTTACCTATAGATTACAGGAAAACCTATGAGAAGTCTATATATATTATAGAAAATTTCAGATAATCATGTATGGAACGGAACCCTCTCCACGCGGGTTTAACTCGCACTTGCCCGGTTTTTTTTTAAATCAGCCGCTTTAATTTGTTCTGCTTAAAAAGTCAATAGGTACATAAAATTAAAAATGTTTGTATTTGTATGAAGCTAGTAATACACGCAGCTTGTCACCAATACTGCCACTAAGATATTTGTTTTGGTATCAAGTATAGAATGACAACATACTTGGGCGCCGCTTACAAAAAGCTGCGTTGTAAAAAAAATGTTTTCTCGACCCGTGTCGTGTTTCTGGTGCTATTTGCACGTGTATCGGTTGTTTGTTCGTGTTTAACCCCTTCAACGCCAAGCATGTCTGAGAAGTAACACGAATTTCAACTTTACGTCAAACTAATAAAGGGCTTTTTACCTGGGCCTGTATACCCTGATGGATATATCCGTCGTTGGCGTTGAAAAGGTTAAACCCGTACACGAACTGACTAAACGAGTACCTACCAGCGTATATACATGCGGATTGGACTCTTTAATACCGCTCCGGGTTCTTAGACCTACAATAAAATAAAGTAGGCGTGTACAATTACAATATAATCGGGAGCTCTGATAAAATTAGATATATCGGTGTCAATGTACCTACCTATATGTGTAGCATAGAGCATTTTTTATAATTTCAACCAATGTTGTGAGCTACATACAATGTCATAAGTATGCTTTTTGTATGAACTCAGTCACGAGTTGTTTGGCGTTTACCAAGCTACTAATTTACATGTTGGTGTAATAGTTCACAACAACTATGGAATATTTTTACTAATTACATGTGTTCACTGCATTCTTCGCTAGACACAAGAGATGTACTTTTACCCACCAAAGTATCTTTGGACCGGAGATCGACCCTTGATTTAAAACACGTATAAACCCTTATTTGGTATAGTTCGCGTCTCGTAAAAAGAGCGCTCATTTTACGTGACGCATCTTATATATTTTGTTTAGTAGTGGTAGAGCCAAACAGTAATCCTCACTAGATGATTAATGTTCAAATGGGCCGGCTCGACCGAGGTAGTACCACACTCACATAATATCGGCGTAAAGTAATAGCTTGCTCATCCCCGTCGCCAGCGCAGGCCTAGCTTTCATTTCAAGGTCGAAACACAGAATCTCTGCCCCTATTACCCGTGGTCCCACCAACATGTCCCCCTGGTGGGTCAACGGGTAATGTTCTTTCCCCGTGATGAAATAAAATTACCCCTGGACCCACCAGGGGGACATGTTGGTGGGACCACGGGTGATAGGGGAATCTCTGGTCCACAGACATTTCGGTCATATTTGTAACATGGTAATATAACACAGGAGGCTAAATGGGGCTACAGACGTACGATGGGCGCGATGTTCGCATACAGCAAGCAGGCAGATCGAATGCTGATGTCGTACAATTGTCAGGTGCAGCAGCACGCGCGCGCCGGCCACGCCCGGGCCACCTCCAGGATGAGCCTCATACAGTGCATCAGGTGAGATTAAGCATTATCTTACTACTAGTGGACCTGCCACAGCATCACCCGCGGTATTTTCCATACAAACTTTATCACCCCTTTTCACCCCTTTAGGGATGGAATTTCAAATAATCCCTCGTTAGTGCACCTCTAGGGTACTCGCGGAATATCTTCTCCAAATTTCAAACCTCTAGGACCACCCGTTTAGGCTAGGCTGTGCGTTGTCTATAAGTGAGTCACGGTACTGTTTTATATGTATTGATTTATAAGTGCGCATTCCCTGAAGCGCAGCAGAATGAGCAGACATCGTAATTTTGGGGCATTTATACATTTAAAAATAATGAAGTATAGTTAAATGAACCACTTTTCTATTTAAATACTGACAATAAATATATTTTTTACAAACCAAACTGGGAACGGTCACTAGTTTAGAAGACAAGTACCGATAAGTGAGTTTATCGATATATGAACTCACTACATGACATTGGATTCGGTAGAATTCGAATTTATGTTCTTGGTTGTCGTGCCCAAAGGCGATTTTGATAATAATGTGAACTACACATTCATCGAAAATATTATTCATATTTAAGAGGTCTATTACAAAGCTAAGCTGGCAACGTCGCAATCTACCTTTTTCGCCACCCAGCGATTTGATGTTCAGCTGAAACAAAAATTAATTAATTAATAGACTACATTTGAGAATGACACTCAATTTCACATAAATAACCGAGAAGGTCGTCGATGCCAGCTCAGTTTTGTAATACGCCTCTTAAAATTATTTCTAAGATGCATTTGGTTTGATATCGTGACAAAACGTAATTTGCTTATCTGATATAATGTAGCGTGCACAACGCAATACTTTGAAAGATAAATTATCGTGATATACAACTTGATAAGCTTTACAATCCGTATAATTTATTTATTTATTTCGGTCGTCGCATTCTGATAGAATCTTCGTAACTGCTGGTCACTTCCCGGATGGATCCTGTCCTGTCGACTGTATACACCGTTGTTATCTATGCACTTTTGCCATCTCATAGGTAGTTCATAGATCCCTTTACTAAAAAAACCATGGGGGCGAGAATCAATTAACTCTTTGAAGGCGGTTTGGACTGCCGCATCGGAGTTGAATTTTTTTCCTTATAAGAGGTTGTCCAAATTCCGGAAAAAATGGCAATCTGTTGGAGCAAGTTCCGGGGAGTACGGTGGATGTCGCAGACATTACAATGGTAGCTCATCTAACTTAGTGGTTGTTTTTTGTGCAGTGTGTGGTCTTGCGTTGTCGTGAAGCAGCAGTGGCCTAGAGCCATTGACCAATCTCGGTTGTTTGAAATCATGAAATATCGGTATATTTACGAGTACTCGTAAATATACCGATATTTCATGTTTACCATAGTGCGGTAATAAGCGACGCCAAAGAAAAAATAATGAGGGAAAAACAAATGAATGACTGTTTTCAAAACTCAAATGTACCAGCTAAATAAATTTATAAATTTAAATTTGGAATTCTTAACCAAAGAGGAGATATTTCAGATCAAAGTGGTCAGTACGACAAAACGCTAATTTCATATGTAAGGACCTATATAAAGTGGGATGCAGTGGAAAAATACTCAAAATTAAACTTATCTATGTACGTAGCTGCAAATTTATTTGTATTTTACATAAATATCTACCAATCAAATAGCAACAGGATGATACTGCTTTTAACCGCTCCGGTTATCATATGTGCGCTAATAGATAAGCAATATAAAACCCGCCGGTCGTGGTCACGTGAGTCGTTAGCTAGATGTGTACTCGCCAAATATGCACGATTATCTTTTACCAATATTGGACTATTGGCTATGAACGCTTATCTTAGTCTTTATCTTAGTTACCAGATCACTCATGTTTATCATGCGCGCCCCGGGATGACGCCCGCGCTCCGCACGACCCCGCGCTCTACCACATTTAGGCGGCAACTCATAATCTCGATGGAAACAGTAAACACTAACTAACGTCAGCGACCACCTTATCATTGTCGCTGTAGTTACCTTAAATCTGACATTGCGGTGCAAAGGTGCCCAAGTTATTGATAAACCGAATAATTAACGTCATGAAATAATTAATCACCCGACGATAGGAGACACTTATGTTTTCACTTTTTCCAGACACATTGTCCAAACTGAGGGTCCGAAGGCGCTGTTTAAGGGCTTAGGGCCGAACATTGTGGGTGTGGCGCCGTCCAGGGCCATATACTTCTGCACGTACTCGCAAGCCAAAGCTATATTAAACCAGAACATTGCCCCCGACACTCCCATCGTCCACCTCTCGGCCGCCAGCGCTGCAGGTAAACTATACATTGTAAGATCGTTGGACGATTATGTAAACACTTTTGGCTCATTTTGAAATGTCTGGAATCTTCATTTCATAATCCCGGAGACTAAATTGACAGTTTACAGATACCTATTTCTTGAGAGAAGCTACAGTTTAAAGTTATCTTAAATATTTGTTCAAATGACAATTGCTTATAACTTTTCGGGTTTCGTACCTCAGAAGGAGAAACAGGAACCCTTATAGGATCACTCGTGTGTCTGTCTGTCCGTCTGTCACAGCCAATTTGCTCCGAAACTACTAGAGCGATTGAATTGAAATTTGGTACACTCATATAAATCGGTGACCGCAACACTTACGTGTAAAGTAAATAAATGATTTTTAAACATAGGGTACTCTTTCGAGGGGTAAATTAGATGTTAAAAGTTTTGCCAGCTATGGCGTGTGACATCAAATGAAAGGGTTGTGAGGATACAATTTTGTTTTTATAATTTTAAGATAAATAGTTTTGAAGTTATTTAGGAAAATAAGCGAAAATTGACCATTCCCCCCTTTTTTTTTATTTAGTCTAGTTTCGGAGATAAGGAGGATGGCCTTATCTCCGAAACTACGGGGACTCAATTAAAAAAAAAATCGTTCTTTGCCTATAGATTACAGGGAATTTTAAGGCAAATAGTTTTGAAGTTATTTAGGAAAATAAGCGAAAATTAACCATGCCGCCCCCCCCCCCCTCCATCATCCTTATATCCGAAACTACGGGGACTAAATTAAAAAAAATACATAAAACAGTTCTTTGCCTATAGATTACAGGAAAATCTATAAGAAGTCTATGGTCTATAAAGTAACAGGAAATTTCATATAATCACGGAACCCTCTCCACGCGAGTTTAACTCTCACTTGTCCGGTTTTTGTGAATAATATGTATTGAAATAACACGAATTCTAACCAATACAAGTGTTTAAAGTAGTCAGGAAGTGCCAGATTTGTCTCCGGAATTAAAAAAATGAACTATGTCTATACCTTTAGAGCAGGAGTACTCCCAAGGCGCGCGACTCCCTAGGAGGGCGTAGAGAGATTGCAAGGGGGGCGTGAAATGCTTTTCATTATAAAAAAAACTCAATTCTATCATAACAAAAAAGAAATTAAAGGTGCATGAAAATATTATTTTCAATTCGGGGAGGCTTGACCCAAAAAACGTAAGGAAACCCAGCTCTAGAGAACTTCTATTCCATTTCATTAGCCTTAGTAGCCACTTTCACAAAGTCATCAGTTCCTTACGAATCGAGTTTCCAAAAACATGTTACCGTAGACCGGTATTCCGTAAATGATCTTCATCAATATTACAGGTTTCGTCTCGTGCACAATGACGAACCCTATATGGTTCGTTAAAACGAGACTACAGCTGGACGGACAAAACGTGACAGCTGTACAGTGTATAAAGAGGATATACACTAAAATGGTACGTAACACGTGTTACACACTTTATTTTATTTGTCCTTGTAGGATTTTTTTATTGCTATCCTCAGGTGACAGTCTCTAGACCCCAAAGTCACTCCGTGAAAGTGAGATTATCCGTGAATAGGTTACAAAATTTGCGTTTGCGTTCAACAAGAATTGGTATTAGTGAAAAATGAATTCGTAAATTTGAATAACTCCCTGTTTATTTTAAGCGGCTATGCTACGAGTTTCTCCTACAATATCGTTATCTGCTGCGAATTTCGTCATTGTTTTTAAATACACATTCGGAGTGCACGCGGGACGAGCGTGAACCAAGTGGGCAAACTATAATTTAAGTGTTGGATATTGACACTTATTGCATTTATTCCCAAGAGCCCAGCTCCTGAGTACTCCTTGCGTTAATTCTTATACTTCTTGTGCAACTTTTTACTTAGTGTAAGTGTTAGTTTGACTGCTACGTTATGAAAATCCCCGTCACGGAAATATCGATAAGCTGAGAACATTGGTTCACTGTTCGTTAATTTTGTCTATCATTTTGCGTATTTTTCTAAAGGCTAAACAATGATATTTAATTATATACAAACAATAAAATTAAAAAACAAACGAAGTGAACGAAAAGTGTAGCTGCTATTTCAGTAATTCAGTAGTATCTGTCTTCTTCTCTCTTTATCTCTTTGCATTCCTTACGCCATTACAAGAGAGATGTATTTACCCTAGGGCTATGGGGGGTCTTAGCCCGGGGCCGCAGGCTGCGAGGGGCGGCTCGGGTCAAGCTGAGCGCGCTGAGCTTTGAGCTCCTTTCACTATCTTTTATTTATTTTTATTGGCCCAGGGCGCTAAATCTCAAAATACGCCTCTGCACTAAAATTTACTTTAATGAAAACATAATTTGTGCCAGGTGTTAAGACCTAAATGCGTATCTCGATCGGGAATATTTATTTGCCACCGAAGCCATAAACAAAGAACACGCACGCTATAGTCCTAATTAAATGGAATAAAACCTTTATAAGTCCAGTCCAGTCCAGGTCAAAAATTCAAAAATATATGACCACGATTTTATTGTCAAAGGCGTATGAGTGTTCAAATATTTTTGCTCATTTGGTAACGTATATAATATTTACGACCTTGACTGTACCAACATTCTATCTATTTCTATACCCATCCATCACCATTTTTCCAGGGTATCAAAGGCTTCTACAAGGGCATAACGGCGTCGTACATGGGAATCAGTGAGACCGTCGTCCACTTTGTCCTGTACGAGGGTGTGAAGGCGCGGCTGATGGCGGCACGAGCCTTGGACGGAGTCCCCAGTGACCATCGTTCACCGAGGGACTTCCTCGAGTTCATGGCTGCCGGGGCTTTCTCGAAGACCGTCGCGTCGTGTATCGCTTACCCACATGGTACGTGCGCGCTAAACTTAACTTCTCTTGGCGATAATATACGGTGCACTTCTGCCTTAGATGCTTCATCCAAATTGAATCATGTAAACAAAAGTGAATCATTCAATGTCTTTGTTCAATCGTGGTAATCATCATTCAACGCAATCGAATGAGTTGAACGTGTAAAGAGGAATTGGACAGTTCATTATATGTTCGTTCACTCTTGCGCGCCGCAGTGACGTCAGATTGTGTCCAAACGTACGATCCGATTCTAAGAAATCTTTCTAGCAATGTGAATTGAATGAACTCACTTTATAGGTAACGAGCATCCTTCATTTCTGCGCTTTTCAACCAAAATGAATCAATATAGTTGAAACGTCTATGGGTGAATTTCAAAAAATTGTACGTAATTAAGGCCACGGAATAGATAATAGTACTAACGTAAGAGGAAAGTTCTTCTGTGTTACGATAATTAACCATACAATTTTATGGAAAATTTTCGCAATACAGAGGAACTTTTAAAATTTTTTTTTTAACTACACCTTAATTATGTTTTCTTTTTTTTAAATTCACCCTAATATCGGCATACTACAGTGGCTCACAAACGGAGTTCAATAAATCCAAAGGTAAAACGTATTTTAAATGCCCAGAATTAATTATTTTGAGAGGCGTTAATGACCTCGCATTTCGTTTGCAGAAGATATAATCCTCAAACAGATAAAGTTCTCTCTGTAGTTTTCTCCAGTTTACTTTACCGCTAAGTCTCAGATGTAACTAGGTAATAACTAGAACGAATCAAACTTTCGGGAATTTCCTATACGAAGACATGAGTTTCATTAGATATTTCATGATAATTAAGTAGAAATACAGATAACTTACGTGTCTGCTAATCTATCTAAAGGTTCATTGACTATCAAAGTGTCATCTTATCGCAGTGTCGTTTGATAAGTCATTATTCTAATTTGAGGCTACAGCAACACGCCCCTTCCTGGTCGGGTGACTTAGATCGATGAGCTCTGAGTAAACCATGTAAGAAGGAAATGTTTGGGACATAAACATAACAAATCGATGATCTGATTGGGATGAATGATCCTAAAATAAATGCTTTTTGCTGCCAGTGAGGCTGGTAAGGGTGCCCACAAGGCCCATAGTAACGCATATCTTTATTGCTTTTTAGACGATTCTGTCTATAGGATAAATGCCATAGACACACTGCAATTAGTGCGTCAGATCTATAACTCACTTGTCTAGCAAATCTTCCATACTTCTTTGTTTAATTAAGAGGGCACCGACCGTCCAGTGGCGCCCTCATCACTGTTATTGTGTTTTCTATTAAAGGAAAGTATTTTATTAAAATTGAAGCCGTATAAGTTGTTACGCAACTTAATACACAACGTATATGCTATTTAATATAGCTTTGCAAAGTATAACCATCATCTAATCAATTAAATAGAAAATAGTGGCCGCTTTTTTCTGTTAAATTGTTTAGATGATGGTTATACTTTGCAAAGCTATATTACATAGCATATACGTTGTGTATTAAGTTGCGTAACAACTTATACGGCTTCAATTTTAATAAAATACTTTCCTTTAATAGAAAACACAATAACAGTGATGAGGGCGCCACTGGACGGTCGGCGCCCTCTTAACGGTTGATCAGCGGATAAACGAAACTGTTAAGAGGAGTGTGAACCTAAGGCTCTTCATACAAAAGGCGATAACTATTTCCACCCCTTACATGTTAACCGCTGTTGACCAATTTTTTATAGGTTTTCAGTCAGAACAAAATCTAGGTCTGTACGTTTTGGTTTTTTTCACTATAATCAATAAATACAGTTTTATTGTTGGTTTAGTATTTTCATACAAAACGAATTTCGTCCATTATTTGACTTTGTTGATCTTTAATCAGTATTCAAAAAACGTATACACCTAGATTTTGATCTGACTGACAATTTATCAAAAAAAAAAACTAAATCGGTTAACATTTAAGGGGTGGAAATCGTTATCGCCTTTTGTATGAAAAGGGTGATTTTTGCTGTTGGTTCACAGTCTTCTTAATTCAGACTGTAAGGACAGTCATTTCGTCCCAATATGGATGTGCTTCATCTCTGATCAGCCGCTGCGCGCACTTTAGAGGATCACATCGCTGATTCCCATGACCACCTGATGGCAAACCTACTCATTGAAGAACGGCAGTTATAATTGAATGTTACTTTTGAAAGTGGTAGATGAACAAAAAATTATTTCATAAATTTGTGTTATTGCAGAGGTAGCAAGGACCCGGTTGAGGGAGGAAGGTGATAAGTACCGCAAGTTCTGGCAAACTCTTCACACTGTGTGGATGGAGGAGGGATACCGTGGAGTTTATAGGTAACTATAGTTTTATGCTTAATATTACATTTTATGTGACGTGATGTAACTGCGCAAAATAATATTCAATATGACATTTTTTCACTTTGTTTTATAAACCGTTTCGGCCCGCGGAAAAGTTACAGCAACGGGAAATTTTAACGCTTGGCAGCTTAACTTCAAACCTGCACTTTGAAAACTGTAGTGACCGTAGTGATAGCTGTAGTGGTAACACTGTAGCATGGTGCAGATGACAGCTGTCATCTCACTATAATTTAACCTTAAAACGCAAAACAAGTACTGAGATGACAGCTGTCATCCACACCATGTTACAGCGCTCTGAGTGTAAAGTGAATTCATCCTTACTTGTCTTTTTTGGTAAACAAGTTTATAACCTCAAAACGTACCTTTTGGGTGAAACAGCTATTTTATCCTAAGTAAAGCAATCCTAGGTGAAAAATTGGCAGCGATGTCTGAAATATTATCAAATAAAGCGGCCAAGTGCGAGTCGGATTCTCCCATGATGGGTTCCGTGATTTATGACGTATTAAAAATAACTACTTACTAGATGTCGTTCAAACCAATTTTCGGTGGAAGTTTACATGGTAATGTACATCATATATTTTTTTTAGTTTTATCATTCTCTTATTTTAGAAGTTACAGGGGGGGGACACACATTTTACTACTTTGGAAGTTTCTCTCGGGCAAACCATTCAATTTAAAAAAAAGGTATTAGAAACCTCAATATCATTTTTGAAGACCTATCCATAGGTATGGGTTTGATGAAAAAAAAAATTGAGTTTCAGTTCTAAGTATGGAGAGCCCCAAAAATTTTTTTTTTCTAATTTTCTGTGAAAATCTTAATGCGTTCACAGAATACATCTGCTTACCAAGTTTCAATAGCATAGTTCTTATAGTTTCGGAAAAAGTGGCTGTGACATACGGACGGACAGACGGACAGACAGATAGACATGACAAATCTATAAGGGTTCCGTTTTTTGCCATTCGGCTACGGAACCCTAAAAAGGTGCATTTTGAGGTTAGAAACTTGTTTACCAAATAAGACAAGTAAGGATGCATTCACTTTAGGTTTGCTTGCATCCAATATTAATATGTGCGTTTTTCCAGGGGTCTGGGCACGCAACTCGTCCGGCAGATTCCGAACACAGCGATCATGATGTCCACGTACGAGGCGGTCGTATATCTCCTCACGACCCACTTCAACAGTTCCTTCTATGAAAACACCTAGCAAGCCAACCCGTCAGCCGTCTGGCCAACCCCGTCCGAGTCACGCTTCGACACCCTAGTGTAGAGAACAGATGCTTTCTAGTTGATCCAGGGTTGAAACCCAATAGTTGGTTACGGCAATTACTACAGCTCTGTAGGCATATAGAACTCTGGATAAAATTTAATAGATCATTCAGTTCTAGTTTTATCCTCAGAAGTCCTGTAGGTCTAAAAATAGAAGATTTTTAGAAAGCACATTTTAATCATTATACTATTCAATAATGCTTAGAAGTATTAGTAACTGGAGCTGTTATGGGCGCCCTTAAGAAAGTTAAAAGTTGTGGCTTTGCAGTTTGTCCTTGCCCTATCAACAACTGGGTATGTATCAATCAACTAGCTGACACTTAGTAGCTATATACAAACTTCAAGCATGTTGATCATGCACAAATTGATGAGTGATTGAGACAAATTAAAATGTGAAATGGTTGTGTTATTTAAAGTGGTATTATTACACTACAACTGAATGTAAATTGGCATAAAAGAAAGATGTTCGGCAAAGAAAGAGACGCTTGTTAAATTTGAGGCCAAGAAATATTGTAGTCGGTAGTCTAGTCACATGCTTGTTGCTGTGCCTTGATTTATCTAAAATTAAACATCAATATTCATTTAGTAGATAGTTAAAGATGGTTTCTGTGCCAAAACAGTGATGATTCCTTGTGTCAAAAAAACCAATGATGGCTCTTACATTACAATACGATTAAAATAAGTTCACCGTTTGGGCATCCTTGGTTATTGTCGGTATCACTCGTTTTTCACATAGAGTATATCAAAATACAGATATGAATGTTTAATATATTACCCGTTATCTTATTAAACAGTACAATACAATACAACGGAAGGATATGAGCAACGAAACCTAATAGCTCTAAAGTAATATAACCTTTATATTGAAATAAGATTTTTGACAGTATGACAAATATCGTTCTGTTACCTTATGTAAAACAGTAACTATTGATTAATAAAGAATCTTTTTTTTTTAATGGTATAGGTTTCATAATTATGCATCAATAAATAATGCATGTCATGGCTTCTGTAAACTTCCTAGGTCTACTGGTAAGTAATGTCATCATGGCAGGTGATACACATTCCGTTTACGATACTTTAAGTTGAATGCTACCTAAAAGAAATCACAGCAATGTAATCTGTGTCATTTTCGTCTCCGGCTTAAGCCGAGAAAAGTCGAATTGTTAACTGATTTTAATCGTACTGTAATTTTTAACAATGTCAGTTTTTTAATGTATAAGCTTGTTATAATCATGCCCCAGTTACTCAAATACAATTCCATATTACTTCAATTGCCTTGCTTGTGTACATTTTGTTATTTTATACACATCTTACATGTGTGTAAAATAGTCATATCAAAGAAAACAGCAACACAAATTATTGAGAATTGTAAGAGTTATTATTATCATATTTAAATATGTCATTTAACTTGATATCTCAATTCTAACTTTCTTTGGAATTGCAACAGTCAGTCATTCAGTCATTTAATCCAATGATACCGAAATCCATAGATTTAATTGTACAAGGAAAACATTACTTTATGCATTAGATCTTTTTCATTCTTTTGTAAAATTATCTGTTTTTTGCAATTTTTGTGCAAATATAGTAAGTTTTATGCTGTGATATAGAGCTTGTAAATATTAATTATGTTCATATATTTGCACAACTAATTAGATTTTATATTCTCAAAGACGTAATTTGGGAAATGTGTTTTTATTGTTAAGTTTTCTTATAGCATATATTTTTTCATAATCAGACATTCAGTCTAACATGATCATTGTGTTGTATGCCAATCAGCTGGACTTCACCAACGGTTGGTTTGTAAACATTGTCATTTAGCAAAGTGATGGTGTGGCCCACATTTTATTATGCATAATATAGGTCATGGGCGAGCCATATTATAATTGTTAATAGGATATTTATAAAGAAAACATTTGGACTTAATGGACTGAGTATAAAATATTAGTAATTTTGTTTAATTAATAAAGAATAAAAATAAGTCATGTTTAATTATCACTGTAATTTTGTCACAATCCTTATAATATAAATTAAGATAACATAGGTTTCAACAGGGACCTAATCGAGAGATTTGAGATCATCACCCACACATGAGTAGAAATAGCATTAGGCATATCACTGGGATACCTTAGCATAGTTGTTAAGGGGAATAGATTTCCTTCTAGTATTACTATAGGCTCGCGCCGGAACCAAACAACAGACAGTACAATGACTAGAGCCACTACTGCTTGCAGAATCACGTGAACTGAACTCTTCACTGCCAGGCTCTTGCTCATTCTGGATTGTGAATTATCCTTCAATCGGTTCTCTAATTCATTTATTTTGCGTTGCAACTTGTGATAAGCAGCAAATTCTTCCTTCATAGAGACATTCTTTTGCTCATCCCTCAATTTTACAACATCAGCCCAAATGGTTCTCTCCTCATTAGACGGCCTGACAAAGCATGCTGCAATCTACAATATAGAATTATTTAATGAACTGTAACCACAAAACATGAGCACTTGTTTTGTTTACAATATATACTTACTGGTTTAACTAGGAGCGGTACTATAGCACTAATGGTGCATAACGCTACAAAGTAAACTAAAAGAAATCCATTTATAACCTCCAACATTTTCGTCACTGTTTGATAGACACGTTAACTAAATTAGGTAAGTTATAGAAAGTAACAACAAGCTCGTAGGGATATAAAGTAAATAAGCAAATGCAAATTTTAGATTCTATGATACCTAGATGATTTGTGAAACGAAACTTCAAATTTTGACAAACAAATAACCACAGACAGTATTTTTTTCTGTATATAGAGTAATAATATATAGAGCATCTAGCAACACTTAAGGAATTAGATTTTGAGCATTAAAAAATGTAGCTCAAACCTGCTCAAACGCAAAGTAACAATCTGACAGAAGTCGCCACTACGTATTATGTAATCTGTGCTACTACCCAAAGAGAGAAGAAAAGTTCGTTTGTGACGTAAGCATAAAAGTTTGGTAAAAGTCAGTCGACATATAGTAATCTGTGGTCAGTCGGGCACATAGATAAGAGTGTCGGGCACGGGTCTTATATTTTGAGAGGTTATGTTACGTTGCCAAACACACGCAAAATTATATATTGGTTGCTCAGCTCAAATTTGGCACCGTGTTAAATGACAATGGAACATGTAGTGTATTTGGAAGCTTATATAAATTATGATGAATACAAGAAGTCTAGCCTAATAAAACTGCCGTTGGAGTCCCTAGTAACTTACTGTGCTTACAAATTTTGTTCTCCTGGAAGTATCCACTTAAAATTTGTTTATGTGACGAAAGACCCTGAGAAAATTGAAGTCATTGTGAAAGTCCCGAACATCAATGCTGCAAATTTTACTGAATCTGTAATTTGGCAAGTTTCGTCATGTGTATACCCAGTTTTAATAAATGGAGACACTGTGATAACTGGCCTCTGTGCTGTTGCCAGACACTTGAGCTTATACCGAACCCTGCCCGCAAGCCCATTTGAACACGACGACGGCATTCTCGGCTTCCGCAGAAGCTGTCTCCAAGCACCTAATGAAGTTTCAATATGGACAAAATTCTGTGAGGTAGATTTAATGAAAACAGTGAGAGATATACTCAATGTGAACACTTTACAAGAAGTCCCAATAAATCTGGTACGATTTGAAAATCACTTGCGAAAACCAGTGAGAGTCCACAATGTTTACAAGTATGCAAGAGAAGTTAAGAAGAAAGAAGTGTTAAAATCTAAACAACATGAGCAGCATCAGGACGAAAAAGAGGAAGTAGTCAATAAAGATAGAGTGCCTAAAATAAGAAAATGGAAATCCTCTATCAGCAAAGACATTGCCATAGACAATTCCATAAAAATACAAGATCTGGACATAAGTCATCAGTTTGCTGAAGGACCATTCTTGACAATAGCGGACATAGTTCTTATACCTCTGTATTATATTGTTCTCAAACTAGTTGATGACAAACTTGAATCCCTCTTACCATTGACTTACAAATGGTTCAAAAATGTTCAAAAGGTTCCAGAACTTGCCCCTTTAATTGAGATTCTTAGTCATATCGAAGAGAAGGAATTAAATATTGACAGTTGTAATATCACTGTACCTGTTGCTGAGGATGTCAGTCTGTACAAGCGGGATCCTAAAAGACACAACCCCAGGAAGAGGCAATTCACCAAAGGGGTAGACATTGAAAATGCCCTGAACGCATTAGTAGATGCAATGCATATAGATGTTGATAGTCAGGATTTTTCAAGTAAAATAGAGTGGAGTAAAATACCAGACGGGGCCAACCCAAGTGCGGGCCATTTACCAGATGAAAGAATGGTTAGGAAAGCACAACAGCTTGAGAACCTCGCACTTGCAGTACAAAGTATAGCTAAAGATGGAGACCTCATAGTTGATTTCTGCAGTGGCAGTGGACACTTAGGAATACTCATTGCATACTTGATGCCTAAATGTACAGTTATTTTATTAGAAAATAAAGAACAATCACTACTTAGAGCAAGGAAAAGAGTGCATGATATGGGAATGAAAAATGTTTACTTCTTTCAATGCAATTTAGATTTCTTTATAGGAAAATTTGATGTTGGTGTTGGTCTGCATGCTTGTGGGATTGCAAGTGACTTAATATTGGATAAATGTTTGCAATGCAATGCAAATTTTGTTCTGTGTCCCTGTTGTTATGGCTCTCTGCACGCTACAGACAGATTAGTTTATCCAAGAAGCAAAATGTTTAGCAGCGTGACATTAGACCAGTACTTGACTATGGGGCATGCTGCAGATCAGACTCACAAGGACTGTCCGCTCACAGCCAGGGGTGATTGGTGTATGGCTATTATTGACTCAGACCGCCTCCGTCTGGCAAAAGAATTTGGCTACAATGTCACATTGTCAAGGCTCAAACCTCTATCATGCACCCCTAAAAATAACTTACTTATAGGTGTTTCTACTTAAATTAAATAATTATGTAAAAAAACTATTTATTATTTTTCATTTTATATCTATAAAAAAGCTATACTTACAATTTGATATATACATACTCAATGTTGTTTCATACAAAATAAGAAAACACATTAAAACATATCAAAAAACAACTATAATCAACAACTTTGCTAAAATCAGTTCATTACCTTTATACTTTGTAAAAGCATTAAGAAACAATGTAAATATATGCTAAGTAAAATATTTATAACAAAGACAAACATTACCTGGCACAGAGGCTCTTGTAGTTAGAAATTATGGCACAACTTTTATTAACATTGGCAATGTTTCAACAGGCAACCTAAGCGGTACCTACACGTTTTTATACCGTCAACACCTCACGCCTCAGTCGATAAGCAATGACTGCATTATTTCCGTTATTTAGGCTAGTCGTCTACTAATTGAGTGAGTGTCAACCAAACAAACAATAACATCTTAATAATGATCAATTTGCCGACATGAAAAACAAGTTTTAACGATTTAGTTAGTTCTAAAATTCGACTATGGCGTTAAAAAAGGTTTATCTATACAAATGTATCGTTAAATATGAGCATTAGTGTCTCGCGTACACGATGGCGGTACGGCACGGTATGTACACCTGTACGGAGTCCTTACGGTTGCCCCACGGCATGCCCTGCGTGACGTGCACGGCGCCGTCGGGCTCCACGCGACCGAAGCCGCCGTATTTCTTGCTGTCCGAGCACAGGATGACCTAGAAGTGATGGAAATACATTATAAAACACACTGGAACCGCACCTGTTTCCAAACAAACGTTTCTGTTGCAAGGGCTTACAGAATTTATTGCACTAAATAACGGTAGAACCCCTTTCTATTCCATTCTATCGATTTTAATTGTTTGTTGTTTTTTTGGTCTCGTAATTTTAAACATAGTGATATTATGCAATCCTCTAGTCATTAAGCAGGCACAAACATCCTTATCCCTAGCATTTTCGGAGAGATATCGGATTATCAGAATTCCTCAGTAGACACACACACATAACATCACATGTAAGTTATAGAGTATGTGATTTTATTTATTTATTCATATTTTTTTACTGTAAGGACCTTGCAGTACAATAGTTGGATTGAAAGGCATTCTTAGAAATTTACATGCATATGAGGTGCATTTAAATATCAACTTTTAAAATAACCATAATAAATAGAAAACTATCGCTCGGTCACTTTTACCTAGGTATTGACTTGTATCGGCAATTAGCAGTATTTCCGATAGATTTCGATAATGAGAACCGTTTTCGTAAACTCATGGTAACGGCACTGGCAATCCTAATGTTGACTGGTACCTTGTAATCGCCCTGGTCGTTGACGCCGACGCGGTAGTCGGTGAAGCTCTGCGTGGGGTGGAAGTTGAACACGAACAGCAGCCCGGCGCGCTCGAACGCGATCACCTTGTCGCCGTCGTGCTTGCATGACACGTACGCCTGCACAATAACAATTATAAGGCGAAGTCCTTCTAGTCCAGGTAAGGCCTTCTGATCATACGAAAATAAGTCTCGACGTCGAAGCAACCGAGGTCCTAACACTAGCTTTTATCGTGCACATGAAGCATTAAAGGTAGTAACAAACTGAGCCCACGTATGCAACGCATTATGACGTCTTAGACTATTGAATTTGCACGCTTATAAACACACTTATATCATACGCAACGTACGCGTACGTGTGTTACTAAGCGTGCAAATTCAATAGTCATAATGCGTTGCATACGTGGCGTACGTGGGCACAGTTTGTCACTACCTTAATTGTGCGAAAGGGACGAATGATTTATGTGCGCGATAAAAATTAGCGTGGCCTCAGGAGGCACGTTTTTTAGCGTGCCTAAATATATATCGATACAATACAAAACATAGGTGTAAATGGAGAAGAGGAACTTAAACCATAAATAAATAAATGGTTCTAATAAGTGAGCGTTGTGGACAAAATGAGAAAAGAAGTTAATTTGCGAAGGTTCGGAGCCTCAGATTTTTTAAAACCTAAGTAGTATATTTCCGTTCGTTGCTGGATGAAGACTTGTTCTCGTAGGTATCACTTACTTCATAAAAATTTAAATGGTATACCATTTTACTCTTTACTCTTTTATTTTACTCTACTCTTTATTTTACTCTTTTATTGGCCCTTGAAATATCATTCATTCATAGAGATTCAATAAATATGTACCCAAATACAAAGCAACCAAAGTTATAAGTCCACAATTCATACTTTTCCCACCCTTATATCAACTTGCCCCTCCCCCACCCTGGGCCATCGGGTAGCTACGCACTTGGCCACTTCATTTTGGGGATCATTGTGACCATCGGAAGACTACGTACCGGATCAGCCCTGAGCCAGCCGTATTTCTCCTCCAACAAATTCATGTCCTTATCAAACTCGTTGAGGAACTTGTACTTGAGCAGCGGGTCGTCGACGAGGTTCCACTGGCGGCGCGCGTAGTGGTACGACGAGTTGTTGCCGGCGCGCGGGAAGTCCAACCACTCGGGGTGCCCGAACTCGTTGCCTGCGAAAACCAATTTGAACAAAATTAAAGGGCAGCTTGCAGCCTTAGCAAACTTGACATCAGGATAACTTATCCTCATCTTTGTGTCTCAGTGCATCTATATCCTCGATATTAGTATGAGAGAGCGCACTAAGGGATAAGATGGGGATAGGTTATCCCCGTGTCAATCTTGCTAGGGCCACGGATGAGGCTCCCCAACGCGAGTCCGTGAAGTGACGCGGTCCGGTAACGGCATGAAGAAATCATCATCATTAATGAGTAGAACCAAGTCTCATAGGTGGAAATAGATCAAATGCCTATATATCATTTACAAAATCGACTTTTTTTGGGACAAGGTGAGAAAGATACGTCAGATACTTGATTGTAGGTAGTTGTTTCAGAGCCATTGCGATTAGATTCACGTCATTGAAATACAGGAGTACAGTACAGTACATACAGTGAGGTTGTAAAGGGCAGAGATACTTAATACCGCGTCCCTTTGAAACTAAAGCCTAATTTCCACCAAACGGCCCGCATCGCATGGCATCGGAACGGATTTTACAATCTTTAAACGATATTAAATCATGTACACAGTATTCAAAGTCTATATTACCTAGCCGCACGTCGCAGCATACTTTCGGCTACGATCGCGTGTCGCGGAAGACGCCCGCGGTCAAGCAGTTGTGCGCGGCTAGCTAATATAGACTAAATAGTGTGCACATGATTTAATATCATTTAAAGATTGTAAAATCCGTTCCTATCCGATGCGATGCGGGCCGTTTGGTGGAAATTATTATGTGGCAGCCAAGCTCGTAGGTGCCTAGGATATGGAAAATCTGATAAATAAAGTTATATCACACACCTATGAAGTTCAAGTACCCCTCGCCTCCCAGCGCGTGGGTGATGAGCCGGATGATGCAGTGCAGCGCCAGGCCGCGCTCCACCACGGGGTTGGAGTCACTTATGGTGCTCATGTGAGTGTACATGGCTGCGTCCATCAGCCAGAACGCTATCGTCTTGTCGCCTACTAGCGCCTACACAAGAGCACACGAACGTTAAAATAGTAATAATAATCATTTAATTCAGAAATATATCCATAGACATTTGATAAAATACAATGAAAATAAATAAGCTAAAATAAAATTAAAATTATTGGTTCAAATTAGATTTAACATTTTTTCACAATTAATAAAAATTAAACTATAAATCAAAAATCAACATTACAATTGAAGTCAGACTAATAAAAAAAAACACAAAAAAGATATACATTAACAAATTGGAAAATTAAAAAGTTAAAAGTTAGGTTATGACCGCTAAGGCTCACGTCCGGGAAGCCCTGTGACGTATACTTCTCTTTTTTACGCATAGGGTGAGTGAGCCAGACAGTTATGCGTTCACGCAGCCCGCGAGACATTGGCCGCTCAGGAGGGTTAGCACGACATCCCCGCGAGTAGTTTGTCGCTCAGTGCGTCTCTGTCAAACTAGTCAAATATGTCAGGGATGCACTAAGCGACAAATGACTCGCGGGTAGATCGTGCTAGACGTGCAGTGCGTCACTTGCGAACTATTCAAATAAGTACGTAGAGGCGTATTCCGTGACAAACCGAGCAGGCATACATAGACATACTTATGCTGTTAGGATTGGACAAAATATATATCCAGATAGGCGAATATTACTATCTTTGGTTGACTATATCAAAGCTTCTGGGGCCACATTCAGAAGCAGTAAGCAAAAATGCAAAAATCAAAAGCGACGTAATGCCCGCGCGTGGGCTCCGAGGAATCTTAACGCCCGTTAAAGATTTAGTGCAGTCACTTACTAATACGGGAACAGAATCGATAAGTATGAGCATGCCTTCAGGACAACACTCGTACTGGTAGAGTGAGAGGCCGTTTCCCTAGCCCCCGATTCCTCGGAGCTGGCGTGCGGACTGTAGATAGACATTAGAGTACGCTTAAAGGCCGCTCATCCACAAAACTGGTAGCCTCATAGGTGTAGGGATATCATCAACTGACTGACCTGGTCATGGCTCTCGGCGTAGGCGATGGTGCCCTCCATCCAGCGGCGGTTGGTGAGCGTGTGCACGATGTGACCCATGACCCAGTCGTCATCGCGCTCCTCCTTCAGCAGCTTGATCCACATGTCCGGGATGGCCATCGCCAGCCGGTAGTCGAAGCCGGTGCCGCCCTCACGCACGGGCCGGCACGACGCTGGCATGCCGGATACGTCCTGGATACAGAACGTAACCGTCAGCATAGGCTGTCGGTCAGGGGCAACCGCCCGGGGCCTCGCTCTTGCAGGGAGCTTGCTAGTAGAAAAATATTACGTTCTAATAGTACTGTTTATTTGAATTTCGCGCCTTATATCGCGCATTTTAAAACTCACGTCATGCTTCGCGTAAACTCACTCGTGTTCTCCTGCGTGGTAGTTATCGCACTGATATCTGTAGCATCATCATTAAAACGAATTTCACAAAGACAAGGGCTTCGCAAAGATTTTACCGCCCGGAGCCTCGTAATGGCTAAGGCCCCTGCTGTCGGTTTCGGGAAAGACGAATGACCGATTCAGTTTCGAGGGTCGCCCAGAGGGAACTGGACGCCCAGTTAAGTGGTAGTAGCCTTAACATTTTAAACGCCGGACAGTCTCGTAAAAAATGTCTCCCCGCACGCCACGGCGGCGTCTTTTGAGTGAACTTTTATCACGCATACTCGACCGAGGCGACCGTGTACTGTTTACTGGTTGTCAAGCATAGTCGACAACGGCGTCCAAAAGGTTGTATTATTGGATGGATGGAGGTTGTTCTGCCCGTATTAGAACGTGTCACACAATTGCAAACATGCTACCAACCATAACAGTACAAACCTCCGGTTTTTCTATGCGACAGCAGTGTTTTCGCTGGCAAGTATAGTGCTTTACGTTAGAAGTACAACATTCATAAAAGAAGCACTTGATTATAGAATAGCTGGATACAGGCATTTATCAGTTGCTACAACTGCTTGCCTGATAATAAATAATAATAATAATAAAATCACACGGCCGCCGGCAGCAGTGGAGTTGATCACACTTTTCAGTATCAAACACTCACCTCAGCGATAGTGATGGCCTTGGCGTCGAGCCTGTGGACGAGCTCGTTGGCGAGCATGAGGTACACGAGCGCCTCCGTGTCCACGTTGAGCCCGTAGTACTCGTCGTAGTGGCCCGAGAAGCCCTCGCCCGCGCCGCGGCTGTGGTACAGCATCGACGTCACGCCGTCGAATCTGGGGAAGTGGAGTGCGTTTTTGTTGGTTGGGTTAGGTTTTGCCAAAGAAAAATATGTAGTTTCGGGAAAAATAAAATTATTAATCGACCAAACATAGCAGATTGCGCATAGAAAACCAGTTTATAACAGACTCCATAAGAGCGGATCACTTGACAAGTAACATAATCCCACCCCAGCTACTAAACAACAGTAAAAGCGCAGATAGGCGGCTGTGGAGGAGTTGGGGGGGATGAGGGAGTGCTGGGAGGGCTGAGCTAGATTTACACAATACAAAAAATCAGTGTGTCAAAATATAGGGCCTGACATGGTTCCTTGTCAGTACTTTGGAAATATTGGACTAGTGAACCTCCTTCTGACTTGAAGCCTGGATCCGCCCTTGGCGCGTATTAGAGGTAATTCAAAAAAAGTCATGTCACACAAAAGTTTTTTTTGGAGGAGCAATGTGTGGCAAGTAAGTTTACCTGAAACCGTCGAACTGGAATTCCTCTTGGTACCATCGCAGATTAGACAGCAAGAACCTCAGCACTTCCGTTCTGTAAAGAAAGCATTATTTTTATTTGGTCTTTCTAGCCGGATCCTGGGCCAGTAAATGTAGCTTTTCCATAAATATTTCCCACTTACTCCGAGTAGTTGAACAGCCGGCTGTCCCACAGGGGGTGCGTGCCCCGTGCCCCGTCGTGGAAGTAGCACGCGTTGGTCCCGTCGAACTCGTTAAGTCCATCCAGGGTGTTCTTGGAGGCGTGCGAGTGCACCACGTCCAGAAGCACGTACAGGCCCATCTCGTGCGCGCGGTCGATGAGTTGTTTGAGCTCGCACGGCGTCCCGAAACGACTGTAATGTGACGTCATTAGTTGCACATGGTCTTTGTCTTTGAAGGTGGCTCAAACGGTTTTGGTAACAAAAATATGGGTTCCGTTTAAGAAAGGAATAGCGAAAATTATGTGTGGTTTAACAGCGGCCGGCTGCTAATTTACCTTAATACAACATTTGTAGTTTATATAAAATAGACAAAAATATTAGGAAATATATATTTACCTGCTTGCTGCGAAGAAGCTTGTGACTTGGTAACCGAAAGACGCGTAGTACGCATGTTCCATAATGGCCATCAGCTGAATAGCGTTGTAACCTGATAACGAAAAAAAAGGTTTAATAATGATAACCATTTATTTCAGGCAACAAGGCCCATAACATACCTTAAAGACTAACGTACATAAGCAAAAATAAAACTCTTAAATACCTAGGTGACACGTTTGGTCTGCGCCGTGTGATACGGTTTCTCGGTCTCCAATAACCGTCCACAAAAACTTCGGATTACGACACCCTACGGCCAGAATTCTTGCTTAGTGAAGGCCGCAAGTTGGTCGGTTGGTACCCTCACCACAAAGGGACGTAAAATTGACTTTGTGACGGGACTCCAACCGCTCGACCCTCGGGCTTAAACTTAGCAAAGCCCTCGATCATATTCAATCCTATATGCTCTAATCGACTCCATCATTTATTATTTCATTTCCATCCCTTCTTCCAATTACATCCCATCGTACTAAGAACCTACTGCTTCAGTGCGTGTCGCCTTCACTCGCGTGTCTACACGTGCACTACACTTGCCGCTGACCATTAGCGGCCCTGACACGGATTCAACATTCTAATAAGGAACCTAGTTAAAACTGTCCCAGACACCTTTAAAATTGAATTAAATATCATAAACCACGGCAATCATGTAAGCACCGCAAGTGGAAGAGGAGTGAAGTGATAAGATTAGGTACTTAAACCATCCACTGTCCTTCCGTGTTTTCCTTTATCTGCTCTTCTTGAGCTTCTATTTGACTCATATCGTTACTATAAATCTCACCTTGGTTCTTGATCCTTGGCAGCACATTTTCCCTGAACTCGTTGTAGGATCCGACTCTGCCTTCGGGAGTGGCGATGCCGACATGACACTCGTAGATGCGCAGCGACGCCGGCCGGGGAACTTTCGGGTGCTTGAACTGGTACGGCTAGAAAAATACTGTTCTTAAAGTATGGCTGTCAAAATAAAAAACATTATTCCGACATTTTGAGCCCATTCCAGTCCTTAACTTCAGGTGTCAAGGTCAAGGTAGACGTACAGACGGGTATGATAATCGCGCAAAATCAGAACTATAAGTGGTAACTATTTAATAATTAAGCTTATAATGAGTAATGACGTAATTATTGGTTTAGGGCACCAGTGGCGAAGCGTCAAACATTTTCTAAGGGAAGCCGGAAGAATTAGAACATTAATTACGTGCGAGTTTGACATTTAGTTCGAGTAACATTGACTTCACTGACAGGTCGCCGTAGCTTTCTAGCTTGGTAAAGCCGTCAGGAATCGGTTTGTAGGCAGGCTGCGCCACTGTAGGGCACATACCTCTGTGCTTTACCATCCATTTAATTATATTAATGCAAGCGATAGAGAAGGCCTTGGTTTCAGACCATAAGGATATAAGTAAACACGCCTAGAAGTACAAAGGAAACAAGTAACTAATTTAACAAAAGATTAGAAAGGTTTCATCCCAAAACCGATACATTAGTAATCGTAATCGAAAGATTAAAAAGTTGGTATCCTTCTATATTGTGTTTATCATGTAGTTGGCTAGTTGGATAATAGATATTTATACATTAAACCATGTTTTAGCGAGATAACATTGTTATCGTGACAAACGCGGATCGTAAACATCGTATAATTTACGATCGTATCGATAATCCAGCGTGCAGCGTAGGTACCTAACCTAGGTCTTCCTGACAGACTACCTACCTACAAAAAGAAACCTTCCTGCTTATCAATTTGCTTAAAAAGTGCACAATAGGTACTACTGCACATTTTCGTATGAGAAAGTGGCTACAACTTTCTTGAAATTTATTGCCATAGCAACCAATAAAAGCAAAAAATTCTCTTACCTGCTGCGGTTTGTAAATAAATTGCTGAAAGGTAAAGCCTTCGAAGGGCTTGACGTAGGCGGCCCACGGTGACATGCGGTAAAGGTTTTCATTCACGATCAGTTGCACGCGGCTGTCGTGTTTCAGGGCACACGACCCGTCAGGATTGGGCGCAATCTGGAGCTCCCATTTGCCATACTCTAACTTCCTAAATGGATGACTCTTTGGATTCCAGCCGTCTGAAAAATTGGAACCGATAAGTGACGAGTTTAGAGTGAGCCTTCGTCGGCGAAATTCCTTTAAAAAAGAGTTCTGAGGTTTATAGTAACTACACGGTCACAAGAAATCAATCTGTGATGTGACTACAAAATATATGCCGTAAGTCGGTTGGTCCTCATTAAACAAATGGTCGCATAGAATAAGTACATCAAATAATGAATGAATGAATTCTCACTCAATTTAGCATATTGAGCGCCTACTCAATTTTAATAGCATCGTACCCGATCAAAGATTCGTGCTATTACAAAAATATTTGTTTGTTATCTTACTAAATTCTCCCTGAAGATGCAGGGAATGCGCGCCGGGCGCCCACTCGCGCCATGTCACCGTGCCATTTGGGTGGTATTGTGGCCCGTAGTACTTGTAGCCTTTGGAAAAGCCTTCCACGCCACCCTCCCATGACTCGATGCGATCCCATAGGTCTTTGAAACATCCGTACCTAAAGAAGATAGAATATTACTTGTCTTTATCTCATCATCCAAACTTTGAATTAGGTATACATATAAGTACCTAAAAAGTATAATATAACTGACGCACTTCAAATAGAATATAGAAAAGAGTTTCTAACGAGGTTTGTAATACATAAATACTTAACATTACGCATTCATTCTTGGTGATTAATGAAGCGAATATATCTAATACTAATAAGGTCTTGTCTTATCAAACACATCATTATAAATAAGTACCTTTACACATTATGGACGGGATATTATCGTGTTTGTGTCTCCAGTGCATAGCATACCTCCCTATATTGCATTCTGATTCTGCATCGAAATGAATGACCTTAAATTTGACATTGGAGCTAGTCTTAAAGTCGATAAGCGCTCGAAGCGCTTGAAACATTTACACTTGCGGTGAAGAGTGATTAGGTCATAAAGTCATTATTTATTTACACACTGATGAATAAGAGAAATCACAATAAGATATTAATTATCTTAATTGGGAAGGTAACGGTAAATAATTTACTATTTCTACCTTTCCTGCTTCTTTCATATTACGCTAACGATGTGACATGAAGCGCTGTACCGCTGACTTGCCATTACTTCGTAAACACGAGTTAACCTCAATATTCCTAACAACTTGTCGTTAAATCTCTTATTTTACTAACATTAAGGCATTTTTTACTACTGTTTAATGAAAATAAAGCTTTTAATCTCACCTGCGCCGAATTTCACGTTCATAGGGCTTCAAATAACCGTCGCGTTCTAATAATTTCGGTAAGTCGGGGACGGGCACGTCCATCGGATCCATAGCTGAATAGTTACCACCCATTATATTTACACGTATAGATAGATAGATATTCGTGTCGTAGGAACCGGCTCAAATGCGCACGCGCTTCGCACGACCAAGCGTAGTGATAGCGCTAGTTAAAATGATATTAAATACCTACTTTTTAGATGATATTGAACTATACAATTTTAAGATAAACCTAGGTCACTCAGGTCACTACTACTCAATTATTTGAATTGAGCTGTTTATTTTAGTAATTAAGTAGGTAGATAGCGTCTCATTAAATGCATAGTAACTATGAAGAAGAAGTTATTAAAATCAACTATTACCCCCCAATAAGATAAGTTTACCCTGTGTTTTTTTTGAACTTCTTTCTACTCTGGAATCTGATTCAAAATTTGAGGCATGCGTAATTTTTTTAAATCAGGTTTAGGTACTATTATTAGTTGACTTTTAAAAAATTATACTTTCTTGTTTTGTAGCAGAAAGTAATGATTGTAAATTTTGGTTTTTGTTTGATGTATGGTATGGCAAAAGGTGGCTTCAAATTAAGAACTTGTGTTATCTGCACTGATATAAATATCAAATGTAATAAAGGAAATCTAACTCATAGTAGCTAACAATGATTAACTATAGTTATGTTAATTAAGATAATATTAGAAGAGGAATCAAAGTTACCTCTAAAACACGGAATCCTAGTGCAGATCAAAAGAAACATCATAATCTGCGATATTTAAGTGAGAAATAAGCGTTTTTATTATTATTATTTTATTGTTATTTGTACACAATTATTTTTCGACATGGTTCAGTTGCAGCTTGAACAGAGGGGCAACAAGGTGGACCAACAACTTAATGTAGGTTGCCGAAATTTGGTGTATGTCAGCTGTGCTGGAACAGTTGTAGTGGTGACCTTTAGGGGAAGGCATCCAGAACTGTTTGTTTTGGCCAAAATTATGATGATGCTTCGAAAATTTGAACATTACATAGAATATCAACAACTAGTATATTTATTACGAATCTTATCTCTACATCACTACATAATACATAGCTACACTAACACTTAAAATATATCGGAGCCAGTACTCTTCGCGCGCTCCACGGCCTCTGCTGGCTGAAGCTTTTCTTCATCCGAAGGTTCAAGAGGCTGTCCATTTTCATCCAACTTGCCTTGTTTGAAGTCTATTACTATCTTTTTGCTATACACGGCGTCAAACAGCTGCCGAGCTGTGAACTCACTCTGTATTACGTTCTCTGCTTTGTAAGACACGTACGGTTTAAGATCGCAATCTTTTAGGTCCGGTACTATCAGTTCGGGGATCATTTCAGGCACAGGGTTGAAACGCCCGTCCGTGTAGTACCCTACTTCTCTCACCCCTCGCCTGTCCACCTCTAGTTCCGGATTTAAACCCCTTTGCTGCTCCTTGTGTAAACGTGAACCTCTCTTGTTGGGTATCGGGAATTTTCTAAAGTTTCTTTTTCCTTCTCGCGGTGCCGTGCAGCTAATACTGCGTTTGGCTATGAAATTAATTAAGCTTGGTATTCTTGCCATCATTCCAGCCAGCTATCGAATGAATTAGATTATTTCCGAGAAATTCCAATTTATTTTGGTTATGTCAAAATGTAAATTTTTACTTGACGTTTGTACTGTCAAATGGACTGGAAGGGATGTGCTCCATGCTTAAATAAAAACCGGTTTTTAAGAAATAAACAAAAAAGTAATATACATTATATGCCGTTTCAAACGGCACTGTATATGCATTCGTCCTTCGAGTCAAGCGGAAAGGGGACATAGCCACATTTTGCGGTTTTATATATTTTGCCTTTTCATTATTATTGCCCGGCTAAACCCAATGTGCTAATATTCTGTTATTTAATGCGTGAATTTGCATTAAATCCTTGCATTTTTGTGTCAATTAAGTCGTTAATTGATGATGATACGGGCTACGGCTAGCCCCACCATATCATGATAACCTAGAATCAATTTTATAAGACACCGCACACCGGACTACCTATATATAGAGGAAATATCTTTATAGCCATTCAAATTGTTGGGCAGTCACATTCGATTCTTTGGTAATTGGACAAGAAAAAAAAAAACAAAAGTAAAGTCAAAATTTGTATAATTTACGATAAAACCTCTTAATATATACACATTTTTAACTTGTGAAAAATAATTCATAATAAACGGACAAACATGTAACACGGTTTATTGTGGCCTGACAATACACGTGTTGACGCAACAACGTTGCAAGGTGCCAGTATCCCATTGGACCCATTTGAAACAAATATAAATAAATTATCACTTAACTAACAGATTTAAGCTCCCGGAACATGACCATTCCCAAGACTACTAAAATAAAGGCTAACGAATGGTGCACTCATAGGCAGATTAATGAACCATTACTTATTAGTGTTTCAAAATTTCCATACAGAATCACTAAGGAACATGTTAATCGTTAATTAATTGACTCTGAGTGGCACCATTAATCTAATTTGCCTTAATGTTCCCGCCTTACTTTAAACAATAAAAAAAACTGGCAACCGTCAGTGCCATTCTTGTTTCTTTCCAGTTTAGATATATAGGGTTGAAACGGGTTTTGTTATGACGGTGTTTCTACGCCTTTATGTTGCGTAGGAGGGGGTTACAACTTGTGTTGCCCGTTTAGCACTCAACGCATTGACCGTCTCTGTGGCCCATACCCGACAAGTCGTATAGTGTAATAAGCTACACGTATGTGTAATATTTAACCGTTTTGCCAGTAGCGTCACTATACCATCCGAGGCCCGTGGCAAATTCTTGTGATGGGGCCCTATCAGTAAAAATCGTCACGTTGTACTATATTTTTGAGCTCGCGGCCTCTTGGGCCGGGGCCCTCTTGGGTCAGGGGCCCGTGGCATTTTGCCAGCCCTGCCACCCTATTGTTACGCCACTGCGTTTTGACCAGCGCGAGACCCTTAAAAAGCACCTTTTTAATCGACTGGGGCGATCAGACACGTTTATAGCATAAAACAAATTAATTAATTTGATTTGAATTTTGTCATCTCGTAGATGATTGTGGCGCCGAGGAATCTTTTTATGATCACTTCTCTTTTGTTTATGTCTACTGTTACTGAGTTGAGTGCACATTACAACTCTGCCACAATCAGGTGTTGAGCTTTACGGGTACGGAATTTGACCTTTTGGCCGCCGTTGTCGACTATGCGTGACAAAAATGCGGTAAAAAAGTCCTTCATTACCTTGACTTAAAGTTGAAATTAGTTTTACTTCTCAGACATGCTTGGCGGCCAAAAGGTTAACGTACACTCGAAGATCTACTGCGTAATATCTAATGAACTTTTTTTACACTCATGTCATTAATTCATTATAACTAATTCAAAAACTAGGGGTGTATGATATATGATACATCATCTCAATCCTTGTGTTACATGTATAACATTTCATAACCGCATCGCTGAAACGGTGCGGTAACGTTTTTTTTTATTTTGCCTTACCCCGCGCCGCCTTTTCATCATGGTGAATACTTCCCGATATATGTCATTATATTTTTGTAGTTTACTTAAAAATTCGTATGAGTGTAGAAAATTTGTTATAATATTAAGACACTCGTGGTATTATGAAACTCACCTGTGGCTCGTTACATAAACACCCACTCGTGTTATAAAACAACACACACACACACAAGTGGCCACAAGTGGTCTTGTGGCTCTGCCCACCCCATTGGGGATTTCGGGCGTGATGCTATGTATGTATGTGTGTTATAAAAACCCTTATCATGCAACGGTTGCATTAGTAACTATTTCACGTGACATTCCAATTTGATATTGGCGGTGAAAGGATAACATTTCTATCACGCTAGCCGGTTACTTGAGCAACATTGCAACGATGACTGAAGTAAATTTGAGCACGGATATAATTAATTATATTTATCTGTTTAACTGTAGTTTTGCATGACTATACCTAAATTAACGAATGGCGAATGTAAAAGTTCGATTAGCTAAAGCCGCGCAAAGGCGGCAAAGTAGAAAAGGGGTAGTATTTACGTGTTCTTCCAGCCCTTGGGGCATAAAAAACCCTGCGATGAGTTTGTCGCTTAAATAAACTATTATTAATAGTTGTGAGCAAAAGGAAAATGATAAACACAGTCGAAATGTGAAAACAACTTGTACATTGCGATTGATAAGGAAAATTCTAGAATTGGTAACCTATCATGATTCCCATTATTCATAATCCAGAAACCCACCGTCTGCTGATTAATTTTTAATTTTGAGAAAGTAAAACTTTAACTTAACGTAACCTACCATACGCGAAAGATATTTTAGTTATCCTAAAAATTCAGTATATCATTAGAAAATTACTTTCTGGATTAAGAAAATTCGGAGTGATAGGTTACCGTTAGAATTATAATACATTTTAGCACCAGTACCAAACTCGGCTGATTCCAGGGCCTGTATTTGGCATTGCCCGTATTTTGCCAGGATATGGTATCTCTCAGTGACTTGACAGCGAAGGTGGCCGCCTCTTAAAACCATCGCGATATCGCTTAGGCAATGTCGAATAGAAGCCCTGATCAGTATTGCAACACAAACTCGCTTTTATATTCGTATTGACAAAAAAAAGTATATACTAATAGCATGGCTGGGCACCATTAACTTCGTTAATTGCTAACCCGTTACTAAAATAGTTAACTTCGTTAAACGTTGATGCGTTACATTTCGGAAGATTTACCGGAAGTTAAGCGTAAATCGTAGCTTGTGATGGAAATTGCATTTCATATGTAGATGCGTTACTGATTTTCTTATAAAAAAAATGTTGGAATGGAACTTTAGGCAAGACATGAAAAAATAATTAAAAAGGGTGTGTACCATTAGGGTTTGGAATAATACCTAATTATTTAGGGACCAAATTCAAATCAATAACTGTATCTGACATAAGGTACATATTCTCCTTTATAAACGTCAATGTAACTACTTATACGGTCCGCGCAGTGTACTTGTGGTAAATGGTAGGTACTTAATTAACGATTAACGGAATTTACTTTTTTTACGGAAGTTAATGAGATCGTTAACAATTTTTAAAGTTAACTTAAAAGTTAATCCGTTACTCGAAATGTTAACTTCGCTAACGATTAACGGATTAACGGTCTTGTGCCCAGCTATGTCTAATAGCCTAAATGTAAGTATTCCACATTTATTTTGCGTCGATTCATTTCATTTGAGATTTACATACAAATTCTAACACCATGTAAACGTATGTACACGTATATAATTATAATAAACAACATTAATTTGTGCTTCTCCTGAACACTATACATTCTATGTACCTGTTATATTTTTGGCACTTATAGCACCTCGCCGTTGGAAAGTAATTTGTGGGCAGTTTTTAATATTATTGAATTACAACGGCAAAGGCACTTTTACAACGATGGTTTATCTACAGTAGTTATCGGAACATACCATAAATCCGATCCTGAAACCGACCGCATCAGACAGACCATATCGTCGCTGCGCGTGCAATACCGCGGAAGAGCACTTTGTAAAAACCGCGTATCTGCGTTTTTTGTGATTTTTTAGGAACAAGAAAAAACTGAATATCTCGGTCAATTAACTACATATCATTACATATCTCAATTTTGTGCCGAGTTGCTGTTACGCGGTATTTACAAAGGGCTCTTCAGCGGTATTGCACGCGCAGCGACGATATATCCAATAGACCTCGCATAGCCTGGCGACTTTCGCTACCCCGCAAGGGCAACTTTGTTTGCTAGTAAAAGTTAGGTTAAACAGTGTCTTTAGGATATTTGGTCTGCACCGCATCCCAATATAAAAACAGTAACAAGAACATAATCCAAAAAGACATAACAATGAAATGTTTATTGTCCAAAGGAATGCTAGAGAAATTCAATTTCAAACATAAAATATACTTTCAAAATACTATCACAAAACAAGCCCATAAAAATGCATGAACATTAACACAAAATCCGCAGTTATGCGATAAAATAATTGCACTCTGGGGCTATACGGCGCTCGGATTGACCCCACATTACAAACTATGACAAGTAACTGAAATATAAATTATGTATCAGTGGAGAGCAAATGAACTATAATTTATACATAATTATATCTACAATTTCCTGCGCCATAGATGTCGACAACAAGAGGCTTTGTAAATCATGATTTTTTAAGCCATGTAATACTCTTTTTGTGAAACGCCATTAAGAAAAGAATAACAAACTAGGGTGGTATGCATAATATTTCACATTTCTTTGTCCATGATTTGATCAAACTTCTTTGACGTTTGTCCCACCACAAACTTGCTAGCACGGGTGAAATCATCAATATTTTTGCTTCATTATAAATTAGATTAAAAAAAATGATAAGCGGCATACTCCCCTTACAAGTCGACCCGTCTTATAATTCCAGCTTAAAAATAGATACAGACTAAACAAAAAACGAATAACGGCTTCAATACACACTCAAAACATGCTAGAAATGAGGTAGCTAACGATAGGGGTCATCTATAAAGTACGTCACACGTTAAGGGGGGGGGGGGGGGGGGGTAGGGGGGGGGGGGTCGACGAAGTGTGACAGTGTGTGACAAGGGGTGGGAGGGGGTCCTAAGTTTTGTGATGTCACATTTCAAAATCCGATACATCAATACATGGGCATAAAGTTTAAATTGTTTTGCTGGCGAGTTCACACTCGCTCTGCTAGTGTCACGCGCCGGACGCGTTTTTTCAAATATTTGATTGATGTTGATTATATTAAAAAAATATTTAAATGGAAATAAATCTAATGTCGCAACTGCTGGTTTAATTTAATAATTTCTAGATGTAATATTGCAAAATAAGTGACGTCACACTAGGGAGGGGGGGCTTTGACGAATGTAACCAATTGTGACAAGGACAGGGGAGGAGTCCATAAATGAAGAATTTTGTGTGACGTACTTTATGGTTGACCCCTTAGTTTACCAGTCACTTCAGTTTTCGCATGTATTTACTGTGAATTAGAGCCATAGCTTTAAGCTACTCGTCGTACCGACCAAGAGGGACGTAGTTACACATTCGAGAGAGATAGAAACACTGTGGACTCCACCGGAGTAATAACCACACATCAACACAGTTGATTCAGCAGGAATGTACGAGCATTCCCCGTAACGCTAGGCCTAATCATACGATATTAAATCTTCAATAAAGGGTCATAGGATTCAAAATGGCTCTGTTTACGCGGTGAATAGTGCGGGGTCACGTGTCCGCAGGCCGCTCGCTGTGGTTGTCGATCTCCTCGAGGTTGTCGCTGGACGAGTACGTCATGTCGCTGAGCTCGTCGATCTGCTTCTGCTTCTTGCGTACGTTCCAGTGCAGGCACTCGGCCAGCGAGTCGAACCAGTCGGAGATCTGGTCCTGCGCGCAGATCGACGGCACCGGGTACACGGACGTCGTCACGTATAGGCTGGAAGGTAATTGGTTCAGTTAAAAGGAGTGTGCAGCTACGGCTTCTCATACAAATAAATAAATTGTAAGCGATTTTGACCAATTTTTAATAAGTTGGCAATCAAAACAAAATCTAGGTCTATTCATTTTGGTTTTTTCATTATAATCAATAAATTCAGTTTTATTGCCGTTTCAGTATTCTCATACAAAACTAATTTCGGCGATTATTTGACTTTGTTGATCTTTAATCAATATTCAAAAACGTATAGACCTAGATTTTGTTCTGACTGACAACCGTCAAAAATTGGTCAAAGTCGGTTAACGTTTAAGGGGTGGAAATCGTTATCGCCTTTTGTATGTACCAGCTACAGCGGCCGCCAAAAGCGTTGAACTTATTATTTTAACTTATTCATGTCAAATATTGTTTAACCACTATTGATGCTGAACTTTTGGCATTGTAACAACTGACCTAACCTAAATTATTGATATATGTATAAAATATCCTGAAAAGAAAACACTTTGGCAGAAAATACAGGTTCTGAAATAGGACATAGTGTTCTTTTTATTCCGAAAAATTTAAAAGTTCTCGTGGGAATAACTATAACTGAACCACATTCAACGCGGAGGAAGTCGCGGGCAGAAGAAAGTATTATAAATATTTAAATGTCTTTGTTTGTTTGTCACTCCACGTGAAAACAGAGCTAAGGATTGACTGATTTTTTCATTGCTATAGTTCGATGGCCGGAGAAGGATAATAAACTACTTTTTATTGCGAAAAACACACAACAGTAAATGGCAGCGATAAACGAATTCTTTGCGAACAAAGTCGCGAGCAAAAGCTATTTCTACTTATATATGTATTACTAGCTTCTGCCCGCGACATCATCCGTGTGAAGTTCGGTTATAGTTATTCCCTCGGGAACGTTTGAATTTTCCGAGACAAATAGCATCTGTTCTATTCCAGGATCCAAGGTAACTATATACCAAGTTTTATGAAAATCCATTTAGTAGTTACGGAGCTGAGCGGTAATAAACATATGCACAGAAACTTTTGCATTTTTTTTTTTTTTTTCAGGTAATACAAACCCATACATTATAAACCTTTATAAACCTTTTGAACGCCACAGCTGAGTGCGAGATAGCATGCCCCGGACGCCCAGTGACGGCGCTGTAGCCGACAAAATGTATGGAAAACGGCATCTCGTGGCGTCAGGGGCACGGTAATCTGCTGTCGGCTACAGCCAACTGTGGCGTTCAAAAGGTCAGTAGGATGATAACATACCTGTCGCCGTGCTGCAGCGCCTGCCGGCTGCGGCCGTCGAACGACACCCACATGGCGTTGCGCGCCTCCGGGCACAGCGCGATCTGCAACAAGCGGCCAGTGCCAACGTTACACGTGCACACACGTTACACCAACCTTTACGGCAATTTACAACCGGCAACTCTATAGCTGTCTTACTCTAACTTTGTACTACAGAGAAATTTGCCTGAAGTTGCCGCACTTTAAAGGTGCTTGTAAACGAGCAAAGTTAGCAATTTATTGCTGCAATTCGGGTTGTCCCCGAAAGTTTACACTTAAACTTTTTGTTCACAGTAGTGATGTTATATGTATTCTTATTGAAAAAGCCAAATTGAAGTAATAAATTGCCGAAAACCCCGTTTTGGAAGCCTCTTAATTGTGCCTTAACATTTTCACTGACAAACATCAAGTTCCATTCCAGGGGAGGTGATTGGCTACTTGACTATAGTAACAAATATTAATATATTTCTGCGGAACGGTAGCTTAACCCTCCATAGTACATTATAGAACAGGATTTACGTAAAAATAAAGCAAGATTATTTCGAATTTAATAACTTCAAATATCCAATTTTTACTTCTAAGTCACGTGACTTTAAACACCAGTCACGTTTGCATATGTCGGTTGCGTTCCGAATCACGCTGCCCACCTTAGAATGTTATTCGGACTGCACCCTCATACAGACTTTGCTTTTTTTGACGTTTACGACCGCATTTAGTAAGTAGACGTCACACGCTACAGCTGACAGTAGGATAGCATTATAGCGGCAAATTTAAAAATGAAATTAAGGATGTGTACCACGTCAAATCCGCAGTACATTAATTTTATTTTTCAAGTTATGTTTCATTTGCACCAAATAATAGCAATGAGTAATTTTGTACGAATAATGATTTACGATTTACAAGTTGTGTGATTATTAATAATTATTTCGTATGTGAAATAAAATCAAAACCTGATTTGACTACTCGAGTCATAACCAATCAATATGCAGTATTTGAAACGGTTCGGACACATGGAAATTCAATCAAGAATATTTCCGTGGGAACAACGGTAACGACATTTTTTTTGGCATCAAAAATCGAGGAGAGTACAAAGTTATAGAAAATACATTTTCTGATTATAAAAGTACCATGGGACAGAAACATTTTTCGCTTTTTCTTGTAATTTAATCAACTTCCAGCACAAATAACATAGGTACAGCACACAACACATGTAATCTTAAATGTCCTTTATCTCCTTTAAAAGAACGGTAAAGTGGTTTTATTTTTTATTACACTTATGCGAAACGACTAATACTACCATATTATTCAATTTCAGCGAAAAATATACAAATCGATATATTGGGTACACATCCTTAAATGAAAATGACACTAGTACACATACCTTGAGCTCGACGCCCGCGGGCACCACGATGGGCCGGAAGGACAGCGAGTGGGGGCAGATCGGCGTCACCATGATGGCGGGCACCGACGGGTGGATCATGCTGGCCCCGGCCGCCACAGCGTACGCTGTACTGCCGGTCGGCGTCGATACTATTAGACCTGGAACATTGACAAGTTGGAGTACACGCTTTACGATGCAGATGTCGTGGTGGTATACAGGGTGTCCCACGATAAAACGAAAGGAGGTGGTAGGGAGGCTCAAGAGCTACTATACTAGATTAACCTATTGGCCGCCAAGCATGTCTGAGAAGTAACACGAATTTCAACTGGAAATTGAAAAGGGAATGCAATACTACAACACAACACTACACTAACATGGCACATAACGTTTAAAAAAACTGAAATTTAGTGTAGTTTTCAAAATTGTGAAGAATAAATGTTAATATTGGTAAGCGGATAACCGCAATATGAGGTCCTTTTGTAGTAAATTAGCCTTGTCTCTAAAACTGCCACGTAAATTAGTACGTGTTGTACCATTTTAAGAACTACATAAATTTATATTTATTTTATTTTGTGTGGTAGGTTAGTGTAGATTTTTTTTTAAAATAAAACTCGATCAAACTAACGGGTCGAATTTTGAAAAATCCAAAATTCGTTAGATTTCTTTTTTTTTACCGCTACTGTATCATGATGTAAAAAAAATGTTTTATTACATTCGATAGCTTAGTTTTTCAGAAACATCATGCAAATAACAGATTTACAAAATATTAAAATTTGCAGTCATAGCACTCAAAATAATTAATCAGGGTATCAAAAACCAAGAGTTTTATAAAAGTGCCATTATCTCGAAAACTATGATATTTTTATTAGGGTCAAAATTAATTAATCTAGTAGCTCTTGAGCCGCCCTATCAGCTCCTTTCGTTTTATCGTTGGTTTTAGGGACAGCCTGTATATTTCTATGGCCAATTTACATTGTATTCTTCAAATGTCTTACCATCGCCCTGCACAGACGTGATATGCTTTCCGTCCAGGAACAGGTCGATGTTGGACAGGTAGGGCGAGGGCCCGCGGTCGACGACCACTTCGTTGAGCACGAGGATGCACCTCTTCCCCTCGGCGCCGTCGCTCTTGTTCTTCCGGAGCACCACGCACTGCAGCCGCGACCGGAGCGTCAGGGCCGCGTGACCTGAGATGAAACAAGTTAATATACGTACATTCAAGAACTAAAAGTTAGTAACAAAGTAGTGGAACCAACTACCAGAAGGAGGGGTCTCAGCGCTGAATGTCAATTAGTTCAAGAATAGACTGGATAATTAAACCATTCGGGAAACGAAGCACCTGATTATAGAATAGCTGGATACAGGCATTTATCAGTTGCTACAACTGCTTGCCTGATAATAAATAATAATAATAATGAAACCCGACTACTGAAAAATCACGCTCTAAAAAGTATGAAACAGCTAACAATATATATATTTTTGAAACGTGCTAATTAATCCCTTTCATTGGACAGCCAACACGTACCTAACCAAACGTAACATTTTTTTTGTTCATGCCTTTGTCCTCTAGAGGGCGCCATATTAAATTTAATGTGACGTGACATAGCCTATAACCAGCGGACGTTTAAGACGCTTCCAACAATACCTCATTTGTTAAATTATGATAAGTAGTTTAGAAGTTATGAGGAACATACAAACATACATACTGGTCAATATCATAAACCTCCCATTTCCTTCGCCGTAGTCGGGATAAAGTAAAAATTACGATGAATTTTGTGTATCCGGCAAAGAGAAATAAAAGTACTACACTTCGGCGAACTGGATGTTTTAATTAAAGAGGATATATACTCTTTCTATTCGTGTAGGTAGACCTTTTGGCCGCCGTTGTAGACTATGCGTGACAGGGCAAAAAAGACCTTCATTGCTTTGACTTGCTTCATTGCTTGAAATTCGTGTTACTTCCCAGACATGCTTGGCGGCCAAAAGGTTAACATACTAACCCACGTGACTCATAAACAGCCAACACGACACACCATAGATAAAAAAGATTGACTACAATAGCTGGATTAGCCGAGTCACGTGGGTTAGCTTGTTTGCATTTAGTTAAATACCTAAAATAATAGAGTAATACAAAATAATGATGTTTACGTTGCTTACAGAATACTTGGAGAATGGAACGGAAATAATAGATCAACATTCCAACTTCTTACCTTCTAAAACGTTCATCACTTGATCCTGGAAGTTGTTGAACTCGAACGGCGTGAGGAAACCCAAAGAGCCCAAGTGGAACGCCATCACAGGTGGTACTGATTGCTGAAAAACAAACACACTTTATATAACCACATGAATCTCTGAACTATTATAACGACACAACAAAGAACAATATTACCATTAACTTACAATTAAAATTACTTTGGCGAGGTACGAAATACCTTAAAAATAAAGCATCAAATAAACGCAGATACGCGGTTTTTACAAAGTGCTCTTCCGCGGTATTGCACGCGCAGCGACGAAATGTCAGCAGACCGGAACATTTTACCCGACAAAAAATAATTCATTTACCGTGACCCGACTGACCTGACTCCTTTAAAAAGAGTGCCTTAATATGCGAATTACGGCACTCTTTATAAGGAGAGCAGTACAGTACAGGGCCAGGCGAATTACCACGACTTCGTTATAAAGTTAAGTAAATAAATGAACCAAATCGCTATTTACAATGTATTGTGTTTTGCCTTGCAGAGTTTTAGTTTAGATATCATCATAGTGTAACTGTTTTATAAATGGACTAGTGGACCCGCCACAGCTTCACCCGCAGTATTTTCCAAACAAACTTTATCACCCCTTTTCACCCATTTAGGGATGGAATTTCAAAAAATCCCTCCTTAATACACCTCTAGGGTACTCAAGGAATGTCTCCTCCAATAATATTTTAAACCTCTAGGACCACCCGTTTAGGCTGTTCGTTGTCTATAAGTGTGTCACTGTACTGTTTTATATGTATTGATAATATTGATCACAGCACGCTTGGTTCTGTCACTTTAATAAATAACTTTGTACTAATGTACAAAAAATCCATATGACTGAACCCATAAGAACCATAGTACTACGGATAACTTATGATTCTGTTGCATTACCTGAAACAGAGAGCTGGCGTGCAGCAGCGTGCCATCGCCGCCTAAGCAAATGATGAAGTCAATCTTGTCCGTGAGGTCATCGGTGCCCGCTCTGAAGGTCATCAGCCGCTCCCTGACCGCTGTGAAGTCGCCATACTCCGCCAGCAACACGTCGTCCAGCACCGCCGCCTCCACGTATACTACCATGCTTTTGTCCTGAAATGAACAACGGAATAAATGAGCTATACCCTTTACCCAACCCAGTCAATGTTTTTAATCTGTGTAGTCAATGTATGTCTTGAGTGGCTCTTTTCTGGTTTCCGTAGTCAAACCCCTCATAGTTTGCCCATGCCCATGCCCGTCTGTCCATCCTTTTGTCACAGCTACTTTTTCTTCAAGGCTATTAAAGTTGCAAAGCTGAATTTTGTAGGAGTCTAGAAGAGGGTTCCGCGTGTTTATTTTCATATACCGTTTCTTATTCTGTAAATTCTAACAATTTAAAAATATTTTAAAAAGCACAAACAACTATCATGATTAAATTAGCTTCATTGGTTCATCAGTTACAGGCGCCTAACTTGTTTATAACTCTGAAAACCATCGTAAATAGCACCAAGTATCATTTAATAGCTACGGAACCCTATACTGAGCATGGCCCGACATGCCCTTAAGACGTTTTTAGGGTTCCGTACCTCAAAACGAAAAAGGAACCCTTATAGGATCACTCGTGTGTCTGTCTGTCTGTCTATCCGTCTGTCACAGCCAATTTGCTCCGAAACTACTGGACCGATTGATTTAAAATTTGGTATACATATGTAAATTGGTGACCGCAACAGGGATGCGTAACGTAAATAAATTAATTTTGAACATAGGGCCCACTTTTGGGGGGCAAATTAGAAAATTTAAAAAAAAGTTACGCCTACTATATCATGTGACATATCAAATGAAAGGGCTTATTGTGAGGATCTTAAATATGTTTTTTTTTTAATTTTAAAATAAATGGTTTGGAAGTTATTTAGGAAAATAGGCAAAAAATTACCATTCCCACCCCCTTATCTCCGAAACTAACGGGCCTAAAATTTTGAAAAAGATACAAAATATAGTTCTTTACCTATAGATTACAGGAAAACCTATAAGAAGTCTATGGTATTTAAAGTAACATAGGAAATTTCAGTTAATCATGCATGGAACGGAACCCTCTCCACGCGGTTTTCACTCGCACTTGTCCGGTTTTGTTACTTTTTTTAAATAATTTTAAGATAAATTGTTTTGAAGTTATAAAGGAAAATTGGCGACAATTTATTTACTATTCCCCCCCCCCCCTATCTCCGAAACAACTGTGCCTAAACTTTTGAAGAAAAAAATACAGAAAATAGTTCTTTTTTTCCTGGGTCTATATTGACTCCCATAAAATTAAAGTTCCGATTTTCACAATCCATAACGTTTTTGGTCATAATTATTACTAGTCATAATGTTGTTAGTCATATATTAATAGGAATAATTTCTGAGTTCCGATTTTCGCTGGTCATATTTGTCGAAAGTCATAAAAACTATATTCATAACTGTTTATGTCATAATGTGTTATACTTCATAATGTTACAGGTAATAATATAACTTGTCATAACCATCATTACGTCTAAACTTGTTGAACATAACAATAATGTACATAAAATTTAAATACCTAACTTCTGCAGGGGCGAAAATTGCGGAGCGTAAATTTAACTTAATTTAATTATACCAAATGTGGTCAGGTAATCCTCAAATTCATAATGAATAACATTAAAAGACGAGAATCAAGCATAACATCTTAGAACTAAGCAAGATTTTCTGCGCTGTTACAAAAAAAAGACCTAACATCGAAGGCTAAGGCGGGAGCTACGCTTCGCTTCGCTCCCGCCTTAGCCTTCTGAACCTAACCAATCCAAATCGCTTCTGCTCCGACCCATTTTGCTCGCTCGCTTCGCTCGCTCACTCACTGGCGATTACCATTTGTAGTCATAATATGTCAACTTCTTCAACATAACATTTTACAAACAAGCACGATACTTTCGAAATATTGAAAAATACCATTATTAATTTTAGACAATGAAACGGTATGGGTAAAAATAATTAGCACTTTAAAATATATAGCTTACAATATTTCTGAATAATAATCGTTATGCCTTTTTATGTTATAGATATCAATTTTATGACTTTTGAAAATTATAATCTGTAACAATATGGATTATTAACGTTAGAATTATTAAGGTTATGGTTTACAACTTTTATGACTTTTGATAATTATGAGCATAAATAATATGGGAATCAATTTCTGACATTCAAAATTCGAAACAATAAGTTTATGGGTAACAAGGGGATCCCTTTTTTCCTTCATACATGATTACGGAACCATACTACAAAAACCGGACAGTTTTTGTAGTATGGTATGTCTTGATTGGCTGGTTAGCTGAGTCACGTGGGTTAGTTGGTTTAGATTTAGGAACGACGAATAGAGTATAGGAAAGGTTGCGTCTTAAACCAGTATGAACATCAAACAATATTATTCGAAGAATAGTCACATTCATACATGGTTGTTACTTTTCCGTTTCCTGAGGATTGATAAGAATTGTCGACAATCGACATTGTCAAAGTGCGTAAAAAGCATTCTGTATTGTTTCACGGCAATTTATTTTGAACATACAGATACAGCTAATTGGACTTATAAGGACTAGGAGTACTGTCTAGCCTAGAGGTCTAACCCGCGGCCACAGTCCGCAAAGAAAAATTGGCAGACGTCGAATAGTGATTGTCCCATCTATGCTCAAAGAACGGGCTGAAAAGATAATATACTCGTAGGTTACTAAACGATTAAAAAAACAAATCGAACTTCGAAATCGACATCTACAGTGGATACTCATCTTTTTATTGTCAGAAATAGTCCGACATGTTTCGAACTCATATGGAGTCCTTCTTCCGTAAAGCCGTGCTTATTTCTAGTCTTAGTAATGTCTCACGAAAGTTTTAATCTGATTGATACTCATCTTATTTGGTAAACAAGTTTCGAACCTCAAAATGCACCTTTGTTGGCTTAAACAGCAATTCCCTTGCAAATAAAGGAACCGGAGACAATATTTTAGACGTCACATTGCCAATTTTTATCCTAGGATTGCTTTATTTAGAATAAAATAGCTATTTCATCCAAAAACTGCACATTTTGAGGTGATGAAACTTGTTTGCCAATTAACACAAGTATGGATGAATCGACTGCACTATTTGTAGCTGGACACTTATTTAAGTTACTTACTTTGCTCAACTTTGATACAACAAACAATATCAATACCTTTTTCCAGAGCTACATGCTCATTAGCATTGTATGGAACCTACTGAATAATGCATTGATGCAATGTAAATTAAAATCGGACCATGTACTTCGCTGGCGTCATGCCATTCGATAACTGTCTGATAATGTGTAACCTGTTTTTATTTTTGTTTCTATTTATACATATTCATTTAAACAAATAAAATAAATGTATTTATGCGAATGGAAATGAGCGACGACTTAAAACGTCGCATTCAGTACCTGTCTTTGTTTTCGAGTGAACCAAAAATTCAGTTTGCTAATAAGTTGACTTAATTTTTCTTTCATTTCATTATTCCACTTAGTTTTTCTTTGATTTTTGATTTCGCAAAAGGGGTACCTTTATGGGTTCTATATTTTGGTATATAGCTGGATTATGATCTGGTGATCTCAGCCGAGTACGCCAGTTTGACGCTGCACAATATTCTACCCGTATTTGCTATGAAATATCTCATTTTCTATTAGAGCTAGGAAGCTGAATTCGCAAGCCAGGGGCCGACTATTTAGGTTTGTTTTTTGGAATATACAGCATTTTGGGAGCAGCAATATTCTGGAGATCAAGTGAGCGTACCCATTAAACAGGGCTCATATCATCGAAATCACAAAGGTACTTATCGACGGGTCTCTGACTCAACCTCGTATATGAAAATTTATGAAATTGGAATATCTTCTTTAGGACGTGTCCCTAAAGTGGATATTCGGACTTCGTAAAATTTAATATACGAGGTTGAGTCAGAGAACCGTCGTTATCATATTTTGGATATCTTCGCGGATACCCTACCTGGTCATGAAGACAAGAATAGACCGCCAAAAATGGAGAGGACATCGTATGGTGTCATTCATCTGTTTCAAGACACATTGTTTCGGTCTATTATTAGGGGTGGTAGTGGTTTAACAGAGGTGTACTCATACGTGTCATGTATTGTCTACTTCGTTATATTTGACGCTGACTGAACAATGACGTGATATATTATGCGTATTTTCCTTGAACTCTTTCCTTACCTTGAATTCTTGTGGGTATTCCAAAATGAAAACATAATTGCATAACAATGCTTCGTGCCCAAGGCAACGCATGGCGCTAGGAGAATCCCAAAATTGGGATGTTTCCTGGGTAAAAAAATAGTAATTCTAAATAGTCCGTCAGTTAGATTATCAAAAAATATTGAACACATATTTTTTGCTTTATCAAATCAATCAAAATTGACAAAGATAACGCGCATCAAAGTTCGGGAGTGGGGGCTAATGACGTCACTTAATGGTAAAGGTAAAAAGTGTATAAAGTCGTGACGTCACGCGGAACTTCGTCATTTTTTGGTTTAATTGACAAAAGAAAAAATATGTGTTCATTATTTTTTTATAATTTTAATGACGGACTTGTTAGAATTTTTCAGGAAACTAGCCTATTATAGCTCGCAGTTCACAGGTAATCAATGAGGTGTTGTATCTTTCGTGAGTAAAGGTGGTTCGACCTCGGGTCGCGGGTGCATACTACAATTGGGGCTAAGTTGAATCACCTCAGAAATCTCCGTTTCGCATCATTAGATGTGGGCCGATGAAAACATTTCGCAAGGAAAAATCCTATTGTTTTATTAAAAGGTAAAATACACTGAACCTGCTTTGACAGCTCATTATTCATATTTCAATTGCCTCGGAGCTTCCCGCATTCTACGGATTCTAAACCGAATAGTATTTTTCTCGTTTTATTTAAAAGTTAGAAACTTTCAATTTTGTCAAAATGTCTTATTTTAAAAGCGTTCTATCATACAAAAAACTAAGTGCGAGTTAAACTCGCGTGGAGAGGGTTCCGTACATGATTATCTCAAATTTGCTACGTTACTTTAAATAACATAGAGTTATTATAGGTTTTCTACAGGAAAAAATAACTATTTTCTGTATTTTTTTCTTCAAAAGTTTAGGCACAGTTGTTTCGGAGATAAGGGGGGAATAGTAAATAAATTGTCGCCAATTTTCCTTTATAACTTCAAAACAATTTATCTTAAAATTATTTTAAAAAAAATAACAAAACCGGACAAGTGCGAGTTAAACTCGCGTGGAGAGGGTTCCGTTCCGTAATCATGTATGAAGGAAAAAAATAACTATTTTCTGTATTTTTTTCTTCAAAAGTTTAGGCACAGTTGTTTCGGAGATAAGGGGGGGGGGGAATAGTAAATAAATTGTCGCCAATTTTCCTTTATAACTTCAAAACAATTTATCTTAAAATTATTTAAAAAAAAATGGACAAGTGCGAGTTAAACTCGCGTGGAGAGGGTTCCGTTCCGTACATGATTATCTGAAGTTTACTAGGTTACTTTAAACACCATAGACTTCTTATAGGTTTTCCTGTAAACTATAGGTAAATAACTATGTTATGTATTTTTTTCAAAATTTTAGCCCCGTTAGTTTCGGAAATAAGGAGCGGGGGAATGGTCAATTTTCGCCTATTTTCCTTAATAACTTCCAAACTATTTTACTTAAAATGCAAAAGAAAATATATTTAAGATCCTTACAATAAGCCCTTTCGTTTGATATGTCACACGATATAGGTTGAAATAGAAATAGAAATAGAAAAACGTTTATTTTGCAAACACAATATAAAAAGAAAGAACTTACAACACAACAGGTTGCATAACTTTAAAAAAAAAAAACTAATTTACCCCCCAAAAGTGGTCCCCTTGTTTAACATTTATATATTTACGTCACGCGTCCATGTTGCGGTCACCGACTTACATATGTATACCAAATTTCAACTCAATCGGTCCAGTAGTTTCGGAGCAAATTGGCTGTGACAGACGGACAGACAGACAGACAGACAGACAGACACACGAGTGATCCTATAAGGGTTTCGTGTTTTCCTTTGAGGTACGGAACCCTAATAAGATTCTCACAACAAAACTTTTTGAATTTTTTTAATTTACGCCCCAAAAGTGGCCCCCATGTTTAAAATTCCTTTATTAACGTTACGCGTCCGTGTTGCGGTCACCGACTTACATATTTGCACCAAATTTCAAATAAATCGGACCAGTAGTTTCGGAGCAAATTGGCTGTGACAGACAGACAGACAGACAGACAAACGAGTGATCCTATAAGGGTTCTGTTTTCCTTTTGATGTACGGAACCCTAAAAACAAGAATTAACGAAAATTGGAAGCCTGTGAATGGAACCTGTGGTCTGTGGTGTTTGCCCAGCGCCAAAAAGTTAAACGGAACAACAATATGGCATGCCTGACGCCTCGTTTTGAAAACAAAAGTAAAGGTGAGTCTACCTACGCACCTGCCTGCATTCCGACGTTTCAGATTACCAGGAAGTTTTTAATGGGTGCTGACGAATTTAAGGCCGCTGTGACTTGGTTTCAACTTTCTAAGCTAGTGCATCCTGCATTCACGGGACAACTGACATCGTGACATCTCATGTTTCTTTAGAAGAGATTTTGAGGCCTAGCATTCATATATAAATTCTTCAGATTGAGCTAGCTTTCCAGTCATTTAACCCAAATCCATACAGAAGTGATCAAGTTCATCAGTCTCTAAGATAAGTCAATATCACTCGGGAATAGTAGGGTCCGTGCGGCCGCCAGGGCATTAAGAGGACTGTGAAGCAATGGAAAAAATCACCCTTATCATACAAAAGGCGATAACGATTTTCACCCCTTAAATGTTTACTTATTTTGACCAATTTTTGATAGGTTGTCAGTCAAAACAAAATCTAGTTCTATACGTTTTTGAATATTGATTAAAGATCAAGAAAATCAAATAATGGCTGAAATTAGTTTTGTATGAGAATACTAAAACAACAATAAAACTGAATTTATTGATTATAGTAAAAAAAAAAACGTATAGACCTAGGTTTTGTTCTGACTTACAACATATCAAAAATTGATCAAAATCGGTTAACATTTAAGTGGTGGAAATCGTTATCGCCTTTTGTATGAAAAGCCGTAGGTTCACACTCCTCTAGAGCACAATGTTAATGCTACTTATGTGTGGGTACCCTCACGACTAGCTTTGTGAGCTTCCAGTATGTCGAGGATTGGAGTTGTGCGCACGTTTTCGTAAGAGCGTGTCTCCATTTGAGCGGCCTGAGCCAACAAAATCTACCAAAAAAAACATGGAAGTGTGCATCTGACATGCTGGAGGTGTACCTTTAAATTCGTGTGAATAGTCGTCCAATGAGCAATGAGTCTTTGGATGTACTTACATGAACGAGCCAATGGACGAGCTGCACGAAGGGGGTGAGGATCGTAGCATCGTGCACCTTCTTGATGACGAGCACTGTCAGCGGCTGCTTGTACCACGTTAGCCGCTGCGACGCCGGGTCCTGGATCTGCCTGGAAAATGCAAAAAATTTAATGATTACGTACTGGCAACTGGGATCAACATTTGCCAAAGTAACTGCACCATGAAGCCAGGTTTAGACAGGGTCAGTGCATAAGTCATTATCGGCGTCGACTGACCTCAAAATATTCGTGTGCGACTATACAAGTCAGCGCTGACCTCCCACCGCTGTACTGACTTCAAATCAATTTACATTTGATTTTTCTCGGGTCAGCGCTGACTTGTCTCGAATTCGAAGTCAGTCACTGACCCTGTCTAAACCTGGCTTGACTCAAGGCGTGGTGGCAAACGTCGAAAATTATAAGATTTCGAAGGACCAAATCGAAGATTCGATGCCCCTTCCCTTTCTAGCGAAAGTGTCACGCCTCCAGAACAAGAGGGATAGCAACAGACGAAGTTTGAATTTCGTATTTCAAAGTACAGACTCTAATACGACATTAAGTATCTGAGCGATTTTGTATCCCAAAGGTTTGTATATTCCTGTGCGTTCCTTTTCTTCTGGCAAAGACAGATAATGACTAAACTTAGCAATGTATATCGACAGGTTAGATGATGACTTGAAGAGATATATACGTAGCCCCAGGAGCATTACTTTTGAATAAATCCAGTTAACTAGTGTACTGCTCTTACTCGGGGTGCTGGGGCACAGTTTACCCCTCCAGAGCCAAATAGAAGGAGCCTGAAAATTATTCGTTTTATCAAAACAAGTGTGTCAGTTTGTTTTTCGTCAATCCTAAGCTCATTGTTCTCACGGAGCCAGTATTAAAAAGCAAATTTGACGATTAAATTGTACAGTCTTTTTGTGCCCTCGCAACATGTGGTATTGTGATAATACAGGGGTCACCAAATGGCGGACCGCATCCGGACCACGACCGCCGACCCATTTTGTGCGGACCGCGAGAACACAGCAACTTGCACTTCAGAATGCAAGGATTTAATGTCAATAGCTGCACCAATTTTAGTCTAAACTTCAGACAGATAGTCCGCAACACAAAATAGCATTTTCTCATGGATGTGTAAAAAAGTACCTTTGTTATTTCCGTAACTACATTTGTTTAATAAATATTTTTTTCTATAAAATGTAGTGCGGACCGCGATTGTCATTTCATTTCTTAAAACGGACCCCGAGCGAAACTAATTGGTGACCCCTGTGATGATACAATGATGCAGTCTAGAATCAAGTATGTCATCGACGCCGGTCATTAACAAAATTCATTTGTAATGCGTCGCATTTCAGTCATACCTATAATCTGTGACCAATCTAGTAATTACGTTCGACACGGAAAATACTAAGTGCATGGCTTGTTAACTTGATACGAAAAAAAAAAAGCTTTATACTGGTTTTGAGATAATTGTAAAGGCGCAACAGATTGTTGATATTTGCTATATTCAAACGTGTCGTAAAATGCCAGAGCAGCTGAGCAAATAAATCACGTGAATTTACACAAATTAAATTATTAATATCCTTACAGTCGATTCATCCATACTTGTCTTATTTGGTAAACAAGTTTCTAACTACAAAATGTGAAACAGCTGTTTTATCCTAAATAAAGCAAACCTAGGCTAAAAAATGGCAAATTGACGTCTAAAATAACTGTCTCCGGTTCCTTTATTTGCAAGGAAGCAGCTGTTTTAATCAAAAAAGGTGCATTTAGAAGGTTAGAAATTTGTTTACTAAATAAGACAAATATGGATGAATTCACTTTATATAGGATAGGATAGCTTAGGTGTTAAACAATTTTGACCGCTGAATAAATTCACCGAACAAATACACATAAAGACACTATATTTTGAAAAAAATGGTCGTATCACGAAGTTATCCTCGTTCAAAGTCATTTTATGAACGCGTCAAACTCTTTTTACGCGTCCACTAACCGATTTTAAGATAAGAGCTTTCTCAAAGTTTCGATATGACATCGTCCAAATACAAAGAAATAAATATTAAAATGGAAAAATAATAAAAACGACGCAACACCAGCCCAACACGTTGATATTAACCGCCACTCGCACGTTTAAAAAAAAAAGAAACAAGTCCAAATGAAATTCACTTTTGTTTTAAACTTTACTCCACCGCGTTAAAATTAAATTTGGACTGGATTTGTATTTCACATTATTTCTTTTAATTTTAAACGAGCGACATGTTTTATGTGTACTTACATCACCATAGCAGAGTTCTTCATTATTCTGCCGCATGGTCCGAATTGTTGTATGGGAGACGGTGCGTTCAGAGATCTGGTCCTCCTGAAAAAAGAAAATGAAAATGAAAATATTTATTTTGCAAGTAGGCCACATGGGCTCTTTTACATCTCTGAAGCTACCAGCGCTTCGAAACGTGACATCTGCTGAGAAGAAACGCCGTAAGAAACAAGTCACAATATAACTCTAATAAATTGACCTTTAATAACACAGTCTACAATAGTATAAAACGATTCAGTAATAGCAATGTAGACATTATTTCAAACAACAAAATGTCGATTAAGGGCTACTTTGTTTACACTTAAGGGCATTTGACTTGGAAGCCAATTTGATTTACATGTTGCAATAAATTATATTATACTGATCAATGACATCACGATCGCAACACCAAAAATAATTAACACAAGTTTTAGTTATGCACAATTTTCATAGGAACTACTGATTGGATTTAATTTTTCGTGTCACTATTGGATGGAATTTTTCAAAAGAGAAGTTGATGGAGACGATGTTAAAGACAGTATTGGTATGAATATTATTGGTCATATATTTAATAACAATGGCTACACCTGAACGCTTCGGGACGTCCATCGCCCCGACGATGTAATATCTACTTAACTCATGACACTGCGTTTCGTGGAAGCACCAACTGAATATATTAATTAAAGCTACAGCGTGTTTGACTTTCATTTAAAGGTGACAGGTAGATATCGAGTGTTTCGCTCTGTCAGTGTCGTTAGGCTAAGCTAAGTGTTTTGTCCGCATTTTCTATAAAAAGATATCGGAGCCGGTTTCGATTCCGGCTTCTGAATGTGTTTTGAATCTAGTGCGGATATCTATGTATGTTAACTATCTGTGGTATGGTAAATATCCCGTGGTATGGTATGTCAAATATTGAGTACATTTCAGTTGGGTTTTGCGATAGTTTTCGCGACATTTAATAGCTCCCCTAACATGCATGCCACAAATATAAATAAGAACCATTTATCTCTATTACTATCTCTTTCGTCGGCACTAGTGTGAGAGAGACGCACTTAGAGAAAAACGGTTCTAATTTATCTTTGTGCCATCCATGTTAGGGCCGCAGAGGTTATTTCTTCTACTTCAGGCTATAACTAAACCACAAAGTACTTCTAAATAATGCTGGACTGTTCTTTTCTCAATAACTAAATAGCTTTTCCTATTATCAAAGTCTTATTTAGTCCATACAAACGGTACAATAACAATAAATACGTAAGAAATTAGACAGGAATCCGTTTGAGCTGTTTTGAGGTACAAATGCAAGCGTGAGGGCCGTATGACAACTAAATATGAGTTGCAAAAGTGCGCACACGCAACGGATCCAGCGCGTGCAACTGACTATAATACTGACTAACTGACTGTTTGATGTAAGGACATTACAATTATACAGTCGAAACTGCATAAGGGTATAAAATGCTTCATGGCACAGCTGAAGACTGACATTTAATTTGATGCTAGCTTGTACTTGTAACTTTGTATGTGTTAATCGACGTCATTAAAAAATATCTTTCTTATTCGGTCGTATGTAATGAAACAAAAAGACATTGTTAACTGGCAAGTAAACCTCAAAATTCACTTATAATGCCCATCTACAAAATCTCCACCAAAATAAATCCAGGTTCGCGACTTATACTTTTAATATAAAACAGTACCGTGACTCACTTATAGACAATGCACAGCCTAAACGGGTGGTCTTGGAGGTTTGAAATTTGGAGGAGACATTCCTCGAGTACCCTAGAGGTGCACTAAGGAAGGATTTTTTGAAATTCCATCCCAAAAGGGGTGATAAAGTTTCTATGGAAAATACCGCGAGCGAAGCTGTTGTGGGTCCACCAGAACTTTATAAATATATATGAAGAAAAAGTGATCGAGAATTGGATCACACCATATATCGCAGGCTACAGTATTCAATCACCGACAACGTCAATTACCTTACTGTCCCGTAAATTACTATGCGCATGGGCAAGAGCTCACGATCGCTAACGAGCAAAACATGGCCGCTTGGGAAAAAATCACGGAAAAACAAATGAGCGACAACATTACCCTCTTTTGTTCGCGCGTCATGTAAAAACTGTCATGATTCACGGTGATTAGGAAACAATTAATGATATAGCTTGTACGCTTTATTATCACAGATTCCATTACTCTTAAGTTTTGTTGGTGGTGTTATAACTGTCTGTTGTTTAAGATAAACGTATTTTACAAAAAACAGTAAAGCGCCATATGGAAAAAATTGGTCCGCCTGCTTTTTAAAATTTGGAGGATGTTTGGAAGAACCAACCGGAATTACGGTTATTAAAAGAGATGAAATTTTTTACTTTAAACATCACAATTATTTATTAATAAAATGTTTACTGTTATGTTAGGTTGCAGACATTAAAATTGTAAAAGTAAAATAATAAAGATAATCTTACAAGATAGCATTGAGTTGAAAACTCGTCGAAAGAAACACGAAAAGTCACGAACATTCATTTTAACATGTTTAAAATGGAATATTTACAAGAATAACAACTGCTCCTCATAATGGGGAATGGGGAATATCAATAAACTTAGATGATGTGTCTAATATTATTGATAACGTGAGCTACTTTTAGGATGATAATGGTAATAGGTACATGGATCAGTTTTTGTATAATTTCATAGTGACACAGCAGTTTCTGAAAAAAGAAATCGCTTCCGTCCTGAGAGATTCATTTAAAATTCTCATCATATTCATTAATTCACTAACTTAGCCTTAGTGCGAAGTTACTGAGATATGTTCAGTGAAATAACTGTATTTGAAGTACCAGTTTAATGGTTTATTAATTATATTCCATACTTACTCGTGTACGTATGTATTTTTGTTGAAGTAAAATAAAAAAATCTTAAAAATAAGACATTAAAACATGTTCTAACTCAAGCCAAATAAGACTACATCACCTGTCAACAGAGTCGTATTTGAAATGAGTAACTTAAACATTAAGGAAATTATTTTGTAAACCGTAATCCAATAAAAATTGTTATTGACTTCAGCACGTCAGAAAAATCTTAGGTCAATATAACAAATACAAGGAAACAATAAGTGTTCACATAAAACGCGTGTAATTTGTTATTTACGTTATCAATTTCACACGTCTTGGGCGTTTAACGGTGGAATAAAGTTAATCATTTAAGTTCATATTTATCGTTTCAAAATTATGAATGGTTTCAACATACCCGCGGTTATAATGCTCCTCTTTAGCCCTCGTGAGGGCTGTCTTACCGGACTCGTGGGAGAACTGTCTTCGCAACTTTTGCCTTTCGTTAAACGAATCCATCATTTAAAAATATCCCAATATTCAAACCATGTTTTACACTGACACCGGCGGCTTAGACACTGATCGATAAAGCGATAATAATGAGTTATGAAGTGCACAAACTCATGTTTATAAGTATTTGTGAGCGGAGGGTACAGCGCGGCAGATGCGCGTGCGGTGGCGAGCGACTGGCGCGCAGAGCCTCCGCGCGCTCACTTTGACAGCTCCGACCTTGACGTGCTCTTAAAGTCGAGATCGCCGGTTTCGCAAGCGACTGTTCCGTCCGGTTCTTCATTACCTAAATTGCCTAGAACCGATCTTATCGAACGTTACAAACCTCCTGAAATTACCGCCGGAGGTTTCGAAACATTTCAATGCTGTTACTACGTATATGTAAAACAACTTGTTATTTGCAATATTTTTGATACAAACTTGATTGTTCGGTTCGGCAAAGCGAGCGGCGTGACACTCGCGTGGTTGGTATTGACCGATAATCGGCGGGCCATTACGAACTGACCGAGTTCACAGATACCGATGGCTGATCTCCTTGGTAAATGACAAACGCGAGAAAGTACCAGAGGCCAAGTAACTGACGAATATTAATTTTAATGGATAAGATAAAAGTGGTTGCAAAATGTTTGTCAAAGGGTTTTTGGATTGTGAAGCTTCTAGACGTCAGGAGGGCCAGCAAGCGACTAACCATCGATCGTTACGAGTGTTAGGTGTCAACATTACAGCAGCATTGACCCACATTGTAGGCGCATGGTTGTCGCCAATGTTTCGTCACCGGTCATGGCTCGTGTTTGATGACCATTTGGTTCAACTTAAGGAGGAGAAGCTTGAAGTGATTGAATCTCCTCCAACCCACTTGAAATGATATATATGTCAATATTGCTCCTGTGTATCTTATCAATAACTTTTATGATGTTGATAAGGTACCCAAAAACTCTAGATTGTTCTGAATTATCAGATCATCAACTGGCTGCAGTTTTCTTTAAATCTAATTCGTCGTTACATGCATATGTGATACATAAAACACTATAAGTGAGATCTTAAATTATCCTGGCTGTTTTCCCGAAGTCCACACAACATTCAAATAAATCGTCAATTAATTGAAAGCCGAATGTTTCTTGGGTGAGTATATTCGAAAGATCTCATGTACAGGTAAATTAAAATAATGTATTCCATAACATGATAATTATCCACTTTAATTTGGACTTTGAAAACATATCAATATTCTATTGTATTGTGGACTTTATTTAAATGTTGTTACATTACAAACTAAAATAGAAAATGATCATCTGCCATGGGTCAGCTCATTTAAATTTGATTATGCCACAGATCACATACAACATTATACCTACTGTATTTTTATCAAAAGATGCAATGCAATGGCTACCGATGAATGTCGTTTTAGACTAATACAGAATAAAAACGATAAGAGTAAGTTATATGGGGTCATCAAACGGACGGCAGTCCTATGATAACAAGACCGACATACATTATAACCACAAAGAAAGATTATTCTATCAACAAAGAGTTTTTTAGAGAAAAACAAAACAAGTTTATATTGAACACAAAAGAGGTAAAGGGGACATAGCAGACGATCCATCTGATGGAAAATGGTCACCGTTGCCTATGGACATTTGAACACCAAAGAAAACCGTTGTCGGTCTCGTAAACGACACCTTTGCTTTGTGGCTCTTTTTAAGGCTGAGATGTTTTTTAGAATATCAAGATTCGATAAAACCTGTTGTTAATCTTATTGCGATATTAGCGGCAGCCATACCGATACAATCTAATAAAGCCTTAATTTCGCCGGGCATAGTGCAAATCCACCGATGTTGTGCGTAGCTAGGGTGGGTAGGTCTGCAAGGATCTAGTAGCGTATTCCCTACAATGCTACATCCGCAAATTTGCAATATCCCTGATGCTTTATTGAGTTCGACACATCAAGAACTGTCGAATAGCTGATTCATGATGAGCGTAACGTTTGTCAAGAAGAGTTATAAAGAGATGAGAGTTAAAAAGGCAGACGAGATGTAATCAAGAGAAAGCCTACTTACTACTTACAAGATAGTAGACTAAGGGAAGAGAAGGAATGCTTTACTAATTCCGAGTGTTAATTTGATACTACTGATTAACCTTTAAAGGTGATAAAAAAATTGCATTCAAAATACCTCTCTATTAATGAGGTCAGTTGTTATAACGTCCTTGTATGTGACTTTATCTTAACTCATATTTGTAACTTTCTCAAACTAATACAGTCCATAAGTATGAGTACTGTAGACAGAATATCCGTAACAACCAAGGATGATTAGCGTGGACAATTTTGACAGACGCCACAATCAGCTCTTCACTTTCACTATCGTCTTGCCAACAGCCACGGCGTGAGCAGGTACTTCACTTACTATTGGATCGAGAGTGAAACATATAATAAGTACTAACTATTTAAGTGCTCGTAATAAACTGCTCTTTCAAATTTCATAACATATAATGCCGATAAGCCGGCTAGCTATTGTTATTTCCTGATAATCGATATTATGAGAATCTGCCTGACTTTTTGTATCTAACTTATATTCAAATAACAAGATAGTTCAAAGTATTATAATCCTAACAACTATTATGTCAAAGCCCATTGACAGCAACAATATAAGTTCCATAATTCCATTACAGGTCATTGAATGTTAAACGTCGGACAGTCATCTAAGGCTTCTACAATCTTACAAAATATTCCAACGCTCTCGCTTACAATATCATCATCCATTGGCGTATCTCGGGTTATTTTCCAGGGAAAGCCTGGCCCGTGAAAAGCCATGGCCGATGAAGCCATAGCTAATGCAAATAGGTAGGTAACCTCATATCCCGATGTGGGCACCAGACAATTTTGGGGTTACGGCCCACCCGTCCCCCCCTCTATATACGCCTATGCTATCATTATCATCATCAGCTTATATAAGTCCCCCAATACTGGGCACAGGGTCTCATTTTGAAAGAGACTGGGCAGTAGTCCCTACGCGAGCACAGTGGGGAGTATAAGGATTTTACACAGATCTTCGATTTACTTTGCAGAGTGTGTAGGTTTGCTCACGATGTTTTGTGGTGCACACGAGATCCGAAAACCTCAGAGTTGCGTACCGGGATTCGAACCCGCGACCCTATTCGCGGGAAGCCGCGCAACCACTCAGACCACTAAACTACCGCTGCTTCAAATTAACAATACATAATGAACTTATATTGTACGTTGGTTTTACGTTTCGTTTTATTTGTTGAAGGTTTCCTTTATTACTTAAACGTGAATGCCATTCCGAGACACGTGATTTCGTTATGGCAACCGAGGCGTAAACAATTGACGGTCAATTTTAGCTGCGGACGGGAGAATCAATAATGGTATGTAGTCCATATGGTCGGCGAGCCAGCAACAGATTTTCGACCGATTCCGTCCCAGGCGATAACTCGTAAAATGCTTCAGAGAGTTGTATTATGAATCCTCGTGAACGTCAGCTGCGGTTCCATGAGTGGGTTGAGCAGTGGTAGCCTCAAACGCACGTAGTTTTTTTTTTACCTTTCTCTTTGAAACCGATTGAAAATAGCTAACCCAATATCATGAAGGAAAAAAAGCCAACTTGGAACATTGTTGTAGCTTCGTGTTTTCCGTGTTAAATCAGTGTCTATAATTTAAAAAAAAATGTTGGTGTAACTTTATTTGTTTAGGTAATGAACTAACGTGGCTTAGCTAATCCAGGCCGTCCAGTCAATCTTTTTTGTCTATGGTACGTCTTGATCGGCTCTTTTCTATTTATGGTATTGTCTTGATTGGCTGATTGGTTGAGTCACGTGGGTTAGTTTGTTTACATTTAGTTAACTCCTAAACAAATAGAGTAAGCTAAATTTAAACGAGTATCCTGATATAAACAAGAAAAATGTTTAATGAGTAGACAAGATCATGATTGGATTCATACTGGTTTATAATTTGAATATTTCGATAACATTGAAAGAAAAGGAGAAAGACTCATGACGTTTTTTATGTAATTAAAGCAGTAAGTAAGTAATGAAATGACCGGAGTATTACACCAAATAAATAGTTTTCCCCAAAAATATAATACAAAGAGGATACAATTCTATGCGACCAAGTAAACGCATCTCTGCGCAAAGGTTATCAGTGAAAGACATTCAGTAAGTTCGTCCGTTGATTTAAAAACAAGAAAACAAACAAACTTATCTTCTTATCTAGTTTTGAAATTATACACCATAACACGGATTCGACAAATGCTTGCTGAAAGCACGACTGGGTGTCATGTGGTGAATGAGTTCAAGGTTATTTATAATGTCCATACAGACTTGAATTACGGAAAAACAATTACCGCAATATAATAGAAGAGGGTAATTTATTTAATATCTTATAAGGTACGCAGGATTTGAGCCACAGCCACTATTTCAGTAGCATTGGTCATCAAAAATTCCGAATGGTATACGAATTGATTTACATTTGTGGATATGAGAAACGGAAAATAAAGCAAATAAGGGGTAGGTAGGTACTTTGTTTAAAAAATTACGTGATCGTTTGGCTCCAAATGTTGAATAACTCGTGCGCAAACATGGGCACGTAATTTTGTAATACCTGACGGTAAGAGAGACATAAATACAACAGACTTGAATCGAATAATTCTCATAAAATTTGATGACATTATCATTGTATTACTTGTTATTATTAATTTTACTTCAAAATCTGTCATAATCATCAGCGAAAATGACACATTTTTTTAAAAATATTCATTTACATGGCCAGAGGAAATAACTTGATACAGAACATCTATGTACATCAAAATTTACCCACAACCTCACCCATTTAGGGACTTTAGGAGATTAAAGCCTTTGTCAGTCAGTGTTTTTGTGTTAGGTAACAACACCGAATTTATCCTACGAGTACATTTACATCGATGACACCCTACAATTTAATCGGAACAGCCAAGAAATAATTTTCTCATTATAATCGTAGAACATGCAGTTTATGTAGCTGCACCTATTAAGTGGTTGCGGACAGAAATGGCCGTTTAAGTTGGCAAAGTATCGAGGGCTAAGCGGTTATTACCTCGCCGGTACGAGTTAGACTTGCCTAACAACACCATAAATTAAATAGTTTATTCTCGTGTATTTCTGAAGGGGAATGGTTGATCCTAAAAGGCCATGGCTTTCTACAGGCAAGATAATGGCTTTAATTTCACTCGTTTCCGCCGTTTACTAGTTTGCCATTTACATATTTGAGTTTTTCATTCAGTTGCTTGGTTAACAAATGTCAGAGATTTCACAAAGTTCAAAAAGTAACGCGAAAATTTACATGATCGTGATTTGTATAAACAGCTTAAGAGGAATTGTTCGATGAACCAGAACAAATCACATAATTAAAAAAAAAATAAGATGATTTGAAGACTGTGCAAAGAGTAAAGGACGGTGTAAAAACATGACAGTGACTTTGCAAAAAGTAGTTTTTTACTGTTCAACTACCTTATCTTATTTAAAAGTAACGTGATCGATCTCATTATTCATGTCAAAACCGATATATTCAAAAAATGAATGATGAAACAAATGAATATCAAAAAAACTGGCAAACTGTAGCCGTGTCACATAATTATCGTGGTTGATTGATCCTCTTGTAAGTTAACTATAGTGACTAAATTGATCGAGAGCTTAACTATAGTTAATTAATTGATGGATGGAGGTACAAGACTTGAATAGGTGCGACCAGATAATATACACTTTACTTCTTTACGGATTTGAATGATACGTTCATATCGTCAACTCGAAGGATTGCCGTCACATCACAAGAGTAAGCAATAATATTCTTTGGAAATTTGAAACGTAGGCTAAATACGTGATTTTGCTTTAATATTGCGATAACATGGTCTATAAATTTTGTTTATCAATAATTCGGTTTCCGTTCAGAAGCAAAATGGATACCTGCTTTCAGATTTAAAGGATCATGAATTTAGTTATGGACTTACGGCCAAGTACCAGATCTCCGCCTCCGCATAGCCCTTGACTGCGTCTCAGGGTTCGCGTGCAGCAACCCTTGGGGGATGAGGCTTTTCGACGGCTTGCGCCTGAGTCGATACTCCGACTTTTCGATGGCACTCTTGCACATCCTCAGCGACGACAACTCGCTCTCCGACCCACACCACAACGAATCCATCGCCAACATGATCACGATTTTCAAGTTTCAGTTCAACACATCACTAATACACATTGGCAAGTTACCCAATCACTTAAAATTTCGATCTTTCACGTGATTCAACTCGTCCGGACTTTGGCTACGAAATGAAATTTTAGAACGTTCAATTCAGCAAGTATGCGAAATTTCACAATAGACACGTCGCAACCTTCTCGTGGTTGCGCGATGCCCTGTTATATTTTAGGCAGTCCGTGGGATGGTTGAGCGACTCGAGGGATGGCCGGGTGCTAAATTATTGAGTGTTCCGTGTTGCGGTTTCGCGCGACCCGCGGGCGAGCTCGCGATCGGCGCGAGTGTACGTGAGAGAGCGCGTCCGAGACGCGACTGGCAGGCTGCTAGACTAGCCACTGCCCACATACGCTGCCAAAAGGCGAGCCAAAGTTGACTGACTTGGACGAAAATTGCAACAAGCCTGGACGCCGTTATCACCGCGATTTAGGGCAGTGATTAACATTGTGAATCATGATTCGGGTCGGGCCAAAACGTGTTGCATGACACTAATGCTAGGTACTACTGAAATAGTTTCGCGCGTTGCGGCCTTTTGATGATGTATGACAGAAGAACAATCTTATTCGGGTTCTAGAAGGCCCAGATAATAAAGCAAAGTCAGTCTTATCAAGAAAGTTGAGTATGTTTATGCACCTAGCCAGTAATAAGATAGTCGTGTTTATGAGTAACTACTGACCAGTGCATGGGCATCGCGTGCGGCGCAGCGCATGCTATCGACTCGCCGATTGCATGAAAACGTTAAATTATTACCTACAAAGGTTACCTTTCAACGATGAACAACTTTACTTTATACGTTTCTTACGAAATAATTGAAAATAAAAAAAGAACTGAGTAAGAAACTTTGCTATTTTGTGAAATTCATTTTCATACCAAACCTTAATCAATTCACAATTAAGAATAACATGATATAAGCTCGGGAATTTAACGTAACCAAAGGTTTTAATTTAATTGGATATGATTCCATTTGTTAATTGAAACTTATTCCGTAATTAGATTACGACAGTCTCAATTAAGTTTCGATGGAAAGTAATCCAGCTGGAGCGTGAATCATCACGAGTGGATGTGCAGGCGCATCCATTCTATGCTAATTGGCGCGAATTGTGAATGTCGGGGCGACGATCTTGAAATCACTGGGTAATGACAATTTTGGTTAAGTCTTTACGTATGATAATTGAATAGAAATTACTATAACACTATTCATAAGGAAACTCCACCGTTATTTACGTAAAATGTGGAAAATAATTCGCGATCTAGAATATTTTCCGCACTGCAGTTTCTGGACAATGATTACAATATGTACTTCCGAAAGACAGGTCTGAAAGATATCACGCAACTCCTTGACACGGATTGAAAAAATTATCATTATGATCAAGTATCTGAGACAATTTATCTGCCTGGTGATAGTTTCATGCCTCTTTGACGTCAATAACGTAGGTGAATAGATCTGGCCTAAGACTAAATGTTATACGCCTTTGCGGTTTCAGGAATCAGACCACCTCTCCTTCTCTCTCCGAATACAAATACAAGAGATAGCAAGAATGCAGATAGTAAGATAAAGATGTAACATATTAGCCTAGCGCATGAAACTAGGGCAAGTACCATTGACATAGAATTTAAAAGAAACCTCTATTCCACGAGTTAATTATCGCTTAGTTCTGTGGGTACAGTATTATCGCGAAAGTCTAGACTAGTCTGCACGCTAAATTTATTAGATATTACAAATTGCTAACGATATTGTGTATGACATCATCCCTTAAGTGGGTCCCAGACATGCATACATATATATGCTACGTAAAATCCAAATATAGTTTATCGTTTGATTGTTTGATACATACTACCCAGTAAGTATCAAACATCAACCAAAGCAACCAAAAAAATTTCATTAAACATTGTCCACACCTCCAGCCAGCGACGAATCCTAACTAATGTTGAAAATGCGAAAGTAACTCTGTTTGTTACGTTTTCACTTCTAAACCGCTGAACCAATTTTGATGAATTTGGGTATAGAGATAGATTGGACCTTGGTGAAGGACATAGGCTACTTAAATAATCATTCTACGCAGACGAAGTAGTGGGCACCAGCTAGTACTTTATAAAAACCCTATTGATTATCCTTTCTCCTGTATTATTCTATTCTGTGCTTTTTTTAAACAACCTCGATATTTTTTGGTTAATTTCTAGCATTCTCTATCGTTAATTAACCTTAAGAATGATAAAATTGCCAAAAAAATATATTTTTTAAGAATTTTCCACCTCACTGTCTTTGAAGGCCAGTTTTAGCCAAAGTAGCCCGTTGAGCACTACTTTTTTATTGATTATGAAAGCTGAGAGTCTAGCGCATTTCCAAAAAAGTTACGAAGTTGATTATTTTATGCATAAAAGAACAACTCGTAGAGAATTAGTTGCAACAAAAAAAGTCTCGAAAAGTCTTCTAATTTTTTTTTTGTTTAAGTGGGCCAGGTC